>CM040426.1:155963713-156563713 GCA_022702705.1 Papilionanthe hookeriana x Papilionanthe teres
TGGAAGATTCATTGAATATGGACACTTTTGAAGAGACACCTATGCATCTCTTGGGAAGTTATAAAAACACTCTTTAATCTCTTGAAAGGGGAACGAAGAGTGGTCAATTGGAAGAGGAAAAGAAGGCTTGGAGAAGAGAAGAAGGCTTGGGCGCGAGCCCCATGTGGGGCGACAAGGTGAGAGAGAATGATAGAGTGAGAATTTCTTCTTTTCTTTTCTCTTTGTTCTTGGAGAGGAATGGAAGGAGATTTCTTTTGCTATACAAGGAGAGTTTGATTTCCATCAATGATTAGTATTTTCATTGTATTTTGATTTGAATCTAATACTTGTTTGTGTGGTTTCAATATCTTGTTCAATGAAAAGTTCTTGTTCTTTCTCCATGTGTAGTGAGTAGTTTTCTTTACTCGTCCCTCTTACAATAAATTATTATGCATGTGTAGATTATAGAATTGAGTAGAGTGAGAATATATTGTGATGATTTTATTTTTTTCTTCATTAACATGTAAACTTGATTACCTTGGATGTTAAAATCTATTGTGAGAACATGTAAGAACCGGTATGGTATTGTCTCAATCAACTAATGGTAAAAAACACATGAGATTATATGGATGAGAATGTAGTTCATATGGTTGAGTGCAAATAAATAAAGAAAAAAACTACTTTGATGGGTGTAGAATTAGAGGACTTTAGAATGACAGGCTAAAGTCCCCCAATTTGGTTCTTAGTTTTAAGTTATAATACTAGATGTTAGCCTTCAGGCGAGGGGTCAAGGGGACTTTAGAGTGAGAGCTAGTATCTCCCCTACCTAACCAGAATTTAGGATTCTTAAATTATGAATTAGCCAATGTACTTTACATCACTTGACCAAGGGTGAACAATATAATTGCTTTTATTTGTCGTAATCTCTCTCACTACTTGTTTTACTTTTACACAAGTCACTAATTTCATTACAAGAGGAAGGACACTTTTAATATATTAAATCCCACTTTCTAATTTTCACTAAGTATTTTAATTTAGGAGTAGAAGTAGGATTGTAGTGATAATTATAGGATTTATTTAAAACTAAATCTTTATCGACCTTCTAAGCTAGGGCATATTATTATAGACTATAATATCTCTTGAAAGCCGCCGTGATTAACCTCGATCTCCATGGGAAAAATATATGGGGCTTAATCTGAAAGACCTATATTAATTGATAACGATACGTATACTTGCGTAAAATCCCATTTTATAATAATATCAATTAAACTCAAATTTTCATCTGCATCAAGTTTTTGGCGTTGTTGTAAAGAAAGAGATATATTTAAAAGAAAGTATAAAGTATAAACTCATATATAAAATGTAAGCATAAATATATGGGATCAAGCCCCTCCTATCGCAATCTTTCAAATGTCATTCTAGAGGTTCAGAATTTTACATTCGATACCACATTGCTTTAGGAGCCCCTCTTATCGCAATCTTTCAAATATCAAATTCTAGAGGTTCAGAATTTTGTGTTACTTTAGGATCTCCTCTTATCGCAATCTTTCAAATATCAAATTCCATAGGTTGAGGGTTTTACATCCGATTCCACGTTGCTTTAGGATGTCCTCCTATCGCAATCTTTCAAATATCAAATTTCATATGTTGAAGATTTTACATCTGATACCGCGTTGCTTTAGGAGCCATGATATACCTAAATTATATAGTGTTTTTAAATATATTTTTATACCTATTTTTTATGATATTGCACATTAATGGAAGGTATTTTTGTGTTTTGAAAGTATGATTAAAATGACTGACTATGATGAAAGGAGCAATAAAGGATCATATTTGGAGCAAATATTGAAAGGTGTATAAAATTGGCCTTTGGTAGCTAAGTGTCGAACCCTTGGCGCATAGGTGCCACAATTAAAGTGACGAATTTTATTTGATTTTGGCAAAAATTTGAAGGGGTTTTTGAAGCATCCTTTTGTTTAAACTTCACTAACTTCCCATCAGCGCTATAACTCATTTAAAATTTGAACGGATGGATGCATTCTTGGCAGATGCATTGAATCTAGACATATTTTGAAGAGACACCAATGTAACTTTTGGAAATTTTTAAAAAGAAGACTTGATGATCAGAAAAATGGTTGTTTTTGGAGGGTATAATTAGTGTTAACAGTCAAGTTTATGTTAGAGAGTTCTTGAGAGCACACCTTTCCACTTCACCACTTTTATTATCAATTGTATTTAATTTTTATTAAGAGTAGAATAGAGATTCAGAGTCAACGGAGTTGGGCGCCATCCTCTATTGTGTCTTGTAAAGGGAAAGCAAAGTTTTAAAGGAACTTCAAGAGTCTTGTGAAGAGGATTTTCAGATAAGTGTTTAACTTTGTTTTACATTTGGTTTTAAAGTAAGATTTGTTGTGTTTTCACTATGATTTCTACTTTCAAATCAAGTTGTGATTGTGTTTTCTCCATGGATTATGAGTAGTTTTCTTTATCTTTGTCCTTTTAAATGATGAAGTAATTAAATTATGGAAGGAAGTTGAGTAAAGTGTATGATTTCAATGTTGGAAGAAGTTGTGATGATTCACTACCTTGCACTTCATTTACCTCTTGATTTGGCCAATTAAGATGTTAAACTTTGTTGTGAGAACATGTAACAACCAATGTAGTATTGTCTCAATCAATAATTAGAATGAATCACATGAAATTCTATGATGAGAATAGTAGTCCATATGGTTGGGTGCAAATAAATAGGAAGATATGTTTTTAATGGGAAGTAAAATTAAAGGACTTTAGAGTGACAGTCTAAAGCCCCCTAATTTGGTTTGATGTGAAAAATTTTGTTATGAGATGTTAGCCCCCTAGTGGAGGGAATCGAGAGAACTCTAGAGTGAGAGCTAGTATCTTCCGTTCCTAACCCATCTACAAGATTTCAAATCATCAAATTAACCAATGTTTTTATAGAACCAAGTAATAGTAAAGAATATAATTGCTACTATTTGGCACAATACAATTTAGATACTTCCACAACAAAATTCCATAATTATTACAAATTCATTGAAAGAGGGAAAAGATATTTTATTCTCATTTGCTTTCATACTATTTTATAGTTATGTTAACTTTAGTTGTTTACTTTACTTTTTATTCAGAAAATACCAAAAATAAATTTGAAAAACTTTATATCTTAAAACATACTTTACAAAATCATTTAAATAAGTAAAAAGTAATTTTTCTTATTTTTTTAAAATTTTAGACATTTCCCTATGGGTTTGATATCTCTGGGCTTAATCAAAAAGTCCTATATTACTTGACAAACGATACGTATACTTGCATAGTATCACATATTATAAATAATTAAAGTATAATTTCATATCTAACTCTTAAGCATAAATATTCGGCGGAGTCAAGTTTTTGGCGCCATTGCAAAGAAAAAGATAATATCATTGGAAAGAAATATAAATTGAAAAACGTGAGGATAAATATTTACGGATCAAGTTTTTGGCACTATTGCCGGGGAAATTAATTAAAATATTATTTAAAGAAAATTTAAGAAAAATTAAGTTTTTACTTTTCATTGTATTTTGTTACTGTGTTTTATTTTATTTTGTTAATTATGTATGTGTAGTTCAGGTTCTGAGAGACTTGTGCCTTACGATTCTGAATTAGAGAGAACTATCAAAAAATTAAAAAAATTAAAAATAGAAAAAAAGATACAAATACTCAAGAAATGCAAATCAAAATCATCATAATATTGAAATCCATCAAGAATTTAGACCTTTAAAAGAATATGCTAACCCTAAAGTGGTTGAACTTCATGGTAATATTCAACACCCTATTAAGCTGCTAATTCATTTGAACTTAAACCTGCTATTATCCAAATGGTATCTAATAATTAGTTTGGGGGAGCACCAACTGAAGATCTTAAGTTACATCTTGCCAATTTTCTAGAATTGTGCGCTACTTTTAAATACGATGGTGTTTCAGATGATGCTTAGAAATGATATCACATCTTTTTGTCAGTTTGAAGGGGAATATATATATCTGAAGCATGGGAACATTTTAAAGATCTCCTAAGAAAGTGTCAACATCATTCGATACCAGATTGGTTAATACTTCAGAGCTTTTATAATGGATTAGTTGGATCTCTTAGATCTATTAATGATGCCGCTGTTGGTGGTTCATTGATGTCTAAACAATTTGTTGATACTTATGCTTTAATTGAAGAAATGACTACTAATAATTTTCAATGGCCTTTTGAAAGGTTAAATCCTGAAAAGGTAGCCAACATTCATGAAAATGATGCTTTTGTGATGGTAGCAAATCAAGTTGCTGCAATTTCAAGGAGGATAGACCAATTTGGGATGAATTTTCTCAGCCAACTTCCATGATTGAAGATAATTCATTAGGTCAAATGCTTAATTCTCAAATTTCACCATAAACCTTGAATGTCATAAGTAAGTCTAATAACCCGTATTCCAATTATTATAACCCAGGTTGGAAAAACCATCCAAACTTTAACAAGAATAACAATAATCTGGGTGGTAGTAATTAATAATGGGGGAAAAACCAACTGAACCCATTGGGAAACTGGAACAACCCAGGGAATAATAATTATAGACCAAACTAAGCTCTAGGTATTAATAATACTTCACAATTTAAGGAGAAGAAATTGTCTATTGAAGAAGTGGTGTTACAAATGGGAAATCAATTACAACGTCAATGAGCTATAGTTAGAAATATTGAGAATCAATTGGGACAGATTGTCAATTCATTACGTAATAGATCCCATGGAATGCTTCTTAGTAATACTGAAATAAAGCCAAGAAACAAGAATAAAGAGCAAGTACAAGCTATTCATTTGAGAACTTGAAGAGAGTTGGAAGGAAGAGTTCAAAAAGAGATTGAAGTAGAGAAAGGTTTGGAAAGACCTATTTCTCCACCTAAGTTTGATTTAGAAAAGCCACCACCTCCATTTCCTCAGAAACTTCGACAAAAAAAACTAGATAAGCAATTTTCAAAAATCTTTGAGATATTTAAGAAGCTTACAATCAACATTTCATTTGTTGAAGCCTTAGAAAAAATGCCAAGCTATGTGAAATTTATGAAGGATATTCTAAACAAAAGAGGAAGTTTGAAGATAATGAGACTGTTGCACTTAGTGAAGAGTGTAGTACAATAATTCAGAAAAAGTTTTCTGAAATACTTAAAGATCATGGAAGTTTCACAATTCTATGTGTTATCGGAGACAGATTTTTTGGAAAAGCTTTATGTGATTTGGGTTCAAGCATTAACCTTATGCTGTTATCAATATTTAACAGACTGAGATTTGGAGAAATAAACCCTACTATTGTAACTTTGCAATTAGCTGATCGTTCGTTCACATATCCTAAAGGAGTTATAGAAGATGTTTTGATAAAAGTGGATCAATTTATTTTTCCTATTGATTTCATTGTGTTGGATATAGAGGAAGATAAAGAGATACCCATAATTTTAGGGAGACATTTCCTAGCCACAGGCATAGCGATGATAGATGTGCAAAAAGGGGAATTAACGATGCAAGTTAATGATCAAACTGTTACATTCAATATTTCAAAGTCAATGAAATATCCTGCAAGAGGTAAAGATGATTAATGTTATAGGATGGATGTTATCAAATATTTGAGTGAATGTCATTTTCAAATCAACTTATTAAGAAAATTTTGAAAGTGAAGAATTGGAACACAAGCAAGAAGAGGAATTACAAGATTTTGAAGATTTTCATGAGGAAGATTTAAATTGTGTTCATGAAAATTTTGAAATGTTGGACATGACTGAAAAAGATGAATCTTTTGGTCCATCAATTGAAAAACCTCCTGAACTTGATTTAAAGATGCTTCCTAATCATTTGAGTATGCATTTTTAGGTGATTCTTCAAGTTTGTCAATTATAATTTCCTCTCAATTAACTGAAAGAGAAGAAGAGAGTTTGATTGAATTTTTGAAGAAATATAAGAAAGCCTTTGGATGGAAAATAGCTGATATTAAAAGAATCGATCCTTTAATTTGTATGCATAGAATCGTTATGAAGGATAACAGCAAACCTCGGACTGATCCTCAAAAGAGATTAAATCCTATCATGAAAGATGTTGTCAAGGAAGAAATCTTAAAGTGGTTGGATGCTGGAATTATCTACCCTAATTCAGACAGTATATGGGTTAGTCCTATTCACTATGTACCTAAGAAAGGAGGTGAATGAAAAGAATGAAATAATACCAGAAAGATAAGTTATAGGATGGTAAATATGCATTGATTATAGAAAATTAAACCTTGCACCCGGAAAGACCATTTTCCAATTCCCTTTCTAGATCAGATGTTGGATAGACTGGCTGGGCAAAAATATTTTTTTTTTCTGGATGGATATACTAGCTACCACTAAATTTAAATTGCTCCTGAGGATCAAGAGAAAATAACGTTTAACAGTCCTTATGATACATATGCTTTTAGAAGAATGTCCTTTGGTTTATGTAATGCCACTGCTACATTTCAGAGATGTATGATAGCAATTTTATGCGATTTAATAGAAAAAGGAATTGATGTTTTTATGGATGACTTTTCAGTGTTTGGAATTTCATTTGAATCATGTTTAAAACATCTATCTAAAGTTCTGAAATGTTGTGAAGAAACTAATTTGGTCCTTAACTGGAAGAAAGACCAATTTATGATAGCAGGAGGAATTGTTTTGGGACATCGTATATCAGAAAATGGTATGGATGTAGATCCTGCAAAAATTCAAGTGATCTCTAATTTACCTTGCCCAACTAATGTAAGGGGAATTAGATGTTTTCTGGGACATGCTGGATTTTACAGGCGTTATATTAAAGACTTTTCACAAATTTCAAAGCCTTTATGTCATTTACTGGAAAAAGATGTAATTTTTAATTTTGATGATGATTGCTTAAAGGCTTTTGAAACTTTAGAAGAAAAATTAATCACTCCACCTGTTATAGTTTCACTTAACTGGGAAAAACCTTTCGAATTAATGTGTGATGCTAATGATTAAGCTATTTGAGCTGTTTTAGGTCAAAAATATGATAAGCTTTTCAAAGTGATTTACTATGCTAGTAGAACTCTTAATGAAGCTTAAATTAATTATACTACAACTGAGAAAGAGTTATTAGTTATAGTATTTTCCTTTGATAAATTCAGATCATATTTAATTAGAACTAAATGTGTGATGAATACTGATCATTCTGCTATTAAGTATTTAATGAATAAGAAGGATGCAAAACCAAGACTGATTAGATGGATTCTTCTTTTGCAAGAATTTGATTTCGAGATAGTAGATAGGAAGGGTGTTGATAATCAAATTGTTGATCATCTGTCCAAGCTTGAAACTAAAAAATCCCTCTATGATGCTGAAGAAATTAATGAAAATTTTCCTGATGAAAAATTTTTCGTTGTTAATGAGTGGTGTGTTATGTGGTATGCCGACATTATAAACTTTATTGTCAGTGATATTTTACCCTATGGTTTGACATACGAAGAGAGGAAGAAATTTCTATTTGAAGCTAAGATTTATTTTTGGGATGACCTGTTTTTATATAAACAAGGAAAGAATTTGATTATTCGAAGATGTGTGCCTTTAGAAGAAACTTATGAAATTATTCAAAATTTTCATAATTCTGATTTGGGGGATATTTTGGAGTTAATAAAACTGCATATAAAATCTTACAAAGTGGATTTTATTGGCCTATAATTTTTAAAGATGTTAATGTTTATATTAAAAATTGTGATCAATGTCAACATGTAGGAAATATTTTTAGAAGAAATGAGATGCCCCTCAATTATATGTTTGAAATTGAAATATTTGACGTTTGGGGATTAGATTTCATGGGACCATTTATACCATCTTTCATAAATATATACATTTTGATAACAGTAGACTATGTATCCAAATCGATAGAAGCTGTTGCTTTAGCTCGATGAGATGCTCAAAGTGTTACAAAGTTTTTAAATAAAAATTTATTTTACAGATTTGGGATACCAAGAATAATCATAACTGATGGGGGAAGTCATTTTAGAAATGTAATTATGGAAAAGCTAGTAAAGAAATATCATATTAACCATCACATTGCTACTGCTTATCATCCGCATACAAGAAGTTTGGTTGAATTATCCATTCATGAAATTAAAAGAATATTGAAAAAGACGTTTATTCTAAATAGAAAGGATTGGTCAATCAAATTGGATTATGTTTTGTGGGCCTATAGGACTACCTACAGAACTCCTATAGGAATGTCCCCATATAGGCTAATTTTTGGAAAAGCTTTTCATTTACCAGTTTAACTTGAGCATAAAGCATATTGGACTATTGCAGAGTTCAATTTTAATTTGAAAGATGCTGGAGAAAAGAGATTGTTGCAATTACATGAGCTTGAAGAGATAAGGAATGAATCTTATGAAAATGCTAAGATTTATAAAGAAAAGATGAAGTTATGGTATGATTGGAAGATTCTTACCAAAAATCTTAAGCCAGGGCAAAAAGCTTTGTTATACAATGCTAGATTGAGAATTTTTGCTGGAAAACTTAAGTCCAGGTGGACAGGCCCATTTATTGTGATGAAAGCTTATTCATATGGAGCTGTGGATATTAAAGATCCAAAGACTGGAAAAATATTTAAAGTGAACGGTCATAAACTTAAACCTTACTTTTCAGTCGATCAATATAAACCTGATGAGAATCTGATGTTGGGTCACTCAAAATAAGCTCTAGGTATGTCAGGCTGATGACGTTAAACCAAGCGCTTTGTGGGAAGCAACCTATAGTTATCAGTGTGCTTGGCTTTATGTTTGCTCCGTATGCTTTTATTTGGTTTTATTTGAGAAATGTGGTAGCATTTTGGAGTTTTTTATGTTTTATTTGTGTTTATTTGACCTTATTTAATGACTTAGAGGAATCAGAATGATGATTTTGACGTTGGGCAAAACTATGCAAAAATGTGCACTGGCGGCTATGCGCCGCTGGTTGGTGCATAGGCGCCACAATTATAAAAAATGTGAAAAATGAGGTTCTATAAGCCAAAATCGTGGGTGAGTAGTTTTTGGAGTTATAAAGGATTTTTAACGCATCTAGGGTCAGTTTTGTACCTTCCCAAGTCTATAAAAAGGCCTTGAATTTATAAGATACTTGCCCCAATTCTTATTTTCATTCATGAGTCTTAACAAGAGTATTTTGAGTGTAAAAATCTCTTCTTGGAATAGCGAAGTTAAGAAGAAAGAGGAAGCCAACAAGAAGAAGTTTATTTGTGAAAGTACGTAAGAGTTATACAATGTATTTCTGGCTGTGAGTGTCCAACGAATAGTAGAAAGGATTACAAAGATCGAGGTTGATGTGGAGTCTATTGTTGCAAAGGTAAATGAAACTAATTCACATTTAACACATGTTGGATGGAACCTCAAAATGCAATTCAGTCATACAAGTTATGTGGAAGAAGTGAATAGAGCGATGTATCTGAAGAACAAATGGATAGAAGAAGATGTAAGAGCTTTTAATCATCGTCCGTGTTATCAGATTTACATTCGAGATGGTTTAAATGGAACTAATGGTGGTTCTAGATATAATCCACCTAATGGAGATTGAAATTAAATTATGTGTGATCTTGTGGTTTGATTATGTGTGTTTAGTGTTTTAAGTGTGTTTTGTTAATTGTATTTGTCGCACTTTACATATGTTTGCTACATCTCAATGATGTAATTTTGTGTTTAATTACATGTGTTTGAACTTATGTATTGGAGAATTTAATCCAAAATGCTTTGATTGAAATTTGTAGTTTGTATTAAGTGTGTTTTGATATTTAAGTAATAAAAGTTTGTGTTTGTGAATTTGTGTAGAATCATTGGAAATTAAAGAGTACTTTAGGAGTATTAGAAGAGTTTATGGGGAGAAATAATTATTTGAAGAGATTAAAGGTGATTAACTCAGATTTTTTATGGAATTAACTTAATTGTTAAAATTTGGGCACTGGCGCCTAAGCGCTAAATCGGCGGCACATAACTGACAGATTTCGCAACTTAGCATCGTATGCCTCACGCATAAGCGTCGGTTCGCAAAAATTGATTTTCTGCAGTTACCATTTTTAACACCCCCATCACCTTCAACCTCTCGATTTCTCAAAATATGAACCTATAGGCATCACTATTTGGATCATTTTAGAGCTGATTTCGTCGAAATTTTTTGGATTTGAATTCTTTAAGGTATGATTAATACTCCTAAGTAAAAATTTTTTATTTTCACAATGCATTTTGAGTACATTATTGAAAAATCCAAAAATTACTATTCATGGTGAAAATTTGAGAAAAGCATGAAAAATTACTTCGATTTAGTGGAGTTTGCCTTTGGAAGTTGAGTTAACAAGTTTACTTTATATTTGGAATTTATAGTGAATTTTTTGTGAATTTTTAGAGATGCCTCCAAACTCAAAACGCTCGAAAGAAAAAGCAAATTTTGATTTTGACAAATTTATCAGTCGTAAAGCAGAGAATCGTTACATCGATGCACTTACATCTCGAAAATTTATTCCAGAACGAGTTTATAGCAAGCCAGGAGGAGATATTGAGGAGATGATTGCTAGAAGAAATTGAGAAAGATAATGTTGCTTCTCCGCTATTGCAGTTGTTTCCGTGGTGAGAAAGTTTTATGCTAACTTGCCAGCAGCAGAAGACAATTTGGTGATGGTTAAGGGGCAACAAGTAGATTTTTCACCTGCGGTATTTAATACTTTTTATCGATTACCTCCGGCGATGTTTTGGTTTTATGTGAATTATCATCCTTCTAAGGGAGAGTTAGATGAGATTATGGCCTTGTGGAAGAGGTTTGTGGAAGATTACAAATGAAAGGAGAGTGAAATTTCAAGCCTATAAATTGAATGTCACTACAAAGGCATGGCATTACTTTTTCTAATCTAAGCTTCTGCCTTCAAGTCATGTCAGTGAAGTTACAAGGGAGACAGCTGTTCTGAACCATTGTATTCAGCAGGGAAAGACTTTAGATATTAGGGCTATTATTTTTTATTATATTTTGAATTGTGCTAGAGCTGCTATTACTGTAGGTATGGGATTCCCATATCTGATTTATTCACTTTGTGAGCAGTTTGGTGTTAAGTTTGAAACTTGAGAAGAGGTTTTTCAGCCACTTAGACCTATTACCAGTTTAAATGTGAACACTTACATTGTACATTCAGTATTTGGTTGAAAAGGAGGATCTGTTAGAGCTTCCAGTTCTTCTGCTTCTGCTGCTTCTACTTCTCATGCTTCTACTACACTTGCATCATCCTTAAGAGATTCACAAACTATATTATTACAGAAGATTTTGAAGAAGTTGAGTCTTACCAGAGAACATGTGAGAGATATGGATGGTAAGATTGAAAATATTGAATGGTATATTGTAAAATATGATGAACGTGAGGATAATTATCAGCAGTACATGGACAGAGTGATTAGAGAAGATCACAGTGCTGAGATGCCCCCTCATCCTTTTTATATACCTTATGTGCCATCCAGAGAGTGGAATGAAGATGATGATGTTGATGATGTTGTTGATGATGATGATTAGAATTGTTGTGTTGAGTTTGTGATGTGGTTATATGATTTTCTTATGTGTTATGATGTTTTTATTTAATATTCTCATATGTGATGTGATGTATTTTCCTATGGACTATGATGTTGTGTAGATTATAGTTGGATTATTTCTATTATGCACATTCAGATGTTTATGTGTTGGATTTATGTTTTATGATGTAATATGTGATGTGTTTGTGGTAGAAAATGTTTTTATGTGTTTCTAGTGTTTAAGTTTTTAGTAGTGTCTAATTTAATTCCTATTAATATAAGAAAATTTTAAAACACTATTAGAAACCACTATTTATATAACATATTTAAACTTTTAAAAATTTGCTACCATTTATTTTCTAGCATATTGTGATTTGTGTTGGTGTGTATTTGCTTTGAAAACCTCCACTATTGTAGAAGTCCTTTGAAATTTTGAAATTTGTATTTTATGTAAAACTAAAAAAAGCTAAATTTGATTTCTTTTTACTCCTTATTTTTCTTAAACTGTTACACTTGCATGTTTAGAATATGAAAATTCCTACAAGCATGTTATTCTAGTTTTTAAATTCTTACCCATGTATACTTTTTATGCTTAAATGTTTTATACTAATTAAAAATTAAACTTTGGAGGGAATTTAAAAACAAATTTTTAAAAAACTAAAATTTTATTTGTTCTCTAGAATACTTAAATAAAATTTGATTTTTGATTGAAAATAATAATGTATATGAAGTTATATTAGGGAAGCAAAATTTTGAATATAGAAATGAGTAAGAGAATTTAGTTAAAATTTATATTAATGATAAAAAATTTAAAGTTAAGATTTTCTTAGTAAAGAAATGTTAAATATAGTTAAACAATCTTTAGAAGTGTTGTATTTTTGGATAAATAGAAGATTTAACTTTTTGTTTTTCAAAGCTTAAATTTTTTTTATTGAGAAATAATTTTCAGCACTATTATTATGATTTTTAAGTGAATGATATATATCAGACCTTTATTTTAAATGAAAGTGTGGAATTCAAATTCATTAAAGGCCTATCCAGATACAGTAATCCTTACCTTATATATATATATATATATATATATATATATATATATATATATATATATATATATATATATATATATATATAAAGAAAAAAAAAGAAGAGAAAGAAAAAGAATACAACAACAATAACAACAACGAAGCCTTAATCCCACTAAGTGGGGTTGGCTACATGAATCCTTTTTCTCCATTGTGTTCTATATAGTGTCAAATTTTCATTTAATTCTAATAAATTAAGATCATTTTTTATGCAATAAGCCCAAGTTTTCCTAGGTCTACCTCTGTCTTTCTTAATATAAGTTTAAAAATACAAAAGAGAAAGAATAAAGGAGAAAAATAGTATGTAAAAAGGAAGGAGAAGCTTGAGGATTTAAGGGCCTAATCAAAAATCGATTCCATACATAAACTTTAAAATATAAGGTTTGAAAAAATCTAAAGCTTAAGATTATAATATAGTAAGTAAAATTATTTCCAAATGAAAATATTTAAGTGAGGAAAATGAAATGTTTGAATCCTATATTTTGAAAAATCTACAAGTATTTCAAAATTAGATAGGAACTAATATTTTTCATTATCCTTTACTTAAGAACCTTCTAAACTTTAAGTTGTTCTCATTTACTAAAATTTTTTCTAAATTGGACGATTTGATTTCTAGAACAAAATTTTGAAACCTTCCTAAAGAAACTCATTTACATAATTTGTATGTTAAGATTTTCTTTGTGATTAAGTGTCACTTGAGGATAAGTAACATTTTAATTTTAGGGGATTTTAATATACCTAAAATATATAGTATTTTTAAATACAATTTTATACCTATTTTTGATGATATTGCACTTTAATGGAAGATATTTTTGTGTTTTTCTTGCATGTATGATTAAAATGATTGACTATGATGAAAGGAGCAATAAAGGATCAAATTTAGAGCAAAAATTGAAAGGTGTGCAAAATTAGCCTTTGGCGGCTAAGCGCTGGACCCCTGGCGCATAGGCACCACTGTTAAAGTGATGAATTTTATTTGATTTTGGCGCAAATTTGAAGGGGTTTTTGAAGAATCTTTTGGTTTAAACTTCACTAACTTCCCATCAGCACTAAAACTAATTTAAAATTTGAATAGATGGATGCATTCTTGGTGGATACATTGAATCTGGACATATTTTGAAAAGAAACCAAGGCACCTTTTGAAAAATTTTAAAAAGAAGACTTAAAGATAAGAAAATTGGTTGTTGTTGGAGGGTGTGATTAGTGTTAAGAGTCAGGTTTATGTTAGAGATTTATTGAGAGCACACCTTTCCACTTCACCACTTTTATTATCAATTGTATCTAGTTTTTATTAAGATTATAATAGAGATTCAGAGTCAATGAAGTTGAGCGCCAACCTCTATTGTGTCTTGTAAAGGGAATACAAAGTTTCAAAAGAACTTCAAGAGTCTAGTGGAGAGGATTTTCAGATAAGTGTTTAACTTTGTTTTACATTTGGTTTTAAAGTAAGATTTGTTGTGTTTTCACTATGATTTTTACTTTTAAATCAAGTTGTTATTGTGTTTTCTCCAAGGATTCTAAGTATTTATCTTTATCTTTTTCCTTTTAAATGATGAAGTAATTAAATTATGGAAGGAAGTTGAGTGAAGTGTAGGATTTCAATGTTGGAAAAAGTTGTGATGATTCACTACCTTGCACTTTATTTACCTCTTATTTTGGCCAATTAAGATGTTAAAAATTGTTGTGAGAACATGTAAGAACCAATGTAGTATTGTCTCAATCAACAATTGGAAAGAATAACATGCAATTGTATGGATGAGAATTGTAGTCCATATAGTTGGGTGCAAATAAATAAGAATATATGTTTTTAATGGGGAGTAAAATTAGAGGACTTTAGAGTGACAGGCTAAATCCCCATAATTTGGTTTGATATGAAATATTTTGTTATGAGATGTTAGCCCCTGTTGACCACATTTTTGATGAGGTCTTCCCTTCTTCTTTTTAGTGCTTAGGATCTAGCCTTAGGCTTTTCCTTTGACTATCTTAGAGGACTAGAATTGGGACCCACATTTTAGAAATTTAAACCACTTCTAAACTCCCCGCAAACTCCACAAACTTGACTATAGACCCCTAATCACCTAGAGGGTTGAAATCAAATGTAGAAGTTTAAAGGATGAGTTCCTATAGGACTCTTTGGCCTTAGGGCCGCCTACAGGTGGCCTGAGTGCAGTGAAGGGGCTGACTTACACATACACTTACATACACACTACACTTACACACTACATTTCCACACACTTCCTAAAACCACACCCATACCCAACTTAACCTCCTGACTCATGTAGGCGATTCACATGGATGGTCTTAACCCCTAAGCCCTTGCTAAGAGGTTAGGAACAACATAGTGAAGTCCTCGAAATGAGTCCTTTCATGGCTCATATGGGCTTGAAATGGCTTCATGGCTCAACCAAAATGATTTCTTTCCACCTAGATTCACCCAATCTTTAATTTCCCAAATTTTCGATTTTTGACCCCAGGACCCTACACCTACTAAACCTACCCAAAACCACTTGAAATTACCCAAATTTTTGCAAAATTTCCAAATTACCCAAAATTTTCCAAAATCACTCTCAAACATCTCCACATCACTCAAATTGATCATCCATACCCAAAAATACCAAAAATTCCAAAAAATACCTCCCAATACCCTCCAAATACCCAAAATACCCTTCTTGGCCTAAAAATCCAAAAATTCAGAAAATTCCCAGAAAATTCCAGAAAATCTTAAATATTCCCAATTCCATTTTGTCCAACTACACCATGGGCCAATTTTATCAATTTACCCTACTTTTGTCAAAACCCCCAATTTCACCCATTTTAACCCAAAGTGAACCCAATGTCAAACCAAACCTATCCAATTGACCGAAATTCTGGTCCAATTCAATTCTAAACTTCAATTCAACATTCCCAATACCAATCTAGACCAAATCCAAGTCCAATTTGATTGACATTTGGATCCAATCTCACTTTTGGCCTTAAAGCCCAATTTGGACCCATGACCCAAACTTAACCCAAACTCACCCAATTCAACTCCAATTAACCTCAAATCTTTTCTAAATCTTCCTTAACATTCCCACAAACAAAACCCTAACATGATTTACAAAATTTGAACCCAAACCCCACTCAAACTCAACCCAAGGTTAAAAGGCCCATTTTTGACCTAGGCCCAAACCTAACCCAAATTCAACCCAATTCAAATCCAAATCACCCCCAATTTGTTTCAAATCACTCATGACACATCCATGAGCTAAACCCAACAATTATTTGGCCCAACCTATTTACAAAATTCCCATCCATAAATTCATTTTTAAACTTAAGGGCCCATTCCTTAAACCATTTTAAAAGCTCACTTCCACCAAATCCAAAACCCCAAAAATTCTTCCAAAGCCCATATGACATTTCCCCTCATCATACTTTCAATTAAAATCATCCCTAAGTCCTAAACCAATGATCAAATATTTCTAAATGAAGCTTCATCCAAATTTCCACCAAATTATCCAAAATCCTTAAAATCCTTTTTTATGAAATTGACCAAACTTTTTGCCAAGCCAAAGGTGAGCCATGAAGCCATGCATGAGCCACATGTGAGCCATGAGAGCTTTGGACACTCCACCATGCCATATTGGGTAAGAAGAGGGGGGCTTTCCTTAATCCCTAAAGCTCATTAGCCTTAATCATGTTTCACACTAAACTTAAATTTAATCCGAATATATTTGGATGGAGACTTCTCCATGCCAAACCGAGTCGATCCCTTTGATCCCCCACGGCATCCAAAGCCACCTTGAAGGGTGCACCAAGCCCAAATGGGTGGATTGACCCATTTAGACTCAAAACTAGCCATGCCCCATTCTACTTTGATTCAACCACTTTACACATGGCATTTGCCAATTGCCTACACTAAACCCCGAGCCCCGACCCACCGACCAGAGATGGTGACCATTGCACAGCCGTCCGGCCACCGGGCCGCCGGAAAACACCATGGCCGAGAGCTCGCATGTGAGCCAACATTGAAATTCTCACTTGCCGAGGCCGCCCCATGCCTAGTGGTCACCATGGCTGTTCTTCTCCTCACTCGGAAGCCGGCGATCCCAAGCCCTAACTCCCCCAGGGAGGCCCCGCAGCCAGGCTACTATTTAAACTCCGCCCCTCTCGGCCATGAAGGGAAGAGAAGCATAAACCTTGCCAAAACTCTGCCAAAATTGTTCCAGACCCTCCTCCACCCTTAGAGCACTTGATCTCCAGTGAAATCCCCCTGCCATTTCTCCTCTGTAAGCTCAATTTCAGAGTTGAAATTCCACCCAAAACCGGGACACTTCTCCACGAGTGAGCCGATTCCCCGATTGATTGGCTCTACACCTTCACCGGACCGAGGGAAGGTGTCCACCATCAAAAGCCCCATCTCCGAGGCCACCCGGTTGCTCCGGCCTCCAAGCTTTGTGATCGGGCTTGGTCGAAATCATATCCGGACAATTCACCAGGCCGGGAGACTTCATCGCGGAGCTTGCTTGGGACCCAATCGAAGGTGCGACGGCTCTTAGATTGAAGCCACACTTCTCCGAGCCAAGGTATGAGCTAACTCTTCATCCCGAGCTTCTGGAGATTCTCCATTTCAAATGCTTTAGTTTCAATGCATGTTAACCGTATAGATGTGTTCGTCTCTTCAAGACGAATCCATAGAGTATAAGAACATAAAAATCCATTGAGAATCGAGTGAGATCTTAGGGATTTAGTGTGGACGGCTCTCGGGTGAGAACACTTGGGGACGATGAACGGATGCGCGTCCATTCAATACACGCGCGGACGGACGGCTCGGATGGCGTCGGACCGGGGAGACGGTACGAGAACCGCGGGGCCCGGGCTGCCGACTCGGGTGGCGGCGTCGAATGGGAGCGCGACACGCGGCGTTTCGGAGATGCCGAGGATGAGTTGGCGCCGCGTGGATAAATAGAAAATTAGGGATTTTTTTGATTTATTTAATTCCCTAAACTTCAAAAATTCATATCTCCGTGTAGAAAAATCAGAAAAATAAAATAAAAATACCCTCTTGCTCGGTGAAGAGAGGAGAATAATGTGGAAAAGAAATCACTTAATTTCATAAAATATTTTATTTTTTATAATTTATTTACTCTCTGCATTGTTTTAATTCTCCATGCATGCATACAATTCACCATGGCATGAGACCATAGGGCTTTTGAAGCCTCTGAATTTGGGAACATTCCCTGAATTTTCCAAAGTCGAGGCCATCCTATGAAGAGTTCTTGATTTTTCAAGTTCGAGTCACTTGTTTTGAGTATTTTAATTCCAGTAAATAGCATGTTGTGAAATAAATTCTAGGAAAATTTGGTGATGTTCCTTATGACTAGAGAACCACTAGGAAAAATAGATTTTGGCTTAGTTCATTCAAAACAACCCTAATTGGCTTAAACACCCAAAATAGCTCTTTAATTAATTAGAGTTAACCAGGCATCAAATTGACTTGAAATCAATTCTCCACTGACCTTTAGGATCAGAGGAATCCACCATAAAAATTTGAGGTCAATTGGACTTGGTTAGCCCCACTAATTGGGTTGATTAAGCCACTTAGCCATTTTAAACTTTAAAAATTCATAACTTTTAAAATACTTTTCAAAAATCCATCAAATTGGTTTTGGAGCCTCTCTGATATCAGGGGAACCTAAGAAAATTAAAATTTCAATTTTCCAAAAAAGTTGATTTTTAATAATATTTTAATATTTTTAATAATTAAAAAATAATAAAAATCACAAAAATAATAAAATTCACCAAAATGTCAAATTTTGAATTTTAATCACACAGGAACAAATCCCATATTTTTTCTAGGTTTATTTAGTGAGATATTAAATTTTAAAGCTTTAAGGTAATTTTAAAATTAAAAAATGTATTTTCTAGCATTTTCACTAAAATAATTATAATAAATCATAGAAAAATCAGAAAATTGCAAAATTTGATTCTCTGGTTTCCCTGATATCAGAGAGATCTTTAAAAAATATAAAATCCATTTTTCAACATTTATTTTATTTTTAAATTAATTAACACTCCAAAACTTAAAATAATTATAATTAAAAATAATATAATTCAAAAAATCACCAAAATTTGTCCAAGTGCTTCTCTGGTCATTAGAAATGTCCCCTAATTTTCTTAAGGACAGAAACTTTCCTTGGTCATGTTATTAAATTTTCCTTGGAAATCTCTATTTTCCACCAAAAATAATTATATAAATAAATTAAATACAGAAAAATCACATTTTCTCCTCTCATGTCTTTATTGACATATGAGTGGAGTCACATAAAAATTTCAAGTTCATTTGAGTTCAATTTAGTGAGTTATGAAATTATTAAGCTTAAGGGGTAAAATGGTAATTAAACTTTTAACCCTTAATTAAAACTTTAGGTTTAATAAAAGAAAATCAACAAGTAAAATATTTGATCTTAATCTGATTTGGATGATTGAAATTTAAATAATTAAAGGGTAGAAACTCATTAAACAATTTTTAAAATGATTAAACTTTAATTAAATAATAGATTAAATTTGGAAGAATAATAAAATTGGAATTATTAAAATAAGGGATATTTATTAGGAAGAGATTTATTCTTTAATTTAAAAAAACCCTAAACTAATTATATCATTAACACTTAACTCTTAATTAAAATGATAACTCAAATTTAAAATATTAAAAGACTTAATTAAATCATTAAACTCTTTTAAAATTTCAATTAAAATTATAAATTAAATTAAATTAAAATTAAATTAAATAAAATTAAATTAAATTAAACTAAATTAAAATTAAATTAAATAAAATTAAATTAAATTAAATTAAATAAAATTAAATTAAATTAAATTAAATTAAATAATTAAATTAAATAATTAAATTAAATTAAATTAAATAATTAAATTAAATTAAATTAAATTAAACAATTAAATTAAATTAAATTAAATTAAAATTAAATAATTAAATTAAATTAAATCAAATCAAATTAATTAAACATCAAATCAAATTAAATTAAATGAAATTAAATTAAAACTCAATTAAATTAAATTGAATTAAATATAACATCACCTAAGACATAAAAGAAATTAAATATAAAGCAACTTGAACACTATTCCAAATTTAAACCCTTTAACTTAAATCAAATCATTTGAATACTAATTTACCCTTGAAAGCTTCGATTATTATAACTCCTAAATGAAACATTAAATGAAGTGCTACTTCACTCATAAGATATTCAAATGTCTTAATTCACTTGGGCAAGTTAACAAAACTTGAAAACCTCGGACGATTGATTCATTTATATAATTAAATTCATTTGGACTTAAAACGATCCTAGAAATATTGAAAAGATGTTTAAGATTCTTCTTAAGCACTTCCTCAATATGATAGGATATTTATAAGAACAATTGGACTTAATTGTTCTTTGATGAAGAAAATCGTCCTCAAGCAAAAACACAAAGAACCTAGACGTCATAGGAGATGACTAGCTATAGGATTAGGAATTTGGTAGAAAACCATAACCTTTCCCTTAGCTTTACCTAGGAACTTGCTTAAATATTCTAATTGTGTTTTAAGTGCGACTTGGGATGACGGGAAGACCCTCCAGGTACGCTTTTATTTTATTGCAATTTATTTTATTGTAATTTACTTTATTGCAATTTATTTTATTGCAATTTATTTTATTGCAATTTACTTTATTGCAATTTACTTTCTTGCAATTTACTTTATTGCAAATGCACTTTACTTTTCTTGCATGATAAAACAAGCTGTTGCATGAAAACCCACACCTTTAGGATAGTCCCTAAAGCTGAAACAAAACTAAGTTAAAAGTTATTGCAAGATAAAATTCACCGCCACAACATTTCAAAATATAAAACAACTCAAAATTTAATCATAAACGAACACAAAACTACAATTACAACTAAATTAAAACGTCTCGTTGGATGATCGGGAATACCTCGGATGATGTAACCTACGTGTTGCTAACGGGATTTCCCACGGTCTAAATGAAAGTGTGGAACTCATTCGGTTGAGTTTAGCAAATTCATCCGGACTAAGTGAATCCGATAAAAATAATGATGCCGGAAGGATGAAACCAGTGGGATCTTAGCAGGTGTCGTTATAATCAACTTTAAGATTTGTTTTAATTAAAAATACAAAAACACTTGGAAATTAAGACTTCTCTAAACCAAAACACTTTTCTCATCCCCTAATTTATGACTTCTAAAACTAAACCTCTGCAACAACAAGGAGCTCGGAGCATGGTGGGCAACACGACCATCGTCATCAGCGAAAACTCGAGGCTACTTCAACAAAACCTTCTTAGAATTAAACAACAAAGCCATAGGACTTCGAGGTAGCTTGCCTAGTGCGACATAAATCCTCGACTCTTCGTTAGGCACTTGCATTGCAAATTAAGCCCTAACCGGTCTTAGGATTCCGAGGTAGTCGTCCGATACGACATAAACCCTCATATCTTCTAGGCTATTTGTTTGATTCTATCATACAAATATAAGCCCTAATTAATTAAAATTGGCGAGATTGAAATACTAAATAAATATTAGGACTTTCCTAAACTCGAGCCGAATGATAGGATAGTCGGGAAGTTACCGAAGTTCACTTCGAATCCGTAATTTCTCCTACTTTTCTTCCTTTGGATTCATAAAACAAAATGTTCCAAACTTGATCCATTCCTATTGAAATTCCAAAATTCGATCCCTTGAAAACTTAAACTTTGAAATTTTTGAGAGCGAAATTATTGATTATTATCGGGAGTTTTCTTAGGTGATTCCCGTCACTTAAGATGTAATTAACTATAGGGGCTTGCCCTTATAGGGAATTTTAAAGAACCTGAGTAATATAAACCTCGTTTGATACTTTCATATTAAGCGGGGAATTTGTCGGCTTATAAAATTGGTTCGCGAGACCAAACGGATGTCACAAAACTTCTAGTTTATTTGATCGATCCCCACCATCGAGCGATGTGTCTATCCTTAGGGATAGATACACGGTTTGTGGTGCGGTGCTCGTTTATATAAACTATTTGGGATGTGAGATCGGTTTAATCTCATATTTAAAATTATTTTCAAAATCAAATACTACTTTCTAAATTATATATATATATTTAAATTAAATTTAAAATTTAAATTCGCCGACAACTTCTGTTAGGCGACCCCTTTTCAAAATATCACACAACCTAAAAATAGTGCCGACAGCCCCCAGGTAGAGGGAATCGAGGGAACTCTAGAGTAAGAGCTAGTATCTTCCTTACCTAACCCATCTATAAGATTTTAAAGCATCAAATTAACCAATGTTCTTTATAGAACCAAGTAAGGGTGAAGAATATAATTGTTTATATTTGGCACAACACACTTTATATACTTCCATAACAAAATTCAATAATTATTACTCATTCATTGAAAGAGGAAAATATATTTTATTCTCATTTGCTTTCATACCATTTTATAGTTGTGTTAACTTTAGTTATTTGCTTTACTTTTTTAATTCAGAAATACCAAAAAAATAAAATAAAAAACTTTTTATCTTAAAACATACTTTATAAAATCATTTTAAAAAGTAAAAAGCTATTTTTCTTATTTCTTTAAAATTTTAGACATTTCCCTGTGGGTTCGTTATCTCAGGGCTTAATAAAAAAGTCCTAAATTATATACATACTTCCATAGTATCCTATATTATAAATAATTAAAGTATAATTTCATATCTAAATTTTAACCATAAATATTCGGTGAAGTCAAGTTTTTTGCGTCGTTGCAAAGAAAGAGATAATATCATTGGAAAGAAATATAACTTGAAAAACATGAGGATAAATATGCTCAGATTAAGCCCCCCTATCGTAATCTTTTAAATATCCAATTATAGTGGTTGAGGATCTTACATCTGATATCGCATTGCTTTAGGAGCCTCTCTTATCACAATCTTTCAAATATCAAATTCTAGAGGTTAAGGATTTTACATCTGATACCGCATTGCTTTAGGATCTCGTCCTATCGCAATCTTTCAAATTTCAAACTTCAGAGGTCGAGGATTTTACATCCGATACAGTGTTGCTTTAGGATCTCCTCCTATCTCAATCTTTCATAAATCAAATTCCAGAGTTTAAGAATTGTACATCCGATACCACGTTGCTTTAGGATCCCCTCCTATCGCAATCTTCCAAAAATTAAATTCCAAAGCTTGAGGATTTTACATCTGATACCGTGTTGCTTTAGGATCTCCTTCAATTGCAATCTTTCAAAAATCAGTATGAGGATTTTACATCTGATTCTGCATTGCTATAGGATCTCCTCCTATCACATCTTTCAAAAAATCAATTTGCAAAGGATGAGGCTTTTACATCAAATACCGTGTTTCTTTAGGATCTCCACCTATCGTAATTGTTCAAAAATCAAATTTCAGAGGTTGGGGATCGCAGCATCCGATACAACATTGCTTTAGGATCTCCTCTTATTGCAATGGTTCAAATTCAAAAATTAAATTTTAGAGGATGGAGATTCATATGACTATATCCGCATTGCTTTGCAATGCTTCATATTAAATTTTAGAGGATGAGGATTCATACGTTCGATTCCGCATTGAATTGCAATGGTTCATATCAAGTTTTAGAGGTTGAGGATCGCAACACCTGACACCACATTGCTTTAGGATCCCTTCCCATCACAATGGTTCAAATTAAAATTCCAAAATTAGATTCAAAGTTCAAAATCAAAGTTAAAATTTCACCAAGTTAGAATCTCAAATTTAAATTAAGATTAAAATCAAGATCAACATCATATTCAAAATTTAAACAAAATTCCACAAATAATATCTAACCAAGTTCTAAGTCAAAAAACAAAATCAAAATTCAAAATAAAGCCAAAAATTAAAGTCTAAAACTCAAGTCAAAATTTAAGAATTTGAAAATTGAAATCGAATCGGATCGGGTCCCCTTCAGAATGTGGAGGCTTGAATTTGCTACTTCATTTTGAAGGATTTCACCCACTTCCTTAGCGAAAATTTCTCGTTGGAATTATACATTCTATATTGGATGTTGACTCAGACAGTTATGTTGTTTTGTTGATCTTGTCAGCCAACGCCAATAAGTGCGGAGTGCTCCTCCGACACACCACATCTATTTGGGGTCCATTTGTTGACCTCGCATTTGTTGAGGTCTAGTCTTTTTTTAGACAACCTAGGATCTAGCCTTAAGACTTTTCTAGTGACTATCTTAGAAGCCTAGCAATGGAACCCCGCCCCTTAAAAATTCAAAATGCTTCTTTGCTTCACTTTAAGTTTCATATGCTCAATGACAACCTCTAGCACTTAGTAGGGTAAGGCTAAGCATAAGGTAGCTCAAGAGGAATTCCCCATAGGATGGTTGAGCCTTAAGGTCATACCTGGGTGGTTTGGTCTTGATCAAGCTCACACACACTTAAATCCCACATTTTAACTCACCAAAAGTTTCTCACACACCCCAAACCTTAAGATCACTTACACTTGATTTGGCATCCTAACTCCTTTAGGAAAGCTCATATGGGTGGACCCAAGCCCTTAGCCTTTATCTAAGAATGTTAGGACCAACATATTGAACATCCAAAATGAATCCTCATATGGCTTTTATGACTTTAAAATGGCTTCATGGCTTACTTGCTCACTTTAGCCTGAAGTTCCACTAAATTACCAAAATACCCTTACAACCATAATTTTTCTAAAATTTCCTAAATTTTCAAATTCACTTCCAAAATCATCTCAAATCATTCCCCACTACCAAAATTGACCAAAATTCACCAAAATTCCAAAAATTCCTAAAATACCCCCAAAATGGCTAAAATTACCAAAGTAACCCAATTTTCACCAAAATTCTAATTTACCTCTAATTCTTACCAAAACTATTTCAAATTCAATTTCATCACACCAAAATAAAACTACATCAAATTTAAGCCTAAAACCAAACCCTCTTGTCATGACAATTATCCATTATCTAAAGCCCACCTTATTTAAATTTAAAAGCCCAATTTCAAATACCCATGATCAATTTTCAAAAGCTCAAATACAAGCCCTTCATAAATAATTTCAAAAGCCCATGATCCAAGCTCATCTCTCCATTTAATTCTAAAGCCCACGTGACAAACTCTTCTTCCATGATCCACTTAGTTAAAATCATTTCCTAAGTTCTAATTTCATGAATTAATCAAACTAAATTTGGCCTCATGACAAGTCTCTCAAAAATATAAAAAATTCCAAAAATTCATTCTCATGCGAATGCGCTAAGCCAAAGGCAAGTCATAAAACCACCTCCAAGCCATATGCAAGTCATATGAGACATGCCATGTGACCACTCTTTAAGTGGCAAAAGGAGAATTTTCTTTTAAGATCCTCTAAAAAGCACTTAATCTCTTTCATGACTCACTCTAACCTAAGCTAAACCCAAATCCCCATGATTAAGATATCAACACCCAAGCTCTCATTAAGTCCAGTTTTCATGACAAATGAGTAAAACCCTTTTTCATGACATGAACC
Source organism: Papilionanthe hookeriana x Papilionanthe teres (assembly GCA_022702705.1). Classification (NCBI taxonomy): domain Eukaryota; kingdom Viridiplantae; phylum Streptophyta; class Magnoliopsida; order Asparagales; family Orchidaceae; genus Papilionanthe; species Papilionanthe hookeriana x Papilionanthe teres. The sequence goes on from CM040426.1 coordinate 155,988,874, forward strand.
AAAAGTACACAAAAATGAAATAAGTCCAATTACCTATAAATCAAGTCAAAGCTCACATGAACACTAAATGCCAATAAATAAATAAATATAATATTATATATATATATATATATATATATATATATATATATATATATATATATATATATATATATATATATATATATATATATATATATATATATATATATATATATATATCAAGTTCACATGACATGAAATGACAAAATAATAATCATAATAATAAATATATAAAATATTAAAGAATAAAAGAAAGGAAATAAAATTTTAAATAACATAACATAATGTTCTATTTGTGCTCATGGTTTGGTATGAGGAAGGGTTGGCTTCTTAATTTTTATTTTCTCTCTACTCTCTCTCTCATTACTACTCCACACTACCACCTTACAAACACCTCCTCTAAAAAAAATCGTGAATAACACTCCAAGCCAAGAAAAACACCTCCATTTCCTCTACCCCGTGAGCATCAAAGCAAGGTTAGTAACTTCTCTCTGATTTTTTCTTTGTCTCTTACATTTGTTCTACATGCATGTCATGAATTTCTTATGTATTTTTCATACACAGTACCCAAATCTTATTTATTCACATGTCTCATGCCTAAATTTTAATATTTTACATCCATACCACCCTATTCTCATGTATTCAAATTTCTAACACTTTAAAAAAAAAAAAAGAGAACTCGTATGCACACAACCCATATATTGGGGGTTTACATATCTAACACGTAAACTTTGACAGTTTATGTCATCGCCGCTTAAATCTTTTGAATTTACATGCATGATCTCAAAACTTGAAAATTTTTCATACAGATCTCTTGAAATTTAATGTATTTACTTCCATGTCATTTAAACCTTATGTATTTACATGTGAAACACCTAAACTTTGATAGCTTACAAGCACACCACTCAAATTTTGTATGTTTGTTTGACTACCATTTAGATCTTATATATTTACTTGCAAATTATTTAGTTTTTACATCTTTACATGTGAACACGTACAAAAACATAGACATGTTAGGTGTAAAACAACTTAGACTTTGAAGACGACGATGTTGATGCGGGGCCAACATGGATAAGTAGGAAATTAGAGGAATTTTCTGAATTAATTAATTAATGTTACTTTAAAAAAGCATATATTGGTGTAGAAAAATCCTAAAAAAAACAAAAATACTCTTATGCTCAGTGAATAATGGAGAATAGTGTGAATTAAAATTTAAAAAAATTATGTTAATATTTACTTTTAAATTAATTAAATACTACAAAAATTATTTAAATTGTAAATAATTAAGTATTAATCATAAAAACGTGAAATTTTGAGGGTTTATTCCTCACATGATTAGGGATGTATTTCAAATTTTTATAAAATTAGATAACACCCCTAACATGACAAAGCATGATTTTCAAAGTTAAGTCACACCTTTTGATCAAAATAATTATAAGAATTTAAATATAAATCAAAAAATTATAAAAATGAGTTCAGTAGGTTCACTATAGTTAGAGGACCATAGAAAAAATATTAAATAGATTTAAGTAATTAAAAATAACATTTTATGTATTTAACTCATTAAAGCTCAAGAAAAAATAAATAATTAAAATATAAATAGAAATTCACAAAAAATTAATCCACACTAAAGATTACAGTCAAGAAAACCCCCTATAAAAATTTGAGCTCAATATGAATTGATTTGATCATGAAACTTGATTTCCTAAATAAAATTGTATTTTTACTTTAAAATAGTTATAGTAATTAAAATAAAAGTAAAAAAAATTACAAAAAATAATATTGGGAGTTCCTTGTGACCATAGTTACATAAGTAAAATTGGAGTTAAAATAAATAATTCATTTTTAAGCCTATTTTGAATAATTAAATAATTAAAAAATAATTAAGAATTCATAAAAATCACAAAAATTATTAAAATGCACCTAAATGTTACCTTTGGCTTCCTAATTACTTGGGAGCAACTAAAATAATTTTCCTAATTTTTAAAGTAGAGATATTAAATGTTTAAGGTTTTAAAATGAATTTTCCCTAATTTTCTACTAAAATAATTTCAATAATTAAAATATAAATCAAAAAAATATGAAACTTGCTTTTCTGCGTTCCTTGGACTCATGGAGATTTAATTAAAATATAAAACTTAATTTTTTACTTAAATAAGAATTTATATTTAATTAATACTCAAAATAAACAAAAAATTCTAATTATGAATTTAAAACTCAAAAAATCAAGAAAAATGGTCCGAGTGGAACAATGCTAAATTAGGGGATTTTTCTGATTTAATTAGTTATAAAAACATTAAAAATGCATTGAGGATTTCATCCTGTCAATTTTATTATTTAGGACTTATGTTCACTTGATATCGATCATGTGAATAGCCTGGAAGATAGGAGGATTTATGTCATATTAGATGACAACCTCATAATCAAAGACGAGTTAGGGCTTATATTGCACAACATGATTATGCAAGGGTATAAAGGGATAAAGTGAGGATTTATGTTGCACTAGGAAAACTACCATGAAGTCTTATGGCTTGTTGTTTATTTCTAAGGAATTTTGTTGTTGATAATGGTCATGCTGCCCACTGTGCATGCTTCAAGCTCCTCGTCGTAGCAGGTTTAGTTTTAGAAGTGTCAAATGTATGGGATGAGAGATAAAGCATGTTTTGGAAATATTGAAATTGAGATGTCTTAATGTCTTATTAGGGGGGAATTGAAATTGAGATGTCTTAATCTATGCTCCAAGCTCCTCACGGTTTCCTCATTCTGACACCACTATTTTCTTTGGATTAGCTCAGTCTAATTGAATTTACTAAATTCAACTAAATGAATTTAGTACTTTCATTCAGACCATTGAAAATCTCGTATGCAGTCGTAGGTTGCCTCCTACAAAGAATTCTCGGTCATCCAAAGAGACGTTTTAATTTAGTTTCACTTGTGATTTTTGTTATGCTTGTGATTAATTTTTGATTTGTTTTATAGTTTGAATGTTGTGGCGGTGAATTTTTATATTTGTTTAGTTTTAATTTTGATATTGGTTTTAGTTTTTCTAGCTATCCTAAAAGTGTTGATTTTGACATGCAGGGTTACCTTGTTGTTTAGCATGCAATTTCACAAGTAGAAACGTTACGAGAAATTAAATGAAAGTAAATTGTAGTGTAATAAAATAAAAGTGCATCTACCATTTCTTCTCATTCCTTCACCTGAAAGTTTAGCCTTGCAATGCATATTTATAATTTTACAGAAATTGAAGCATGTTGAAGAGCAAGAAAACAGGTTTAAGTGCACACATCAAATCCTAAGTCATAACTTGGTGGGTCCTATTTGTTTAAGTGTATAAATGATTCTTCAAGCAAGGCATTATAAGTTTGATCGTCCTCCAAGATATCCAAAAGGTTATGAGAAAGGTCCAGGATCGGGCCCCGGGCATCTCATTATTTCTTGAAAAGTGTCGTGTTCATTCAAATTTATTATGTTGCTTGATGACTCATCAATATTTATACTCTTATGTTAAATGAACTGATGTTCTAATCATCCCAAAGAGTGGAGTGATTATCACTTGATGTTCTATTTATAAATTATGTGAGTGAAGGCCCTTAAGGGCAAATTGATTTATCAAGAAACTTAGCCGATTTGATTTTAAAGTTGGGGTTGTAGTGTTTCAAATATGTTTACAATTAACTTTATCATCTCCTCTAATCTATATTAGTCAAATTTGATTAAGCCTAGCTCACTACCAAGTCCTTAAGACTTAATAGGTACATTTGCAATTTTGGGAAAAGTTAACTTATGTAATCATGATTCTTAATCCTTATCAAACTATTTACTTTATCATTAAGCACCAACTAAGTGTATTAAATTAATAGATTATTAACTTCCAATGTCAAACCCCTAACCATAAGATCATTTAATTTTGATCATTTTCCAAATTAAAATAATCAAAAGAAATTACAAATTTATCCTTTATGTGGCAAAGGTGAGGTTAATTTTTACCATTTAAATCCCATGTATTTCAGTCATCCAAATATATCAATTATGATCATTCATTGCCAATTTTCCCTTTGATTACACCTAAATATTTAATTAAGGCTTAAATTTCTTAAATTACAATTTTGCCCCTATAAGGTCTATCACTTCATAATTTGTTAAATATAACTCAAATGACCTTGAAATTTTCATGTAACCCCACTCATAATTAAAACATCAGAGATGAAAATGTGATTTTCCTAATTTTAATTTAATTTATATAATTATTTACATGTAAAAATGAGGATTTTCAAAGATAATTCAATAACTTAATAAAAATAAATTATTTTTTCTTAGGAAAATTATTGGAGTTTCACAAACACCAGTGGGCTACTTGGATCATATTTCATGATTTTTTAAATTTTAATTTAATTATTATAATTACTTTAAAATATTACTATAATTAAATATAAATTATTAATTAAATGGAAAATTAAGTTTTATTTTTTTCTTAAATCTTTCTAAGGTCAAGGAACCTAAAGAAATAAATTTTATATTTTTGTAATGAATATTTTAATTATTAGAATTATTTTAGTGAGAAAATAAGGAAAATCCATTTTTAGCTTTTAAAAATTATTATCTTTACTTAGAAAATTAGAAAAACTTATTTTTATTGAACTCAAGTGATTAGGAGACCAAATGTGATAATTTAGTGGGTTTTTATATTTTTGTGATTTTTATTATTTTTAATTATTTTTAGTAATATCTTTAATTATTTAAAATTTCAAAACATGCTTAAAGTTGAAGTGTTTATTTTAATTACCTTTTTTATTTTTATTAAATTCCTCTGGTCATAAGGAACTCCCAAAGGTAATTTCATAATTTTTTTAATTATATTTTAATTATTTATGATTATTTTAATGCCAAAAATGTTATTTAACTTAGAAACTAAAATTAGATGATCAAAAAAACTTCAAATGACTTAAAATTTTTATGGGAGTTCCTCTGACCTTAAGCAATAGTGGGGACAAATATTAAGCCATTTTTATTTATATTTAGTCTAATTTAATTTTCTTTAAGTTTAATGAGTTGATTAAAATTAGGGTGAGTTTTCATGAGTTAAATCAAGTTTGTATTTTCCTCTGGTCTTCTGGTCACATGAACTTAACAAAATATTTTTATATTTTATTGATGAATATACCAATCATTGTAATTATTTTTTTTAAAACAGACACAACAAACTTGAAAAAAAAAGTATCTCCTCATAGAGAACTCCTCTGATCTTGAAAAAATCAGGAAAGTTCTCCCATAACAGAGGGAATAAAAGGCTTATATTTAATTCTATGGTGAAATGTCCAAGCAAATGGAGAATCAAAAGACTAAATACAGTAATTAATTAATTAAAAATAAAATACAAATCAAATATACATGTAACTATTTCCAAATTGTTCTCCTATATTCATTGAGCAAGTGGGTATTTTTATTTTATTTTTATTATTTTTCCACATCAAGTTATGAATTTTTAAAGATGGACTGATTTAAATAATTTTGGAAAATCCATATTTTTCTACTTATCCAGTGCGGCGCCTCCTCAACATGCGGCAGCTCTGAACTCCACGTGGTGCTCTCCCATTCGACAAAGCCTTCTCATTCGACAGTCAAGCGTCTGCGCTTTATGTTCAGATCTTTTGTCCAGCCCAATCCCAGCTATCCGCTGAATACATGCACGATCCAATGGCTCCTGTTCATCGTCCTCAACAGGTTTGTCACGTAAGCCGTCTACACTAAACCCTAAGATCTTAGCTTAGATTCAACCAAATCAATTTGAGTTTGTTCCTATAGACTCATCTAGTCCAGACGCACATATCCATATGGTTTATATAGTATAAAATACAGTATTCATGTATAGAGAACGAGAAAAAGCTCGGGAGAGAGTGAGAGCTTTATACCTTGGTCTGAGAGGGGAGGCCTCAATCAGAATGGCTCTACACCTTTGTAGTGACCTTGCGAAGCTCCTCCAAGCAGCACGTTGAGCTCTCCTCGGGTCTAGGTATGAACTTGATCAAACCCGACTTGGGGGGTTGATCAAACTTTATGCTAGAGGCTCTCTGTGATGGGGATTTTGTGCGGGATCTTCTTCTCTCAGTGTGTTTAATGTGTGGGTGCAAGCAATTAGGTTTCGGTGCAGTGTGGAGCTGTTGCGAATGGTGTCCTGTTTCAGCAGAAATTTGAGCTCGAAAATTGAACTCAGGCAGTGGGGATTACGGCTGGAGGTTGGTTAGCTTAAGCTTAGGAGGGATGGAGGAAGCTCTGGAAGGAATTTGGCAGAGTCTCCCTAAGATAAATGTGCATCTCTCTTTTTGTCCGTGAAGAGGTGGGGTTTAAATAAACATGGTTGAGGTGAAGCTCAGGGTCTGCAGGTGGGTGGAATTAGCTACTTAGTTGGAGGGCAGAAAGACACCATTGACCAATTGGAGTTGGATGATCCAGAATATTTATGCTTACGTTTTATATATGAATTGATACTTCTCTTTAATGACATTATAAAATCGGATACAATACAAGTATACATATCGTTATCAAGTAATATAGGACTTTCTAATTAAGGCCCAAGATATCAAACTCACATGAAAATTTTTAAATAAAAGAAATAAGAAAATAATATTTTACTTTTAAAGAAAGATCTTACCCAAACTAAATTTAATATTCTAGGAAAGAAAATTTGATTCTTCTTGTTAATTTTTATAATTTGAAATGAAAGTGAACAACAATTTTAACCAAATTTTTGTAAGAAGAAAGCAATGCAAATAAAATATCTTTTTTCTTTATTATGAATCAATAACAAGTCATGGAACTTTATTATGGAAGTATCTAAAGTGTGTTGTGCCAAATAAGAGCAATTATATTCTTTAGCTTTACTAAAGATATTATAAAGAACATAGGTTGTTAATCTATTGCTTTATAAATCTTGAAGACGGGATAGGCGGGAAAGATACTAGTACTCACTCTAGAGTTTCCTCTTCTTCCTCCACCTGGGTTCTAACATCTCATATCAAAACATAGAATAATAAATCAAATTGGGGGCTTTAGCCTATCATTCTAATGTTCTCTAATTCTACACCCATGAAAGTATATTTCCCTATTTATTTGCACTCAATCATATGGATTTACATTCTTACCTATATAATCTCATGTGATTCCTTCTAATTCTTGACTGATACAATACCATACCAGTACTTACATTTTCTCACAGCATGTACTAACATCTTAATTGGCCAAATGAAGAAGTAACTGAACTGCAAGGTTTTGAATCATCGCAACTTCTTTCAGCATTGATTTCCTATACTTCACAAAACATTCTTCCATAACTTTATCACTTCATCATGTTAAATAAAAAAGATAAAGAAAACTACTTAGAATTTATGGAGAAAATACAATCACAACTTGGTTTAAAAGTATAAAATCATAGTAAAAACACAAGAAGCCTTAATTAAAAAGTAAATTTAATAACAAAGATAAATACTTATTTGTAAATCATCTCCACTAAACTCATGAAGTTCCTGTGAAAACTTTACTTTTCCTTACAATACTCCTTAGAGGTTGGCACCCAACTCTAAGGAGTCCAAATCTCACTTCTAATCATAATACAAACTATAGTAAAGTAAGTAGAAATGGTGAAGTGGAGTAGTGTGTTACTAAATTAACTCTCTTACAAAATAAACATAAACCACACTCTCTAACAACAACCACTTTTACGATCTTCAAGTCCTCTTTTTATAATTTTCCAACAGGTGCTTTCTTCTCATTAGATTATATCCATATTCAATGAATCCTCCAAGATATGCATCAATTCAAGAGTAATTTAAATTAATTTTGGCGCCAATAAGAAGTTACCCACGTTCTTAACAAGTGATGCCTCAAACATTTCTTTAAAATGTATCCAAAAAATTAAATAACTCTTCTTTAGTAAATGTCGCGTGTAAGTGTGAGGTCTAGGTGCTTAGCCGCGAGGCTTCTGGCGTGTAGGCTCCAGGTCTGGGCGCATAGCCGCGGGGCTCTAGCATGTAAGCGTGAGTCCAGGCCACAGATTAATTTTGCACATTTTCTTCATTTTTACTACAAATTTGATGCTTTTTTACTCCTTTCATCGTAATTATCCATTTAATCATACCTGCAAGAAAAATCCACAAAATGCATTCCATTTAAGTGCAATATCATCAAAAATAGGTATAAAAATGTATATATAAATACTATATATTTTACATGTATCAAAATCTCCCAAATTTGAAATATTTCTTATCCTCAAGTGACACTATAATCATATAAAAATCAAACAAGCAAATTACGTGATGAGTTTGTTTAGGAGTTTCTAAAATTTTGTTCTAGAAAAATTGTAGTCCAATTTAGAAAAAAATTTAGTAAATGAGACAAATTTAAAGTTTAGAAATCTCTTAGGTAAATATTAATGAAAAATATGAGTTCCTATCTTATTCAAAAATACTTGTAGATTTTTCAAAATATAGGGTTTAGGCAATTAATTTTCATTACTTAAATAAAATTTACTAAAATAATTAATTTAACTATATTATATTTATAAGCTTCAAGATATTCTCAAATCTTATACTCTAAAAAGATCAAGTTTGGGACCAACTTTTGATTAGGCCCTTAAATGCTTAAGCTTCTCCTTCCTTTTTCACAAACTATTTTTCACTTTTCTTTTTCTTTTCTTTTCACTTTTTCTTCTCGTTATTTTTTTTTATTTTTTTTATAAGGCAAGAATTACTGTATCTGGATAGGCCATTAAAAAGTTTGAATTCCACCCTTCCTTTCCTAAAGTATAAGGTTGACATATATCTTTAACTTAGAAATATAAGAAAAATTTTGAAAATTATTTTCAATAAAAGAAATTTAAGTATTAAAAATAAAAGTCTAATTCTTCTATTTTTCCAAAAAATACAACTTTTCCTATTAAAGATAGTTACAAAATATTTATCATTTCTTCACTAAGAAATTTTTAACTTTAAATTTTTCCTCCTTACTATAGATTTTAACTAATTTTTTTTTACTCATTTCTATATTCAAAATTTTTAAGTTTTTGAAAAATTATTTTTCATCCTCCCCAAAACTTTAAAATTTTTGTTATAATAAAACATTCAAGCATAGTAAAAATATAAATGGGCAATAATAGAAAACTATAAGTATCATGCTTGCATAAATTTTTATATCCTAAATATGTTGGTATAATAATTAAAAAAAAACAGGAGTGAAAATAACTAGATCAACTTTTTAACTTTACATTTTATAAAAAAAAATTCAAATGACTTCTAAAGTAGTGGAGGAAATATAAGCAAATTCACGCATACTTAAATAGAAATCCAAAACTAAAACATTTATATATGGTAGTAAATTGAAAAGTTAAGCATGATATTTAAATAGTGGATTTTAATAGTGTTTTAAACTATCCTAAATAATTTTTGGAATAAGTTCTAAACTAACAAACAAAGTACACTACAAATTCACTAACACATTTACTACCACAAAAACACTAAACATTCACATCACATATCACAAGAAAACAACATCCACAAATAACATAAAAACAAACTAAAGTAGCTCAGTAATTATTAAATCAATCAAAATTTCAACAGAATAGTCCACTTAACAATCATAAATTGTAAATGACAATGCATTCAGAATAAAAAATCTAACATTCATCACATAACATAACACAACACAACACAACACAACACAAACGAAACATCAGTCCTAATCGTCATCTTCTTCCTCATCATTATCTCCTTCATTCCAGGTAAGTGTAGGCTCATATGGGGTAAAGTGTGGATGTGAGGGTAACACAGCATTACAATCACCTCTAATCAATCTATCCATATAACTGTGACAGTTCTCCTCATACTCACTATGTCTCTGAGGATAATCTCCAATATGATCTACATTTCCTTCTATATCATTAATGTGATCCGCAGTATAATTGATATTATCTTTCATTTTATTTAAAATTTCAATCTACGAATCAGATAAATGACCTGATGATGCCTGAAATGTGGAGGCAAGGGATGTAGAAGCAACATAAGTAGATGCACTTGAAGCTCAAGAAAATCCTCCTCTCCAGCCAAAAAGTGAATGCTCGACATATGTCTTCACATTCGTACTAGTAATAGTTTTAAGAGACTGAAGGACCTATTCCAAACTTTCAGATCTTCCTCCGCAATAGAAACAATTCTTCCTCCGCAGGATTAATTCGAATAGAAACAAAATGTATTCGGTGGTAATAGATAAAAGTCGTTTATTACCTCAGGACGATTATGTACCAACTGTCCTCGTACTAACACAAAGTTTTCTTCTGACTCAGGGAGATTTGCATAGAACTCCCATACAAAAGAAGTAACAGCTACAGCCGTAAAACGGCAGAATCTGTCCTAAATGCGTCTAATGATTATATCTTTGATCACTACGCTTGGCTTATCAAAACCTCGTTACTGAATCAGTTTACATGATTGCAGAGCTTGCACATATCGATCCTGAGCTTCGAACTTACAAACTTGTCTGAATCAAAAATGGATCTTGCCTTGCTTCTCTTTGCTTCCATTTCTAAAATTTGCATAAAAATTACCATAAATTCCACATTCAACTTAAAATGACTAAACCCAACTTTTAGAAGCATAAATTACTAAATCCAAGTAATTTCTAAAGCCTTTTCTTAAATTTTCATCATGAATAGCGATTTTCAGATTTCTCCAAAATGCACTCAAACTATATGGTGAAAATCAAATTTTTTTACCTAGGAGTAGTGCTCTTACCTCAAGAAGATAAATTCTAGAAAATTCCACTTGAAATGGCTCAAAAATAGCAAATTTTTGTGATGCCCTAACTTCGTAAGTCGCAAACTCCAAACAAAGAAGAAGATGTGATTGAAAAAATTTGTGATTTTTCGAGTTTTTAAAACTTGAAAACCGAATTTTGCGAACCGACACCTAAGGGAAAAAGTTCGGTGCTTAGACGCAAAGCACTGGCGCGTAAGCGCGGGGTCTCGGCGCTTACCCGCGAATTCGCTGTTTTTGATTTTTCGTTAAATACACATTTTCGCTCATTTAATCAACCTTAAATTGTTTTAATAGGTATAGCATCATTTTATAATCTTCTTATCTCCAGAATTACTCTTTTATAGATTTAAAATGAATTCAACACAACTTTTACACAAACACAAACTCTTTACTAAATTAAACAAATACAAATTACAAGTACAAACCTCAATACTTTAATTTAAGATCCTTGAATAAGATCTCATCTTTTCTACTCACATTTAAACATTTAAACAAAACACTCAACAAATACTTATAACACAAACATATTTATAACACACAACAAAAAATAAAACCCTACTAACATTTAACACGACTAACTAACAATTAACATAACATAAGAAGTTAATTCCATTCTCCATTAGGTGCAACATGTCTAGAACCTCCATTAGTTTCATCTGAACTATTATGTATAAAGATTTGATTAAACAGGCGATGGTTGAAAACTCTTACTAAATCTTCTTCTATCCACTTATTCTTCAAAAACATCGCTTTATCCACTTCTTCAACATGACTAGTTTGACTAAATTGCATCTTTAATTGCCATCCAATATGTGCTAAATGTGCATTAGTTTCATTTACCTTTACTTCAATTGACGCAACATAAACTTCAATCTTTGTAATCTTCTCTGTTATCCTTGAATACTAACGGCTAGAAATCCGTTATATAAATCTTGTGCACTCTTACAAACGAACTTCTTCTTGTTTGCATCCTCTTTCTTCATAAATTCACTTTCCCAAGAAGGTATTTTTCTATCTTAAACTCTTCTTATGACTCTTAGGATGGAAATTTGAAATGGGATGAATATCCTTTAATCCGACTCTTATTTATAGGCTTTAGATGCATTAGAACCATCCTCCCACATTCTATATCCATGAAATCACATCACATACAACTTTCCCATGATAATGTCTTCTAAAACCTAATTTTTCACGTTTTTCATAACTCCAGCGCCTAAGCACCAATTGCTGAAGCTTAGCCGCGAGTGCTCATTTTAGCACATGTCTGTTAAACGTTTGAATACTCATTTTAACTCATCCAATTTATCAATTAAGGTCTCATTAATCTCCACTAACATAATATAATCAAAATACTACCATACAATTCTTACTTCAAACCAAACAACAAACACAAAAAAACTCAAAATAAAGCACACAAATAACTATGGGTTGTCTCCCACAAAGCTGTCTCCCACAAAGCGCTTGGTTTGACGTCGTCAGCCTGACAAACCCAACATTTATTCTGGGTGACCTAACTCAAATTCTCATCAAATTTAAGTTGATCTAAGGAGAAATAAGGTTTCAATCGATGACCATTCACTTTAAATATTTTCTCAGTTTTAGGATCTTTAATATTCACAGCTCCATAGGGAAAAACATTAAATGTGCCCATCCACCTAGACTTACGTTTTCCATCACATAATCTTAATCTGGCATTATATAGTAAAACTTGTTGTAATGGTTTAATATTTTTATTCAGAATCTTACGATCATGTCACATCTTCATATTTTATTTATATATCTTAGCACTTTCATATGATTCATTCCTTATCACTTCAAGCTCATTTAATTGCAATAATCTTTTTTGATCAGTATCCTTTAAATTATACTTAAATTCTTTAATAACCTAATATGCTTTATGCTTAAGTTCAACTGGTAAATGACAAGCTTTCCAAAATTTTAGCCTATGTAGGGACATTCCTTTAGAAGTTTTGTATGCTGAAAGCAAAATCCAGTTTGATTGACCAATACTTTTTGTTTGGATTAACATATTTTTTCAAAATATTTTTAATTTCATGATTGGATAATTCAATCAAACCACTAGTCTGAGGATGATAAGCAGTAGCAATTTTATGGTTAAAATGATATTTCTTTACTAATTTCTCCATAATTTCATTTCTAAAATGACTTCTCCCATTAGTTATGATTACTCTTGGCATTTCAAATATGTAAAATATATTTTTTCTTAAAAACTTGCAACACTTCGAGCATCACATCGAGGTAAAGCAACAGCTTTTATCCATTTAGATACATAGTCTACTACTAACAATATGTATAAATTTCTGAAAGTTGGTATAAATGATCAGATGAAATCTAATCCCCAAATGTCAAATATTTCAACTTCCAACATATTTTTGAGGGACATCTCATTTCTTCTTGAAATATCGCCTACACATTGACATCGATCGTAATTTTTAATATAAGCATTAACATCTTTAAAAATTATAAGACCAAAATATTCCAGATTGCAGAATTTTATATGCAGTTTTATCAAAACCAAAATGTCCCCTAAAATTAGAATCACGACATTTTTGAATAATTTCATAAGCTTCCTCTAATGGCATACATCTTTGAATAATTAGATCATTTTACTTATTTATATAAAAACGGGTAGTTCCAAAAATAAGTCTTAGCTTCAGATAAAATTTTTTTCTTCTTTTGGTATGTCAATCCATAGGGTATAATGTTATTAACAATAATGTTTAAAATGTCGGCATACCATGGAACACGCCACTCATTAATAGTGAACAATTTTTCATCAGAAAAATGTTCATTAATTTCTTCATCAAATAAAAGAGAGACTTTTCATATTTAAGCCTAGACAGATGATCAACAATTTGATTATTAGCACCCTTCCTATCTACTATCTCAAAGTCAAATTCTTGTAAAAGAAGAATCTATCTTATCAGTCTTGGTTTCGCATCCTTCTTTTCCACTAAATATTTAATATCAGAATGGTCAGTATGCACTACACATTTAGATCCAATTAAATATGATCTAAATTTATCAAAAGCAAATACTATAGCTAATAACTTTTTCTCAATTGTGGAATAATTAATTTGAGCTTCATTAAGATTTTTACTAACATAGTAGATTACTTTGAAAATTTTATCCTATTTTTTTTCCTAAAACAACTCCAATAGCATAATCACTTGCATCACACATTAATTCAAAAGGTTTTTCCCAATTTGGTAAAACAATAACTGGTGCAGTGATTAATTTCACTTTTAATAGCTCAAAAGCTTTTAAGCAGTCTTTATAAAAATTAAAAATTGTTTCTTTTTCCAATAACTGGCATAGAGGCTTAGCAATTTTTGAAAAGTCTTTAATATAATGCCAATAGAATCTAGCATATCCTAAAAAACTCCTAATTTCCCTTACAGTTGTTGGGCAAGGTAAATTAGCGATCACTTGAATTTTTCCAGGGTCTACTTCCATACCTTTTTTAAAATTTATTGTCCTAAAACAATTCCTCCTGCTACCATAAATTAGTATTTTTCTCAATTTAGGACTAAGTTTGTTTCTTCACAGCATTAAAAACTCTAGATAAATGTTCTAAACATGATTCAAATGAAATTCCAAACACTAAAAAAATCATCCATAAATACTTCTATTCCATTTTCAATTAAGTCACAGAAAATTACTATCATACATCTTTAAAATGTAGCAAGGGCGTTACATAACCAAAGGGCATTCTTCTAAAAGCAAAAGTACCACAAGGACTAGTAAACATTGTGTTCTCTTAATCCTTAAGAGCAATTTCTATTTGCTTATAACTAGTATACCATCCAGAAAACAAAAATATTTATGCCTAGCTAGTTTATCTAACTTGTATTGTTGGTATTAATTCATTACTTTCATTAACAATTACAGTTACTCCTCCTTTCTTAGGAACACAGTGAATAGGACTAACTCACGCACTATCTAAAATATGGTAGATAATTCTAGCATCTAACCACTTTAAAATTTCTTTCTTAACAACATCTTTCATAATATGATTTAATCTCCTTTGAGGATCAGCCCTGGGTTTGCAGTTTTCTTACATAAGGATTCTATGCATACAAATTGAAGGACTGATTCATTTAATATTAGCTATGGTTCATCCAAAGGCTTTCTTATATTTCTTTAAATTTTTAAGCAAACTCTCTTCTTCTTCTTTAGTTAATTTCGAGGAAATTATAATAGGTGAAGTTGAGAAATCACCTAAAAAGATATATTTTAAATGTTCAGGAAGTAACATCAGTTCAAGTTCAGGAGGTTTTTCAATTGATGGACAAAAAGATTCATCTTTCATTGTCATGCCCAAAACCTCAAAACTTTCTTGAGTATAATTTAAATCTTCCTCATTAAAATCTTCAGAATATTGTGCTTCCTCTTCTTACTCGTGTTCCAATTTTTCACTTTCAGATTTCTCTTCATATGTTGCTTGAAAATTGCATTCACTCAGATATCTCATTACATCCATCCCGAAACAGTCATCATCTTTACCTTTTGCAAGATATTTCATTGATTTTGAAATATTAATTGTAACAATTTTTTGATTGACATGCAAAGTTAATTCTCGTTTTTGTACATCTATCATTGCTCTTCCTGTAGCTAGGAAAGTTCTCACTAAAATAATAGGTATCTCCTTATCTTCCTCTATATCTAGCACAACGAAATCAATAGGAAAGATAAATTGATCCACTTTTACTAAAATATCTTTTATAACTCCTTTAGGATATGTTATCAAATGATCTGTTAACTACAAAGTTGCAGTAGTCGAGGTTATTTCTCCTAATCCTAGTCTTTTAAATATAGATAACAACATAAGGTTAATGCTTGCATCTAAATCAAATAAAGCTTTCCCATAAAATATGTCTCCGATTGCAAATAGAATTGTGATGCTACTAGGATCTTTAAGCTTTTCAGGAAGCTTCTCTTGAATTATCGCAGTGCATTAGTCACTAAGTGCAATAGTTACATTATCTTCAAACATTCTTTTTATGTTGAGAATATCTTTCATAAACATCACATAGCTTGACATTATTTCTAATGCTTCAGCAAATGGAATATTAATTGTAAGTTTCTTAAAGATTTTCAAGAATTTTGAAAATTACTTATCCAACTTTTGTTGTCAAAGTCTCTGAGGAAATGGTGGTGGTGGCTTTTCAACATCAATCTTAAGTGGAGAAATAGGTCTTTCCAAACCTTTCTGAGCATCCTCTTTTGGTTCTTCAATCCATTCTTTCTCTACTTAAATCTTTTTTTGAACTCTACCTTCCAACTCTCTTCCACTTCTCAGTTGAGCAGCTTTCACTTACTCTTTATTTTTGTCTATTGGATTTATCTCTGTATTACTAGAAAGTGTTCTCTGGGATTTATTACTTAATGAATTGGCTATTTGTCCCACTTGATTCTCAATATTTCTAATAGTAGCTCTTTGACTCTGCAATTGATTTCCTATTTGTAACACCACTTCTTCTATAAACAACTTCTTCTCCTTGAATTGCGAAGTACTGGTAAAAACGGAGGATATGTAGGTCTATAATTATTATTCCCTTTGTTGTTCTAATTCCCTAATGGGTTTACTTGATTGTTCCCTCATTGTTGATTTCTACCACCTTCATTATTATTATTCCAATTAAAGTTTGGATGGTTCATCCAACCTAGGTTATAATAATTGGAATATGGGTTATTAGGCTTGTTTATGGCATTCAATGTTTCTAATGATGTTTGAGAATCTACCATTTGTCCTGAATTCTATTCAATCATTGAAATCGGTTGAGAAAAATTCATTCCAAATTGGTCTATTTTCCTTGAAATTACAGCAAGGTGATTTGCTAATTTTGCAAAAGCATCAGATTCATGAATATTGGCTACCTTTTTAGGGTTTACCATTTCAGAAGACCATTGAAAATTATTTGTAGTCATTTCTTCAATTAAAGAATAAGCATCATTAAACTGTTTAGATATCAATGAACCACCAGCAGCATAATTGATAATAGATCTAAGAGATTCAAGTAATCCATTGTAAAATGTCTGAATTATTAACCAATCTGGTATCGAATGATGTGGGTACCTTCTTAAGAGATCCTTAAAATCTTCACATACTTCATAAATAGATTCCCCTTCAAACTGGCAATATGATGTAATATCATTTCTAAGCTTTGCAGTCTTTGATGGTGGAAAATATTTAGCAAGAATTTTTTACGATAAATCACCCCAAGTTCTGATAGATCTATGTGCTAACAAATTTAACCACATCTAAGCTTTATCCCTTAATGAGAAAGGAAAAATTCTAAGTTTAATCGCATCATCAAAACACCATCATATTTAAATGCAGCACACAATTATATAAAATTAGCAAGATGTTAATTTGGATCCTCAGTTGGTTCTCCCCAAAAATTAATATTAGATACCATTTGAATAATAGCAGGTTTAAGTTCAAATGAATTAGCAGCTACCGCAGGATTTCGATTAGCAAAATCTATTAAAGGTCTATATTCTTAATGAATTTCAGCATTTTGATTATTTTGATTTGTCATTTCTTCAATATTTTTATCTTTTCTGTATCTTAAATTTTTCTGAATTTTCTTATAGTTCTTTCTAATTCAGAATCGTAAGGCACAAGTCCTTTAGAACCTGAGCTACGCATAAACTATTATAAAACACAATAATATAAAATCATACAATAAAAACAACAATTTCCTAAAATAAATCTAACAAGTTTAAATAAGACTTTAAAAAGTAAAAATTGATTTTTCTTAAAATTTTCTTTTAAATATTGTTTTATCTTTCTTTATTTTTTTCTGTTCCAGGCAATGGAGCCAAAATCCTGATCCCGAAATATTTATGCTTACATTTTATATATGAATTGATACTCTCTTTAATGATATTATAATAAGGGATACTACGCAAGTATACGTATCGTTCTGATTAAGCCCTGTTAATTTTTATAATTTGAAATGAAAGTGAACACTACTTTAACCAATTTTTTGTAAGATTAAAGCAATGCAAATAAAATTTCTTTTTCCTTATTATGAATTAGTAACAAGTCATGGAACTTTATTATGGAAGTATCTAAAGTGTGTTGTGTCAAATAAGAGCAATTATATTCTTTACCCTTACTAGAGATGCTATAAAGAACATAGGTTGTTAATTTATTGCTTTATAAATCTTAAAGACGGGCTAGGCAGGAAAGATACTAGCTCTCACTCTAGAGTTTCCTCTTGTCCCTCCACCTGAGGATAAACATCTCTTATCAAAACATAAAATAATAAATCAAATTGGGGGCTTTAGCCTGTCACTCTAAAGTCCTCTAATTCCACACTCATCAAAGTATATCTCCTTATTTATTTGTACTCAATCATATGGATTACATTCTCACCCATATAATCTCGTTTGATTCCTTCCAATTGTTGACTGAGACAGTACTATACCGGTTCTTACATGTTCTCACAACATATATTACCATCATAATTGGCCATTTCAAGAAGTAAATGAAGTGCAAGGTTATGTTCCTATATTTCACACAACATTCTTCCATAACTTTATTGCTTCATCATTTTAAGGGAAAAGATAAAAAAACTGCTCAGATTGCATGGAAAAAATACAATCACAGCATAGTTTAAAATTAGAAATCATATTGAAAACACAAGAAGTCCTAATTAAAAACAAATGTAATAACAAAGATAATGACTTATCTATAAATCCTCTTCACCAAACTCTTGAAATTACTTTAAAAAATTAGTTTTTCCTTACAATACTCCTTATAGGTTGGCGCCCAACTCTAAGGATTCCAAATCTCACTTCTAATCATAATACAAACTATAGTAAAGTAAGTAGAAATGGTGAAGTGGAGTAGTTTGTTACTAAAATAACTCTCTTACACAAAAAACATAAACAGCACTCCCCAACAACAACCACTTTTCTAATCTTCATGTCCTTTTTTTATAATTTTCCAATAGTTGCTTTCGTATCTCTTCAAAATGTATCTAGATTCAACGAATCCTCCAAGAGATCATCCATTCAAGAGTAATTTATATTAATTTTGGCGCCAATAGGAAGTTACCTACATTTTCACCAAGAGATGCCTCAAACACCTCTTCAAAATGGTGTCAAAAATTAAATAACTCCTCTTTAACAAGTACCATGTGTAGATGCTAGGTCTCGGTGCTTATATGCGAGGCTTCTGGCGTGCAAGCTCCAGGTCTGGGTGCATAGCTGCGGGGCTCTGGAGCGTCAGCGCGGGTCCAGGCGCTTAGCCGCCACAGATTAATTTTGCACATATATTTATTTTTGCTTCAAATTTGATCATTTTCACCCCTTTCATTGAAATCATACATTTAACCATACCTGCAAGAAAAATACACAAAATACCTTCCATTAAAGTGCATTATCATTAAAAATAGGTATAAATATGTGTATAAAAATACTATATATTTTAGGTGTATCATTGGACACAGAGGCTGGGCCAATTTGGGTTTTAATTTTGGTGGTTGGCTCTCGGTTTTTAGCTCCTCCGGAGATTAGGCTAGCCAGCCAGGCCAAGGGAGGTGCTCAGGGGGTCAGATGAGCCAGAGAGGAGTCTTATTGGTGATTAATGGATTTGGGGAAAGCTTTGGGCAAAGAAATATATGATTTGGCCATTTAAGGAAGGAGATCTCCTAAATTAGAGTACCCTTGGTCCATTGCTCATGTAGGTTGTGCTAAGTGAGTTTAGGGTGGTTCCTAGGGTTTGCTTAATGGCTGTGGTGGGCTTGGCTTGGTAACATTGGGCTAGGTTTGGTCACATTGGGTCATAGGTTCAATTTTGGGGACTTTGGGTTCAAGTGGGGTTGATTTGGGTTTGTGCTTGGGTTAGGTCAAATTGATTGTTCAATGTGGTGTGTATTATGGTCATGAAGGATTTGGAAAAGATTTGGAGTGTTTTTGAATTGATGGGAGGTAAATTTGGTGGGATTTGGACATTTGGTTAATTTGGGTTAACATGAGTTAGGCTTGGGTTTAGGTTAGGTTAAAGCTTGGCTACGGTTCAATTGGTGGTTCAAATTGGTGTAGGGGATTGTCATGAAGGATTTTGGATAGAAATTGGGTGGAAATTTCAGGGTTAGTGTATTCAGTTTGGTGAAATTTGGGCAATTGGTCAATTTGGGGAAAATTTGGAGATTTTGACTTAGGTTGGATTTGGGTGAGATTTAGGCTCAAATGTCTATTAATTGATGGATAAATTCGGTGTGTGGGAATGTTATGAAAAGTTTAGAATTCAAATTTGAGGATATCAACTTTGCTAAGGGGTTTAATTTGGGGGATTTAGATCATGTAGTAAAATTTGGGGCTTTTTTATTTGAATTGAAATTAGGTTTGAAATTAGGTCAACATGGGCATGGATTTAGTTTTAATTGAGCTTAGTAATGGTGAATTTAAACTTATAATTGAAATTGGGGAGGCTTGGGGTCAATTGGGTAGACATTGAAGGTGTTTTGGGCTTAAAGGGGCAATTTGGGGCTTTTGGTCAAAATGGGTGAATTTGGTAAAATTGGGTCTAGTGAAGTGGTTTAAATTGATTTTAGGGACATTTGGGATGATTTTGTAATTTTTGAATTTAAAGGGGTTTATTTTGAGATATTTTAGGGATTTTGGTAAATTTTAGGTGTTTTGGATAATTTTAGTGGTGCAGAACATTTTGGAATGATTTTTGGAGGAAATTGAGTAATTTGGGTAAATTTGGGATTTTTGGTCAAGTTTAGGGTTTAGTGGCAATTTGATAATTTAGGGGAATTTGAGGGCAAAAGGGTCAAATGTTATAATTTTTGTTAAATTTAGGGTTAAATGAGAAGTGTAACCCATTGAGCCATAAACTAAGAGAAATCCCACTTTAGATCCACAGAGGGAACGACGAAAATATCGATGGTAGAAATGGAAGTGGCAAGACACAGATTCGAAAATGTTGTTTAACATAAATCTTTTGCAGTGGTGGAGCGACGACGGCAAAAGCGATTATGGTGATTATTTGAACAAAGTTGAGGAGAGGTCTACGGGGGAAAACCTTCTCCCCTTCTCACAAGCCTCCTAATGGGTCATGTAACCAACTTATCTTTCTTTAGGATCTGGATTTTCATCTGGTGCAATATAGCACACCCCACTCTCTTCTGGATTTCAGAAACAAAACTGTTTTCTTTCTTTGCTAGTCTTTCAAATACTGTCTATATTCTGGTCAGGGGTGTAATCTTTTCTTTTTTTCCCTCTGACCATTATAGCGAAAAGGTCGACGTGGTGTAGCAACAATCTTTAAAACATCCATTTCATCAAGGGCAGCGGACAAGGGGTGAAACCTACTCCCTTTTAGAAGTGAGGTCTCAGAAATTTTAGACTCCTCCTTTGTAGATAAAATATTCATAGGTGCAATGGTTTCACAACTTTTGTTTTCTTTTTCTTGGCTATCTTCTGATTCTTATTCTTTTCTTTGTTCAGTTCATAGGTGCGGAAATCGAGGTGGAACCAATTTTGAAGATAGACGGCATTGGAACAAAAGTTGGACCCTTTCCAGTGATAGGTTCATCGAGTATCTTAATTCCTTTCCCCTTTATTGGCACAAGAGTGTTAACATGTGCAGTGACAATCAAACCAGTAGCAGTATCAGACACGATTTTGGTAGAAGTCTAAACGATCCTAGTGGCAGACTTCGTGACAACAACTGAATTCTTTTTGACCAATACCCTCATCATAGGGGGAAACTCCTCAACAGACTTTGGATTTAATTCCACAACAACTTTGACAAACATAGCTTTTTCAGGTTTTACTACAACAACAATGACAATTATGAATTTGATTTCAGTGTTATCAAATCCTTGTTCGAGCTTAGTGACTGATCCATCAGGTAGCTCACCTTTACTAACGATCAAGTCCATCCCAATGGCAAAAGAGAAGATCAACTTCGATGAAGATATTTTCTAAAATTTGAAAATTTCAGCATAGTAGTCCCGTTCTATGTTACGTGGATATTGTAATAATTTTGGGACAAATATGAAAATTGATAAAACAGTATAAATAATTGGGTGTCTCTCTCAAGACTTATCCAAGCCAATTCTTTTTATTTAATTTTAAAATTTTAAAATTTTGTTTTGTGTTGGTGATTTCATTATTTTAACTTATGAAAAGAAAATTTTCAAACAGACAAAAACTTAAATTATCTTGTAAAAATAAGTCGACTTAAAGAAAAATATAGCAGACGTGAAGTGAAGGATTCAATATGAAAACTGGGGAGGATTGATTTTATTATCAATTTATTCAATTTCACTTAATTCAATTAATGACTTAATAATATATTATTTTATTAAGCTTCCATAACTTTAGAATTTTTATGATTCTAGAGCCCTTCTATTTAAGGGTGATTATAGAGCTCTTATATTCGTGCTGCATTAACTCATACTCAATGGATGTATATTTTAGTTGGCGAGACTGGACTGTACCACTTCCATCCTTCACGCTTGGGTTGGCTTCCCTAATAAGCCGAGATCTGGAAGAAGGCACATTTAAATGAATTTATATTCATATTGGTTCACAACAGCCACTTTTTATTGAACATATCTAATAGTAGGATGTCGCTTCATTCTTTAGAAAAACATTTGAAGTAATGACATATGGCCAAAATAAATTCACCTAAAATATTGAATTCTAACTCGTAATGAAATATTTAAAAAAAAATATCACAAATAAAATTCAAAATTAATGTGAATATTCATGTGAACATATTTTGAGAGAAACATTAAGTAAAAAGTTGCCAATAGTAAATTGATTTGATGTAAAGAACGACACTTAGAATTTGATGTATGAATTCTTTGTGTTGTACATCATGCTTAAACATCTTAATCAAAGTTGTGGTCTGTAGGATAGATGATTAATTTTTTGCTATGATGACGTCCAATAGAAAAGATTACCATCATAATATGATACATTTTTTATATAATTGCGGCTATTTGTGTGATGAAAAGTTAATGGAGTTTTATTACGATGATCACAATTGATCAATAATAAATTAAAATATTTATTTTATTAATTATTCTCAAATTCAATTAATTATTAATAAAACTTTAAAACAAAAACCCATACATAAGAGAATATTTCTAAGAAACTGTCGATAGAAAAATTTCAAAACAACTTTTTCTCTTAATTTTCGTAGAAGTCGAAATTTTATTATAATTATTACGCATTGTATATCTCTTATCCTAAAATAATTTAATATTCAAAAGGTGCCATTGGTGAAGTTGTCGAATTACTTTCCTGTCAGTACACAAACGAGAATAGATAAAACCCCATTTAATTTAGGTCTGACATGAAGACAATAAACTTTACTTTCCTCCCTTTAATTTAACTTTGACATACTTAAGTTAAAGAAAGAGTAACAAAGAAGTATTATAGAAACTAAGTCTTCAAATCTGAGAAACCCATTGACAATTCATCTGCCCAAACGTTCCTGAAACTTTCAATATTCTCCAAATTTTACTTCAATGAAAACATGAATGTGAAGCAACTATAGCCAAGTGGAAAGGTCTCGTCGCCATTTATGTTACCTCCCCTTCTATTAACATAGCCTGGATAGTCGTTTATCTGAAACGCCACCTTGTCCTTCAGAACTAGTCCTCTCTCCATTGCCAAACTTCTGATCTCCCACTTGTTATAAGGATTATCATCCCTATGGCTGACATGTATCTCACCATTTTCACTTAGTAAGCATCTCGCACTGCTGAAGAAATCACAAAGTAATGCTTTGTGCATCCTGAAACAATAATCAACATCAAATTTCCAAATTACTATAAGCTAAAAGTGAATACTAGACAAAAAAAAACAAAAAAGAGATCAGCATTTATTAATCGATAAATATACACACATCAACTTACAGAATGAGCTGTTCTTGTGTTTCATGGAACCCAAAATAATGACCTGCATGAGGAAAATTGAAAATGATTCGATCGAATCTCTTAGCTATCAAGAAGTTATGTTTGAGCATGTCTTTCACATTTATTCCATGCAATATTGTGCACCCGAGTCCTTTCAGCTCTTCAAGACGATATTTAGCAGTCCAATGCTTCTCCAACAATTTATCTGATAAGAAAAGTCATATTAGGCATTTTACTGTCAGCTGATTTGTTTGATTGTGGCTAAGAAAATTTATTACTTTTAATAATTGCAAGCGAAAGTTTCACTTCACCCTCGTGCAATTTTTTTCCAAATTGATCTCAACCGCATAAGAAGCTTTTCACGAAAAAATAAAAACTAAGCTGAAAGCTAAGTGCCGAATTTCTGAAACTTGAAATATTAAACTTGATTGAAACCATTGAAGCCCATAAAAAGCAATTTTTTATCAAAAGCTCCACATAAATTAAGTTTAGCGGGTGTTGAAGGAAAATTATTAATTTAATTTTTTAATCCTAAAGAAGACTAATATATTATTTAGAATCGCACTGTAGATATATTTTATTTTTATTTTTACAAAGAGCACCTTCACGAAATTTTTATAAATCCTGGTGATCGAACGGTCATGATTAGAATCTCATGACCTTACCATGATTATCAAGGGAGGTGGCGACCATGTTGTTTGCTGAACCGAAAGCCCTGGCGAGGCACGCCGAAAAGGAGAAGTCTCCTTCACCCACAAGAAGTATTCTCTGAGAGCTCGAGTAATGTTTTATGCATTTCTCCCCCTTAATCCCACCATTGTTTCCTGTTTTCTCACCTGTCAAGCTCGATGTTGTTGCTGCTGCTGCATCCTCCATCAGATTCTGTGAGGAAATGGTTCGATTTTTCTTATTTATATGAGTATATTCTGCTGCTTCCAATGAGTCGCGGGCGTTAGACACGCTTTAAAGCGTGATTAGAATTAATGATTGTATTAATTACCTTTATTCATGTGCTTTCTTATGGAATAAGCTAGCCCTTCGATTATCTCTACTCTTTTCTTTTATTTTATCGAAGAGATATCTGAGATTAACTTTTGCTTCCCTAACAGCTGCTTGACCAATTGCGTCGGTCAATTTCTGTTTTCTCTTAAGAGGATAAACAGGGCAACTGATGGGAAAAAAGTTCAGTATATATTGAAAGTGTTTTTTTTTTTTTTCCCTGATATATTCATATGTTCTTATTACTTATAGTTTTAAATAACTTATACATGTTTTAAGCTGTCGCGATCTAGCTCTCCATTTTAGATTAGAAAAATATGTGAGAGAAGCGCTGCCATCTTCTCTCCAAATTAATGGAGTCGCTTTCATTATGTTCTACAAAAGGTGAGATATGTAAATTCACAAGAATTGTGTGCCAAGTCTGTAAGTTTTCCAGAAGTTCTTAATACGTAATCTCCCGCTTCTAAAATTTCCCCAGTCTCTTCCCCCAAATCAATTTTTGATCATTTTTTTTAATAAGACAATGGTAGCCTAATTCCATAATTAAAAGCAATTACAAATAGGAATCAAAAGAGGGAAGTTAATAACTAAAATAGGCAGAGCATCACAAAAGCAATGTGTATAAACTATTCAAATTTTAAGAACATTAATAAAACTCCCATTAAATGGAAGAATTTTTGCATCAGGACTCCGCACCTAGAGCTACGTGCGGAGTCCGATCGCTGCCGCACATCGCAGCAGCGATCAATTTTTTTTTTTATATAAATAAATAAAAATGAGACCGGCTCCCATACACTGGTCGCGGATGAGTGGTGAGGATTGGCGTGCGGAGTCCTGATGGAAAAATTTTTCCATTAAATGGGTGTGGATAGGTTCAAACAAAGGTTAGATGAATTGGTTGGTTGGTTTATATCCGAGGTGTGTGAACCTATGAAACACCATAAGTAGAATGAAGCTAAAGTCTTAAATATCGAGGTGTTTTTTGGAATAATGTTGAATTTAATCAGAAACTCTAAAGTTAAGTGTGCTCGTTTGGGTCCACTCCTATGATGGGTGAATTGCTAAGAAGTTCCACCAAGGGGATAAAACTATGAGATTATTAGGCCAAAGTGGATAATAGCTCAATTGTTCGAGCTATACAGATGTTATAAGAGTGTTACACTAGCTTTAAGATGGGAACAATGTGTCATATAGAAAAATGTGTCCAGCTATGAGAGCTAGTTCTTGAACCATAGAAAGACAAAGTGCTATATACTAAGATTCATCTCTTGAATCTATAGGAGCCATCTCTAGAATCCTATACGCTTGATTGAAGATTTTAAGTTTAGAAATTTATGAGGATGATAGTTACTTAAGTGTGGGAAATTGTATTGAGTCATTGAAGAACCAAACTAGGAACTTTTTAACACTAAGTTCCTTCCTTTCTTCTTCTTCTTCATACCCTTGCCACATCTCTCCCTCCATTGGTTTCCTAGAGGAGAGGACAACAAAAATGAAATCCCCACCTCACCCCTCCGCTTGAAAGCTCATTCGAGAGCATGAATGGGTGAGATTAAAAGTCATTAAAGAACCAAAGAAAGAACTATTAACCCTAAATTCCTTTCTCACTTCTTCTCTGCCATCCCCTTACCCCATTTCTCCCTCCTCTAGCTTGCCAAAGGAGAGAATGCTTATTATGAAATCCTCACCTGCACCCCTCTAGTTGATAGATATTTCATGTGCTTGAATCGGCTCTCTTCAAAATGCTTCTATCAAACATGTTAATCTTTTTTCCACCATTATCAAACCATCAATCGCCTTTGCTAACTGACTCTTTGTTATTGATTATTCTAAATACTAGATCTCCATTAACCCATGAGTCACTACTCCACCAAACTTTTTTAATTTTATTTCACAAAGATTAGGCCTCAATTTGAAAGGCCTCCTCAATTCAAATATATCCACCTCAAATGACTTTCATGTCTCATTAATATCTAATAATGAAGCTTTGACATTTTTTTTGATGAGGAAGTCAACCTATGAAGACCTTTTAAGACACACCAACAAACAAAATATTCTTTTTGTTCCATTCATTGGTTCTAGATGAACTCAACTTATTTGTAGTTTATTTTATGCTATATTTGAACTCCAATTAAATAAATTTTATTAACTCAAATTTGATTTATTGAACTAAAATCAAATTTATCAAACATAAAACAAATTCACTAAATTTACATGAAAAACCTAAATCAAATTCATTAAACTAAATTCAAACATAAATTAAATTCATTAAACTTAAATCTAAAACATAAATCAATGCATAAATAAATCTCATTCAAAATCTAAAACATAGTTAAGCCTTATTTTAAAACAGAACTATATGTAGATTCAAAACATAACTAAACTTATAAAAAAAAAATGTCGAAACATGTTTAAACCATAGTCTAAAATCTAATATAGTTTAAACCAAAACAAAACCAACATCTTAACCTAACCAAAAATAAACAAGTCAAATAAAATTTAAAATCAATACTTATATTATTTAATTAATCCTTAACATGACATAAAATAAAATAAAATAAATAACTTAAAACTAAACCTAAATTTAAATATTCAGCACTTAAAACTCCATTATGGTTTAATACCTTAATATAAATGCTAATGCCAAACATCATATATAAAACCTAGTAGCAAACATAATGCACAAAGCTTAGATAATATAAAACATTTCATTAAACACAGCCTAAATATTAAAACGCCTAAAGGACTAAATGATTCATAAAAGTAGAACAAACAAAACTAAAAAACTCCTAAAATTAAAAAATCTTAAAATATGAAACACTTAAAGCTAATTAAAACTAAACCGAACAAATTCTAAAACATAACCTAGAAAAAAAAATTGAAATAATGACAATCTAAAATAAAATAATTGAGTACAACATAAAGAAGATATAGGCGTAATACTTGAATCCAAAATCAAAGAAACAAAAAAATTAGGAATTCTATTAAATGAACCT
This sequence comes from Papilionanthe hookeriana x Papilionanthe teres, assembly GCA_022702705.1. Taxonomy (NCBI): domain Eukaryota; kingdom Viridiplantae; phylum Streptophyta; class Magnoliopsida; order Asparagales; family Orchidaceae; genus Papilionanthe; species Papilionanthe hookeriana x Papilionanthe teres. The sequence goes on from CM040426.1 coordinate 156,016,615, forward strand.
TCTACTTATTGAATCAATCTTGAAATATGCTTTTTCTTCCCCAATCCATATGTTAAATTCTTATTAGATCAAAACAGAAGAATCATAAAAATATTGGCCGAAATATTAGCTGATGTTTTCAAATGGTAATTTTTAGGTAGAAAAGTAAGTGGTTGAATAAGAAAATAAAATTTATTAATATTTGAATATCAGTTGAAATATCAGCTTAATTTTTTTTCATCTACTACTTTATTTATAAGCATGTTGCCACACTCACCAAGGACTTGTAAGCCAAGTATGTTGTCAATACCAAGCTAGGGATGCTAGAGTTGAGAGCATGGAGGCAACCATTCAAGAGTTAAATCGCAAAGCTCACCATCCTCGCATGACACCTATGACTAACGTGGATGACGAGGCAAATAAGGATGTGGATGATGCTGACCCCGGGCACTATTAATTTTTTTGTGTCTGAAAATCGTACTCATTTGGTCCTTTTTGGTTTCTTTGTAGTTATTTTTTAATGTTGGATGATTTGTAGAGATATATTATTATATTTGTTATTATTTCATTATTGTGATTATTTTAGTAGTATCATTAAAAGAGAGAATAAGAATAAGGGCTATCACCGGCAAATTAAAAATGTTAACAATGGTGTTGCTAACATGTACGGTCTAAAAGTATTCACAGATTTACAACAGTACCTTTGTTTAACAAAGGCATTAGAATTCCTATTATAATTTCTTCTCTATTTAAAGGTATGATAGCATGACTGACATTAGTAGAAGAATTAGGACAAGTTGAAGTATTATGAGCACATGTAAAATAAACCTTGCAAGGAATAGGTTTCCATTCATGTATAACTGGAAAAATTATTTTTAACCTTTACAATGATAGAGATAGAATAAGGTAAAACTAAATCAACATTAACCAAAGTATTAACTCTAGCATTGGTAAGACATGTTCCTTTTGTAGTTAATGAATCAACTGTTAAAGGGATACCTATCTTACTTGTTATTTTCGAAATACCATTTTCAGACCAACGAAAAAGAGGGTGATCAGGAAATTTAACCCATATTAGAACTTCTTTAAAATCTTCTTTGACTAGTTGAAAATCATAAGACATTATTTTGAGAAGAAAATGCTTAACCAAGAAATATAACAACTAAATAACTAAATCTATGAATCCATTGATAGATCAACTGTGAAAACTTCCTCTGAAACTTATAATATTCTCCAAATTTTTCTTCAGTGAAAACTTGAAAGTGAAGTTCTGTCGGCCGCTTAAAATTTTTGAGGGTGTTGAAATTTTTGAAGATATTTAAAAACATAGTTTTATAAAATAGAATTTTGATTTAGTTTAATATATATGAATTTTTGAAAATATTATTTTAATTTTTAAAAATACAAAATCAAATTTATCTCATGTAAACATTAGTTTAAATAATCAAACATTCCACCAGAAGACATGTATCTATCCCGGGGAATAGATACATTGTTTGGTGTGAGGCTTGATCAAATAAACTAAAAAATTCATGACATTCATTTGGCCTATGAACCATTGTTGATCGACAATTTCCCCTATCTAACACGAGGGAATTAGATAGGGTTTATATTAATATGTGGTCTTTAAGTTTCTTATAAGAGCAAGCCCATATAGTTAATTACATCTTAGATAACCGAAGTCACCTAAGAAAACTCTTGATATAGATCAGAAAATATTTATATTCATGACTTCCAAAGGTAAGGTTTTCAAAGAAAATGTGATAGTCGGAAATCCAATAGGTGAATGGCTTCAACTTTTGGAACATTTCATTTTATCAGAATCCAATGGAGAGAAGGATAGCAGAAGGACATATATTCAAGGAAAATTTTGATGTCTTCCCAAACTATCCTATGATTTGGCTTTGATTTAGGATATTTATTTGGTGTTTCATCATATTAATTTTATTATTTAGGACTTACATTCACTTGATACTGATTTTATGAATGACCTGGAAGATAGGAGGTTTTATATCGTATGTAACGATAACCTCAAAAACCTAAAATGAGTTTGGGCTTATGTTGCACAACATGATTATGCAAGGGCCTAAAGAAATAAGGTGAGGACTTATGTTGCACTAAGTAAGCTACCTCAAAGTCCTATGGCTTGTTGTTTTAATTTCTAAAGAGTTTCATTGTTGAAGATGGTCGTGCTGCCCACCATGCATGCTCCAAGCTCCTCGTCATAGCAGGTTTAGTTTAAAGAAGTATCAATTGTAAGAGACAAGAGAAGTGTTATGTTTTGTAAAAATTTAAATTGAGGTGTCTTAATATTTTATTAGGAAACATTAAAGTTGGTTATTAGGGAACATTACCATAATTTTTCTGGATTTTTCTAATCAACATGCAAATTATTGGAATTAATTTATCAAAACAGATGCAAAAACTTGAAAAATATAGATCTCTTCATAGAGGTTTCCTCTGACATTGAAAAAATCAGAGAAGATCCCCCATGAGAGAGGCTACAACATGCTAAAATGGCAAGCCATGTTGAAATGTCATAATGAATGGAGAATTAAAAGACTACGAAGTGTATTTAATTAATTAAGAATCATACATAAATCAAATAAATTTAGAATTTTCACATTTTTCTCCTCCGTTCACTGAGCAAGAGGGTATTTATATTTTATTTTTATGATTTTTCTACACCAAGTTATGAATTTTCAAAGTTAAGGTGAATTAAATAATTCAAAAAATCCCTAATTTCCTACTTGAACAGCTCAGCACTGCGCTAACCTATGGCGGATCAAAGTCCCCAAGCGGCGCCCTCCCATTTAACACTGCCAACTGACTGAGATGTCACGCGGTCCGCTGTTCTGTTCTATTTTCCCATCCGACGCGATCTGAACCATCCAACATAAACACGCACGATCCAATGGCTGCCCGTCTTCATCCCTAACTGGTCTGAACCCACAACCGTCCATACTAAAACCCTAATTTCTCAGCCTATACTCAACCAAGTTAATTCGGTTTTGATCGTATGGACTCGTCTAATCATGGAGAACATATCCATACGGTTAATCATGGTTTAAATTAACCCTAATTACATGAAGAATTCAGAGAAGCTCTTGAAAAAGAAGAGTTCAATACCTTGGCTCTGAGAAGTGAAGCTTCAATTAGAGATGCTCTACACCTTCGTAGGAGTCCCCGAAGCTAAGGAATGAAGCTTCTTGTTCTAGTGAATTTATGTATGAAAGTGACTAGACCCGATTTGGAGCTTTGGTGGAAGTCCCTGCTGGAGTGGCCTGGAGATGTGCTTTCAGTGGGGAACTTCTTCTCTTGCTGTGGGGATGGTGTGTGAACAATTAATTTGAGTTTGGTGGAGTTTTGGAAGGTATCCTATTTTGAGCTTGATTTTAAGCTCAAAAATTGAGCTCAAACAGAGGATTTGAGGGCTGGAAAATGGTGGGCATTGGCTTCTCTGTGCTTGAATTAGGTATGGGAGAATTTTGGTAGGATTTTAGTTGAGCTACCCTTTGGCTGTGGAGGAGGTGAGCTTAAATAGCCATGGTTGGAGTGGCTGCTAGGGCTCCAATTCAGGTGTAATGCACTGCCTAGGTGGAGTGTTGAAGAACTCTAATGGAAATTCAGGGCTGAGCTGGCTATGGGGTGGAGTTGGGGTTTGCTTGGCTGGCTCTCGGTTTGGGCTACTCAGGCTGCTAGGCTGGCTGGCAAGGACAGGGGAGCTGGTCATGGGTCAGATGAGACAGTAGTCAGGTGAGCCATGCCATCAAGTGCGAGCAATTAAGTTTGGTGAGCAATTTTGGTAAGGATTCATATGATTTAAGCAAATATGGAAAGGGATCCCCCAAATTGAAGATCCTTTGGTCCATGGCTCACTAGGGTGGCCTAGGTGGGTCTAGCACAGTCCCTAGGGTCAATTTAGTGGTTGTGGAGGGGTTGGTATGGTCACAATTGGTTCAATTTGGTGAATTTGTGTCATGGGTTCGTTTGGGTCACTTTGGGTTCAAATTGAGCTAACTTGAGTTTGAGCTTGAATTGAGCCCAAGTGATTAAGTAATATGGTGTATATGATTGCCATGAATAATTTAGAGAAGGATTGGAGTGGTTTTGGATTGGTTTGGGGGATCAATTTGGCTTGATTTGGGATTTTGGTTAATTTGGGGCAAGTAGGGTTAATTTGGGTTTAGGTTAGGCTAGGGTTGGGTCCAAGGATAATTGAAGGTTCCAAATGGTCTAGGGGGATGTCATAAAGAGTTCCCAACATCAATTGGGTGGAAATTTTGGGAGTAGGGTAATCAATTTGGGGGATTTTGGAGATGTCTTTAATTTGGGCTAAAATTTGACATTTTTGGTTCAAGTGGGTTTAAGTGAAGCTTACAACCAAATTGGGGGTGATTGATGGTCCAATTCAGTTTACGAGAGTATTATGAAGAGTTTGAAACTCAAATTGGTGAGAAATTGATTGGTTTTAAGGATTTTGGGTCAATTAGGCAAAATTGGGAATTTTGGATTTATGTTGAAATTAAACTCAAATGTGGATCAATTTGAGCTTGGATTTGGTCTAGATTGAGGCTATAAATGTTGAATTAAAGTTTATAATTGAAATTGAGTAAGATTGGGGTCAATTGGGTAGACATTGGGTTTAATTTGGGTACTTTTGGGTTAAATAGATCAAATTGGGGCTTTTGGTTAAATTAGGCTAAATTGGCCAAATTGGGTTATGTGGTAGTTAAGAGAAATGAAATTGGGAATATTTGAGAGGTTTTAAGAATTTATGGGAATTTTTGAAATTTTGGGCTAAGAAGGGCATTTTGGTCATTTTGTGGATTTTTTGGGAAATATGGCAATTTTGGGTAATTTTCGTTAATTTGAGTGGTAGGGAGTACTTTGAAATGTTTTTTTGGAGAAACATGAGTAATATGGGTGATTTTGGAAATTTTGGGGAAATTTAGGGCAAGTGGTTAGAAATTTGAAATTTTGGAAGAAAAATTGGGATTGGTTGAAAGTGAGTAATATGGAATTGTTTAGGTTGAGCCATGAACCAACGGTCACCCTCATTTGATCCTCGATGTGTTTGTACTAGCCAAACCCTAGCCTAAGGCTAAGAGCTTGGGAAAATCACTTACATGAGTTTCCAAAGAGTTGGGGGATCAAAGGAGATATGCTTTGTTTAGGGTTGTGAGTGTGTAGTGTAAGTGTGTTGTAAGCTCCAGACCTCCTAGGGTAGATCCTAAGGTCTGACCACCTATAGAGACTTCCCCTGTGCTTCCATATGCTTGGTCTCTTCCTCCCAAAAGTTGGAGATTAGGCCTTAAGAATATGAAAACTCCCAATGAAGTGAGAGAGGTTTGAATCCATAAGGGGGAGGGTTCCAAGACTAGTCTTCTAAGAAAGTCACTAGGAGAGTCCTATGGCTAGACCATAGGCTATTCTAAAGACAGACTAGATCTCAAACAAAACTGAGGTCAATAAATGGATTATGCTTTGTGGGCCTATAGGACTACCTACATAACTCTTATAGGAATGTCCCCATTTAGGCTAATTTTTGGAAAATTTTGTCATTTACCAGTTGAACTTAAGCATAGAGCATATTGGGCTATTAAAGAGCTCAATTATAATTGAAAGATACTAGAGAGAATAGATTGTTACAATTAAATGAGCTTGAAGAGATAAGGAATGAATCTTATGAAAATGCTAAGATTTATAACGAAAAGATGAAGTTATGGTATGATCAGAAGATTCTTACTAAAAATTTTGAGCCAGGGCAAAAGTTGTTGCTATATAATGCTAGATTGAGAATTTTTGCTAAAAAACTTAAGTCTAGGTGGACAGGCCCATTTATTGTGATGAAAGTTTATTCATATGGAGCTGTGGATATTCAAGATCCTAAGACTGGAAAAATATTTCAAGTGAATGGTCAAAGACTTAAACCTTACTCTTTAGTCGATCAATCTAAAGCTGAAGAGAATCTGATGTTGGGTCAATTAGAATGAGCTCTAGGTATGTTAGACTGATGACGTTAAACCAAGCACTTTGTGGGAGGCAACCCAAATTTATCCTTGTGCTTTGCTTTATGTTGTTTGATTTTAAAAATGTGGTAGCATTTGGAGTTTTTTATGTTATAGTGGTGTTTATTTGACCTTATTTAATGACTTAAAGGAATCAGAATGAATATTTTGATGTTTGGCAAAACCATGCAAAAATGTTACTGGCGGCTATGCGCTGCTGGTTGGTGCATAGGCGCCACAGTTATAAAAAATGTGAAAAATGAGGTTCTAGAGCATAACTCATGGGTGAGTAGTTTTTTGAGTTATTAAAAAGTTTTAAAACGTTTACGGTCCGTTTTATGCCTTCTTAAGTCTATAAAAAGGCTCTGAACTTATGAAATACGTGCCCCAATTCTAATTTTTATTTCTGAGTCTTCTGAAAGAGTGTTTTGAGTGTAAAAATGTCTTCTTAAGAGAGCAAAATTAAGAAGAAAGAGGAGCCAACAAGAAGAAATTTATTTGCAATAGTGCACAAGAGTTATATAATGGATTTTTGGCTGTGAGTATCCAAGGAATAGTAGAAAGGATTACGAAGATCGAGGCCGATGTGGAGTTTATTGATGCAAAGGTAAATGAAATTAATGCTCATTTAGCACACATTAGATGGCAACTTAAAATGCAATTCAGTCATATAAGTCATGTGGAAGAAGCAAATAGAGCGATGTTTCTGAAAAAAAAATGGTTAGAAGAAGATGATGTAAGAGCTTTTGATCATCGCCCTTTTTAATAGATTTACATTCTAGATGGTTCAAACGGAACTAATGGTGGTTCTGGATACATTCCACGAAACGGAGAATGGAATTAAATTATGTGTGGTCTTGTTATCTTTGTTGTGTGTTTAGTGTTTTAAGTGTATTTTCTTTAATATTTGTGTTTGTTGTACTTTACATGAGTGCTACATCTTAATGATGCAAGTTTGTATTTAATTACAAGTGTTTGAACTTATGTATTTGAGAATTTCATCCAAAGTATTTTGGATAAAAATTTGTAGTTTGTATTAAGTGTAGTTTGATATTAATATAAGTTTGTGTTTTTGTGTGAAATTTGTGTGGAATCATTGGAATTTAAGAGTACTTTTGGAGTATTATAAGATTTTATGAGGAGAAATAGTTATTGAAAGTGATTAAGGGGGATTAACTAAGTGTTTTAATGCAATTAAATTAATTTTCAAAATTTCTGCACTGGCGCATAAGCGTCAAACCAACGACGCATAAGCATCAGATTTCGCGGTTAAGCACCATAAGCTTCACGCATAGGCACTGGTTCGCGAAAATAGATTTTTGCCAGTTAAAAACCCAAAATTTGCCATTTTTTAACTCCCCCGTCTCCTTCTACCTCTCAGTTTTGTGATAATAGGATACTAGGGCATTAATATTTGGATCATTTTAGAGCAGATTTAGCCGAAGTTTGTTGGATTTGAGTTCAGTAAGGTATGATCGCTACTCCTAAGTAAAAGTTTTTTATTTTCACCATGTATTTTGAGTACATTTTGCAAAAATCTAAAAATCACTATTAATGGTGAAATTTTGAGAAAAGCATGAGAAATTGCTTGGATTTGGTAGAGTTTGCCTTGGGAAGTTATATTAGCAAGTTTAGTTTAAATCTGTAATTTATGGTGAAATTTTTTGTGAATTTTTAGTGATGGCTACTAAGTTAAAATGCTCGAAAGGAAAAGAAATATTTGATTCTGACAAATTTGTCAGTTCTAAAGCTTAGAATCGTTACGTCGATGCACTCGTATCACGGAAATTGATTCCAGAAAGAGTGTTTAGTAAGCTAGGAGGAGAAATTGAAGAGATAATTACTAGAAGAATTGGCAACGATACTGTTGCTTCTTCGCTGTAGCAGTTGTTTCTGTGGTGAGAGAGTTCTATGCTAACTTGCCAGCAGCAGAAGACAATTTGGTGAAGGTAAAGGGGCAACAAGTGGATTTTTCATCTGCGGTAATTAATATTTTTTTACCGATTACCTCCTGCAATGTTTTGTTTTTATGCAAAGTTTCATCCTTCTGAGGGAGAGTTAGATGAGATTATGGCCTTTCTTACTGATGGAAGAGGTTTGTGGAAGATAACAAATGACAGAAGAGTGAATTTTTCAGCCTCTAAATTGAATGCCACCTCAAAGGCATGACATTATATTAGCTCATCTAAGCTTCTACCTTCAAGTCATGTCAGCGAAGTTACAAGAGAGAGAGCTATTATGAACCATTGTATTCATCAGGGGAAGCCTTTAGATATTTGGGCTATTATCTTTGATTATATTATGAACTGTACCATAGCTACTACTACTGCAGGTATGGGATTTTCATCTCTAATTTATTCACTTTGTGAGCAGTTTTTAGTGAAGTTCGATACATGGGAAGATGTCCTTCAGCCTTGTCGGCATATTTTTAGGTTTGTGTTGTATTTTGAAAAAAGGGGTCGCCTACAGAAGTTGTCGGCGAATTTTAAATTTTAAATTTAATTTAAATATATATATGTAGTTTAAAAGATAACATTTGATTTTGAAAGTAATTTCAAGTTTAAAAGTTTTAAGATATGAAATCAAACCGATCTCACATCCCAAATAGTTTATATAAACGAGCACCGCACCACAAACCGTGTATTTATCCCGAGGAATAGACACACTGCTTGATGATGGGGCTCGATCAAATAAACTAAAAGATTTGTGACATCCGTTTGGTCTGCGAACCAATTTTATAAGCCGACAAGTTACCCTGCTTAATATAAATGAATTAAGTAGGGTTTATATTACCTGGGTTCTTAAAGTTCCCTATAAGGGCAAGCCCCTATAGTTAATTACATCTTAAATGACGGGAATCATTTAAGAAAACTCTCGATAAAGATCAGTGGTTTTGCTCTCAAGAATTTTAAAGTTTAAGCTTTTAAAAGGATTGGATTGGAATTTTCAAAAGGGATTAGCTTAAATTTGGAACAGTTTATTTTGAGAGTCCAAAGGAAGAGAAGTAGGAGAAGCTGAGGATCCAAGAAGAATCTTGGCAACTTCCCAAACTATCCTATTGTTTGGTTTGAATTTGAGAATATCATTTAATGTTTCAATCCTGCCAATTTTAATTAATTAGGACTTATATTTGCATGACATGATCATACAAATAGCCTTGAAGATGTGAGGGTTTATGCCATACTAAACGACTACCTCGGAATCCTAAGACCGGTTAGGGCTTAATTTACATAACATGACTATGCAAATGCCTAGCAAAAATTTGTGGATTTATGTTGCACTAGACAAATTACCTCGAAGTCCTATGGCTTGGTTATTTAATTCTAAGAAATTTTTACTGAAGTAGATCTGAGTTTTGCTGATGACGATGGCCGAGCTGCCCACCATGCTCCGAGATCCTTGTTGTTGTAGAGGTTTAGTTTTAGAAGTCATAAATCAGGAGATGAGAGAAGTGTTTTGGTTTAGAGAAAATCTTAAAATCCAAGTGTTTTTTTTAATATTTTAATTAAAACAAATCTTAAAGTTGTTTAAACAGAACTGATTAAGATCTCACGGTTCCGTCATCCCGGCATCGTTATTTTCGTTGAATTCACTTAGTCCAGATGAATTTGTTAAACTCAACTGGATGAGTTCCACACTTTCATTTAGACCGTGGGAATTCCCGTTAGCAACATGTGGGTTACATCATCCGAGGTATTCCCGATCATTCAACGAGACGTTTTAATTTAATTGTGATTGTAGTTTTGTTGTTTTGTTTGTGATTAAATTTTGAGTTTTTTTATATTTTAGAATGTTGTGGAAGTGAATTTTATCTTGCAATGACTTTTAATTTAGTTTTGGTTTCAGTTCAGGGACTATCCTAAAGGTTTTGGTTTTCATGCAACAGTTTTATTTATCATGCAAGAAAAGTAAAGTACAGTGCATGTAAGTAAATTGCAATAAAGTAAATTGCAATAAAATAAAAGCATACCTGGAGGGTCTTCCGTCATCCCAAGCTGCACTTAAAACACATGTTAAGGCATTTAAATATTCCAACAGATACCTAGGTAAAGCTAAGGGAAGGGTTTTGGTTGTCTACCAAATTCCTAATCCTATAACTAGTCATCTCCTATGACGTCTAGGTTCTTTGTTTGATTTAAGGATGATTTTCTTCATCAAAGAACAATTAAATTCAGTTGTTCTTCTAAAACATCCCGTCATATTGAGGAAGTGCTTAGAACAAGTCCTAAACATCTTTTCAATACTTCTGGGATTATTTTGAGTCCAAGTAAATTTAGTTGCACATATGAATTAATCATCCAAGAGTTCAGTTAAACTTTGTCTCTTGCTCAGCGAACTTAGGTATTTGATTACCTGATGAATGAAGTGACATCTCACTTAATACTCTATTTAAGAGTTATAATAATTAAAGCTTTTAAGGGCAAGTTGGTTTATTGAGAATTTTAATCAAATTTGAGTTAATGATTTAAAGTGTTTTAGTTTGATTATGAGGTTTTAATTCATAATTTTAAGTTTGAAATAGTGTTCAAGTTATTTTAGATTTAATTCTTAATGATTTCATTTAGGTTTGTTGTTAAATGATTTTAATTTAATTTAATTCAATTTGATTCTAATTTAATTTAAGTTTATTTAATTTTAATTTAATTTTAATTTAATTTTATTTTAATTTTATTTTAATTTAATTTAAATTTAATTTTAGTTTTAATTTTAGTTTTAATTGTAGTTTCAATTGTTAATTTGGATTATTATTTTAATTTTTAATTAAGAATTAAATATTGTTAAAGTGACTTATTTAGGGATTTTTAAATTACGGAATAAATATCCTCTTAATAATATCCCTATTTTAATAATACAAATTTTAAATATATTCTTTCCAAAATTTAAATCATTTAATTAATTAAAGTTTCATTTTGATATTTTCAAAGTGTTTAATGTGTCTCTACCCCTTAATTTCCCTAAGTTTCAATCATCCAAGAGAAAGTTAAAATCAAATATTTTACCCCCCCATTTTGATTAAACCTAAAGTTTTAATTAAGGGTTAAAATTTTTAGTTACCTTTATGCCCTTTTAAGCTTATTTATTTCATAACTCACTAAATTGAGCTCAAATGAATTTGAAATTTTTATGTCACCTCACTCACATGTCAATTAAGACATTAGAGGAGAAAATGTGATTTTTCTGAATTTAATTTATTTGTATAATTATTTTTAGTAGAAAATAAGGGTTTTCAAACAAAATTCAACAACATGACCAAGGAAAGGTTTCTATCCTTAAGAAAATTATGGGATGTTCCTAATGACTAGAGGACCACTTGGACCAATTTTGTGATTTTTTGAATTATATTTTATTTATTATAATTATTTTGAGTTTTAGAGTATTAATTAATTATAAAATAAAATTAAAGTTGAAAAATGGATTTTATATTTTTCTTAAATTTCTCTGACCTCAAGGAGTTCAGAGAAACAAATTTTATAATCTTTTGATTTTTTTTTGATTTATTAGAATTATTTTAGTGAAAAAGGCTAAAAACTCATTTTTTAATATTAAAAATTACATTAAGCCTTTAAAATTCAATATTTTATCCTAGGGACTTAGGAAAAATATTTGGTTTGTTCCTAAGTGATTAGGAGTCAAAATGTGACATTTTTATGATTTTTAATATATTTGTGATTTTATTATTTTTTAATTATTAAAAAATTAAAATATTGTGAAAAATCAACTTTTTTAAAAAATTCTAATTTTAATTTTCTTGAACTCCCCTAATATCAGAGAAGCTCCAAAATCATTTTTGTGAATTTTTGAAAAGTATTTTAAAAGTTATGAATTTTTGAAGTTCCATTTTGCTTATGAGGTTTAATCAACCCATTTGGTGGGGCTAATCAAGTCCAATTGATTTCACAATTTTATGTGAGTCTCACTGATCCTAAAGATCAGCGGAGAATTATTTTCAAGTCAATTTGATGTGTGGTTAACCCTAATTAATTCAAATTCAATTTTAGGAGTTTAGGCCAATTAAGGTTAATATGAATGAATTAACTAAAAAACTATTTTTCATAGGGTCCTCTGGTCCTAAGAAACATCACCAAATTTTTCTAGAATTTATTTTACAACATGCTAATTATTGAAATTAAAATACCTAAAACAGTGACATGAACTTACAAATTTAATAACTTTTCACAGAGATGGCCTCTAAGTTGAAAAATTCAGGGATTGTTCCCAAGATCAGAGGCTTCAAAAGCCCTATGGTCTCATGCCATGGTGAATTATCTATGCAAATAAAGAATCAAAATACTGAAAACAGTAAATAAATTATTAAAAATAAAATACCCATCCAATTAACTTGATTTCTTTTCCACATTATTCTCCTCTGTTCACTGAGCAAGAGGGTATTTTTATTTTATTTTTGTGATTTTTCTATGCAAAGATATGAATTTTTAAAGTTCAGGGCATTTAAATAATTCAAAAATACCCTAATTTCCTACTTGTCCACGCGGCGCCGCGTCAACCTCGGCAGCTCCAAAACCCCTACGTGTCGTGCTCCCATTCGAGGCCGCCACTTGAGTCAGCAGCCACGCGTCCCGCGGTTCATGTATCATTGTGTCGTCCGACTTGATCTCGACCGTCCACTCGATACATGCGCGATCCAACGGCTCCTGTCATCGTCTACGACTGGTGTGCACCCGTGACCGTCCACACTAAAACCCTAAGAACTCACTCGATTCTCAATGGATTTTTATGTTCTTATGCTCTATGGATTCATCATGAAGAGACGAACACATCCATCCAGTTTATAGGCTATGAAATTAACTTAAACAAAATGGAGAATCGCCGGAAGCTCGGGAGGAAGAGTGAGTTCATACCTTTGCTCGGAGAAGTGAAGCTTCGATCCGAGAGTTGTGTCACCTTCGATTGAGTCCGAGCAAGCTCCGGATGAAGTCTTTGGCTCTGGGTAATTGTCTAGGTATGAAAGTGACCAAGGCCGATCACAAAGCTTGGAGGCTAGAAGCAATGGCTGGCCTGGTGAGGGGGCTTTTGCTGGGGAACTTCTCCTCTTGGCTGATGAAGGTGTAGGATCAATCAATTTGGAGATTGGCTCACTGTGGTGAAGTGTCCTGTTTTTGGGTGGATTTTCAACTCAGAAATTGAGCTCTGTTAATGGGGTTTAGGGCAAAGGAACACTGGGGATCAACTGCTCTAGGTTAGGAGAAGGTCCTGGAGCAATTTTGGCAGAGTTTCCTTAAGGTCTGGTTCATCTCCTCCTTTGGCCGAGAGGTGGTGGTGTTTAAATAGGAATGGCTAGAGGGCTTCCCAGGGGGGTTTGAAGGCTGGGATCAGCTGCTCTGGTGAGGAGAAGAACAACTATGGTGTCCATTTGGGTTGGGACAGCTCAGCCAGGGAGAATTCAAAAATTGGCTCACATGGGTGCTCTCGGCCTGGTGGTTTCCGGCGGCTGTGGTGGCCTGGCTGGCCAGGGTCGAGTCACCATCCCGATCGGGAGGGTCGGGGCTTGAATTTGGTGAAGTCAATGGAGTTGGCCAAGTGTAAAGGGGCTGAATTGAAATGGAATGGGGAGAGGCTCATTTTGGGTTCAATTTGGTCAACCCATGGTTTTAGGCTTGGTGCACAACCCAAGGCCTGGTTTTGGGCTGAAAAGAATCATTTAGGTCAGCTTGAAAGGGGTTGTGAAGTCTCCATCCAAGGTGAGGTGGCTAAGCTTAGTTTAGAGTGTAACATGGATGAGGTTAAAAATGCTTAATGAAGGTTTAAGAAAGAGCCCCCTCTTCTTGACATTAATGGCTTGGTGAGGTGGAAAGTGGCTCCCATGGCTTGCATATGGCTTATGCATGGCTTCATGGCTCCATGTGGCTTGGGGCAAAGCATGGTCAATTTCATGGAAGTAGAATTTAGGAATTTTGGTATTTTGGTGGAGAATTTTCATGAAGCTTGATTTGGAATGGTTTAATGATGATTTTGAAACTTAGGGGTGATTTTGATTAAATGGATGATGTAGAGAAATGTCATGTGGGCTTCGGATTGAAAACTTGGGCTTTTGAAATGGTCTTGGGTGGTCTTTTAAAGTGATTTAAGGAAGTGGGCTTTTGGATTTTAAAATGGGCTTTTGGATGAAGATTTTGTGAAGGACCAGGTCAAATAAATGTTGCAATTGGTTTAGGCCTGTGTCAGTTTGAAACAAGTTTAAAGTGATTTTGAATTGAATTGGGTTTAATGTGGGGTCTTTTGGTAAAGGGGCCAAGGTGGGCCAAATTGGGCTAACTTGGGTTAAGGTTGGGCTAAAGTTGGATTTGATGTAAAATTAATGTTGAAAAATGTTCATGGGAGTGTCACAAAGAGTTTCCAACTTTGGTTGGGCTCTAATTTTGGGATTTGGGCCCATTTGGGTTAGGTTTGGGCCTAGGTCAATTTAAGGGATTTTGGTTTTGGGTTAGGTTTGGGTGGAGTTTAGGTCCAAATTTTGGTCAAATCAAGTTAGTGTTTTGTTTATGGGGATGTTAGGAAGGCCTTAGAAAAGATTTGGGGCCAATTGGAGTTGAATTGGGTTGGCTTGAGCTAGGTTTAGGTCATGGGCCAAAATTGGGCCTTAGGCATCAAATTGATATTGGGCTCAAATGTCAATTAAATTGGACTTAGATTTGGTCTAAATTAATGTTGGGGATATTGAATTGAAGTTTAGAATTGAATTGGATAAAATTGAGGTCAACTGGGGTGGTTTGGTTTGACATTAGGTTCACTTGGGTTAAAAATGGGTCAAATTGGGGCTTTTGGTAAAAGTGGGGTAAATTGGCAAAATTGGCCCATGGTATAGTTGAACAAAATGACATTGGGAATATTTGGGATTTTCTGGAATTTTTTAGGAATTTTTAGAATTTTTGAAATTTTTGGCTAAGAAGGGCATTTTGGGTATTTGGAGGGTATTGGGGAGTACTTTTGGAATTTTTGGTGTATTTGGCTATGGATGATCACTTTGAGTGGTGGGAAATGTTTAGGACTGATTTTGAGGAATTTTGGGTAATTTAGGCAATTTTGCAAATTTTGGATAGTTTCAAGGGCATTTGGTAGGTTTAGCGAATGTAGGGGCCCCGGGGGTCAAAAATTGAAATTTTGAAAAAATGAAGATTGATCAAATTTGAGTAAAATGGAATCACTTTGATTAATCCATGAAGCCATATTAAGCCCATATGAGCCATGAGAGGACTCATTTGAGGCATTCATCTATGTTGTTCCTAACCTCTTAGCCGGGGCTTGGGGGTTAAGGACTATCCATATGAATTACCTACATGACTCAGGAAGTCAAGTTGAGTGAGAGTGTGGTTTTAGGACATGGAATGTGTGTGAGGGTGTAGTGTATGTGCAAGTCAACCCTCACCAGACCAGGCCACCCAGGGTATTCTTAAGGCCAAAAAGTCCTATAGGGAACTCATCCTTTAAACCTCCACATTTGATTTCAACCCTGGTGGCGATGAAAATAATAACCATTATTTCGTTGTTGGATGGGGTCATGTCATCGCCATCCATTTCTGTATCATGTCAATGTCAAGGAGTCTCCATCTAATATTAGCCTAATTTTATTCATATAAATCCTATGAAGGATTTAGAGAATTTTAGGACTAATAGTAGAAAAGGATGTTTATGATAATTCTTATATGAGGATATTCTAGAATAACATATTCTAGAATTTTCATATTAAGAAAATCATGGTAAACCAGAGATTTCTATTTCGGGTTCTTTTAGATCTCTTATAGAGGTAAGCCTCTATAGTTAATTACATCTTAAACAATTTTCAATTGTTTAAGAAAACTTCTGATTAATGTTAATCATTTGTTTTCTAAGAATTTATTTTAAGGAGAGATGTACCCACTATCACTCTCGAATGTCGTTATATCATGTTATTGAATACTTTAGGTATTATGTCTAACCTAAAGGTTCTTGTTTCATTTCTGTTGTTGATTTGTTGAAAAATTTCAGGCTATATGTTTAACCTAAAAGTTTTGGTTTTGCTTTTGTTGTCAAAAGTTTCAGGTTATATGTCTAACCTAAAATTTTTGGTTTCTTTTTTGTTGTCAAAAGTTTCAAGTTATATGTCTAACCTAAAAGTTTTGGTTTTGTTTTTTTGTTCGCCTAGAATGTCGTCCTGCAAAACAGAGTTAGTACACCCTATAACATGTAAAGAAAATCTAAGCGAAATTTCTCGTTTTCACCCTACAAAGAAAACATTGTCAGAAATAACATCACAGAATATTTGGATATGTCTTGGATGTCGGTTTATGTCGAATTATTTTGAAATGTCAATTTTTTTTGTTGATTATGTCAGTTTTGGTTTTAAAATGTCTGTCTGAACTCTAAGTAAAAAAGGTTTGGAATTAGATTCAATATTGATTGAATTAACTTGGGTTCATGTCTGGTTGAACCTAAGTTAGATTCAATGTTGATTGAATCTATTTAACTTGAGTTTGTGTACGTACTGAATTCAAGTTAAAAGATTTGAAATTAGATTCGGTATTGATTGAATTGACTTGGGTTCATGTACGGTTGAACCTAAGTTAGATTCAATGTTGATTGAATCTATTTAACTTGAGTTCATGTACGTTTGAACTTAAGTTAAAAGGTTTGAAATTAGGTTCAATATTGATTGAATTGATTTAGGTTCATGTCTGGTTGAACCTAAGTTAGATTCAATGTTGATTGAATTTATTTAACTTGAGTTCATGTCTGTTTGAACATAAGTTAAAAGGTTTGGTTTAGAATAGATTTAATTAAGTTTTAAGTCTTGTTTAAATAGGACTTAAAGGTTAATCGAAGTCTAA
The DNA here is from genome assembly GCA_022702705.1 of Papilionanthe hookeriana x Papilionanthe teres. Lineage (NCBI taxonomy): Eukaryota > Viridiplantae > Streptophyta > Magnoliopsida > Asparagales > Orchidaceae > Papilionanthe > Papilionanthe hookeriana x Papilionanthe teres. The sequence continues at coordinate 156,033,428 of CM040426.1, forward strand.
TAAATTAGACTCGATTAGATTTGCGGACCATCTAAGTCCCTTTTAGACAAGACTTAAGTTTTAATTAAGTCTCATTTAAAGTTAGACCTAGACTTAGGGTTGCACTTAAGCCGGGTTTTAGTTTAGATTCAAGTTAGGTTGAACCTAAGGCTTAGATTAGACTTAGGTTTATATCGTGTTAAACCTAAGTATGGTTTAACTTAAGTCTAATATGGGTTAGACTTAAGTTAGGTTTTTGGGTTAGGTTCATGTCAGGTTGAACCTAAGTTTGGTTTGACTTGAGTCTAATGTGGGTTAGACTTAAGTTAAATTTAGAGTTTAGATTAAGTTAGGTTCAAGTCAGGTTGAACCTAGACTTAAGGTCGATTTAAGTTCAATATGGGTTGATCCCAAGGTTTCAAGTTAAGTTAGGTTCGATGTGGGTTGAACCTAAGGTTTCAAGTTAAGTTAGGTTCGATGTGGGTTGACCCTAAGGTTTAGGTTAACTTGAGTTCAAGTTAGGTTGGGCTCAAGTTAGGTAAGGTTTAGGTTAGGTTCAATGTGGGTTGAACCTAAGGTTTAGGTTAACCTGAGTTCAAGTTAGGTTGAACTCAAGTTAGGTTAGGTTTAGGTTAGATTCGATGTGGGTTGAACCTAAGGTTTAGGTTAACTTGAGTTCGAGTTAGATTGGACTCGAGTTAGGTTAGAGTTAAAATTAGGTTCGATGTGGGTTGAACCTAAGGTTTAGGTTAACTTGAGTTCGAGTTAGGTTGGACTCGAGTTAGGTTAGGTTTAGGTTAGGTTCAATGTGGGTTGAACCTAAGGTTTAGGTTAACTTGAGTTCAAGTTAGGTTGGACTCAAGTTAGGTTAGGTTTAGGTTAGGTTCAATGTGGGTTGAACCTAAGGTTTAGGTTAACTTGAGTTCAAGTTAGATTGGACTCAAGTTAGTTTAGGTTTAAATTAGGTTAAATGTGGGTTGAACCTAAGGTTTTGGTTAACTTGAGTTCAAGTTAGGTTGGACTCAAGTTAGGTTAGGTTTAGGTTAGGTTCAATGTGGGTTGAACCTAAGGTTTAGGTTAACTTGAGTTCAAGTTAGGTTGGACTCAAGTTAGGTTAGGTTTAGTTTAGGTTCAATGTGGCTTGAACCTAAGGTTTAGGTTAACTTGAGTTCAAGTTAGGTTGGACTCAAGTTAGGTTAGGTTTAGGTATGTTGGACTTGGACTAAAAGTTTGGATTTGGATTTAATTAGACCTTAGTTGATTAAGGTTTAATAATTAATTAAGTCTAATGTAGTAGACTTAATTAGGATTTGTGTTTGATTAAGTCTTACTTAGTTAAGACTTAATTGTTTAATTAGGTCTAATAAGTTAGACTTAATTAAGGTTTATGTTTGATTAAACCTTAGTTAATTAAGGTCTAATGGTTTAATTAGGTCTAATGGGTTAGACCTAATTAGGGTTTAAGTTTAATTAAACCTTAGTTAGTTAAGGTCTAATGGTTTAATTAGGTCTAATGGGTTAGACCTAATTAGGGTTTAAGTTTGATTAAACCTTAGTTAGTTAAGGTCTAATGGTTTAATTAGGTCTAATGGGTTAGACCTAATTAGGGTTTAAGTTTTAATTAAACCTTGGTTAGTTAAGATCTAATGGTTTAATTAGGTCTAATGGGTTAGACCTAATTAGGGTTTAAGTTTGATTAAACCTTAGTTAGTTAAGGTCTAATGGTTTAATTAGGTCTAATGGGTTAGACCTAATTAGGGTTTATGTTTGTTTAAACCTAATGTGTAAGAAGGTTAATTAAGTTTAATATGTCTTTAAACTTAATTAAAGGTTTGGTTTTGATTAATTAAGTTTAATATGTTCTTAAACTTAATTAAAAGTGTTGATTTTTATATTAAACCTAATTTAGGTAAGGTTTAATGGGTTAATTAAGTTTATTATGTCTTTAAACTTAATTAAAAGGTTTGATTTTGGTTAATTAAGTTTAATGTGTCTTTAAACTTAATTAAGATTTGATTTTTATATTAAACCTAATTTAAGTAAGGTTTAATGGGTTAATTAAGTTTATTATGTCTTTAAACTTAATTAATAAGGTTTGATTTTGTTTAATTAAGTTTAATATGACTTTAAACTTAATTAAGATTTAATTTTTATTTTAAACCTAATTTAAGTAAGGTTTAATGGGTTTAATTAAGTTTATTATGTCTTTAAACATAATTAAGATTTAGTTTTTATATTAAACCTAATTTAAGTAAGGTTTAATGGGTTAATTAAGTTTATTATGTCTTTAAACTTAATTAAGAGGTTTGATTTTGGTTAATTAAGTTTAATGTGTCTTTAAACTTAATTAAGATTTGATTTTTATATTAAACCTAATTTAAGTAAGGTTTAATGGGTTAATTAAGTTTATTATGTCTTTAAACTTAATTAATAAGGTTTGATTTTGTTTAATTAAGTTTAATATGACTTTAAACTTAATTAAGATTTAATTTTTATATTAAAACTAATTTAAGTAAGGTTTAATGAGTTAATTAAGTTTATTATGTCTTTAAATTTAATTAAAAGGTTTAATTTTGATTAATTAAGTTTAATATGTCTTTAAACTTAATTAAGATTTAATTTTTATATTAAACCTAATTTAAGTAAGGTTTAATGAGTTAATTAAGTTTATTATGTCTTTAAACTTAATTAAAAGGTTTAATTTTGTTTAATTAAGTTTAATGTGTCTTTAAACTTAATTAAGATTTAATTTTTATATTAAACCTAATTTAAGTAAGGTTTAATGGGTTTAAATATTATTTTAAATTTAGTTAATTCCAATTTGGTCATTTTAGACTCAAGTGAAATTTCTCATTAGTCTATCATAGACTAGAACCATTTTCAAACTTTGATGTTTGATGAAAATAGGTTAAATTTATAAAAGGGTATTTTTAGGATTAAAATTATTTAATTAATAAAGGATTTTTAACCCTAAATTTCAAAATACCATTCAAAATGATTTCTATGACATAGAAATAATTTTCTTAGGGTTATTGTCTATTGCCCTATCATTTCTAGCCATTTGCATTTTTATTTTCCCTAATTTTCAATTTTTATAATTATTATTTGAAATATTTATAAAGAAACTTGAAAATTAACGAAAAGTGTCCTAGGCATGTTTTACTGTCCTTGGAAAAATTATGGAAGGTTCCTAAGAACATAAAGATAAATGCCTCGAAGTTTCATAATTTTTTGATTTATAAATAATTTTTAATAATTAAAATACTCCAGAGAGTATTTAATTAATTAAAAATTAAATACTGAAAAGAAATTTTCTCCTCTTCAAGAGCTTTCCAGAGGTATTTTTATTTTATTTTTATGACCTCTGGATCAAAAGATATGGATTTTTGAAGTTTTTAAGGTTTTAAGGGATTTTTTTTATTAAATCCCACCGCCAAACTCACCGCCATTCGATGCGTGTCCTCGTACGCGTCGAACGAGCGGGAGGATCCGCTGCGGGCAGCCGAACAGTGGACACCGTGGGGAATCATCCGCGCCGTCCATCCCTAAGGCGTGAGATCGGACGGCCGAGATAATTCGGATAAAAATCTGAATTATTTCGAACCATTAAACTTTAAACATCAATATCTCACTCATTTCTTGATGAAATTGAGTGATTTTTTTTAAATGATCATGTAGATGAGAAGTATCCATCCATACGATGATGATACACTTCTGGGCTAGTATAACACATGATATGTCGAAAATATGATTTATTTTGTAAAGAAAAATTCCATACCTTTGCCACAAGCAAATCAAGCTAGATCAGACCTTATGGTTGCTTTCTAGGACTCCGATAGAAAGTTATTCTTCATGACAATTTGATCCAGAAGTCAGGCTTAGGGAGGAATTTTGAAGAAGTACCTAATTTGGGCTGTTTTTGAAATTTGGTCAAATTGGCTCAAACTATGGCTTGGATTTGATCCTAAAAGATTACTGAGACTCTTAGGAAGAATTTTTATGTTGGGAGTAGGTGGATTTGGGCAGCCTATAGTTCTCCCTAAATTTTTTTCTTCTTCTTGCTAGGTTCGGCCATGGTGTCCTATTTATAGCAAGGGAAGGTTATGGCTTAACTTAGGATATTCTAGGGGAGTAGTTACCTCCTCTATCAGCCCATTGGGTGAAGAAATTGGCTGAAGATAGGCATTGATGCTTCTCCCTAAGTTTTCCATGATGATTTCCATTGTTTTGTCTCTCACCCATTGGCTCATGTAAGAGGTGCATGGTGAGCTGCCTCTACTCTTCTTAGGGAGCTTATACCTCATCTCTTAAGCTTGGCAAATGGTGACACACAAGCTTATCCCTCATCATTGCTTCTACCCATGGTAAGGGGGGGGGTTTGGGAGGTGGGAGGTGACGCCTCATGTTGGCCGGCCACCTCATGGCTAAATGAGGCTTAGGGTGAAGGAGAGAGTGACACCTCACCCCATGCATCATGATGGGTATTAACCCATGGCTAAGTGGTCTTAATGTGGGCTTAATTATGTGTTAATTAAGCCTTAAGATGAATTTAGCCTAATTAATTATGAGAAGGTTATATGTCATTTCATTTCTTTTTAATTTCCCATTTTAATTAATTATTTTATTAATTAAAATTGTTGGAAAATATTATATTAATCAATTTATTAATTGAAAATAATTTCAATTTAATTAATTGATTAATTTTATCATTTTTGTCATTTTATGATTTTAATTTAATTTTCATTTTAATTAATTATGTCATTTAATTAAAATATTGAAAATTAAATCATTAATTATTTTAATTAATCAAAATAATTTTGAAATTAATTATTTGATTAATTTTGTTGTTTTTATTTCATTTTTATCTATTTTAATCAAAATAGATAGGTGTTGACGATTTTGACTCAGGTTGACCTAAGTCGGCCAAATTGATCAATTTAATTTCAAAATGTCCGAGTACTTGTGATTTTGTCATTGTGGGGCTTTAAATGTGTCATTGGGTGAAAGGGTTGACTTATGGGTCAACGAGTTGAGTCATTAGGTGCTGGTTTAACCAATTTAACCAAAGTTGACTTTTTAGGTCATAAGGGTGACCTATGGGGTCAACAGGGTAGGTCATTAGGTCTGGTTTGACCATTTTGACCAATGTTGACTTTTTAGATCAAAAAGGTGACCTATGGTGTCAACAGGGTAGTTCATTAGGTCTGGTTTTGACCAAAGTTGACTTTTTAGGTCATAAGGTTGACCTATGGGGTCAACAGGGTAGGTCATTAGGTCTGGTTTAACCAATTTGACCAAAGTTGACTTTTTAAGTCATAAGGTTGACCTATGGGGTCAACAGGATTGGTTACTGGGTCTGGTTTGACCAGTTTGACCAAAGTTGACTTTTTAGGTCATAAGGTTAACCTATGGGGTCAACAAGGTTAGTCATTAGGTCTGGTTTGACCAGTTTGACCAAAATTGACTTTTTAAGTCATAAGGTTGACCTATGGGGTCAACAGAGTAGGTCATTAGGTCTGGTTTGACCAATTTGACCAAAGTTGACTTTTAGGTCATAAGGTTGACCGATGGGGTCAACAGGGTAGGTCACTTGGGTCCAGGTTTGACCGGTTGACCAAAGTTGACTTTTAGGTCATAAGGTTGACCTATGGGGTCAACAAGGTTGGTCATTAGGTCTGCTTCAACAAGGTTGGTCATTAGGTCTGCTTTGACCAGTTTGACCAAAGTTGACTTTTTAGGTCATAAGGTTGACCTATGGGGTCAACAGGGTAGGTCACTGGGTCTGGTTTGACTAGTTTGACCAAAGTTGACTTTTTAGATCATAAGGTTGACCTATGGGGTCAACAAGGTTGGTCATTAGGTCTGGTTTGACCAGTTTGACCAAAGTTGACTTTTTAGGTCATAAGGTGGACCTATGGGGTCAACAGGGTTGGTCAGTTGGTCTGGTTTGACCAGTTTGACTAAAGTTGACTTTTTAGGTCATGAGGTTGACCTATGGGGTCAACAGGGATGGTCATTGGGTATGGTTTGACCATTTTGACCAATGTTGACTTTTTAGGTCAAAAGGGTGACCTATGGGGTTAACAGGGTAGGTCATTAGGTCTGGTTTGACCATTTTGACCAATGTTGACTTTTTAGGTCATAAGGTTATTGACTCATTGTAAAATGAGGTCAACAAACCCTCTAGGTGATTAGGGGTCTACAATCAAGCTTGTGGGGTTTGCAGGGAGTTAAGAAGTAGTTTTAATTTCTAAATGGTGGGTTCCATTTCTAGTCCTCTAAGATAGTCGAGGAAAACCTATGGCTAGATCCTAAGCACTAAGGAGAGAAGAAAAGACCTCACCAAAATTGAGGTCAACAAATGGACCCCCAATAGGTGTGGTGTGCTAACCAAGCACACCGCGTGTATTGGCATTGACCAAAGGGATCAACAAAACAAACACAGATGTCCAAGTGACAAACTTAGGACGAAGTAGAAGAATTTCATCTGGGGAGTATCGGGTATATTTCCTAGACTCTAGATTCCTGAACTCTCGGCGGGAATGGAAAAGGAGGTGAACTCCGAATCACAAGATGCAGGAATTCGATTTAGATTTCAGTTTAATTTTAAATTTCAAGTTTCAATGTGTGAGTTTGGATTTCGATATGTTTTGAGTTTCAATTTCGATTAAAGTTTAATTTAAAATCAATTTAAGGAAATTTTGAATTTGAAATTTGGATTTGAAATGAGAATTGAAACATGGGTTTCAACCTCGGGATTGCGAAGAGAACTGGAATTAAGGTACCAGCCTCGGAGCGAGAATCAGAGTTTAAGTATCGATGGGGAAAAAAAAGGATGAGAATCAGAATTTAGGTACTGATCTCCAGAGAGTGAGATTTGAAATTTAAGTGTTAAACCTGAAAGAGAATCGAAATTTAGGTATCAATCTCGGATGAGAGTCGGAATTTAGGTACCGACCTCGAAGGAAGAGAACTGGAATTTAGGTACCAGTCTCAGAATTTTGGTACCAGTCTCGGAATTTAGATTTGAAATTTAGGTATCAATTCGAAAGAGAATCGAAATTTAGGTATCGATCTCGAATGAGAGTCGGAATTTAGGTATCGACCTCGAAGGAAGAGAGCTGGAATTTAGGTACCAGTCTCGGAATTTAGAATTGAAATTTAGGTATCAATTCGAAAGAGAATCGAAATTTAGGTATCGATCTCGAATGAGAGTCGGAATTTAGGTACCGACCTCGAAGGAAGAGAACTGGAATTTAGGTAGCAGTCTCGGAATTTAGAATTGAAATTTAGGTATCAATTCGAAAAAGAATCGAAATTTAGGTATCGATCTCGAATGAGAGTCGGAATTTAGGTACCGACCTCGAAGGAAGAGAACTGGAATTTAGGTACCAGTCTCGGAATTTAGAATTGAAATTTAGGTATCAATTCGAAAGAGAATCGAAATTTAGGTATCGATCTCGGGAGGAGAGTCGGAATTTAGGTACCGACCTCGAAGGAAGAGAACTGGAATTTAGGTACCAGTCTCGGAATTTAGAATTGAAATTTACGTGTCAATTCGAAAGAGAATCAAAATTTAGGTATCGATCTCGAATGAGAGTCGGAATTTAGGTACCGACCTCGAAGGAAGAGAACTGGAATTTAAGTACCAGTCTTGGAATTTAGAATTGAAATTTAGGTATCAATTCGAAAGAGAATCGAAATTTAAGTATCGATCTCGAATGAGAGTCGGAATTTAGGTACCGACCTCGAAGGAAGAGAACTGGAATTTAGGTACCAGTCTCAGAAATTTAGAGGATTGAAATTTAGGTATCAATCTCGAAAGAGAATCGAAATTTAGGTATCGATCTCAGAAGGGGAAAACTGGAATTTAGGTACCAGTCTCGGAAATTTGAAAGAGGACTAGAAGTTAGGCTCTTGTCTCGAAGAGAACTGGAAGTTAGGCTCCGGTCTCGAAGATTTATACGTATGAAGAGGGACCCGGTCTCATGTCATTAGAACCAAATCGAACAAAGTTCGTGGCTCCGTGTCGATAGAACTAGTCGATCCTCTAAGACACAGAAGCAAGAGAATTGAAAGGAGCTGGTAAGGGTACCAAGGCTGAAAAGACTTGACTTAACGACAAGTCGAAGAGAATATTCAAATTTCGAAAGAGTTTCGAAACAGATTTCGATTTAGGAAAGAGCGAAAGGTTCGAATCGGAAGGATTCAGATCGGAATTCAATTTGAGATTTAGATTCGTTTTGTTTGTCCTTTAAGGATCCCATATTTTTTTTTTTGTTATTTATTTAGTGTTCATGTGAATTTGAAGTTCATTTTAATATTCAGATTTTTAGGAAAAAATTCTCATTTATTTTCTTTTCTTTTCTATTCTTCGTTCAAAGTTCATTTAACTCTAATGGCGTTTCCCAGTCAATTTGCACAAAAAGAGGTGAAGACAAAATATGACGTAGTCATTTTCATTCCAACTTGCTGAAAGTACATCATACAACTTGATCTAGTCATGATGACATTTTCCTCAGAAATTTAATGTCTTATACAATCCATGTAAATCCAAAACGGATTGTGTAAGATTCTTGTTGATCCATCCAAAAGCGTCTGTCAAAAAGTCCATGTACGAATAGTAAGAAACATGGGCGATAACATCACCTTCCAAGCCACCCTTAGCGGGAATGCCGCATGGATGTGCATTGGAGGTGTCTTATTTCCCATGTAACTCACGGCTCGTAGGGCGGAGACTCTCCGATTTTGGATGCGAGTTGAAAGTGGTAAGGCATTTTTACGTCGTCCATTCTTCTAAAAGTAACTGAGATCCGCTCCACAGCCACTCCTGGAATGCAATGCTTCGCAACGTCTGCTCCGTCTCCTTTTATCACCAGGACGGAACCTACCGGTAGTGGTATCTCCACCGGCCCTCGGAACTCACCGGGGCCTGCAATCCGGAGGTTAGATCCGAACATGATGTTGCATTGGCTGAGGAATGACACTGTGCAGAAGGGTCTAACAAAGTCATGATGATCTATATGCGGAGGTATGCAGTCGCCTTCCTTGTAGATGTTGATAATGCAGCTATTGGGTATGCAATCTGCAGGCAATACCCTCCATGTTATCATCCTTTTCCCCATTCTCTTGATGACTCTTGGCATTGGATCCACCTCACTGCGACGTTGTATCCCTGGTGGATTTTCTTTCCTGTCTGTGGCAAAATTGTAGCAACATTCGCATTGGATTGTAACTCTTCCCTTTCCTGGCATCCATCTTCGGGGTTCTGAATATGTCTTTTCTCTCAGGCGGCCAGCTCGGCCCATTTTCTGTAACTCGAGGATGCAGTCTACGATTTGTTGTTGCTCATAATATGAGAAAACATTTGTATGCAGCTCGAGGCCTTCCAAGATATTGACCATCCTGTTTCCAATTCTTTCAAAGTATTCAAAGGTTTTCTTCTCAACTAGTTCCATCTTCTCCAGCTCGTATTCTGGATTATCTGAAGTCCTCGGTGTCTAGTAACATACTGCGGGATGTATGGCTCAACCCCAGCACGTTCTTCTACATGTCTCGGCTCCTCGGGGATAGTCTCCGTAGGGACATCCTCCGGGGTTGCTTTCGCAACAAGACTCTTCGGATCCGGTACGTATGCTCGGCGTCGAGGTACCGACTCTATTTCTGCTTTTCTTGATATTTCTTTTATCTGTTCCGACCTTCTTGGAGTTGACTTTCTTCTTTCTGGTTCCTGACGAACCGGTCTCCTTGGAGCATTTGCACTAACGGTATCCACTTGTACTGTTTATATTGATCTTCTGCTAACTTGGTCAACATTTTGCGAATGCGACGATTCTTATTTCTTCGCTGGGTAGCGGTGAGAGTAGCTCTCCTTACCCCTTGAATTTCTACGGGCGCGGCACTGACAAGCCTACCCTCTGCTGTGGCAACCACGGACTTAACTTTCTTATCTTCTTCGGTTGCATGAGCGGCGTTTGCTTTTCTTTTCTTGTTCTTTGGATTGGTGGCTCGGGCCACCCATTTTCATCCATCGTCCGGTATGTGAAGCTCTTCTCGATCAAGCGGGATCCAATCATTTTCTTCGTATTGTAAGCCGAGTTCGGTGTGAAGTCTGAGTCAATCTCTATCACTGCTCCATCCCTCACCCTATTTTCATCAAGTGCTAGACTCACGCCATTTCTAAGGTTTAGAACCAACCGCCCGTTCGACATTTCCCTGCGAAAAAATAAGGAAAGGAATAGAGGCTATACTAAGAACAAGAACAATAAGAAAAACCACTTAAAAAGTCTTATTCACTTCTTTAAATTTAAAGGAAGTAGGAAGAGATGAGAAAATATCAGGAATGAATGGATTTAAAAGGAAAGATTGACATTTTATTATTATAATTTCCCATGTTTTCTTTTTAACATTTTCGTTGATGCAATTTTTTTTTATCATCCATTTTATTTTGTTTTGGGTTCAAACCCAGTCACAAAGTGATTACTTCACCCGTGTTTCTAGGGATAAGATTCTATTTTAGAGGCCACCCTTCGAAACATCAGGTTGCGTAATACTTCTTCAAATACCATCCATTGATTGGAAGCATAGGTCATTCTCCACAGCAATTCACAAGCTGGTAGGAACCTCCTGAGTAGACTGTCTCGACCACGAACGACCCTTCTCATGTTGGTTCAAATTTACCACCAATCTTGTGATGTGCAAGAATAGGTCTTCTCAGAACAAGAACTAAGTCACCGACTTTGAAAGTTCTTGGGCGGACCAGTTTATCATGGGCCTGGATCATCTTGGCTTGATACAGTTCCAAATTCTGCTGTGCGAAAAGTCTTTTCCCTTCCGAAGCTTTCCAATTCTTCCAGTCGTAGTCTGGCATTTTCTTCTGTGGTGATCTTTTCTGCAACTGCAATTCGGAGTGATGGAAGTTGAACTTCCAGGGGCAAGACGGCCTCGGACCCGTACACTAAAGCGTAAGGCGTAGACTGAGTAGGAGTTCTAAAAGTCATCCTGTAGGCCCATAAGGCTTCTAACAACTTCTCGTGCCAATTTCTCTTGTTTTCGTCCAAAGTTTTCTTTAAAATTTGAACGAGAGTTTTATTAAAAGCCTCGGCCAAGCCGTTTGCTCTTGGGTAGTAGATCGTTGAGTATCGCCAATCGATCCCGTGCCTTCTGACAAAATTGTTGATCTTTGTACTTTTGAATGCGGACCCATTATCTGAAATGATCCTGCGCGGTACCCCAAAATGGTAGACAACTTGGTTCTTGAAAAACTGTAGCATGTGGTGTGCCTTCACTTCTCTGAGTGGTATAGCTTCTGCCCATTTAGAGAAGTAGTCTGTAGCTGCAAGGATGAAGGGATGTCCTCTTGAAGAAGGCGGTTCTATCGGACCCACTATATCTATGCCCCAACACTCAAATGGCCACGACGCGATTGTCGGATGTAGCACATTTGGAGGTTGGTGTAGAACCACTCCGTGCACTTGGCACTGGTGACAACTTTTGGCAACTTTCATACGGTCGGTCATCATTGAGGGCCGGTAGTACCCTAGTCTTTTAATCTTCATTTTCATTTTCGGACCCGTCGATGAGCGCCACAAAGTCTCGAATGTATTTCTTTCACGATTTCACGAGCCTCGGACCCGCTCAGGCACCTTAGCCACATCTGGTCAAAAGACCTTCTGACGTATTGTTTATTAATGCGTAAGACAGAGTTCTTTTCTTGATTTGATGGGCCATCGACTTATCGTCCGGTAGGTTTCCTGTTCGCAAGTAGTCTATTAATGGCTGTCGCCAATCTTCTGTATTTTTTGTCACTGCTGCAATTGTTCCTTCCGCTCTTTCTGATTTGTGTATTGTATCCATGTCGAGCTGTGATAGGACCTGTCGTCCTTGAACTGACACTTCAACTGACTCATCCTGCAAGCAGGCAAATTCCATTGCAAGGTGGGCTAGCGCATCGGCGAGAGCATTTCTTTTCTAGGAATCTTGTAGATTGTTACATTTGGAATTTGTTCCAACAATTTCATGGCGTACTGAAAGTACTGCTCGAGTCTTGGCTTTAAAATTCTGTATTGTCCGGCGACCTGTTGAATGATCAACTGAGAATCTCCGTAGATGTTGATGTCCGTTATTCCCATCTGAATGGTTAATTCCAATCCGGTTATAAGAGCTTCGTATTCTGCCTCGTTGTTTATACACGGTTCTGTTAAGTGGTAGGAGTATTTTAACATCCCCCGCTCCGGTGTTATAAAGATTAGTCTGATTCCTGCCTTACCGGGCACTATCATTTGCAACTCTTTGTTCTTATGTGCTGAGGACGCACCATCGAAGTATAGTTCCCAACGTCGATCATCAGTGTCAGGCAAATCATCGTCGAGAGACGAATCCGCCGGTAAAGGGTGTCTTTGCAAGGAAGTCTACTAGGACTTGTCCCTTTACGGCGTGAAGAGGAACGAAAGTTATGTCAAATTGCAATAGTATCATCGACCACCTAGCAAGTCTGCCAGAAAGCGTCGGTCGGGTCATCAAGTATTGCAACGGATTAACTCTCGAAATAAGGTTGACCTTATGAGAAAGCATGTAATGCCTGAGCTTTTGAGCGGCGAAGATCAGGGCCAAACAGTGCTTCTCAATAGGAGGATACTTTACTTCCATCGGAATTAGACGATGGCTTAAGTAGTAGAGAGCATTTTCTTTTCCCTCATCATTGACCTGGGCTAGCAGGGCTCCAAGGGAGTCGTCTAAAGCTGCGGTATAAATTATCAACGGTCTACCTGAGACTGGGGCTGCTAAGACAAGAGGTGTCATTAAATATTGTTTAACATCCTTGAAAGCCCGCTGGCATTTCTCATCCCAAAAGAATTTGGCATCCTTTTTAACTAATGCCGAGAAGGGCTAACACCTACCTGACAAGTTCGAGATAAAGCGTCGAAGATACACCAACTTCCCTTGAAAGGATCGTAGTTGTTTCAAAGTTTTGGGTGGAGGCATTTCTAAAACAGCTTTAATCTTCTCCGGATCGATTTCAATCCCGTGATGTCGGACAACAAATACTAAGAATTTCCCGGAGGTGACGCCGAAGGCGCATTTTAAGGGATTCATCTTAAGGTTGTATTGTCTTAGTCGCTCGAAAACAATTCTCAAATCATACAGGTGATCTTCCATCAGTTTGCTTTTGATGACCACATCATCCACGTAGCACTCAACTTGGTTGTGAATGAGATCATCAAAAATCTTCGTCATCACTTTTTGGTATGTTGCTCCTGCGTTCTTTAGTCCAAATGGCATTCTCGTGTAGCAATACACTCCGATCGGCGTTACGAATGCCGTGAGCTTTTCGTCTTACGGTGCCATCTTTATCCGGTTGTATCCGATGATCCATCCATGAAAGAGAAGATTTCATGTGTTGAAGCAATGTCGATCATCAGTTCTGGGATTGGTAGTGGAAATACATCCTTCGGACATACTTTATTCAAATATCTGAAATCCACGCAGATTCTGATCTGACCATTCTTCTTTCTAACTGGTACCACGTTGGCTAACCAAGTTGGGTATTGTTCTTCACGGACAAATTTAGCATCTATTAGCTTCTTAACTTCGGCTATTACTTATTGCTCAATTTCTAGATGCATTCTTCTGGGAGCTTGTCTGATCGGAACTGAAGTAGGATCTACTCCTAGCCTGTGAACTGTGACTTACGGAGCTAATCACGGCATTTCGTCGTAACTCCAAGCAAAGCGAGTCCTTGAATTCCATTAGTAGCTTGATTATTTCCTCGGAGTCTTCTTTATTGAGTAAGGAGCTAACATAGGTTGGCCTAGGCTCTTCGCTAGTACCTAAGTTAACTTCCATTAACTCGTCTATTGTAGATTTGATTTCTTCTTCGAATTCTGGTGGAGCGTCGCCGATTGGTAGATCTTCGAGGTTTTCTGAAGCTTCCAAGCAGTCTTTATTAGGTTCGCAAGTGACAACCAAGCAAAATCCCGTATGATCAACTGATCCTACTATGTCGAATCCGAGACCATGTTTTGAATTGGGAGGCTGACCAGCATTATTCCATAATTTTTCAAAGTGTTGTGATCGACGTTTTGTCCATTGTCGAGGTAAGAAACCACGTTGAATTAAATTTTGAACACAGGGAGAGTACCACTAAAAAGGTAGTTCCATTAATTTGGAATAAGTAACATCTTCAAATTGTACATCTTTTTCATTATTGGAAGAAGAAGCACCATGGTAAAACTTGATTGGCTTAGTACCACCACCATGCACCTCCTTGACCACCATACCCTCGATCTTATTAGAATGGATCGGGGTCAGGGTCATAGTATGTACATGATGGTTAATCTTCACGTACATTGATTTATAATCTTCATTCTTTTCATCTTCGAGAGAGATCCTGAACTGGGGTTTCTTTTGACTTATTGTCGCTGCATCTTTCTCAATTTCTTCTTTGGAAGTGTTCTCCCAATCAACATCGATGACCCGTTTCTTCTGTCCAACTGTTCCGACATTTCTTCCACGTCCTCATCCACGGCCTCGACCTCGGGTGCGAGTTCTAGAGAAATCTTCACCATCTCGCCGTAAGGGAGTGGTGAGTAACTGTTGGACTAGAAATTCAGGTTTTTTATCGTCTTGAATTACTTTTGCTTCATTTGGTATGGTATTTCTAGAAAAGATTGTTTTCTTCGAAGGCGCGTAGTAGGCCGCATCTTCATGAATTTCGATTTCATGCATGAAGAACGGTTGCAAATCACCTTTGATACACTGTTCCCCTCCTTCGTAATACTTTATGCACTAGTGCAGAGATGACGGTACCATCCGGTTTTCATAGATCCATGGCCGACGCAGTAGAGCGTTGAACGTTGTCTCAGAATCAATTATGTGGAATTTTGCGGTTGTCTTTGCTAAATCACCGGTCTTCATTAGTAGTGTTATCGATCCAAGAGCTCTTTCTCCTTTTTGATTGAAGCCTCTTAATAGCATCTTGTACGCTTCGAAGCTCGCGAGCATCAATTTCCAAATAAGCTAGCGTCCAGAAGATTCATTATGTTTATTGATGCTCCGGATCAACCAACACTCCGGAGAGCGTAAACTTTCCAATAGTGAGCTGAAATGTACAACGGTCGGTTGTGATCGTACATTCCCAAGTAATAGATCATTGTCCAGTGAAGGTGACACCTCGCTGTTCTCTTAACGAGCAAACCTCGTCGAAGGAATCACCGGCCATTTGAGCTAAACAAATCTCTGGATCAAGTAAAGCCTTGATCAGAGCTTCTCTCATCTCCTTTGACATGATCAGAGCGTCGTATATGCTTAGTTTGGCTGGTAGCTTCCTAAGATGAGCTAGCACATTGTAGTCCACTTTATTATCATGTTCCTCGGTTTCTTCCCGAATGGGTAGTTCCTCTACTGAGGTTGGCTCTTCCTGAGCAACCACCATCTTTCCTTTATCCTTTGGACCCATTCTCAGAGGTAGAACTTTTCCACTTCTTAAATTTACTTCAGTTATTTCTTCTGAATTTGGTGTTGAATCTGCCGGTGTATCCTCTTGAATTGGAACCACTGGCTCTTCTGAAGTTGCTTCGGTGTCTGATGGTTCTAATTCTATCGTGATCGGACCTCGTCGGAATTCATAAATGGACTCGTTGCTTGTCGAGCTTTCATAGCCTCCTTTGTGAACATCTTCTTCGTCGTGGTCGTCGAGGTTGTGTATGATTTGAGAATCGTTATTTGTATTGGAATCGAGATCCGGATTAAGCCGGTTGTCACTAGTTACGTAATCGTTAGAAACAGTCAAAACGTAGCTAACGCCATATCCCTTACCATTATAAGATCCCGCCGGAGCGAGCAGATAATCATACAGAGTCAGGAGTTCGAGGGATTTCTCCTTCGAATCAAAAACAACCATCCTAGGATAAGCAGCCCCTAGTCTACCCTTCGGAGCCTCGGTCTTCTTTTCTTCCATGATCTTCTCTTCCTTCTGGGGCGGTTCTACAATCGCAAGTGATATTGCCGGCTCGACAGGTTTCAAACTCTGAGTCGAAGCATGTACCGAAGCGGCCTGGATGTGATCCAAAATTTTCTTCGATGATCTTGTCCAGACAGTACTCCATCCATCATCAGTCGTGTACGGGTTTATCGGAACAATGGGATCCGTTGAAATAACATTGACGGAACCTCCTTTCTGGGGTTCCTTCATGTATTCCTTTGGGATCGTTATGTTCCCCCTCCGGGAGATTGTCATCAAGCCAACTCTTGAAAGTGATGCAATCCTCTATCTTGTGTCCAAGCATCTGGTGGTAAGGGCAATAGTTTGGATGATCTTTCTTATTGACTTCTTCCGGCTTCTTGGGCTCTGGTAGCTGAAAATCCATCATCTTCATTAAGCTGCGGAACATCTTTGCTACTGCTTCTGTTTTGAATGGATATTCTCTATTTAGAAGTTCTCTTAAAGTACGTGATTAACGAGGCGGTTGTTCATAATGCTGAGGCGACTGATAGCTCGGACGAGGTTGCTGATAACCATGTTGAGGTTGCTGATAGCCCTGCTGAGGTTGTTGGTATGTTCGTTGCGGTGGTTAGTAACTAGGCTGCGGTCGCTCTGGCGATATCTGCATTGGTGCTTGCCCTTATCTACTGCCGCGACGATTCCAGATTTCTTTTCGAATGTTTTCACGGGCTTCTGCTTATCGTTCTTGTCCGCGAAACTTAACTGCTTTGCCTCTTCTTGCAAGCTCTCGCCCTTGCTAAGCAACTTCTCGAAAGTCTTGATTGTAAATCCTTTAAGGAGAAGTCTTTATCGGGCCATGGATACTTTTAAGTAGGATGCCGAGCTGCATGTTGTTCTTGAAGGCTGTGGTTCACACTTCATGCTTAAATTCCTCCATCGAAGTATGTAATCTACTAAAGTCTCGTTCGGCTTACGTTGCTCCACCACTAGATCACCGATAGTGATGTGGTGCGAGCCCCGACAAATCGTTTAACGAAGAGATTCTCCGGTTCGAAAAGGTCTTTGCTGAACCGTTCGGCGGTCACGCATACCGGTCGAAGGCAATCCACGACAAGCTGGCGACGAACTGGCGGAAGAGTAAAGTGTCGCTCCCACCGGCATTGCAGCAACTAGCACGAAAATGTGCGACATGCTGCCGAGGGTTTCCTGTTCCATCAAAAGTCTTAAACAGAGGTGGTACGAAGCCTTTCGGGTATTGGACTGCATCGAACTCCTCGGGGTAAGCTCTACCCGTCTGAATAGATGCTCCACTCTTGGATTGTGCTAAAGCTTCTCGCACCTGCTGTACTACCATGTTTTTAATGTCCTTTTCGGGAATCATACTCTGTGCAGAATCCTTCTTTGGTTGCTCGTCTCCATTGATGGATGTGATCTCTTTTCCTCCATCTGCAATATGGATAATTTCTGGGGGTGTTTCTTTCTGAGGTTGTACCTGACTCTGGAGAGTGGCTAAGGCAGCAGCCATCTCTTCCATCCTCTTTGCCATTTGGGAAATTGTATCATCTATTTTCCAAAGCTGTGCTCTCAACACTTCCGGTTCATCTCTTTCTGCATCTGCTGGAGCTCCTTGTGAAGCAGATGATGCTCGCGTTTCAACCATGTTGATCTCGACATACTCCTCATCCATGAACTCTGATGAGTCAACTTAATCTCCTAGTTCTTCTTCTCTTTCTTTTGCTAACCGTCAGATATTGGTTCTTAATTTGTCCATGGCATCCTCTAACGGTCTTTTCCATACGGTCTCACAGTTGTCTCGTGACGGTTGTTGAACTTCCTTCCCGGGAGTCCCCTTTATTGCAGTAGCACTTTCTTCTGATTCCAGTCTCCTGATGAGACCTTTCTTCTCAGGACATTATTTTGGTCTTAGCTCGCCAGTAGTAGGTCTCCATACCATCCTTCTTGCAGCCGGAAGCCTAGGACCGGATGATTTGTCGGCTATATGCTGGAAGGTGGTATCCTCCCTAATTTGTAGACCCGATACAACAACGAGTGGACTGGCTTTTATCTTCTTCTTTGGTTTCTACGTAGCGACAACGGCCTCATTCGCGGTCCGAGGCGGGATTTAGCTGGCGCCCGTCCTATCCTTCTTAATATTTCTGATACAGGGCATCTTTCTTTCTTTGCCAATCTTTCTATAACAGCTTGCAGCCGAGCCAATGGCGTAATCTTCTCCCTTTTCCTTTTGTAATTGCTGTAGTACGCAGGTCGGGGTAATGCAGTGGTGATCCTACGGACATTCTCTTCATCTAATGCGGCAAAGAGAGGGTGAAACATGCTCCCTTCCAATAGAGGTATATACTCAGGCAGTTCTTCTCTTTCCTCAGGAATTTCTTCTAGAAAAGCAACTTCAGCAGCTCTAGCTTTCTCGATCTTGGCGATCTTTCTGTTTCTATTTCCTCTTTGAGTCCGAGTTACGGGTGCAACTCTTGAACTGGACCCGATCTCAAAAACGAGATGGTATTGTAGCAAAATACGTACCCTCCACGGTGACGGGGTCATCACGGACTTGGATTTCCTTCCACTTCGGTTTGGCGAAGTCGGGGTAGGTGCGAGAGATGACTAGACCGGTGGGGGTAGAGACAACGGTCCTCCTACGAACGAGTAATACTCCTTTCAGTTGAAATCCTTTGCGGGGAGGGAATTCTTGAGTCGATTTTAGGTTGAACTCGATCACGGGCTCTTCGACTTCGACACTTTGTCCATTATTGTGAAGAGAGTGACGTCGGTGAATTTGATATACGTGTTCGTCGAATCCTTGTCCAAAACGGATGATTCCATCGTCGGGCGGCTCATCCTTGTAAACGGTGAAGTCCATTCCATTGGTGAAGGAGAAGATTAACTTTGGGGTAGTCATTTTCTGCAAGGCAGATTCCGAATGTCAGTCCCGAATTATGCTTCAGTTTCGTCGTAAAGTTTAGGACGAAAAAAAGAAAGAGTCCGAACACATTTTCATTTATCTTAGTGTATTTTTGATTTTTAAAAGAGGTTGTTTATTAGAAGGTTGTTTATTAGCGGGTTCGTTTGTTAGAAACAAATCGATTAAAGAAAAAGGTTATAGAAAGGGTAAAGGGCCCGATTTAGAATTGGAAAGGAAGAGAAAGTCTTATGCAAGACTTCTCGACTCGAAGGACCGCTCCTAAGTTAACACCTATTGGGGGTCCAACCCACCTCATAAAAGAGGTAAAAGGATCTCGGAACCTCTCCGTTTAGGGGTGTCTAAACAGTGGCTCCTAAATCTGAGAGGAGTTGGCTATACTCGTTCAAGACAGAAATGAACGGGGTATTCCAACGGAAGAATGGTAGTTTGCTCCACTAGGGACATGGATACACTACCGATTTATGAAAGCAAAACCATCTAATCAAAATGGAGAGAGGAACTAGTCCCCAGCGGAGTCGCCAGAAATTGTCGGCATATTTTTAGGTTTGTGTTGTATTTTGAAAAAAGGGGTCGCCTACAAAAGTTGTCGGCGAATTTTAAATTTAAATTTAATTTAAATATATATATATATATATATATATATATATATATATATATAGTTTAAAAGATAACATTTGATTTTGAAAGTAATTTTAAGTTTGAAAAGTTTTAAGATATGAAATCAAACCGATCTCGCATCCCGAATAGTTTATATAAACGAGCACCGCATCACAAGCCGTGTATTTATCTCGAGGAATAGACACCTTTGCTTGATGATGGGGCTCGATTAAATAAACTAGAAGATTTGTGACATCCGTTTGGTGCGCGAACCAATTTTATAAGTCGACAAGTTCCACTGCTTAATATAAATGAATTAAGCGGGGTTTATATTACACAGGTTCTTAAAGTTCCCTATGAAGGGCGAGCCCTATAGTTAATTACATCTTAAATGATGGGAATCATTTAAGAAAACTCTCGATAATGATCGGTGGTTTTGCTCTCGAGAATTTCAAAGTTTAAGGTTTTGAAAGGATTGGATTTTGGAATTTTCAATAGGGATTAGCTCGAATTTGGAGCAGTTTATTTTAAGAGTCCAAAGGAAGAGAAGTAGGAGAAGTTGAGGATCCAGAAGAATCTTGGCAACTTCTCGAACTATCTATTGTTTGGTTTGAATTTGAGAATATCATTTAATATTTCAATTCTGCCAGATTTTAATTAATTAGGACTTATATTTGTATGACATGATCATACGAATAGCCTTGAAGATGTGAGGGTTTATGTCGTACTAAGCGACTACCTCGGAATCCTAAGACTTGGATAGGGCTTAATTTACATAACATGATTATGCAAATGCACAACGAAAAGTTGAGGATTTATGTTGCACTAGGCAAACTACCTCGAAGTCACTATGGCTTGGTTATTTAATTCTAAGAAAGTTTTGTTGAAGTAGATCCGAGTTTTGCTTGATGACGATGGCCGAGCTTGCCCACCATGCTCAGAGCTCCTTGTTGTTGCGAGAGGTTTAGTTTTAGAAGTCATAAATCAGGAGATGAGAGAAGTGTTTTGGTTTAGAGAAAATCTTAAAATCCAAGTGTTTTTTAATATTTTAATTAAAACAAATCTTAAAGTTGTTTAAACAGAACCGATTAAGATCCCACGGTTCCGTCATTCCAGCATCAGTTATTTTCGTCGAATTCACTTAGTCCAGATGAATTTGTTAAACTCAATTTAATGAGTTCCACACTTTCATTTAGACCGTGGGAAATCCCGTTAGCAACACGTGGGTTACATCATCTGAGGTATTCCCGATCATTCAACGAGACATTTTAATTTAATTGTGATTGTAGTTTTGTTGTTACGTTTGTGATTAAATTTTGAGTTGTTTTATATTTTGGAATGTTGTGGCGGTGAATTTTATCTTGCAATGACTTTTAATTTAGTTTTGGTTTCAGTTCGAGGGACTATCCTAAAGGTTTTGGTTTTCATGCAACGGTCTTATTTATCATGCGAGAAAAGTAAAGTACGGTGCATGTAAGTAAATTGCAATAAAGTAAATTGCGATAAAATAAAAGCGTACACTGGAGGGTCTTCCACGTCATCCCAAGCTGCACTTAAAACACATGTTAAAGCATTTAAATATTTCAACAGATATCTAGGTAAAGCTAAGGGAAGGGTTTTGGTTGTTTACCAAGTTCCTAATCCTATAACTAGTCATCTCCTATGACGTCTAGGTTCTTGGTTTGATTTAAGGATGATTTTCTTCATCAAAGAACAATTAAATTCAGTTGTTCTTCTAAAACATCCCGTCATATTGAGGAAGTGCTTAGGACGAGTCCTAAACATCTTTTGATACTTACAGGATTATTTTGAGTCCAAGTAAATTTAGTTGCACATATGAATTAATCATCCAGGAGTTTAGTTAAACTTTGTCTCTTCCTCGGTGAACTTAGGTATTTGATTACACGATGAATGAAGTGACATCTCACTTAATACTCTATTTAAGAGTTATAATAATTAAAGCCTTTAAGAGGCGAGTTGGTTTATTGAGAATTTTAATCAAATTTGAGTTAATGATTTAAAGTGTTTTAGTTTAATTATGAGGTTTTAATTAATAATTTTAAGTTTGGAATAGTGTTCAAATTATTTTAGATTTAATTCTTAATGATTTCATTTAGGTTTGTTGTTAAATGATTTTAATTTAATTTAATTCAAATTGATTTTAATTTAATTCAATTTGATTTTAATTTAATTTAAGTTTATTTAATTTTAATTTAATTTTAATTTAATTTTATTTTAATTTAATTTAAATTTAATTTTAGTTTTAATTTTAGTTTTAATTGTTAATTTGAATTATTATTTTAATTTTTAATTAAGAATTAAATATTGTTAAATTGACTTATTTAGGGATTTTTAAATTACAGAATAAATATCCTCTTAATAATATCCCTATTTTAATAATCCAAATTTTAAATATATTCTTTCCAAAATTTAAATCATTTAATTAATTAAAGTTTTCATTTCGATATTTTCAAAGTGTTTAATGTGTCTCGACCCCTTAATTTCCCTAAGTTTCAATCATCCAGAGAAAGTTAAAATCAAATATTTTACCCCCCCATTTTGATTAAACCTAAAGTTTTAATTAAGGGTTAAAATTTTTAATTACCTTTATGCCCTTTTAAGCTTATTTATTTCATAACTCACTAAATTGAGCTCAAATGAATTTGAAATTTTTATGTCACCTCACTCACATGTCAATTAAGACATTAGAGGAGAAAATCTGATTTTTCTGAATTTAATTTATTTATATAATTATTTTTAGTAGAAAATAAGGGTTTTCAATGAAAATTCAACAACATGACCAAGGAAAAGTTTCTATCCTTAAGAAAATTATGTAATGTTCTTAATGACTAGAGGACCACTTGGACAAATTTTTGTGATTTTTTGAATTATATTTTATTTATTATAATTATTTTGAGTTTTAGAGTATTAATTAATTATAAAATAAAATTAAAGTTGAAAAATGGATTTTATATTTTTCTTAAATCTCTCTGACCTCAAGGAGTTCAAAGGAACAAATTTTATAATTTTCTGATTTTTCTTTGATTTATTAGAATTATTTTAGTGAAAAAGGCTAAAAACTCATTTTTTAATATTAAAAATTACATTAAGCCTTTAAAATTCAATATCTTATCCTAGGGACTTAGGAAAAATATTTGGTTTGTTCCTAAGTGATTAGGAGTCAAAATGTGACCTTTTTATGATTTTTAATATTTTTATGATTTTTATTATTTTTTAATTATTAAAATATTAAAATATTGTGAAAAATCAACTTTTTTAGAAAATTCCAATTTTAATTTTCCTGAACTCCCCTAATATCAGAGAAGCTCCAAAATCATTTTTGTGAATTTTTGAAAAGTATTTTTGAAGTTATGAAGAGGCTTAATCAACTCATTTGGTGGGGTTAATCAAGTCCAATTGATTTCAAAATTTTATGTGAGGTCTCTCTGATCCTAAAGATCAGTGGAGAATTGTTTTCAAGTCAATTTGATGTGTGGATAACCCTAATTAATTCAAATTCAATTTTAGGGGTTTAGGCCAATTAAGGTTAATATGAATGAATTAACTAAAAATATATTTTTCATAGGGCCCTGGTCCTAAGAAACATCACCAAATTTTCCTAGAATTTATTTTACAACATGCTAATTATTGGAATTAAAATACCTAAAATAGTGACATGAACTTGAAAATTCAATAACTTTTCACGAAGATGGCCTCGACCTTGAAAAATTCGGGGAATGTTCCCGAGATCTGAGGCTTCAAAAGCCACTATGGTCTCATGCCATAGTGAATTATCTATGCAAATGAAGAATCAAAATACTGAAAATAGTAATAAATTATTAAAAATAAAATACCCATCCAATTAACTTGATTTCTTTTCCACATAATTCTCCTTTGTTCACTGAGCAAGAGCGTATTTTTATTTTATTTTTGTGATTTTTCTATGCAAAGATATGAATTTTTAAAGTTCAGGGCATTTAAATAATTCAAAAATACCCTAATTTCCTACTTGTCCACGCAGCGCCGCGTCAACCTCGGCAGCTCCGAAACCCTACGTGTCGCGCTCCCATTCGACGCCGCCACTTGAGTCAGCAGCCACGTGTCCCGCGGTTCATGTATCATTGCGCCGTCCGACTTGATCTCGACCGTCCGCTCGATACATGCGAGATCCAACGGCTCCTGGTCATCGTCTACGACTGGTGTGCACCCGTGACCGTCCACACTAAAACCTTAAGATCTCACTCGATTCTCAATGGATTTTTGTGTTCTTATGCTCTATGGATTCGTCTTGAAGAGAAGAACACATCCATACGGTTTATAGGCTATGAAATTAACTTAAATAAAATGGAGAATCGCTGGAAGCTCGGGAGGAAGAGTGAGTTCATACCTTTGCTCAGAGAAGTGAAGCTTCGATCTGAGAGTTGGGTCACCTTCGATTAAGTTCAGGCAAGCTCCAAATGAAGTCTTTGGCTCTGGGGAATTGTCTAGGTACGAAAGTGACCAAGGCCGATCACAAAGCTTGGAGGCTAGAAGCGATGGCTGGCATCGGTGAGGGGCTTTTGCTTGGGGAACTTCTCCTCTTGGTGCGGTGAAGGTGTAGGATCAATCAATTTGGAGATTGGCTCAGCTGTGGTGAAGTGTCCTGTTTTTGGGTGGATTTCGACTCGGAAATTGAGCTCTGTTAATGGGGTTTAGGGCAAAGGAACACTTGGGGATCAAGCTGCTGTCAGGTTAGGAGAAGGTCCTGGAGCAATTTTGGCGAGTTTCCTTAAGGTACGGTTCATCTCCTCCTTTGGCCGAGAGGTGGTGGTGTTTAAATAGGAATGGCTAGAGGGCTTCCCGGGGGGTTTGAAGGCTGGGATCAGTTGCTCGAGTGAGGAGAAGAACGAGCTATGGTGTCCATTTAGGTTGGGACAGCTCAGCCGGGGAGAATTCAAAAATTGGCTCACATGGGTGCTCTCGGCCTGGTGGTTTCCGGCGGTCGTGGTGGGCCGGCCGACGGGTCGAGTCACCATCTCGATCGGGAGGGTCGAGGGCTTGAATTTGGTGAAGTCGATTAGAGTTGGCCAAGTGTAAAGGGGCTGAATTGAAATGGAATGGGGAGAGGCTCATTTTGGGTTCAATTTGGTCAACCCATGGTTTTAGGCTTAGTGCACCACCCAAGGCCTGGTTTTGGGCTGAAAAGAATCATTTAGGTCTGCTTGAAAGGGGTGGTGAAGTCTCCATCCAAGGTGAGGTGGCTAAGCTTAGTTTAGAGTGTAACATGGATGAGGTTAAAAATGCTTAATGAAGGTTTAAGAAAGACCCCCTCTTCTTGCCATTAATGGCCTGGTGTGGTGGAAAGTGGCTCCCATAGCTTGCATATGGCTTATGCATGGCTTCATGGCTCCATCTGGCTTGGGGCAAAGCATGATCAATTTCATGGAAGTAGAATTTAGGAATTTTGGTATTTTGGTGGAGAATTTTCATGAAGCTTGATTTGGAATGGTTTAATGATGATTTTGAAACTTAGGAGTGATTTTGATTAAATGGATGATGTAGAGAAATGTCATGTGGGCTTTGGATTGAAAACTTAGGCTTTTGAAATGGTCTTGGGTGGGCTTTTAAAGTGATTTAAGGAAGTGGGCTTTTGGATTTTTAAATGGGATTTTGGATGAAGATTTTGTGAAGGACCAGGTCAAATAAATGTTGCAATTGGTTTAGGCATGTGTCATGTGTGGTTTGAAACAAGTTTAAAGTGATTTTGAATTGAATTGGGTTTAATGTGGGGTCTTTTGGTAAAGGGGCCAAGGTGGGCCAAATTGGGCTAACTTGGGTTAAGGTTGGGCTAAAGTTAGATTTGATGTAAAATTAATGTTGAAAAATGTTCATGGGAGTGTCACAAAGAGTTTCCAACTTTGGTTGGGCTCTAATTTTGGGATTTGGGCCCATTTGAGTTAGGTTTGGGCTTAGGTCAATTTAAGGGATTTTGGTTTTGGGTTAGGTTTGGGTGGAGTTTAGGTCCAAATTTTGGGCAAATCAAGTTAGTGTTTTGTTTATGGGGATGTTAGGAAGGCATTAGAAAAGATTTGGGGCCAATTGGAGTTGAATTGGGTTGGATTGAGCTAGGTTTAAGTCATGGGCCAAAATTGGGCCTTAGGCCTCAAATTGAAATTGGGCTCAAATGTCAATCAAATTGGACCTAGATTTGGTCTAAATTGATGTTGGGGATATTGAATTGAAATTTAGAATTGAATTGGACCAGAATTAAGGTCAATTGGGGTGGTTTGGTTTGACATTGGGTTCACTTGGGTTAAAATTGGGTCAAATTGGGGTGTTTGGTAAAAGTGGGGTAAATTTGCAAAATTGGCCCATGGTGTAATTGAACAAAATGAAATTGGGAATATTTGGAATTTTCTGGAATTTTTTGGGAATTTTTAGAATTTTTGGAATTTTTGGCTAAGAAGGGCATTTTGGGTATTTGGAGGGTATTGGGGGGTACTTTTGGAATTTTTGGTGTATTTGGCTATGGATGATCACTTTGAGTGGTGGGAAATTTTTAGGACTGATTTTGAGGAATTTTGGGTAATTTAGGCAATTTTGCAAATTTTGGATAGTTTCAAGGGCATTTGGTAGGTTTAGCGGGTGTAGGGGCCCCGGGGGTCAAAAATTGAAATTTTGAAAAAATGAAGATTGATCAAATTTGAGTAAAATAGAATCACTTTGGTTAAGCCATGAAGCCATATTAAGCCCATATGAGCCATGAGAGGACTCATTTGAGGCATTCACTATGTTGTTCCTAACCCTCTTAGCTAGGGGCTTAGGGGTTAAGGACCATCCATATGAATTACCTACATGACTCAGGAAGTCAAGTTGAGTGAGAGTGTGGTTTTAGGACATGGAATGTGTGTGAGAGTGTAGTGTATGTGCAAGTCAACCCTTACCGGACCGAGGCCGCCGGGGTATTCCTAAGGCGAAAAGTCACATAGGGAACTCATCCTTTAAACCTCCACATTTGATTTCAACCCTCTAGGTGATTAGAAGTCTACAATCAAGCTTGTGGGGTTTACAGGGAGTTAAGAAGTAGTTTTAATTTCTAAATGGTGGGTTCCATTTCTAGTCCTCTAAGATAGTCAAGGGAAAACCTATGGCTAGATCATAAGCACTAAGGAGAGAAGAAAAGACCTCACCAAAATTGAGGTCAACAAGCCTCGTAGACTTATCACTAATGTAAATGTAAACACATACACTGTACATTCAACGTTTGGCTGGAAAGGAGGGTCTATTAGAGCTTCTAGTTCTTCTAGTTCGGTTTCTTCTACTTCTCGTGCTTCTACTTCACATGCATTATCTTTAAGAGATTCACAAACTGGATTACTATAGAAGATTTTGAAGAAGGTGAGTCTTACAAGAGAACTTGTTAGAGATATGGATGGAAAGATTTAAAATATTGAAAGGTATATTGTAAAACATGATGAATATGAGGAGAATTATCAGCGATACATGGACAGAGTGATTAGAGGTGATCACAGTCTTTGAGATGCTCCCTCATCCTTTTTATATACCTTATGTGCCATCCAGAGTGGAATGAAGATGATGATGATGAGGATGATGATGAGGATGATGTTTAGGATTTTTTATGTTGAGTTTTGATGTTGTGTTGTGATGTTTTTATTTTTGATATTTTTTATATGTGATGTGATGTATTTTGGTGTGAACTCTGATATTGTGTAGATTTTAATTAGACTATTTTTATTGTGCACATTCAGATGTTTTATGATGAAATTTGTAGTGTGTTTGTGGTAGTACATGTTTTTATGTATTTTTAGTGTTTAAGTATTTAGTTGTGTCTAATTTAATTCCTATAAATATTAGAAAATTTTAGAACACCATTAGAAATCACTATTTATGTAGCATGTTTAAACTTTTCAAAATTTGCTACCATTTATTTTCTAGTATGCTGTGAGTTTTGTTGGTGTGTATTTGCTTTGAAAACCTTCACTATTGTAGATTTCATTTGAAATTTGGAAAATTTTATTTTATGTAAAACTGAAAAACTAAATTTGATTTCTTTTCACTCCTTACTTTTAAACTGTTATACTTGCATATTTAGGATATGAAAATCTCTGCAAGCATGTTATTCTAGTTTTTTTTAATTCTTACCCATGTATAATTTTTATGCTTAAATGTTTTATCCTCATTAAAAATTAAATTTTGGGGGCATTTTAAAAACAAATATTAAAAAAACTAAAATTTTGTTTGTTCTTAAGAATACTTAAATAAAATTTGATTTTTTATTGAAAATAATTATGTATATGAAGTTATATGAGGGAAGTAAAATTTTTAATATAGAAATGAGTAAGAAAATTTAGTTAAAATTTATAGTAATGATGAAAAATTTAAAGTTAAAATTTTCTTAGTAATGAAATGTTAAATATAGTTAAACTATCTTTAGTAAGAAATGTTGTATTTTTGAATAAATAGAAGATTTGACTTTTATTTTTCAAAGCTTAATTTTCTTTTATTGAGAAATAATTTTCAACGCTATTATTATGATTTTTAAGTGAAGGATATATATCATACCTTTGTTGTAAATGAAAGGGTAGAATTCAAAATCATTAAAGTCCTATCCAGATACAGTAATCCTTACCTTATTAAAAAAAGAAGAAGAAAATGAAAAAAAAAATAAAAAGAAAAGAAAGAAAGAAAAAAAGATAAAGAAATAAAAAGAGAATAAATAGTATGTAAAAAGGAAGGTGAAGCTTTGTCGGCATATTTTTAGGTTGAGTGTTGTTAAAAGGGGTCGCCTACAGAAGTTGTCGGCGAATTTTAAATTTTAAATTTAATTTAAATATATATATATAGTTTTAGAAAGAAACATTTGATTTTGAAAATAACTTTAAGTTTGAAAATTTTAAGATATGAAATCAAACCGATCTCACGTCCCAAATAGTTTATATAAACGAGTGTCGCATCACAAGCTATGTATCTATCCCGAAGAATAGACACACTGCTTGATGATGGGGCTCGATTGAATAAACTAAAAAATTTGTGACATCCGTTTGGTCTCCGAACCAATTTTATAAGCCGACAAGTTCCCTCGTTTAATATAAAGAAATTAAACGGGGTTTATATTACCAGGTTCTTAAAGTTCCCTATAAGAGGCGAGCCCTATAGTTAATTACATCTTAAATGACGGGAATCATTTAAGAAAACTCGATAATGATCAGTGGTTTTGCTCTCAAGAATTTCAAATTTTAAGGTTTCAAAGGATTGAATTTTGGTATTTCAATAGGGAATGGATCAAGTTTGGAACAGTTAATTTCAGGAGTCTAAAGAAAGAAAACTAGGAGAAGTTGAGGATCCAAGTAGAATCTTGGCAACTTCCCAAACTATCTTATTGTTTTGCTTCAAATTGGGAGTATGTTTAATGTTGTAATCCTGCCAATTTTAGTTAATTAGGACTTATATTCGTATGACACAATCATACAAATAGCCTTGAAGATGTGAGGGTTTATGTTGTACCAAACGACTACCTTGGACTCCTAAGACCAGTTAAGGCTTAATTTGCATAACATGATTATGCAAATGCCTAACAAAAAGTTTGAGGATTTATGTTGCATTAGGCAAACTACCTCGAAGTCCTATGGCTTGGTTATTTAATTCTAAGAAAGTTTTGCTGAAGTAGATCCGAGTTTTCTTGATGACGATGGCGAGCTGCCCATGTATGCTCCGAGCTCCTTGTTGTTGCATAGGTTTAGTTTTAGAAGTCATAAATCAGGAGATGAGAGAAGTTTTTGGTTTAGAGAAAATCTTAAAATCCAAGTGTTTTTAATATTTTAATTAAAACAAATCTTAAAGTTGTTTAAACAAAACCGATTAAGATCCCACGGTTCTGTCTTCCCGGCACCGTTATTTTCATCGAATTCACTTAGTCTAGATGAATTTACTAAACTCAACTGAATGAGTTCCACACTTTCATTTAAACCGTGAGAAATCCTGTTAGCAACACGTGGGTTACATCATCCGAGGTTTCCCAATCATTCAACGAGACGTTTTAATTTAGTTGTAATTGTAGTTTTGTTGTTCTATTTGTGATTAAATATTGATTTGTTTTATATTTTGAATGTTGTAGCGGTGAATTTTATCTTGCAATAACTTTTAATTTAGTTTTGGTTTCAGTTCAGGGGCAATCCTAAAGGTTTTGGTTTTCATGCAACAGTCTTATTTATCATGCAAGAATGCAAGAAAAAGTAAAGCGCAATGCATGTGAGTAAATTTCAATAAAGTAAATTGCAATAAAATAAAAGCGTACCTGGAGGGTCTTCTCGTCATCCCAAGCTACACGTAAAACACATGTTAAGACATTTAAACATATTTTGCAAGGAATACCTAGGTAAAGCTAAGGGAAAGGGTTTTGGTTGTCTACCAAATTCCTAATCCTATAAATAGTCATTTTCTATGACGTCTAGGTTGTTGGTTTGGTTTGAGGATGATTTTCTTCATCAAAGAACAATTAGATTCAATTGTTCTTCTAAAACATCCCGTCATATTGAGGAAGTGTTTAAGACGGGTCCTAAACATCTTTTCAAGACTTCTGGGATCATTTTGAGTCCAAGTAAATTTAGTTGCACATATGAATTAATCATCCAGGAGTTTAGTTAAACTTTATCTCTTGCTCAGTGAACTTGGGTATTTGATTACCTGATGAATGAGGTGACAATTCACTTAATACTCTATTTAAGAGTTATAATAATTAAAGCCTTTAAGAACAAGTTGGTTTATTGAGAATTTTAATCATCCTTAATTAAAAGTTTGAGTTAATGATTTAAAGTGATTTAATTTAATTATGTGGTTTTAATTAATAATTTTTTAAGTTTGGAATAGTGTTCAAATTATTTTAGATTTAATTTAAATCTTTACACTTTCAATTATCTTAGTATTTCAGATTGATGTTCATGTTTTAAATTTACTTAGGTAGAAATAGGTATTTGAAATTATTGATATATTTTGATTTAACTCTTAATGATTTCATTTAGGTTTGTTGTTAAGTGATTTTAAATCAATTTAATTTAATTTAATTTGATTTTAATTTAATTTATTTTAATTCAATTTAATTTAATTTAATCTAATTTTAATTTAATATAATTTTAATTTTAGTTTCAATATTTTAAATTTAATTTAATTTAATTGTTAAGGTGTTAATTTAGTTTAATTTAAACTTTGACTTAAGTTAATTTAATATAATTTAACTTAATTCCAAGATTTTAAATTTGATTTTTAATTATTATACCATTTAACATTTTAAGCTTTAATTCGTTTAAAGGTTATCTTCTTTTAATTTTTTTATTTAATTTGGATTATTATCTTAATTTTTAATTAAGAACTAAATATTGTTAAAGCGACTCATTTAGGGATTTTTAAATTAAAGAATAAATATCCTCTTAATAATATCCTTATTTTAATAATTCAAATTTTAAATATATTCTTTCCAAAATTTAAATTATTTAATTAATTAGAGTTTCATTTTAATATTTTCAAAGTGTTTAATGGGTTCCTACCCTTTTAATTTCCCTAAGTTTCAATCATCCAAGAGAAAGTTAAAATAAAAAATTTTACCCTCCATTTTGATTAAACCTAAAGTTTTAATTAAGGGTTAAAATTTTTAATTACCTTTATGCCCTTTTAGGTTTATTTATTTCATAACTCACTAAATTGAGCATAAATGAATTTGAAATTTTTATGTCACCCCACTCATATGTCAATTAAGACATTAGAGGAGAAAATGTGATTTTTCTGAATTTAATTTATTTATATAATTATTTTGAGTAGAAAATAAGGATTTTCAAAAAAAATTCAACAACATGACCAAGAAAAGGTTTCTACTCTTAAGAAAATAATAGAATGTTCCTAATGACTAGAGGACCACTTGGACCAATTTTTGTAATTTTTTGAATTATATTTTATTTATTATAATTATTTTGAGTTTTAGAGTATTAATTAAATTAAAAATGAAATAAAAGTCGAAAAATAGATTTTATATTTTTCTTAAATTTTTCTGACCTCATGGAGTCCAAAGAAACAAGTTTTATAATTTTCTGATTTTTCTTTGATTTATTAGAATTATGTTAGTGAAAAAGGTTAAAAATCCATTTTTTAATATTAAAAATTACATTAAGCCTTTAAAATTCAATATCTTATCATAGGGACTTAGGAAAAATATTTTGTTTGTTCTTAAATGATTAGGAGTCAAAATGTGACATTTTTATGATTTTTAATATTTTTATGATTTTTAATATTTTTACGATTTTTATTATTTTTTAATTATTAAAATATTAAAATATTGTGAAAAATCAACTTTTTTAGAAAATTCCAATTTTAATTTTCCTGAACTCCCCTGATATCAGAGAAGCTCCAAAACCATTTTTGTGAGTTTTTGAAAAGTATTTTTGGAGTTATGAATTTTTAAAGTTCCATTTTGCTTATGAGGCTTAATCAATCCATTTGGTGGGGTTAATCAAGTCCAATTGATTTCAAAATTTTATGTAAGGTTCCTCTGACCCTAAAGAGTAATGGAGAATTATTTTCAAGTCAATTTGATGTGTGATTAACCCTAATTAATTCAAATTCAATTTTAGTGGTTTAGGCCAATTAAGGTTATTATGAATGAATCAACTCAAAATATATTTTTCATAGGGTCCCCTAGTCCTAAGAAACATCACCAAATTTTCCTAGAATTTATTTTACAACATGCTAATTACTGAAATTAAAATACCTAAAACAGTGACATGAACTTGAAAAATTAATAACTTTTCACAGAGATGGCCTCTGACCTTGAAAAATTCAGGGAATGTCCCAAGATCAGAGGCTTCAAAAGCCGTATGGTCTCTTGCCATGGTGAATTGTCTATGCAAATGGAGAATCAAAACATTGGAAACAGTAAATAAATTATTAAAAATAAAATAATCATCCAATTAATTTGATTTTTTTCCACATTATTCTCCTCTGTTCACTGAGCAAGAGGGTATTTTTATTTTATTTTGGTGATTTTTCTATGCAAAGATATGAATTTTTGAAGTTCTGGTATTTAAATAATTCAAAAATACCCTAATTTTCTACTTATCCGACTCGGAGCCGCGTCAACCTACGGCGGATCGAAAGCCCACGCGTCGCTCAGTGATTCACCACCACCATCTGACTCAGTGCTCCAGGGGCTCGCGGTTCACATACCATTGCGCTGTCTTGCTTGATCTCGACCTTCCGCTCGATACACGCGCGATCCAACGGCTCCTGGTCATCGTCTACGACTGGTGTGCACTCGTGACCGTCCACACTCAAACCCTAATATCTCTCTCGATTCTCAATGGATTTTCGAGTTCTTATACTCTATCGATTCGTCTTGAAGAGATGAACACATTCATACGGTTTATAGGCTATGAAATTAACCCAAACAAAATGGAGAGTTGCTGGAAGCTCGGGAGGAAGAATGATTTCATACCTTTGCTCAGAGAAGTGAAGCTTCGATCTGAGGGTTGTGTCACCTTCGATTGAGTCCAAGCAAGCTCCAGATGAAGTCCACGGCTGCGGGGAATTGTCTAAGTATGAAAGTGACCGAGGCCGATCACGAAGGTTAGAGGCTGGAAGCAATGGGCTGGCTTTGGTGAGGGGGCTTTTGCTAGGGAACTTCTCCTCTTGGTACGAGTGAAGGTGTAGGGTCGATCAATTTGAAGATTGGCTCAGCTGTGGTGAAGTGTCCTATTTTTTGGGTGTATTTTCGACTCGAAATTGAGCTCGGTTAATGGGGATTAGGGCGAAGGAACCTTGGGGATCAGCTGCTTTGGGTTAGGAGAAGGTCTGGAGCAATTTTGGCGAGTTTCCTTAAGGTACGGTTCATCACCTTGTTTGGCCGAGAGGTGAGTGGGTTTAAATAGAGGTGGCTAGAGGGCCTCCCAGGGGGTTTAATGGCTTGGATCAACTGCCTTGGCCAAGGGAAGAACAACCACAGTGGCCATTGGACATGGGACAGCTCAGCAAATTCAAATTGAATTTTTGATTCAACTTAAGCCTCTCGGCCTGGTGGTTTCCGGCGGCTATGGTAGCTGGCCGGCCAGGCATGGGTCACCCTCAGGGTCAGGGAGGTCAGTGCTTGAGTTTGGTGCCAACAATTGGCTTTGGACATGTGTAAAGGAGTTGGATTGAAATAGCATGGGGAGAAGGTTATTTTGTGTTCAAATGGGTCGACCCATGGTTTTGGGCTTGGTGCACCACCCGAGGCCTGGATTTAAGTTGAAAAGGTTCATTTGAGTCGGCCGAGAGGAAATGGTATAGTCTCCATCGAGGATTAGGTGGCTAACTTGGTTTAGTGTGTATCATGGATGAGGTTAAAAGGCTTAAGGAAGGCTTAAGAAATGGGCCCCTCCATTTGCCATAAATGACATGGTGAGGTGTCAAGACTCTCATGGCTTCATATGGCTTGTAAATGGCTCACATTTGGCTTACATTTAGCTTGGAAAAGGTTGGCTTGTTTAATGAAAAAGGGTTTTAAGGATTTTTGGTATTTAGGGGTAATTTGGCACATGGCTTAGTTTAGAAAAATTCAATGATGAATTTGAAACATAGGGAGTGATTTAATTGAATGAATGATGAGATGTAAGTGTCATGTGGGCTTTGGATTGATTTTGGGCTTTTGAAATCATTTTGGATGGGCTTTTAAAGTGGTTTAAGGAAGTGGGATTTTGGATTTAAAGTAAATTTAGGATGAAAATTTTGTAAAGGATTGTGCCAAATAAATGTTGCAATTGGTTTAGGCATGTGTCATGAGTGGTTTGGAACAAATTTAAAGTGATTTTGAATTAAATTGGGTTTAATTTGGGCTTTTTTGGTAAAGGGGCCAAGGTGGGCCAAATTGGGCTAACTTGCGCTAAGGTTGGGCTAATGTTGGATTTGATGTAAAATTAATGTTGGGAAATGTTTATGGGAGTGTTACAAAGAGTTTTTGAACTTTGGTTGGGCTCTAATTTTGGGATTTGGGCCCATTTGGGTTAGGTTTTGGCTTAGGTCAATTTAAGGGATTTTGGTTTTGGGTTAGGTTTGGGTGGAGTTTAGGTTCAAATTTTGGGTAAATCAAGTTAGTGTTTTGTTTATGGGGATGTTAGGAAGGCCTTAGAAAAGATTTGGGGCCAATTGGAGTTGAATTGGGTTGGTTTGAGCTAGGTTTAGGTCATGAGCCAAAATTGGGCCTTAGGCTTCAAATTGAAATTGGGCCCAAATGTCAATCAAATTGGAGTTGTATTTGGTCTAAATTTATATTGGGGATATTGAATTGAAGTTTATAATTGAATTGGACCAAAATTGAGGTCAATTGGGGTGGTTTGGTTTGACATTGGGTTCACTTGGGTTAAGAATGGGTCAAATTGGGGGTTTTAGTAAAAGTGGCTTAAATTGACAAAATTAGCTTATGGTGTAGTTGAACAAAATGAAATTGGGAATATTTGGAATTTTTTGGAATTTTCTGGGAATTTTTGGAATTTATGGGATTTTTGGCTAAGAATGGCATTTTGGGTATTTGGAGGGTATTGGGGGGTATTTTTGGAAATTTTGGTATATTTGGCTATGGATGATTAATTTGAGTGAGGGGAAATGTTTAGGATTGGCTTTGAGGAATTTTGGGTAATTTAGGCAATTTTGCAAAATTTGGGAAATTCCGAGGGTATTTGGTAGGTTTGGTGGGACCGAGACCCTGGGGGTCAAAATTTGAAATTTTGAAAAAAAGGAAGATTAATCAACTGTGAGTGAAATGGGATCATTTTGGTTGAGCCATGAAGCCATATTAAGCCCATATGAGCCATAAGAGGACTCATTTGAGGTATTCACTATGTTGTTCCTAACCCTCTTAGCCGGGGGCTTAGGGGTTAAGGACCATCCATATGAATTACCTACATGAGTCGGGGAGGTCGAGTTGGGTGAGAGTGTAGTTTTAGGACTTGGAATGTGTGTGAGAGTGTAGTGTATGTGCAAGTCGACCCTCACCGGACCGGGCCGCACCATGGTGTTCCTAAGGCCGAAAAGTCGTATAGGGAACTCGTCCTTTAAATCTCCACATTTGATTTCGACCCTCACAGATGATTAGGGGTCTACAATCAGGCTTGTGGGGTTTGCAGGGAGTTAAGGAGTAGTTTGAATTTCTAAGTGGTGGGTTCCATTTCTAGTCCTCTAAGATTAGTCAAAGGAAAAGCCTAAGGCTAGATCCTAAGTACTAAAGAGAGAAGCAAAATACCTCACCAAAATTGAGGTCAACAAATGGACCCCCAATAGGTGTGGTGTGCTAACTAAGCACACCGCGCGTATTGGCGTTGACCGAAGGGATCAACAAAACTAACACAGATGTCCAAGTGACAAACTTAGGACGAAGTAGAAGAACTTCAGTCGGGGAGTATCGGGTATATCTCCAAGGCTGGAGATTCCCGAACTCTCGGCCAGGGAATGGAAAAGGAGGTGAACTCCAAATCACAAGATGCGGGAATTCAATTTAGATTTTAGTTTACTTTTAAATTTCAAGTTTCAATATGTGAGTTTGGATTTCGATTTGTTCTGAGTCTCAATTTCGATTGAAGTTTAATTTAAAATCGATTTAAGGAAATTTTGAATTTGAAATTTGGATTTGAATTGAGAATTGAAACCTAGGCTTCAACCTCGGGATTGCGAAGAGAACTAGAATTTAGGTGTCAGCCTCGGAGTGAGAATCAGAGTTTAAGTATCGACGGAACAAGGATGAGAACCAGAATTTAGATACTGATCTCGAGAGAGTGAGATTTGCAATTTAAGTATCAAACCTGAAAGAGAATCGAAATTTAGGTATCGATCTCGGATGAGAGTCGGAATTTAGGTACCGACCTCGAAGGAAGAGAACTGGTATTTAGGTACCAATCTCAGAAATTTAGAATTAAAATTTAGGTATCAATTCAAAAGAGAATCGAAATTTAGGTATCGATCTCGAATGAGAATCGGAATTTAGGTACCGACCTCAAAGGAAGAGCACTGGAATTTAGGCACCAGTCTCGGAATTTAGAATTGAAATTTAGGTATCAATTTGAAAGAGAATCAAAATTTAGGTATCGATCTCGAATGAGAGTTAGAATTTAGGTACCGACATCGAAGGAAAAGAGCTGGAATTTAGGTACCAGTCTCGGAAATTTAGAATTTAAATTAAGGTATCAATTCAAAAGAGAATCGAAATTTAGGTATCAATCTCGAATGAGAGTCGGAATTTAGGTACCGACCTCAAAGGAAGAGAAGCTGGAATTTAGGTACCGATCACGGAAATTTAGAATTGAAATTTTGTTATCAATTCGAAAGAGAATTGAAATTTAGGTATCGATCTCGAATGAGAGTCGGAATTTAGGTACCGACCTCGAAGGAAGAGAACTGGAATTCAGGTACCAGTCTCGGACTTTAGAATTAAAATTTAGGTATCAATTCGAAAGAGAATCAAAATTTAGGTATCGATCTCGAATGAGAATCGGAATTTAGGTACCGACCTCGAAGGAAGAGAACTGGAATTTAGGTACCAGTCTCGGAAATTTTGAATTGAAATTTAGGTATCAATTCGAAAGAGAATTGAAATTTAGGTATCGATCTCGAATTAGAGTCGGAATTTAGGTACCGACCTCGAAGGAAGACAACTGGAATTTAGGTACCAGTCTCGAAAATTTAGAATTGAAATTTAGGTATCAATTCGAAAGAGAATCAAACTTTAGGTATCGATCTCAAATGAGAGTCAGAATTTAGGTGCCGACCTCGAAGGAAGAGAACTGGAATTTTGGTACCAGTCTCAGAAATTTTGAATTAAAATTTAGGTATCAATTCGAAAGAGAATCGAAATTTAGGTATCGATCTCGAATGAGAGTCGGAATTTAGGTACCGACCTTGAAGGAAGAGAACTGGAATTTAGGTAGCACTCTCGGAATTTAGAATTGAAATTTAGGTATCAATTCGAAAGAGAATCAAAATTTAGGTATCGATCTCGAATGAGAATCGGAATTTAGGTACCAACCTCGAAGGAAGAGAACTGGAATTTAGGTACCAGTCCTGAAAATTTAGAATTGAAATTTAGGTATCAATTCGAAAGAGAAACGAATTTAGGTATCGATCTCGAATGAGAGCCGGAATTTAGGTACCGACCTCGAAGGAAGAGAATTGGAATTTAGGTACCAGTCTCGGAAATTTAGAATTGAAATTTAGGTATCAATTCGAAAGAGAATCGAAATTTAGGTATCGATCTCGAATGAGAGTCGAAATTTAAGTACCGACCTCGAAAGAAGAGAACTGGAATTTAGGTACCAGTCTCAGAATTTATAATTGAAATTTAGGTATAAATTCGAAAGAGAATCGAAATTTAGGTATCGATCTCGAATGAGAATCGGAATTTAGGTACCGACCTCGAAGGAAGAGAACTGGAATTTAGGTACTAGTCTCGGAAATTTAGAATTGAAATTTAGGTATCAATTCGAAAGAGAATCGAAATTTAGGTATCTATCTCGAATGAGAGTCGGAATTTAGGTACCGACCTCGAAGGAAGAGAACTGGAATTTAGGTACCAGTCTCGGAATTTAGAATTGAAATTTAAGTATCAATTCGAAAGAGAATCGAAATTTAGGTATCGATCTCGAATGAGAGTCAGAATTTAGGTACCGACCTCAAAGGAAGAGAACTGCAATTTAGGTACCAGTCTCAGAAATTTAGAATTGAAATTTAGGTATCAATTCGAAAGAGAATCGAAATTTAGGTATCGATCTCGAATGAGAGTCGGAATTTAGGTACCGACCTCGAAGGAAAAGAATTGGAATTTAGGTACCAGTCTCGGAATTTTAATGAGAAATGGAAACGGGCTCCTATCTTGAAGATTCATCTGTATGAAGAGGGGCCCAATCCCATGCTATC
This sequence comes from Papilionanthe hookeriana x Papilionanthe teres, assembly GCA_022702705.1. Classification (NCBI taxonomy): domain Eukaryota; kingdom Viridiplantae; phylum Streptophyta; class Magnoliopsida; order Asparagales; family Orchidaceae; genus Papilionanthe; species Papilionanthe hookeriana x Papilionanthe teres. Next base: position 156,071,803 of record CM040426.1, read on the forward strand.
AGAACCAAATCGAACAAAGTTCGTGGCTCCGTGTCGATAGAACTAGTCGATCCTCTATGACACGACGGCGAAGAGAATTGAAAGGAGCTGGTAAGGGTACCAAGTCGAAAAGACTTGACTTAACGACAAGTTGAAGTGAATATTCAGAATTTCAAAAGAGTTTCAAACGATTTCAATTGAGGAAAGAAGCTGAAAGGTTCAAATCAGAGGATTCAGATCAGAATTCAATTTGAGATTTAGATTCGTTTTGTTTGTCCTTTAACGATCCCATCTTTTATTTTTGTTGTTTATTTAGTGTTCATGTGAATTTGAAGTTCATTTTAATATTCAGATTTTTAGGAAAAGTTATCATTTATTTTCTTTTCTTTTCTGTTCTTCGTTCAAAGTTCATTTAACTCTAATGGTGTTTCCCGATCAATTTGCACGAAAAGAGGTCAAGGCAAAATATGACGTAGTCGTTTTCATTCCAACTTGCTGAAAATACATCATACAACTTGATCTAATCATGATGACATTTTCCTCGAAAATTTAATGTCTCATACAATCCATGTAAATCCAAAACGGACTGTGTAAACTTCTTGCTGATCCATTCAAAAGCGTACGTCGAAAAATCCATATCCGAATACTAAGAAACATGGGCAATAACATCACCTTCCAAGCCACCCTTGCCGGGGAATGCCGCATGGATGTGCATTGGAGGTGTGCTATTTCCCATGTAACTCACGGCTCGTAGGGCCGGAGACTCTCCAATTCCGGATGCAGGCTGAAAGTGGTAAGGCATTTTTACGTCATCCATTCTTCTAAAAGTAATCGAGATCCGCTCCACGAGGCACTCACGGGATGCAATGCTTCGCAACGTCTGCTCCGTTTCCTTTTAACACCAGGACGGAACCTACCGGTAGTGGTATCTCCATCGGCCCTCAGAACTCACCGGGGCCTGCAATCCGGAGGTTAGATCCGAACATGATGTTGCCTTGGTTGACGAATGACATCTGTGCGGAAGGGTCTAACAAAGTCATGATGGTCTATATGTGGAGGTATGCAGTCGCCTTCCTTGTAGATGTTAATAATGCAACTGTTGGGTATGCAATCTACAAGCAATACCCTCCATGTTATCATCCTTTTCACCATCCTCTTGATGATTCTTGGCATCAGATCCAGCTCACTGCGAAGGAGTATCCCTGGTGGATTTCCTTTTCTGTCTATGGCAAAATTGTAGCAACATCCGCATTGGATTGTAACTCTTCCCCTTCCTGGCATCCATCTTCGAGGTTCTGAGTATGTCTTTTCTCTCAGGCGGCTAGCTCGACCCATTTTCTGCAATTCAAGGATGTAATCCACAATTTGTTGTTGCTCATAATCTGAGAAAACATCTGTATGCAGCTTGAGGCCTTCCAAGATGTTGACTCTCTTGTTTCCAATTCTTTCAAAGTATTCAAAGGTTTTCTTCTCAACTAATTGCATTTTCTCCAGGTCGTATTCCGGGATTATCTGAAGTCCTCGATGTCTAGTAACATACTGCGGGATGTATGGCTCAACCCCATCACGTTCTTCTGCATGTCTCGGCTCCTTGGGATAGTCTCCATAGGGACATCCTCAGGGGTTGCTTTCGCAACAAGACTCTTTGGATCCAGTACATATGCTCGGCGTCGAGGTACTGACTCTATTTTTGTTTTTCTTGGTTTTTCTTTTATCTGTTCTGACCTTCTTGGAATTAACTTTCTTCTTTCTGGTTTCTGACGAACCGGTCTCCTTGGAGCACTTGCACTAACGGTATCCACTGTCTGTTTATGTTGATCTTCTGCTAACTTGGTCAACATTTTGCGAATGCGACGATTCTTATTTCTTCGCTGGGTAGCAGTGAGAGTAGCTCTCCTTACCCCTTAAATTTCTGCGGGCGCGGCGCTGACAAGCCTACCCTCTGCAGTGGCAACCACGAACTTAATTTTCTTATCTTCTCCGGTTGCATGCGCGGCATTTGCTTTTCTTTTCTTGTTGCTGGATTGGTGGCACGGGCCACCCATTTTCATCACTGTCTGGCTGTGAAGTTCTTCTCGATCAGTCGGGATCCAATCATTTTCTTCGTATTGTAAGCCGGCTGGTGTGAAGTCTGAGTCAATCTCTATCACTGCTCCATCCCTCACCCTCTTTTCATCAAGTGCTAGATTCACTCCATTTCTAAAGTTTAGAACCAACCGCCCGTTTGACATTTCCCTGCGAAAAAATAAGGAAAGGATCAGGGGCTGTACTAAGAACAAGAACAATAAGAAAAAACACTTAAAAAATTCTTATTCACTTCTTTTAAATTTAAAGGAAGTAGGAAGAGATGAGAAAATATCAGGCATGAATGGATTTAAAAGGAAAGATTGACATTTTATTATTATGATATCCCATGTTTTCTTTTTAACATTTCTGTTGATGAGATTTTTTTTTTATCATCCATTTTATTTTGTTTTGGGTTCGGACCCGATCACAAAGTGATTACTTCACCCGTGTTTCTAGGGATAAGATTCTACTTTAGAGGCCACCCTTCGAAACATCAGGTTGCGTAATACTTCTATAAATACCGTCCATTGATTGGAAGCATGGATCGTTCTCCACGGCAATCCACCAATTGGTAGGAACCTCCCGAGTAGACTGTCTCGACCACGAACGACCCTTCCCATGTTGGTTCAAATTTACCACCTATCTTGCGATGTGCAAGAATAGGTCTTCTGAGAACAAGAACTAAGTCACCGACTTCGAAAGTTCTTGGGCGGACCAGTTTATCATGGGCCTGGATCATCTTGGCTTGATACAGTTCCAAATTCTGCTGCGCAAAAAGTCTTTTCCCTTCCAAGCTTTCCAATTCTTCCAGTCGTAGTCTGGCATTTTCTTCTGTAGTGATCTTTTCTGCAACTGCAATTCGGAGTGACGGAAGCTGAACTTCTAGGGACAAGATGGCCTCAGACCCGTACACTAAAGCGTAAGGCGTAGACTGAGTAGGAGTCCTAAAAGTCGTCCTGTATGCCCATAAGGCTTCTAAAAACTTCTCGTGCCAATTTCTCTTGTTGTCGTCCAACTTTTTTCTTTAAAATTTAAACGAGAGTTTTATTAAAAGCCTCGGCCAAGCCGTTTGCTCTTGGTTAGTAGATCGTTGAGTATCGCCAATCAATCCCGTGTCTTCTAACAAAATTGTTGATCTTTGTACTTTTGAATGCAGACCCATTATCTGAAATGATCATGCACGGTATCCCGAAACGGTAGATGACTGGAATCTTGAAAAACTATAGCACGTGGTGTGCCTTCACTTCTCTGAGTGGTATAGCTTCTGCCCATTTAGAAAAGTAGTCTGTAGCTGCAAGAATGAAGCGATGTCCTCTTGAAGAAGGCGATTCTATCGGACCCACTATATCTGTATGGCCATGACGCGATTGTCGGATGTAGCACATTTGGGGGTTGGGTAGAACCACTCCGTGCACTTGACACTGGTGACAAATTTTGGAAACTTTCATACAGTCGGTCATCATTGAGGGCCAGTAGTACCCTAGTCTTTTAATCTTCATTTTCATTTTCGGACCCGACTGATGAGCGCCACAAAGTCCTGAATGTACTTCTTTAACGATTTCACGAGCCTCGGACCCGTTCAGGCATCTTAGCCACATCTGATCAAAAGACCTTCTGTATAACGTGTTGTTTATTAATGCGTAAGACAGAGTTCTTTTCTTAATTTGATGGGCTAATGACTTAACGTCCGGTAGGTTTCCTGTTTGCAAGAAGTCTATTAGTGGCTTTAGCCAATCTTCTGTATTTTCTGTCACTGCTGCAATTGTTGCTTCTGCTTTTTCTGATTTGTGTATTGTATCCATGTCGAGCTGTGAGAGAACCTGACGTGCCTGAACTGACACTTCAACTGACTCATCCTGTAAGCAGGCAAATTCTTTTGCAAGTCGAGCTAACGCATCTGCGAGAGAATTTTCTCTCCTGGGAATCTTGTAGATTGTTACATTTAGAATCTGCTCCAACAATTTCATGGCATACTGAAAGTATTGTTCGAGTCTTGGCTTTAGAATTCTGTACTGTCCGGCGACCTGTTGAATGATCAACTGAGAATCTCCGTAGATGTTGATGTCTGTTATCCCCATCTGAATGGTTAATTCCAGTCCGGTTATGAGGGCTTCGTATTCTGCCTCGTTGTTTGTACACGGTTCTATTAGATGGTAGGAGTACCTTAACATCCCCCTATCCGGTGTTATAAAGATTAGTCCGATTCCTTCCTTACAGGGCACTATCGTTTGCAATTCTTTGTTCTTCTGTGCTGAGGACGCACCGTCGAAGTATAGTTCCCAACGTCGATCATCAGGGTCTTCTAGGTTCATTATCTGCTCGTCAGGCAAATCGTCGTGGAGAGGCGAATCCGCCGGTAAAGGGTGTGCTGCGAGGAATTCTGCTAGGACTTGTCCCTTTAAGGCGCGAAGAGGAACAAAAGTTATGTCGAATTGCAATAGTATCATCGACCACCTGGCAAGTCTGCCGGAAAGTGTCGGTCAGGTCATCAAATATTGCAATGGATTAACTCTCGAAATAAGGTTGACCTTATGAGAAAGCATGTAATGCCTGAGCTTTTGAGTGGCTAAGATCAGGGCTAAACAATGTTTCTCAATCGGAGGATACTTTACTTCCGTCGGGATTAGACGACGGCTCAGGTAGTAGAGAGCGTTTTCTTTCCCCTCGTCATTGACCTGGGCTAGCAGGGCTCCAAAGGAGTCGTCTAAAGCCGCGGTATAAAGTATCAACGGTCTACCTGAGACTGGGGCTGCTAAGACAGGAGGTGTCATTAAATATTGCTTAACGTCCTTGAAAGCCGACTGGCATTTCTCATCCCAAACGAATTTGGCGTCCTTTTTAACTAATGCCGAGAAGGGCTGACACCTACCTGACAAGTTCGAGATAAAGCGTCGAAGATATGCCAACTTCCCTTGAAAGGATCGTAGTTGTTTCAAAGTTTTGGGAGGAGGCATTTCTAAAATAGCTTTAATCTTTTCCGGATCGATTTCAATCCCGCGATGTCGGACAACAAATCCTAAGAATTTCCCTGATGTGACGCCGAAAGCGCATTTCGAGGGATTCATCTTAAGGTTGTATTGTCTTAGTCGCTCGAAAATAATTCTCAAATCATACAGGTGATCTTCCTTCAGTTTGCTTTTGATGACCACATCATCCACGTAGCACTCGACTTGGTTGTGAATGAGATCATCAAAAATCTTCGTCATCGCTCTTCGGTATGTTGCTCCTGCGTTCTTTAGTCCGAATGGCATTACTGTGTAGCAATACACTCCGATCGGCGTTCTGAATGCCGTGAGCTTTTCGTCTTCTGGTGCCATCTTTATCTGGTTGTATCCCGACGATCCATCCATAAATGAGAAGATTTCATGCGTCGAAGCGATGTCGATCATCAGTTCTGGGATTGGTAGTGGAAATTCATCCTTTGGACATGCTTTATTCAAATCTACGAAATCCACGGAGATTCCGATCCGACCATTCTTCTTTCGATCGGTACCACGTTGGCTAACCAAGTTGGGTATTGTTCTTCACGGAAAAATTTAGCGTCTATTAGCTTCTTAACTTCGGCTATTACTTATTGCTCAATTTCTAGACGCATTCTTCTGGGAGCTTGTCTGACTGGAACGGAAGTGGGATCTACTCCTAACTTGTGAACTGCGACTTCACTCCAAGTAAAACAGTCCTTGAATTCCATCAATAGCTTGATTATGTTTTCGGAGTCTTCTTTATTGAGTAAGGAGCTAACAAAGGTCGGCCTAGGCTCTTCGCTAGTACCTAAGTTAACTTCCATTAACTCGTCTATTATAGATTTAATTTCTTCTTCAAATTCTGGCGGAGCATCTCCGATTGGTAGATCTTTGAGATCTTCTGAAGCTTCCAAGCAGTCTTCATTAGGCTCGCAAGTGACAACCAAGCAAAATCCCACATTGTCAACTGATCCTACCGTGCCGAATCCGAGACCATGTTTTGAATTGGGAGGCCGACCGGCATTATTCCACAAGTTTTCAAAGTTTTGTGATTGGCCTTTTGTCCATTGTCGAGGTAAGACACCACGTTGAATTAAGTTTTGAACACAGGGAGAGTACCACTCAAAAGGTAGTTCCATTAATTCAGATGAAGTAACATCTTCAAATTGTACATCTTTTTCAGTATTGGAAGAAGAAGCATCACGGTAGAACTTGATTGGCTTAGCACCACCATACCCTCGATCTTATTAGAATGGATTAGGGTCAGGGTCATAGTATGTACATAATGGTTAATCTTCTCGTACATTGATTTATATTCTTCATTCTTTTCATCTTCGAGAGATATCTTGAATTGTGGTTCCTTCTGACTTATTGTCGCTGCTTCTTTCTCAATTTCTTCTTCTTCTTCGGAGTTGTTCTCTAAATTAACATTGATGACCGATTTCTTCTGTCCAACTGTTCCAACGTTTCTTCCACGTCCTCGTCCCCGGCCTCGACCTCAGGTGTCAGTTCTAGAGAAATCTTCACCATCTCGCCTTAAGGGAGTAGTGAGTAACTGTTGGACTAGAACTTCAGGTTCTTCATCGTCTCGAATTTCTTTTGCTTCATTTGGCATGGTATTTCTGAAAAAGATTGTTTTCTTCAGGGGCGCGTAGTAGGCCGCATCTTCATGAATTCCAATTTCGTGCACGAGAACGGTTGCAAATCACCTTTGATGCCTTGTTCCCCTCCTTCGTAATACTTTATGCACTGGTGCAGAGATGACGATACCATCCGGTTTTCATGGATCCATGGCCGACCCAGTAGAGCGTTGAACGATGTTTCAGAATCAATTATGTGGAATTTTTCGGTTGTCTTTGCTAAATCACCGGTCTTCATTAGTAGGGTTATCGATCCAAGAGCTCTTTCTCCTTTTTGATTGAAGCATCTTAATAGAATCTTGTCTGCTTCAAGCTCGCGAGCATCAATTTCCAAATATGCTTGCGTCCGAAGATTCATTATGTTGATTGATGCTCCCGGATCAACAAACACTTTGGAGAGCTTAAACTTTCCAATAGTGACTGAAATGTATAACGGTCGATTGTGATCAGCTGTTTCCAGTAATAGATCATTGTCCGTGAAAGTAACACCTCGCTGTTCTCTTAACGAGCAAACCTCGTTGAAGGAATTACCGGCCATTTGAGCTAAACAAATCTTTGGATCAAGTAGAGCCTTGATCAGAGCTTCTCTCATCTCCTTTGACAGGATCAGAGCGTCGTATATGCTTAGTTTGGCTGGTAGCTTCCTAAGATGGGCTGGTACGTTATAGTCCACTTTATTACCATGTTCCTCGGTTTCTTCCCGAATGGGCAGTTCCTCTCCTGGGGTTGACTCTTCCTGAGCAACCACCTGCTTTCCTTTATCCTTTGGACCCATTCTCGGGGGTAGAACTTTTCCACTTCTTAAATTTACTTCAGTTATTTCTTCTGAATTTGGTGTATAATCTGCCGGTGTATCCTCTTGAATTGGAATGTCTGGCTCTTCTGGCGTTGCTTCGAAATCTGATAAGTCCAATTCTATCGTGATTGGAACTCCTCGGAATTCATAAATGGACTCGTTGCTTGTCGAGCTTTCATAGCCTCCTTTGTGAACATCTTCTTCGTCGTGGTCATCGAGGTTGTGTATGATTTGAGAATCATTATTTGTATTGGAATCGAGATCCGGATTAAGCTGGTTGTCACTAGTTACGTAATCGTTAGAAACAGTCAAAACGTAGCCAACGCCATAACCCTTATCATTATAAGATCCCGCCGGGGCGAGCAAATAATCATACAGAGTCAGGAGTTCGAGGGATTTCTCCCCCGAATCAGAAACAACCATCCTAGGATAAGCAGCCCCTAGTCTACCCTTTGGAGCCTCGGTCTTCTTTGCTTCCACGATCTTCTCCTCCTTCTAGGGCGGTTCTTCAATCGCAAGTGATAGTGCCGGCTCGATAGGTTTCAAACTCTGAGTTGAAGCGTGTACCGAAGCGGTCTGGATGTGATCCAAAATTTTCTTCGATGATTTTATCCAGACAGTACTCCATCCATCATCAGTCGTGTACGGGTTTATCGGAACAATGGGATCCGTTGAAATAACATTGACGGAACCTCCTTTCTGGGGTTCCTTCATGTATTCCTTTGGGGTCGTTACGTTCCCTCTCCGGAGATAGTCATCAAGCCAACTCTTGAAAGTGATGCAATCCTCTATCTTGTGTCCGAGCATCTAGTCGTAAGGGCAATAGTTCGGATGATCTTTCTTATTGACTTCCTCCGGCTTCTTGGGCTCTGGCAGCTGAAAATCCGGTGTCTTCATTAAGCTGCGGAACATCTTCGCTACTGCTTCAGTTTTGAATGGATATTCTTTATTTAGAAGTTCTCTTAAGGTACGCGATGAACGAGGCGGTTGTTCATAATGCTGAGGCGACTGATAGCTCGGACGAGGTTGCTGATAGCCCTGCTGAGGTTGCTGATAAGTCCGTTGCGGTGGTTGATAACTAGGCTGTGGCCTCTCTGACTGTATCTGAACCGGCTGCTTGCCCTTATCTACCACCGCGACGATTCTAGATTTCTTTTCGAATGTTTTCACGGGCTTCTGCTTATCGTTCTTGTCCATGAAAGTTAGCTGCTTTGCCTCTTCTTATAAGCTCCCGGCCTTGCTAAGCAACTTCTCGAAAGTCTTGATTGTAAATCCTTTAAGGAGAAGTGCTATCGGGTATGTAATCCACTAGAGTCTCGTTCGGCTGTTGTTGCTCCACCACTAGATCATCGATAGTGATATGGTGCTGAGCCCCGACAAACCGTTTAACGAAGAGATTCTCTAGTTCTGAAAAGGTCTTTACTGAACCGTTCGACAATTCTGCGTACCAGTCGAAGGCAATCCCTGACAAACTGCTGACGAACTGTCGGAAGAGTAAAGCGTCACTCCCACCGGCATAGCAGCAACTAGCACGAAAATGTGCAACGTGCTGCCGAGGGTTTCCCGTCCCATCAAAAGTCTTAAGCAGAGGTGGTACGAAGCCTTTCGGGCATTGGACCACATCAAACTTTTCGGGGTAAGGTCTACCCGTCTAAATAGATGTTCCACTCTTAGATTGTGCTAGGGCTTCTCGCACCTGCTGTTCTACCATGCTCTTAATGTCCTTTTCTGGAATGATGCTTTATGCATGATCTTTCTTTGGTTGTTCATCTCCGTTGACGGATGTGATCTCTTTTCCTCCATCTGTAATATGAATAATTTCTGGGGGTGTCTCTTTCTGAGGTTGTACCTGACTCTAGAGAGTGTCTAAGGCAGCAGCCATCTCTTCCATCCTCTTTGTCATCTGGGAAATTGTGCCATCTCTTTCCCGAAGCTGTTCCCTCATTACTTCCGGTTCATCTCTTTCTGCAGCTGCTGGAGCACCTTGTGAAGCGGATGATGCTCGCGTCTCAACCATGTTGATCTCGGCATACTCCTCATCCATAAACTCTGATGGGTCAACTTCATCCTCTAGTTTTTCTTCTCTTTCTTTTGCTAACCATCGGATGTCGGTCCTTAACTTGTCCATGGCATCCTCTAGTGGCCTTTTCCGCATGGTCTCGCAGTTGTCTCGTGACGATTATTGAACTTCCTTTCCGGGAGTCCCCTTTATTGCAGTAGCACTTTCTTCTGATTCAAGTCTCCTGACGAGAATTTTCTTCTCAGGACATTGTTTTGGTCTTAGCTCGCCAGTAGTAGGTCGCCATACCATCCTTCTCGCAGCCGGAAGCCTATGACCGGATGATCTGTCGGCTATATGCTGGAAGGTGGTATCCTCCCTAATTTGTAGACCCGATACAACAACGGGTGAGCCGGCTTTTATCTTCTTCTTTGGTTTCTCTGTGGCAGCAATAGGCTCTATTCGCGGTCTGAGGCGGGATTTAGCTGGCACCCGTCCTATTCTTCTTAAGATTTCTGACACAAGGCATCTTTCTTTCTTTGCCAATCTTTCTATCACAGCTTGCAGTCGAGCCAAAGGAGTAGTCTTATCCCTTTTCCTCTTGTAATTGCTGTAGTACGCAGGTTGGGGTAATGCAGCGGCGATCCTACGGACATTCTCTTCATCTGATGCGGCAGAGAGATGGTGAAACCTGCTCCCTTCCAATAGAGGTATATACTCAGACAGTTCTTCTCTTTCCTCAGGAATTTCTTCTATAAAAGCAACTTCAGCAGCTCTGGCTTTCTCGATCTTGGCGATCTTTCTGCTTCTATTTCTTCTATGAGTCCGAGTTAGGGGTGCAACTCTTGAACTGGACCCAATCTCAAAAACAGATGGTATTGTAGCAAAATCTGTACCCTCCACGGTGACAAGGCTCATCACGGACTTGGATTTCCTTCCCCTTCGGTTTGGCGAAGTCGGGGTAGGTGCAGAGATGACTAGACCGGTGGGGTAGAGACAACAGTCCTCCTACGAACAGCAGTACTTCTTTTAGCTGGAACCCTTTGCAGGGGAGGGAATTCTTGAGTCGATTTCAGGTTGAACTCAATCACGGATTTCTCAGTTTCTGACACTTTGTCCATTAGTGTTAAGAGAGTGACATCAGCAAACTTGATATTTGTGTTGCCGAATCCTTGTCTGAAACAGATGATTCCATTATCGGGCAGCTCATCCTTGTAAATGGCGAAGTCCATTCCATTGGTGAAGGAGAAGATTAACTTTGGGGCAGTCATTTCCTGCAGGGTAGATTCCAAATGTTAGTCCCGAATTATGCTTCTTTTCGTCGTAAAGTTTAGGACGAAAAAGAAAGATTTCGAACACATTTTCGTTTATCTTAGTGTATTTGTGATTTTTAAAAGAGATTGTTTATTAGGAGGTTGTTTATTAGCAGATTCATTTGCTAGAAACAAAACGATTAAAGGAAAAAAAGATTATAGAAAAGGTAAAGGGTCCGATTTAGAATTGGAAAGGAAAAGAAAGTCTTATGCAAGACTTCCCAACTCGAAGGACCGCTCCTAAACTAACACCTATTGGGGGTCCACCCCACCTCAGAAAAGAGGTAAAAGGATCTCGAAACCTCTCCGTTTAGGGGTGTCTAAACAGTGGCTCCTAAATCTGAGAGGAGTTGGCTATTCTCATTCAAGACAGAAATGAACGGGGTATTCCAACGGAAGAATGGTAGTTTTAGTCCACTAGGGATATGGACTCACTATCGATTTATGAAAACAAAACCATCTAATCAAAACTGGAGAGAGGAACTACTCCCCAGCGGAGTCGCCATAAATTGTCGGCATATTTTTAGGTTGAGTGTTGTTAAAAGGGGTCGCCTACATAAGTTGTCGGCGAATTTTAAATTTTAAATTTAATTTAAATATATGTATAGTTTTAGAAAGAAAAATTTCTTTTTGAAAATAACTTTAAGTTTGAAAATTTTAAGATATGAAATCAAACCAATCTCACGTCCCAAATAGTTTATATAAACGAGTGTCGCATCACAAGCAGTGTATCTATCCCGAAGAATAGACACACTGCTTGATGATGGGGCTCGATTGAATAAACTAAAAGATTTGTGACATCCGTTTGGTCTGCGAACCAATTTTATAAGCCGACAAGTTCCCCTACTTAATATAAAGAAATTAAACGGCGTTTATATTACACAGGTTCTTAAAGTTCCCTATAAGGGCAAGCCCCTATAGTTAATTACATCTTAAATGACGGGAATCATTTAAGAAAACTTTCGATAATGATCAGTGGTTTTGCACTCAAGAATTTCAAAGTTTAAGGTTTCAAAGGATTGAATTTTGGAATTTCAATAGGGAACGGATCAAGTTTGGAACAGTTAATTTCAGGAGTCCAAAGGAAGAAAAGTAGGAGAAGTTGAGGATCCAAGTAGAATCTTGGTAACTTCCCAAACTATCTTATTATTTGGCTTAAATTTGGGAGTATGTTTAATGTTGTAATCCTGCCAATTTTAGATAATTAGGACTTATATTCGTATGACACAATCATACAAATAGCCTTGAAGATGTGAGGGTTTATGTCGTACCAAACGACTACCTCGGACTCCTAAGACCACTTAAGGCTTAATTTGCATAACATGATTATGCAAATGCCTAACAAAAAGGTTGAGGATTTATGTTGCATTAGGCAAATTACCTCGAAGTCCTATGGATTGGTTATTTAATTCTAAGAAAGTTTTGCTGAAGTAGATCCGAGTTTTGCTGATGACGATGGTCGAGCTGCCCATCATGCTTCGAGCTCCTTGTTGTTGCAGAGGTTTAGTTTTAGAAGTCATAAATCAGGAGATTAAGATCCCACGGTTCCGTCATCCCAGCACCGTTATTTTCATCGAATTCACTTAGTCCAGATGAATTTGCTAAACTCAATTGAATGAGTTCCACACTTTCATTTAGACCGTGGGAAATCTCGTTAGCAACACGTGGGTTACATCATCCGAGGTATTCCCGATCATTCAACGAGACGTTTTAATTTAGTTGTAATTGTAGTTTTGTTGTTCTGTTTGTGATTAAATTTTGAGTTGTTTTGTATTTTGAATGTTGTGGCAGTGAATTTTATCTTGCAATGACTTTTAATTTAGTTTTGGTTTCAGTTCAGGGGCTATCCTAAAGGTTTTGGTTTTCATGCAACAGTTATTTATCATGCAAGAATGCAAGAAAAAGTAAAGCGCAATGCATGTGAGTAAATTTCAATAAAGTAAATTGCAATAAAATAAAAGCGTACCTGGAGGGTCTTCCCGTCATCCCAAGCTGCACTTAAAATACATGTTAAGTCATTTAAACATATTTTGCAAGGAATACCTAGGTAAAGCTAAGGGAAAGGGTTTTGGTTATCTACCAAATTCCTAATCCTATAACTAGTCATTTCCTATGACGTCTAGGTTGTTGGTTTGGTTTGAGGATGATTTTCTTTATCAAAGAACAATTAGATTCAATTGTTCTTCTAAAACATCCTGTCATATTAAGGAAGTGTTTAAGACGAGTCCTAAACATCTTTTCAAGACTTCTGGGATCATTTTGAGTCCAAGTAAATTTAGTTGCACATATGAATTAATCATCCAGGAGTTTAGTTAAACTTTGTCTCTTGCTCAGTGAACTTGGGTATTTGATTACCTGATGAATGAGGTGACATTTCACTTAATACTCTATTTAAGAGTTATAATAATTAAAGCCTTTAAGGACAAGTTGGTTTATTGAGAATTTTAATCATCCTTAATTAAAAGTTTGAGTGAATGATTTAAAGTGATTTAATTTAATTATGAGGTTTTAATTAATAATTTTTTAAGTTTGGAATAGTGTTCAAATTATTTTAGATTTAATTTAAATCTTTACACTTTCAATTATCTTAGTATTTCAGATTGATGTTCATGTTTTAAATTTACTTAGGTAGAAAGAGGTATTTGAAGTTATTGATATATTTTGATTTAACTCTTAATGATTTCATTTAGGTTTGTTGTTAAGTGATTTTAATTCAATTTAATTTAATTTAATTTGATTTTAATTTAATTTATTTTAATTCAATTTAATTTAATTTAATCTAATTTTAATTTAATTTAATTTTAATTTTAGTTTTTGTACTTTAAATTAAATTTAATTTAATTGTTAAGGTGTTAATTTAGTTTAATTTAAACTTTTACTTAACTTAATTTAATACAATTTAACTTAATTCCAAGATTTTAAATTTGATTTTTAATTATTATACCATTTAACATTTTAAGCTTTAATTCGTTTAAAGGTTATCTTCTTTTAATTTTTTTATTTAATTTGGATTATTATCTTAATTTTTAATTAAGAACTAAATATTATTAAATCGACTCATTTAGGGATTTTTAAATTAAAGAATAAATATCCTCTTAATAATATCCCTATTTTAATAATCCAAATTTTAAATATATTCTTTCCAAAATTTAAATTATTTAATTAATTAGAGTTTCATTTTAATATTTTCAAAGTGTTTAATGGGTTCCTACCCTTTTAATTTCCCTAAGTTTCAATCATCCAAGAGAAATTTAAAATCAAATATTTTACCCTCCATTTTGATTAATCCTAAAGTTTTAATTAAGGGTTAAAATTTTTAATTACCTTTATGCCCTTTTAGGCTTATTTATTTCATAACCCACTAAATTGAGCTCAAATGAATTTGAAATTTTTATGTCACCCCACTCATATATCAATTAAGACAGTAGAGGAGAAAATTTGATTTTTCCAAAATAAATTTATTTATATAATTATTTTTAGTAGAAAATAGGAATTTTCAAAGAAAATTCAACAACATGACCAAGGAAAGGTTTCAGCTCTTAAGAAAATTATGGAATGTTTCTAATGACCAGAGGTCCAGTTGGACCAATTTTTATGATTTTTTGAATTATATTTTATTTATTATAATTATTTTGAGTTTTAGAGTATTAGTTAATTTTAAAATGAAATAAAAGTTAAAAAATAAATTTTATATTTTTCTTAAATTTCTCTGACCTCAAGGAGTCCAGAGAAATAGGTTATATAATTTTTGGATTTTTTTTGATTTATTAGAATTATTTTAGTGAAAAAGGTTAAAAATCTATTTTTTAATATTAAAAATTATATTAAGCCTTTAAAATTCAATATCTTATCCTAAGGACTTAGGAAAAATATTTGGTTTGTTCCTAAATGATTAGGAGTCAAAATGTGACATTTTTATGATTTTTAATATTTTTATGATTTTTATTATTTTTTAGTTATTATAATATTAACATATTGTGAAAAATCAACTTTTTTAGAAAATTTCAATTTTAATTTTCCTGAACTCCCCTGATATCAGAGAAGCTCCAAAACCATTTTTGTAAGTTTTTGAAAGTATTTTTGGAGTTATAAATTTTTAAAGTTTCATTTTGCTTATGAGGCCTAATCAATCCATTTGGTGGGGTTAATCAAGTCCAATTGATTTTAAAATTTTATGTAAGGTTCCTCTGACCCTAAAGAGTAGTGGAGAATTATTTTCAAGTCAATTTGATGTGTGGTTAACCCTAATTAATTCAAATTCAATTTTAGGGGTTTAGGTCAATTAAAGTTATTATGAATGAATCAACTCAAAATATATTTTACATAGGATCCCCTAGTCCTAAGAAACATCACCAAATTTTCCTAGAATTTATTTTACAACATACTAATTATTGAAATTAAAATACCGAAAACAGTGACATGAACTTGAAAAATCAATAACTTTTCACAGAGATGGCCTCTGACCTTGAAAAATTCAGGGAATGTTCCCAAGATCAGAGGCTTCAAAGGCCTTATGGTCTCATACCATGGTGAATTGTCTATGCAAATGGAGAATCAAAACATTGGAAATAGAAAATAAATTATTAAAAATAAAATACTCATCCAATTAACTTGATTTCTTTTCCACATTAGTCTCCTCTATTCACTGAGCAAGTGGGTATTTTTATTTTATTTTGTTGATTTTTCTATGCAAAGATATGAATTTTTGAAGTTCTGGTATTTAAATAATTCAAAAATACCCTAATTTTCTACTTATCCAACTCGGCGCCGCGTCAACCTACGGCGGATCGAAAGCCCACGCGTCGCTCAATGATTCGCAGCCACCATCTGACTCAGCGCTCCAGATGCCCGCGGTTCACGTACCATTGCGCGGTCTGGCTTGATCTCGACCGTCCGCTCGATACACGCGCGATCCAACGGCTCCTGGTCATCCTCTACGACTGGTGTGCACCCGTGACCGTCCACACTCAAACCCTAATATCTCTCTCGATTCTCAATGGATTTTCGAGTTCTTATACTCTATCGATTCATCTTGAAGAGAAGAACACATCCATATGGCTTATAGGCTATGAAATTAACCCAAACAAAATGGAGAGTTGCTGGAAGCTCGGGAGGAAGAATGAGTTCATACCTTTACTCAGAGAAGTGAAGCTTCGATCTGAGGGTTGTGTCACCTTCGATTGAGTCCAAGCAAGCTCCAGATGAAGTTCCTGGCTCTGGGGAATTGTCTAAGTATGAAAGTGACCAAGGCCGATCACAAAGGTTAGAGGCTGGAAGCAATGGCTGGCCTGGTGAGGGGGCTTTTGCTAGGGAACTTCTCCTCTTGGTCTGGTGAAGGTGTAGGGTCAATCAATTTGAAGATTGGCTCACTGTGGTGAAGTGTCCTGTTTTTGGGTGGATTTTCAACTCAGAAATTGAGCTCTGTTAATGGGGATTAGGGCAAAGGAACAGCGGGGATCAAGCTGCTGCGGGCTAAGAGAAGGTCACGGAGCCATTTTGGCAGTTTCCTTAAGGTCCGGTTCATCACCTTGTTTGGCCAAGAGGTGAGTGGGTTTAAATAGAGGTGGCTGGAGGGCCTCCGAGGGGGGTTTAATGGCTTGGATCAACTGCCTTGGCCTAGGGAAGAACAGCCACAGTGGCCATTCCTGTTTTTTGGGTGGATTTTCAACTCAGAAATTGAGCTCGTTAATGGGGATTAGGGCGAAGGAACACCTGGGGATCAACTGCTCTGGGCTAAGAGAAGGTCCTGGAGCAATTTTGGCAGTTTCCTTAAGGTCTGGTTCATCACCTTGTTTGGCCAAGAGGTGAGTGGGTTTAAATAGAGGTGGCTGGAGGGCCTCCGAGGGGGGTTTAATGGCTTGGATCAACTGCCTTGGCCTAGGGAAGAACAGCCACAGTGGCCATTGGACATGGGACAGGTCAGCAAGTTCAAATTAAATTTTTGATTCAAATTAAGCCTCTCGGTCTGGTGGTTTCCGGCGGCTGTGGTGGCTGGCCGGCCAGGCATGGGTCACCCTCAGAGTCAGGGAGGTCAGTGCTTGTGTTTGGTGCCAACAATTGGCTTTGGACATGTGTAAAGGAGTTGGATTGAAATGGCATGGGGAGAAGGTTATTTTGGGTTCAAATGGGTCAACCCATGGTTTTGGGCTTGGTGCACCACCCAAGGCCTGGATTTAGGCTGAAAAGGTTCATTTGGGTCAACCAAGAGGAAATGGTATAGTCTCCATCAAGGATTAGGTGGCTAACTTGGTTTAGTGTGTATCATGGATGAGGTTAAAAAGGCTTAAGGAAGGCTTAAGAAATGGGCCCCTCCATTTTCCATAAATGACATGTTGAGGTGTCAAGACTCTCATGGCTTCATATGGCTTGTAAAATGCTCACATTTGGCTTACATTTGGCTTGGAAAAGGTTGGCTTGTTTCATGAAAAAGGGATTTAAGGATTTTTGGTATTTAGGGGTAATTTGGCACATGGCTTAGTTTAGAAAAATTCAATGATGAATTTGAAACATAGGGAGTGATTTAATTGAATGAATGATGAGATGTAAGTGTCATGTGGGCTTTGGATTGATTTTGGGCTTTTTAAATCATTTTGGATGGGCTTTTAAAGTGGTTTAAGGAAGTGGGATTTTGGATTTAAATTAAATTTAGGATGAAAATTTTTTAAAGGATTGTGTCAAATAAATGTTGCAATTGGTTTAGGCATGTGTCATGAGTGGTTTGGATCAAGTTTAAAGTGATTTTGAATTAAATTGGGTTTAATTTGGGCTTTTTTGGTAAAGGGGCCAAGGTGGGCCAAACTGGGCTAACTTGGGCTAAGGTTGGCTAATGTTGGATTTGATGTAAAATTAATGTTGGGAAATGTTTAAGGGAGTGTTAAAAAGAGTTTTTCAACTTTGGTTGTGCTCTAATTTTGGGATTTGGGCCCATTTGGGTTAGGTTTGGGCTTAGGTCAATTTAAGGGATTTTGGTTTTGGGTTAGGTTTGGGTGGAGTTTAGGTTCAAAATTTTGGCAAATCAAGTTAGTGTTTTTTTTATGGGGATGTTAGGAAGGCCTTAGAAAAGATTTGGTGCCAATTGGAGTTGAATTGGGTTGGTTTGGGCTAGGTTTAGGTCATGGGCCATAATTGGGCCTTAGGCTTCAAATTGAAATTGGGCCCAAATGTCAATCAAATTGGAGTTGGATTTGGTCTAAATTGATATTGGGGATATTTAATTGAAGTTTAGAATTGAATTGGACCAAAATTGAGGTCAATTGGGGTGGTTTGGTTTGACATTGGGTTCACTTGGGTTAAGAATGGGTCAAATTGGGGGTTTTGGTAAAAGTGGGTTAAATTGACAAAATTGGCTTATGGTGAAGTTAAACAAAATGAAATTGGAAATATTTGGGATTTTTTGGAATTTTCTAGGAATTTTTGGAATTTATGGGATTTTTGGCTAAGAAGGGCATTTTGGGTATTTGGAGGGTATTGGGGGTATTTTTGGAAATTTTGGTATATTTGGCTATGGATGATTAATTTGAGTGGGGCGAAATGTTTAGGATTGGTTTTGAGGAATTTTGGGTAATTTAGGCAATTTTGCAAAATTTGGGCAATTCCGATGGTATTTGGTAGGTTTGGTGGGTCCGGTGCCCCAGGGGTCAAAAATTGAAATTTTGAAAAAAATGAAGATTGATCAAATATGAGTGAAATGGGATCACTTTGGTTGAGCCATGAAGCCATATTAAGCCCATATGAGCCATAAGAGGACTCATTTGGGGCATTCACTATGTTGTTCCTAACCCTCTTAGCCAGGGGCTTAGGGGTTAAGGATCATCCATATGAATTACCTACATGAGTCAGGAGGTCAAGTTGGGTGAGAGTGTGGTTTTAGGACTTGGAATTTGTGTGAGAGTGTAGTGTATGTGCAAGTCAACCCTCACCAGACCAGGCCACCTAGGGTATTCCTAAGGCCAAAAAGTCCTATAGGGAACTCATCCTTTAAACCTCCACATTTGATTTCAACCCTCTAGGTGATTAGGGGTCTACAATCAGGCTTGTGGGGTTTGCAGGGAGTTAAGGAGTAGTTTGAATTTCTAAGTGGTGGGTTCCATTTCTAGTCCTCTAAGATTAGTCAAAGGAAAAGCCTAAGGCTATATCTTAAGTACTAAAGAGAGAAGCAAAAGACCTCACCAAGATCGAGGTCAACAAGCTTGAGGATTTATGGGCCTAATAAAAAATTGGTTGCATACCTAAAGTTAAAAAATAAGTTCTAAAGCTTAAATTTATAATATAGTAAGTAAAATTATTTCTAAATAAAAACTTTTAAGTGAGGAAGATAAAATATTTGAATCCTTTATTTTGAAAAATCTACAAGTATTTCTGAATTAGATAGGAACTAATATTTTTCATTATCCTTTACTTAAAAACATTCTAAACTTTAAATTGGTCTCATTTACTAAAGGTTTTTCTAAATTGGACTATTTCATTTCTAGAACCAAATTTCGAAACCTTCCTAAAGAAACTCATTTACATAATTTGCATGTTAAAATTTTCTATGTGATTAAGCGTCACTTGAAGACAAGAAACATTTTAAGTTTGGGGGATTTTGATATACCTAAAATATATAGTATTTTAAGTACACTTTTATGCCTATATTTTATGATTGCACTTTAATGAAAGGTATTTTTGTGTTTTTCTTGTAGATATGATTGAAATGAGTGACTATGCTGAAAGGAGTAATAAAGGATCAAATTTAGAGCAAAAATTGAACGGTGTGAAAAATTGACCTCTGGCGCCTAAGTGTCAGACCATTGGTGCATAGGCGCCATAGTTAAAGTGACAAATTTATTTAATTTTGGCACAAAATTGAAGGGGTTTTTGAAATAACCTTTGGTTTAAACTTCACTAACTTCCCATTAGCGCCAAAACTCATTTAAAATTTGAACGGATGGATGCATTCTTCATGGATACATTGAATTTAGACACATTTTGAAGAGACACCAATGTACCTTTTGTAAAATTTTAAAAAGAAGACTTGAAGATCAGAAAAAGTTGTTGTTGTTGGAGGGTGTGATTAGTGTTAAGAGTCTAGTTTATGTTAGTGAGTTGTTAAGAGTACACCTTTCCACTTCACCACCTTTATTATCACTTGTATCTATTTTTTATTAAGAGTATAATATAGATTTGGACTCAACAGAGTTGGGCGCCAACCTGTATTGTGTCTTGTAAGGGGAAAACAAAGTTTCAAAGGAACTTCAAGAGTCTTCTGGAGAGGATTATCAAATAAGTGTTTAACTTTGTTTTACATTTGGTTTTAAAGTAAAACTTGTTGTGTTTTCACTATGATTTCTACTTTTAAATCATGTTATGATTGTGTTTTCTCCATGGATTCTGAGTAGTTTTTTAATCTTTTTTCTTTTAAATGATGAAGTAATTAAATTATGGAAGGAAGTTGTGCGAAGTATAGGATTTCAATATTAAAAGAAGTTGTGATGGTTCACTACCTTGCACTTAATTTATTTCTTAATTTGGCCAATTAAGATGTTAAAATTTGTTGGGAGATTATGTAAGATCCATTGCTGTATTGTCTCAATCAATAATTGGAAAGAATCACATGCAATTGTATGGATGAGAATTGTAGTCCATATAATTGGATGCAAATAAATAGGAAGATAAGCTTATAATGGGGGGTAAAATTAGAGGACTTTAGTGTGACAGGCTAAAGCCCCTAATTTGTTTTGATGTGAAAAATTTTGTTATGAGATGTTAGCCCCAGGTGGAGGGAATTGAGGGAACTGTAGAGTGAGAGCTAGTAACTTCCTTGCCCAACCCATCTACAAGTTTCAAATCATCAAATTAACTAATGTTCTTTACAGAACCAAGTAAGGGTAAAGAATATAATTGCTTCTATTTGGAACAACACATTTTAAGTACTTATACAACAAAATTCCATAATTATTACTAATTCATTGAAAGAGAAAAAAGATATTTTATTCTCATTTGCTATCACACTAGTTTAAAATTGTGTTAATTTTAGTTGTTTTCTTTTCTTTTTATTCAGAAAATAACCAAAAAAAATTGAAAACTTTATATTTTAAAGAATACTTTACAATATCATTTTAAAAAGTAAAAGTTATTTTTCTTATTTCTTTAATATTTTAGATATTTCCCTATGGGTTTGATATCTCGGGGCTTAATCAAAAAGTCCTATATTACTTGATAAACGATACGTATACTTGCGTATTATCCCATATTATAAATAAAATTAAAATATACTTCTTATTTGCTTCAAAGTCAAGTTTTTTGTGCCGTTGCAAAGAAGAGAAAATATCATTGGAAAGAAATATAAAGTGAAAATCGTAAGCATAAATATTCGAGGATCACTTCTCTGTGCTTGAATTAGGTCTAGGAGAATTTTGGCAGAGTTTGGGCAGGATTTTAGTTGAGCTCCCCTTTGGCCGTGGAGGAGGAGAGCTTAAATAGCCATTGCTGGGGAGGCTATCAAGGCTCCAATTCAGGTGCAATGCACTATCTAGGTGGAGTGCTGAAGAGCTCTAATGGAAATTCAGGGCTGAGCTGACTATGGTGTGGAGTTTGGGTTTTCTTGGCTTGCATGTGGCTCTAGGTTTGGGCTCCTCTGGTGACTAGGCAGCCGAGAAGGACATGGGAGCTGGCCATGGGTCAAGTGAGCCAGACCATCAAGTGGGAGCAAATAAGTTCGGTGAGCAATTTTGGTAAGATTTATATGGTTTAAGAAAATATGGAAGGGGATACCCAAAATTGAGGATCCTTTCATCCATGGCTCACTAGGGTGGGCTAGGTGGGTCTAGCCAAGTCCCTAGGGTCAATTTAGTGGCTCTGGAGGGGTGGTTTGGTCACATTTTGTTCAATTTGGTGAATTTGTGTCATGGGTTCATTTGGGTCACTTTGGGTTCAAATTAAGCTAACTTGTGTTTGAGATTGAATTGAGCCCAAGTGATTGAGTAATATGGTGTATATGATTGCCATGAATAGTTTAGAGAAGGATTGGAGTGGTTTTGGATTGGTTTGGGGGATGAATTTGGCTTGATTTGGGATTCTGGTTAATTTGGGGCAAGTTGGGTTAACTTGAATTTAGGTTAGGCTAGGGTTAGGTCCAAGGCAAAATGAAGGTTCCAAATGGTCTAGAGGGATGTCATAAAGAGTTCCCAACATCAATTGGGTGGAAATTTTGGGAGTAGGGCAAGGGATTTTGGAGATGAGTTCAATTTGGACTAAAATTGGGTATTTTTTGTTCAAGTCGGTTTGAGTGAGGCTTAGACCCAAATTGAGGGTGCTTGATGGTCCAATTTAGTTTCAGAGAGTATTATGAAGAGTTTGTGATTCAAATTGGGGATAAATTGATTAGTGTTAGGTAAAATTGGGGATTTTGGATCATTTAGGCAAAATTGAGGATATTGCATTTATGTTGAAATTAAACTTAAATGTGGTTCATTTTGAGCTTGGATTTGATCTTGATTGAGGCTAGAAATGTTGAATTAAATTTTGGAATTGAAATTGGGCAAGATTGGAGTCAATTGGGTAGACATTGGGTTTAATTTGGGTACTTTTGGGTTAAATGGATCAAATTGGGACATTTGGTTATATTGGGCTAAATTGGCCAAATTGGGTCATGTGGTAGTTGAGAGAAATGAAATTGGAAATATATGGGAGATTTTGGGAATTTATGGGAATTTATGGGAATTTTTTGAATTTGTGGAATTTTGGGCTAAGAAGGGGCATTTTGGTCATTTTTGGGATTTTTTTTGGAAATATGGCAATTTTAGATAATTTGGTTAATTTGAGTTGTAGGGAGTACTTTGAAATGTTTTTTTTTTGAGAAAAATGGGTAATTTGGGGGATTTTGGAAATTTTGGGGAATTTTAGGGTTTTGAGGTTGTTTTTGGTAGATTTATGGGCAAGTGGTTACAAATTTGAAATTTTGGAAAAGAAATTGGGATTGGTTGAAAGTGAGTAATATGGAACTATTTAGGTTGAGCCATGGACCAAGGGTCACCCTTATTTGGTACTTTATGTGCTGGTACTAGCCACACCCTAGCCTAAGGAGATCTGCTTTGTTTAGGGTTATATGTAGTGTAAGTGTAGTGTAAGCTTCAGACCTCCCAGGGTAGATCCTAAGGTCTGACCACCTATAAGAGACTTTCTCTAGACTTCCTTATGTTTGGTCTCTTCCTCCCAAAACTGGAGATTAGACCTTAAGCATATGAAAACTCCTAGTGAAGTGAGAGAGGTTTGAACCTCTAAGGGGAGGGTTCCAAGACTAGTCTTCTAAGTAAGTCACTAGGAGAGTCCTATAGCTAGACCCTAGGCTATTCTAATGACAGACTAGACCTCAACCAAAAGTGAGCTCAACAAGCTCCTAATACCAAGAGGAAATGTCTTCTTGCTTTTTACACCAGTTCTCCTTTTATTATAATAGCCTAGATAATCGTTCTTCTAAAACTCCACGATCTCTTTCAGAACTAGTGCTCTCTCCAGTGCTCAACTTATGAACTCCCACTTGTTATAAGGTTTATCATCCCTATGGCTAAAATTCATCTAACCATTTTCACTCACTAAGCATTCGCACTACTGAAGAAATCACAAAGTAATGCTTCATGCCTTTTGAAACAATAATCAACATTAAAGTTCCAAATTACTATTAGCTAAAGGTGAATGCTAGATAAAAAAAAGAGACCAGCTTAATTGATAAATACACACACATCAACTTACAAAATGAGCTCTTAATCTTGTTAATGGAGGCCAATATAATGCCATGCATGAGAAAAATTGATGATGATTCGATCAAATCACATTGCTATCAAAAGTTATCTTCATGCATGTCTTTCACATTTATTCCATGCAATATTGTGTACTCAAGTCCTTTCAGCTCATCAAGGTGATTTCTAGCGCTCCAATGCTTCTCCAATAATTTATCTTATATGAAAAATCATATTAGGTGTTTTACTATTGGCAGTTTTGGTTGATTGTGGCGAAAATAGTGCCTTTGAAAGTACTATTAATTCAATTTTATTCTAGAAAATAAAAAATCCTTACATTTTACAAATTGGAACACATAAATTTTTATTGCACTGAATTGATTTCAGAGACATTGATTGTTAATGTTATTTATTTACTTTTCTTTGGTACTCTTTACTGTATGATAGAAAACTTTTAACTCTCCAAATTTCCAACCCAGAATTATTTTGGCAGAACCTCCCCTTACACCAAAATTTTGGTCGACCATTCACACTCACCAAATGGGGCTATTTATAGGCGAATTGAAGGATCACTCACTTGGACGATGAGCTGAATCAGAAGAAGCAACAAAAGTTAGGTGGGGAAAATGACGATAGAGATGGGAGCTTTTTACCAAGCAACAAGGGCACGCTAAGGTACGAGGAGGGGGGACCTCGTGTCAGAGTATCACCGCACCGACACCTTTCGATCAGCCTGGCAATGTGAGGGAGAGAGGAGCTCAGCAAGGGTCTCCCCTGGGTCGCGAATGAGAGGATGTTACGGGTCAAGGGGGGGCAAGAAAGGTCAGGCTCGGCTAGGGTTTCGCCTGGGATCAGTTCGCGATCCAGAAGAAGGAAGGGAGGTGGGTGCGTGCTGCGTGAGAGAGGGTTAGATATTTTAAGTGTTTTTTTTTTCTTTTTCTTTTTTTTATTATTTTATAATATTTAACACTTAATGTTTCAAAATTTGCATGTCATTCGTCTGTGCCCAGAACCATATCAAAATTGGTATCCTTTCCGGTTAAAGTCGACGTTCCGGACGCACCAACGCAGTCTGTTTCGTCATCTGGGATAGTACGGACAACCTCGTCGACGATCGGGTCAAAAACGCATTGAACTCAATTTTCGTCAAAATATCAGCTCACAATCAATCGCCTTGAAAATTATTTTTGGTTCTAATCAATTATGAAGTCAATAAAAGTGTTAGCAATGTGAATTGTAATATTTAAATATGTCGAATGTCCAAATTGTGATGTTCACACACGCAAAGATGCGAAATTGTGCACAGGGAAACCCTAGGGTTTAATGGTCTTATCGGGACTCATTTTGAGTTCCATAATGTTTGTTTCAACCTTCTAAATGCTCGAGGTCGGTAACTGATACACCTAAAATATATAGTGTTGTTAAATACATGTTTATACCTTTTTTTGATGATATTTCACTTTAATGGAAGGTATATTTGTGCTTTTCTTGTAGGTATGATTAAAATGACTGATTATGATGAAAGGAGCAAAAGAAGATCAAATTTGGAGCAAAAACGGGCAATGTTAAAATTTTGACCTGTGGCGGCTAAGCGCCGGACCCTTGGCGCATAGGTCCAGCAGTTAAAAATACGAATTAAATCAAATTTTGGCATCATTTTCAAGGGGTATTTGAAGAAACTTTTGTTGGTAAAATCCTAAACTTCTTTTGGGTGGCAGATTTGAATGAAGAGATGCATTCTTTGGTTGATACATTGAATCTGGATAAGATGTGAAGAGACACCAAAGCACCTTTTGGAAAATTTTAAAAAGAAGAATTGAAGATCAGAAAAATGGTTGTTGTTGGAGGGTGTCATTAGTGTTAAAAGTAAAGTTTATGTTAGAGAGTTATTGAGAGCACACCTTTCCACTTCACCACTTTTATTATCAATTATATCTAGTTTTTATTAAGAGAAGAATAGAAACTCGGAGTCAACGAAGTTGGGCGCCAACCTCTATTATATCTTGTAAAGGGATTGCAAATTTTAAAGGAACTTCAAGAGTCTTGTGGAGAGAATTTTCATATAAGTGTTTATCTTTGTTTTACATTTGGTTTTAAAGTAAGACTTATTGTGTTTTCACTATGATTTCTACTTTTAAAAAAGTTGTGATTGTTTTTTCTCAATGAATTCTGAGTAGTTTTCTTTATCTTTTTCCTTTTAAATGATGAAGTAATTAAATTATGGAAGGAAGTTGTGTGAAGTATAGAATTTCAATGTTGGAAGAAGTTGTGATGATTCACTACCTTACACTTCATTTACCTCTTGATTTGGCCAATTAAGATGTTAAAATTTTTTGTAAGAACATGTAAGAACCAATGCGGTATTGTCTCAATCAACAATTGAAAAGAATCACATGCAATTGTATGGGTGAGAATTGTAGTCCACATAGTTTAGTGCAAATGAATAGGAATATATGTTTTTAATGAGGAGTAAAATCAGAGGACATTATAGTGACAGGCTAAAGCCCCCTAATTTAGTTTGATGTTTTAAATTTTGTTATGTGATGTTAGCCCCCAGGTGGAGGGAACCGAGGAAACTCTAGAGTGAGAGCTAGTGTCTTCCCTGCCTAACTCATCTACATTATTTCAAAACTTCAAATTAACCAATGTTCTTTATAGAACTAAGTAAGGGTAAAACATATAATTGCTTCTATTTGGCACAACACACTTAAATAGTTCCACAATGAAATTACATAATTATTGCTGATTCATTGAAAGAGAAAAATTATATTTTATTCTCATGTGCTTACATACTATTTTATAGTTGTGTTAACTTTAGTTGTTTGCTTTACTTTTTATTCAGAAAATACCAAAAACAAATTTGAAAAACTTTATATCTTAAAACATACTTTACAAAATCATTTAAAAAGTAAAAAGTTATTTTTCTTATTTCTTTAAAATTTTAGACATTTCCTTGTGGGTTCAATATCTTGGGGCTTAATAAAAAAAGTCATATATTACTTAATAAATGATACGTGTGCTTGCGTAGTATTCCTATTGTAAATAATTAAAGTATAATTTCATATCTAAATCGTAAGCATAAATATTCGGGGATCAAGTTTCTAGTGTCGTTGCTAGGGAAATTAACTAAAATATCATAAAATTTAATAAAAATTAAGTTTTTACTTTTCATTATTTTTGTTAGTGCATTTTATTTTATTTTATTAATTGTGTAAGCATAGTTCAGGTTCTGGGGGACTTGTACCTTACGATTTTGAATTAGAGAGAACTATCAGAAAAAATCAAAAAATTTAAAAATACAGAAAAAGATAAAAATATTTATGAAATGGCAAATCAAGATCATCAAAATATTGAAATCCATCAAGAATTTAGACCTTTAAGAGATTATGTTAACCCTACGGTGGATGAACTTCATGGTAGTATTCAACACCTTGCTGTAGCTGCTAACTCATTTGAACTTAAACCTGCTATTATCCAAATGGTGTCTGATCTATTGAAAATTTGATAGCTTTTTACTATCCATTTCATATCTATTTTTAATGATATTACACTTTAAAGGAAGGTATTTTTGATGATTTCATATAGCTATAATGATTTTAGGTATTTGGAGCAAAAGGAAGCGAAAAGGAGCAAATTTCAAGCAAAAAGGAGCAAAAGTGCATTTTAATGAACTAGCACCGAATGACCCTGTCACCAGCGCCGAACCGTGCTATTTTCTAGAGAGTTACGACCGATTTGGCAGAATAATACGCCGAGCGACGCCCTATCTAGCGCCGAACAGTGCTCTATCCCGATTTTAAACTAGATTCATTGTATTTGAACGAATTTTGAAAGATTGCTTGAGGAAACTCTTAGAAATTCAATTTTAGCCAAATTTAAACACTTTTCGAGCCAAGTTTGAAGAGGAGAAGAGAAGAGAAGAAGAAAGGAGAGTAGTTTAGAGTTTAGAGAGTGTCTTCTCCCTCAATTTAGAAAGTTTAGGTTTTGTGTTTTTCTCATCTAAGGAGTGTGAGAGGAGAGGGAAAGTGAGAGATTTCTTCTTCCTTACTTATCTAATGAGAGAATTGTGTGTTATTGTGAAGAATGAAGAGGAGTCAAAGGAATTCCTTGAGATTTGCTTGGGGAAGAATTTGGGATAAGTTGTATTTACTTTACTCTGTTTGTATGACGTTGTTTTAATATATAAAATCCATGTTTTATCATCTTTTACCCATGAGTTTTGAGTAGATTTCTTTGTCTTCCTCCTTTTCATGATGTGTTGATGTTGTGATATGGAAATGAAGTGCCAATTTATTATGGAGAATTTGTGATGACCTTTTCACTTCAAACTTCATTTACTTTTTGATCTGGCCAATTGAATTGTTAAAACTTGTTAGGAAACATATTTTACGAAAGGATTATGAGTTCCACAACAAAAGTGAAGGTCACATTCAATGTCCATGAATGAGAGAAGTAGTTCATAGGGAATGTGGTCAAATAAATAGCGAAATATACTTTGATGGGTGTAGAATTGGAGATTTCAGAGTGACAGGCTAAAATCCTCAATTTGGTCCTAATGATTGGAAAGTGAAGCGAGCGTTAGCCTTCAGCTGAAGGGAAGTGGGAGCTCTAGAGTGAGAGCCAGTATCCTCCTAGCCTAACCACATATTTGGGGACTAAATTTAGGATTAGTCAATGTTCCTTATACGTTGAAATGTGGGTAAAGAATATAATTGCTCCTCTTTAGCACAATACATTTGCATCACTGATCTATGTCCCAGTAATCATCACATTATGATTGGAAAGGGGGAAGACACTTTCTTGCAACTAAACTTCATTATAAATTTAGTTTTGAGTTTGTTTAACTTGTTAGAGTTTATAACGTATTTAGGTAGAAATAGTAACTGCAACTGTTTGTCCTTATTTTAAGAATTAATCTTTCTTGCAATTGTGTGGTGTTTCGAAAAGTGATTTTTGTGCTACGCCATAAAATTGATGCCTTCCTGTGGGATTGATATTCCAGGACTCCATTAGAGCCCTGTATTACTTAAGCAATACATATACTTGCGTTTAATTGCGTGACCTATTATAAAACTAAATCAATATATATATATATATATATATATATATATATATATATATATATATATATATATATATATATTTAAATCCGATTTCATAAATTTTGGCAAATTA
Source organism: Papilionanthe hookeriana x Papilionanthe teres (assembly GCA_022702705.1). NCBI lineage: Eukaryota > Viridiplantae > Streptophyta > Magnoliopsida > Asparagales > Orchidaceae > Papilionanthe > Papilionanthe hookeriana x Papilionanthe teres. The sequence goes on from CM040426.1 coordinate 156,100,451, forward strand.
AAAAATTCGCACCAAGTTTTTGGCACTCGTTGCCAATGAGGTTCGGTAAATTAAAAAAAAAGTAACTCGTTAAAATTTAATTTTGTAGTACTTAAAATCTTATATTTGAATTGCAAGTCATATTTGTGTGTGTCTGTTTATTGTTAGTATGTTTATTGTGTTTGTATGCGTAGTATCAGATCTATAGGTTTAGTTCCTTAAGATTCAGAATTAGAGCGTACTATTAAAAAAATTAAAAAAAAATAAAAACAATCTGCAATTCCTCACAAAATGGCGAACAATCTAAACAATCAAAATGAAAATATACCAAGAGCTTTAAAAGATTATGCTAATCCAACATTAGATGAAATTCACTTAACTATCCAAAATCCTGATGTTGCTGCTAATTTATTTGAGCTTAAACTGCTATTATCCAAATGTACAGAATAATCAATTTGGAGGAACTCCTAATGAAGATCCTAATTTACATCTCGCTAGTTTTCTAGAACTGTGTGCTACTTTTAAATATGATGGAGTGTCAAACGATGCTCTTAGACTTAGACTTTTTCCTTTTTCGCTTAGGGAAAAGGCTAAGGCGTGGTTAAATTCATTAGCACCTGGATCTATCAGAACTTTGGGAGAGATTTCACAAAAGTTTCTGTCAAAATATTTTCCTCCTTCCAAAACTGCTAAGCTGAGGAAAGATATCACATCTTTTAGTCAGTTTGATGGAGAATCCATATATGAAGCTTGGGAAAGATTTAAAGATCTTCTAAGGAAGTGTCCACATCATGCTTTACCAGATTTGTTAATAATTCAAACCTTTTATAATGGATTAGTGGGATCATTGAGATCGATTATCGATGCTGCTGCTGGTGGATCATTAATGTCAAAACTTTTTGATGAAGCATATTCGTTAATTGAAGAGATGGCTACTAATAATTTTCAATGGTCCTCTGAGCGGGTAAATCCTAAGTGAGTAGCTAGTATTCATGATTCTGATGCGATAACTATGATAGTCTCTTAAATTGATACACTTTCCAAGAAAATAGATCAAAATGGAATGAATTATTCTCTAAGTTAGAAGAAAATTTATCAGGACAAAAGATAGACTCTCAAATGTCTTATGAAACATTGAATGCCATAAATAATAAATTCAATAATCCTTATTCGAATTATTATAAATCTAGTTGGAGGAATCATCCAAACTTTAACTGGAATAACACTAACGTTGTTGTTAACCTGCAATGGGGGAAAAAATCCTATGAATCCAATTGGAAATCTGAACAATCAAGGAAATGCTAATTATAGACCTTCTTATCCTCCTGGTTTTAACAGTAATCAACAATTCAAGGAGAAGAAGTTGTCTACTAAAGAAATGATTCTAAATATAGGTAATCAAATTCAAGCTCAAAACGTTGCAATAAAGAATATTGAGAATCAATTGAGACATATCTTTACTGCGCTTAATAATAGACCTTCTGGAAATCTTCCTAGCAATGTTGAGATCAACCTAAAAGATCAAAATAAGAAGCAAATTAAGGTTATTCAATTAAGGAGTGGAAAAGAATTAGAATCAAGAGTTCAAAAAGAAGTCAAAGTTAAAAGAGAGGAAGTGAACATTGAGAAAGGTTCTAATAAGATATATCCAAACGAATATCCGCTAGAACCAATGAAGATAACTGTTGAAAAACCACCTCCTCATTTTCCTCAAAGACTAAAGAAACAGAACATGATAACATATTTGCAAAGATTTAGGAAATTCTTAAGAAATTAACAATTAATATTCCGTTTGTTGAAGCATTAGAGCAGATGCCTGATTATGCAAAGTTTAGAAGGATGTCCTTAAAAAGAAAAGAAAGTTTAAACACTACGAGAGTGTTGCACTTATAGGTGAGTGTAGTGCAATTATTCAGAAGAAGCTTCCAGAAAAACTTAAAGACCCAGGTAGTTTCACTATCCCATGTGCTATAGGAGAGAAATTTTTTGGAAGAGCTTTATGTGATTTCAGAGCTAGTATTAATCTTATAACTTTATCAACTTTTAAAAGATTGGGAATGGGAGAGATTTCACCTACATTTGTCACTCTTCAACTAACTGATCGTTCTATCACTTATCCTAAAAGAGTTTTGGAAGATGTATTAGTAAAGGTGTATAAATTTATCTTTCCTGTGGACTTTATTGTATTATATATGGAGGCAGATAAAGAAATTTGAATTTTTTTGGGAAGACCATTTCTTGCTACTGGGAGAGATATAATTGATGTTCAAAAAGGAGAATTAACTATGAGAGTTAATGACCAAAAGGTAACTTTCAATATTCTGAAATCTATGAAATACTCTTCAACTGAAAAAGATGATGAGTTCTTTCAAATGGAAATCTGTCATTATTTGAGAGAAGATTATTTTAAAGAAGTATTTGAAGAAAATATGGAATGTGAGGATGAATGTTAAAGTGTAAATGAAGATGATTTTGATGATATGACAAATGAAAAGTCAGAATTTGTTCAGGAAATATTTGAAAGATTGGATAATATGGAAAATGAAGATAAAAATTTAATTTCATCTATCATTAAACCCCCTAAACTCGAGCTGAAAATTCTCCCTAATCATCTAAAGTATATGTTTTTAGGAGAATCATCTACTTTACCAGTCATTGTATCTTCGGATTTAAATGAATATCAAGAAAAATAATTATTGGACACCTTGAAAAGATACAAAAAGGCTTTTGGTTGGTCCATAGCTGATATTAAAGGAATCAGTCCATCGATCTGTATGCACAAAATTTTATTTGATGAGCAACATAAACCTAGAGTTGATCCACAAAGGAGACTGAACCAAATTATGAAAGAAGTGGTTAAAAAGGAGATTTTAAAGTGGTTAGATGCTATAATTCTATATCTTATTTCTGATAGTGTTTAGGTAAGCCCAATTTATTATGTTCCATAAGAAAGAAGGAGTGACTATTGACATAAATGATCAAAATGAAATTATACAGACAAGACAAGTCACTGGTTGGCGAATATGTATTGATTATAGAAAATTAAACACTGCCACCAGAAAAGATCACTTTCCTTTACCATTTTTAGACCAAATGCTAGACAGACTTGCTGGACACAAGTACTATTGCTTTTTGGATGGATATACCAGTTATCACCAAATACCTATTGCTCTTGAGGATCAAGAGAAGACTACATTTACTAGCCCTTATGGAACTTTTGCATTTAGAAAAATGCCCATTAGATTATGTAATGCACCTGCAACATTTCAAAGATGTATGACGTCCATATTTAGCAAATTAATTGATGATGGAATAGAAGTATTTATGGATAACTTCTCAGTATTTGGAGATTCATTTGATACATGCCTATGCAACTTGCAAAAAGTTTTAGAGGTACGCGAAAGAACAAATTTAGTCCTAAACTGGGAAAATTGTCAATTTATGGTTGCAGGAGGAATTATGCTTGGGCATAAAATATCTAAATATGGCATGGAAGTAGACCCTGCAAAAATTCAAATTATAGAAAAATTACCATCTCCAACAACTGTGAGAGGGGTAAGAAGCTTTTTTGAACATGTAGGATTCTACAGACGATATATTAAACAATTTTCAAAAATTACTAAGCCTCTATGCCAACTTTTGAAAGAAGTTAGAAAGTTTGATTTAACGATAAATGCTTAAAAGCTTTCGATCTATTGAATATAAAATTAATTGCTTCACCAATAATAGTTTCATCTGATTGGGAGAAACCATTTGAATTAATGTGCGATGTGAGCGATTATGCTATTGGAGTTGTTTTAGGGAAAAGACATGACAAAATATTTAAAGTTATATACTACGCTAGTAAGACTCTTAGTGATGCTCAAATTAATTACACCACTACCAAAAGAGAGTTATTAGCGATCGTTTATGCCTTTGAAAAATTTAGATCTTATTTAATTAGAACTAAATGTATAGTACATACTAATCATTATGCTATTAAATATTTAATGCAAAAGAAGGATGCAAAACCAAGACTGATTTGATGGATGCTTTTAATGCAATAATTTGATTTTGAGATCGTTAGTACAAAAGGGGTCGATAATCAAATAGCTGATCATTTATCTAGACTTGAATAACCTAATTTGGATGACTTTGAAAAGGAATTGAAACTTTTCCTGATAAGCAATTATATAATACTATTAAAGGAAAATTACCGTGGTATGCTGATATTGTGAACTACATCGTTAGTAATATTTTACCACCTGATTTAACAATGCAACAACAGAAAAAATTTAAGCATGATGCTAAATTTTATTTCTGGGATGATCCTTATTTGTACAAGGAATGCAAAGATTTTATTATTAGGAGATGTGTGCCTTATGAGGAAACTGAAAGAATTATTCGAGAATGTCATGATTCTGAATTTGGAGGATATTTCGGAATTGATAGAACTGCACATAAGATTTTACAATCTGGATTTTATTAGCCTACACTTTTCAGAGATGTATATAGATTTAACAAAACTTGTGATTGATGTCAGAGAGTAGTAAATTTATTTAGAAGAAATAAAATGCCTCTTAATTTTACTCTGGAAGTTGAAATTTTTGATGCATGGGGATTGGATTTTATGGTACCATTTATACCTTCATTTGGAAATATATATATACTGATTGTTGTTGATTATGTATGAAAATTGATTGAGGCAATAACTTTACCTAGGTGTGATGCTGGAAGTGTTTTGAGGTTTTTAATGAAAAATATTTTTACAAGATATGAAATGCCTAGAATAATCATCACTGATGGAGGATCCCATTTAAAGAATAATCTGATTTAGAGATTGATAGAAAAATATAATATTATGCATAAAATCTCTAGAGCTTATCATCCCGAAACTATTGTTTTAGCATGGGTATCTAATCATGAAATTAAACAAATTTTAAAGAATGTTATTAATCATGAGAAATTGGATTGGTCTGCTAGATTAGATACTGCTTTATGGGCATACAGAACTGCTTATAAAAATCCCATAAGAATGTCCCCAAACAGATTAATCTTTGGAAAAACCCGTCACTTGCCAGTTGAATTATAATATAAAGCATAATGGGCGATAAAGGAATTAAAGTTTAATTTGAAAGAAACTGGTGAGAAAAGACTGTTGCATTTGAATGAATTGGAAGAAATCAGAAATGAATCAGATGATAATAATATAATATAGAAAGAAAGAAGAAAAACATGGCATGATCAGAAGATTGTCAAAAAGGAATTTGAACCAGGACAAAAAGTTTTAATATACAATACATGATTGAAATTATTTCTTGGGAATTTGAAATCTAGATGGATAGGACCTTTCATTGTCATAAAAATATATCAATTTGGAGCTATGATTATCGAACACCCTAGATCTGGAAGAATATTCAAAGTTAATGGCCAAAGATTAAAACCATATTTTAAAGAAAATAAACCTAATTTTAAAGTGGTTTTAATGTTGGATCAACCTTAAAAACTGGAAGTTATGTCGGGCTGACAAGGTTAAACCAAACGCTTTGTGGGAGGCAAACCACAGTTATTTAGTGTTTGCTTAGTTTGATGTGTTATTTGTGTTTGTTTGTTACTTAATTAAGTCTTATTCTTCCTTAAATATCATTAACAATATTTTAAAAATGAATTGAATCAAATTCAGAAAGAATTTGGACGAAGTGAAGTTTGGCGAAGTTTGAACTAGCGCCGAATGGCGCTGTTATCAGCGCCAAATAGCGCCGTTGTTCATAAAACTGTTTCTGATCCTTAAATTTGAGTTTTGGAGTTCTAGGTGGTAAATCCTCCATTAGAACTCCCAAAAACAGCCCCTAGACATAGTAACTACCAAAGGAATGAAAAGGAATATCCAAATTCTTGCCTAAATGGATTCCGACAAGATAGAAACTTCAAGATTTCAAGTTTTCAACTGTAGAAAGTTTGTCCTTTCAAGGCACAGCGTCTATTCAACAAAAATAACTCAAAAATGAGATTGATTAAGGAACGAAGCTTTGTGAATCAAGGTACAAATTCTCCTATGACTAGAATTGATGAAATTATTGTTCAGAGACATTTGGGAAGTATTGTCTTATACTACTACCTCCGTAGTTGTCCTGGTTATGAAGGATTTTTATGCAAATCTTCATGGAATCAACCAAGGATCAGTCTATATGTGAGGGAGGTTTGTCACATATACTCCTGCAAAGGTTAATGACTTATATATGATTGAAAATGTGTCAATCTGCCACTATTCAAGTTTTTCCCCTAAGAAGGACAATATGCATGATATATACAAATATATGGCAGATGAAAGTGATGAATGGGAGTCAAGTGATAACAGGTATGTAAGTTTCTCAAACACACTGCTAAATCCTACGTCGAAACACTTACATTATTTCATTTGTGCAAAATTGCTCCCAACTATGAAAATCAGTAAAGTAACTAAGGAGTGCGCTATTTTGAACTTTTGTATTAAAATGGGGATGCCTGTTTTTGTTGGTTCATAAATTGTTAAATCTGTTTTGAGATTGATCATTCATGGATCAAAGTATGGACTTGGAAATCCTTCCACCATATTTCTTCTCTGTAGTTAATCACAAGTGCCATATGAGAACTGGGAAAGAGTACTTCTACCTGGGAAGCCTATAGACCAAGTAGATGCATATAGTAACCAGACAGTTGGTGATATGAATGACATGAGCATTATTCAAGATCAACCATCTCAGAGGTCAACACCTATTCCTCCTCACTTTCCTGAAAGTTCACAGATTATCTTGAAAAAAAGTAAGAAACTGGAGAAGGAAGAACAACACCTGATGAATACAATCAACAATTTATCTGATTTCTTTGATCAACTGGATTGGAGAATGAAGGAGCACTTTGACCATTCTAGATATCTTGAAGGAAGTTTGACACGATTGATGAAAAGGAAAGGTTAGATTGAAGAGGATTCTACTGAAGAATTTCTGTTTTTTCCATTCTACAATCTGTTCGTTCATGCTCAATCAGTTGGAGATCTTAGAGTTGATGATAGTTCGGAGGAAGAATGAAGACTTGATTACTATAATTTTGTGTTCGTGTGTCTGATTTCTTTTCTTTGCTTTGTTTGGATATTATATTTGGACATGCTTTCTTGTTTAGTTTTCAGTGTTATGCATGTTGTGGTTGTGTGCGACGATGAATTTTAGATTATGTGGCTTGATAATGTGTAATATTTAGCTTTATGTGTATGTGTTTGACACTTGGATTTTATATATGAAAGTAATGTTTTGTGTTGTTTGTGCTGAAGAATATCATTTTCCATGGCTTTAGAAAGTTATTCAATGCTTAATTAGACTAATTAGACATCAGAGCGGGCTTTAAAAGATCAAAATTGAAAAAGAAAGTTGGAAACCCAGTTTTTAAACTAGCGCCGAACGGCGCTGTCACCAGCACCGGACCTTGCCAAAAGACAGAGAGTTTGGCCGTTAGTTCAGAAAAATGGGCCAAACGGCGCTACCACTAGCGCAGGACAGCGCGCGATTGGGAAAAATTCATGAAACTCCAAATTTTCATGATTTAACCCTGGGACCCGCCATTTTTGCCTTAACCATCGTCTGCTACCTCTAGCCAAGGCCGATTTTCGCGCCTAAGGCTCACTTGCATTTGGATTTGATGCAATTTCATGGCCGAAAAGGTTCAGATTTCATCTTCTCTTGGTAAGAGCTACACTTTAACCTAAATTTTTTTGATTTATACCGTGGAAATCTCCTACTTTAGGAAAATTTGAAATTTGGAAGTTTTTGGAGAAACTTTGGAGTTTTTTCATGGATTACATGTTCATATCTTTTTAAATTTATCTTGAAGTCCATTACAATGCAATTTTAAGATTGATTTGGATAAATTTGATATTTTCAGATAAATGGCTCCAAGAGTTTCAAAGGTGAAGAGAAAATTTGAGTTTGATGAAAATAAAATTGTGAATTTCAATGCTTATTCACACTATATTACATTTCTTAACAATAAGAAGTATATTCAAGAGAGAGCCTTTGAAAATCATGGAGGTGTGGTTGAGGATTTGATTACCAATCATCAATGGGAAATTTTCTGTTGCTTTACTGTTGAAGCAATGCTAGAGATTGTTTGGGAATTTTATGCTAATCTTTTCTATTCTGAGAGTGAATATATTCTGGTTAGAGGCCAACTGATTGAATTCACCCCTGCCAGCATAAATGCATTTTATTAGTTGAGAGCACCCTACCGTTGCGAATATGAAAATTTTTTTATCTTGAATCAAGCATTGGATGAGATTATAAAATTTTTAACTGAGGAAAAAGGGGAATGGGAAATTAAAAAGAGGATGAAAGTTAACTCCCCTTTCGACTTTAAATCTTTTTTCAAAAGCCTGACATTATTTTATTTCTGCAAGACTTTTGCCCACCAACCATTACAGTGAGGTTACTGTTGATAGAGCTATTCTGAATTAATGTATTCAGAGTATGAAGAATATCAATATTTTGGCTATTATTCATAAAAGTATTTTGAAAAACTCAAAAGGAGAGACTACAGATAGGCTGGGACACCCCAGTCTGATTCATGATTTATGTATTCAGGCAGGTGTAGTGATTGAATATAATGATGAGGTGATCCAACCCCTGAAGCCCATTACTATATTGAATTTAAAAACATATGAAACCCATATTTGTTGGAAGTGGGCTAAGAAAGCTAATGAGCCTTCTTCTAGTCATGATAGACCATCTACATCTAGGGAGGCTACTCTGCATGATGTTACCGATCAGTTGGAAAGGTCGAACACCAGAGTAGAGGTACTAGAGGCAAGGAACAAGGTAAATGATGATTATCAAGTATGGCGGAGAGAATATGAGATAGCTTATCATGACGCACAGATGAGAATTTTCAGGGGAGACACTAGTGCTGTATTTCCTACTTACCCTGAGTTTACTCCATACCAGCCTAAAGAACCTGATAATGGTGGAGCTCCTGCAGAAGAAGATTGGTAGTTTTAGTTTTATCTTTCATTGTACTGTGTATTTGTGATGTATATGATGTATCCGAGACTCTCTCTGATGTTTGTGATGTACTTTGTTATGTATTTGTGTTTTGTAATTGTGATGTACCTTAGATATTTCTGATTAGTATCTGTGATGTAATGTATATTGTTTGTGCTTGTAGCAGACTTTATGTGATTTGTGATATATCTGATGTTATAGTAGAGTTCGCATGTGTTTGGTTTGTTAGTTTAATAGATTTAAATGTTGTGTGCATAATTTATGTTTCATGTTAAACTTCTTCTCTTATAAATTTCTAACCCATATTTATGTATAGAAATGCTCTTAATTATTTCAGGCCTATTGTTGTACTTTATAAAGGAAAACCTGTTGAAACTCAAAAGTATGAAAAGGCCAGCATATTGAGGTATGAGTTATATGTTTATATCTTTTCTTTCTTCCCATATGAATTGTATTGATATTCAAAAATCTAAGTTTGGGGGAGGGAAAGAATTAACTATTAACTTTTCTCATTTAAAAATATTTTTAAAATTATTAACATGATTTACTGTAATAGAACTCAATTTCAGATAACTGTATTTTGATTTTATTTAAGTAGTTTGTAAAGTTGAATGAAGGTATTTGGTAATGAGAAGTAATTTGGTAGGCTAAAATATTTGGTATAAGAGAATAGAACTATATTCAACAATTCAAAGTAAAAAAACTGTATGTTTACAATATTAAGAATCTTAAAACTTTATATGATAAGAGTGGACTGAGACTCTATGATGAATCATTAATAAGCTATAGAAATGCTTATAAGGTAAAGAATGTGGTAAGTTTCAAATTTAGGGTGAGAAGGGTGAAGTTCAAAATCATTAAAGGCTATCCAGATACAGTCATCCTCACTTAAAAATAAAAAAAAGAAAAAAAAAAGAAAAGAAAAGAAAAGCAAAAGAAAATAAATAGAAAAGAAAAGTGTGGAGAAGCTTAAGGAGATGTCTATTCAAAAATTAGCTTCACCTAGACCTACCGAAAGGGAAAAACTTAATTACTTTTCTGAACTTATATGTGTGGATTATCATCTTTACAAGTAGTGTTCTCATAAAATTCTTTTCATGTAATTCTTTTAAGTGCCTTAATAAAACAATCTACAGTCTTTTTTGAAACGAATAGAAGTCTAGAACTCGTAGACTTGATTACTAGATAATCTTACACCTGCAGAATTTACTTGAATTATTCAAAGATCTTTCTGAAAATCTTACTATTGTACTTATCTAAATAAAAATTATGGTATTCTAGAAAGAAAGTTCATTGCAGTGGATCATTTTTTTATGTATTAACTAAAATCACTTTTGGACAAGTAATAGTTAAGTTTGGGGTATTTTGATCCACTGAAAATTTGATAGTTTTTTACTATCCATTTCATATCTGTTTTTGATGATATTGCACTTTAAAAGAAGGTATTTTTGATGATTTCATGCAGGTACAATGATTTTAGGCCTTTGAAGCAAAAGGAAGCGAAAAGGAGAAAATTTGAAGAAAAAAGGGGCAAAAGTGCATTTTATTGAACTAGCGCCGAATGGCACTCACACCAGCACTGAACCGCACTATTTTCCAGAGAGTTACGACTGATTTGGTGGAATAATGCGTCGAACGGTGCCCTATCCAGCTTCGAACAGTGTCCTATCCCAATTTTAAACTAGATTCAATGTATTTGGACAAATTTTGAAAGGTTGCTTGAGGAAACTCTTGGGAATTCAGTTTTGGCTGAATTTAAACACTTTCGAAGCCAAGTTTGAAGAGGGGAAGAGAAGAGAAGAAGAAAGGAAAGTAGTTTAGAGTTTAGATAGTGTCTTCTCCCTTAGTTTAAGAAGTTTAGGTTTTGTGTTTTTCTCTTTTAAGGAGTGTGAGAGGAGAGAGAAAGTGAGAGATTTCTTCTTCCTTACTTATCTAAAGAGATAATTATGTGTTGTTATGAAGAAAGAAGAGGAGTTAAAGGAATTCCTTGAAATTTGCTTGGGGAAGAGTTTGAGATAAGTTGTATTTACTTTACTCTGTTTGTATGACGTTGTTTTTTATATATAAAATCCATGTTTTATCATCTTTTCCTCATGAGTATTGAATACATTTCTTTGTCTTTCTCCTCTTCATGTGATGTATTGATGTTGTGAGTTGGAATGAAGTGTCGATTTAATATGGAGAATTTGTGATGACCTTTCCACTTTCAACTTTATTTACTTTTTGATTTGACCAATTGAATTGTTAAAACTTATTGGGAAACATAGTTTTCAAATAGATTATGAGTTCCACAGCAAAAGTGAAGGTCAAATTCAATGTCCATGAATGAGAGAAGTAGTTCATGGGGATCAAGTGCAGATAAATAGGGAAATATACTTTGATGGGTGTAGAATTGGAGATTTCAGAGTGACAGACTGAAATCCTCAAATTGGTCCTAATGTTTGGAAACTGAAGCGAGAGTTAACCTTCAGGTGAAGGGAAGTGGGAGCTCTGGAGTGAGACAGTATCCTCCTAGCCTAACCATGGATTTGGGGATGAAACTTAGGATTAGCCAATGTTCTTTATACGCAGAAATATGGATAAAGAATATATTTGCTCCTATTTGGCACAATACATTTGCATCACTGATCTATGTCACAATAATCATCACATTATGATTGGAAATGAGGAAGAATCTTTCTTGCAACTGAACTTCATTTTAAATTTAGTCTTGAGTTAGTTTAACTTGCTAGAGTTTATAACATATTTAGGTAGAAATAGTAATTACAACTGTTTGTCTTTATTTTAAGAATTAATCTTACTTGCAATTGTGATGTGATTCGATAAGTGATTTCTGTGCTACGCCATAAAATTGAAGCGTCACTGTGGGATCGATTTCCAGGACTCCACTAGAGCACTATATTACCTGAGCGATACATATAATTGCATTTTATTGTGTGACTCATTATCAAATTAAATCAATATATATATATATATATATATATATATATATATATAAATATATATATATTTTTATTTTATTTTTTTTTTTTTGGGAAAGGAGCTGCAGAGGCTCCCTACATGTTAATAAATATAGCTCTTACAAGATACATCTTAACCTTCCTCTCAAAAGGATCCAAAAGATAACAAAACACTCCTATAAAGAGGTTACAACCATGAAGTACACCTGCAGGACAAGAAAGCCTAGGAGATAAAGAGAACCAGCCATGGTGCCATAAAAACCAGTAAATCAACAGGTATGGAGGTTGGCTCTAATATTGGGAATTGCTAACAGATCTCTATTCAACAGATAATTTAGGGGAGTGGGGAAGGAGGCAGAGATTTCACTGGTGCCAGTAGCCAAGGCATTTCTTGCCAGCCAGTTTGCTGGTCTGTTACCTTCCCTGAATGTGAACTGAAATTGGTGCATACAATGGTCTTTAAGCTTGCTGATTTTATTGAGCCACAATTGAAGATGCCAAGGGAGGGCTTCTTCAGTGTCCATAGAAGTGATGATAGTGGATGAGTCTACTTCCACTATAAGAGATTTCCAATGAAAGTATGATGCAAGTTTGAAAGCGCAGTACACAGCTATGAATTCAGCCTCAAGAGCATCCTTAGCAGCCACTAGGATTTGGAAGAAAAGAATACACCTTCCCATGGGATTTCTAAAAACCCCACCCACCCCAGCCCCCAAGAGGGTGAAGCTACCATCAGTGTTAGCTTTGATATAAGGTGTTTGGGGGGGTTGCCAGGTTACTAAAGTTATAGCAGTGGGGGGTCTTTTTTCTGCTGTGTTTAAGGGGCATATTTGAGGGAAGCCTTTCCATTTACTCAGCTTTCTGATAAAACTGATGCAATTATGTGCCACTTTGATTGCACAAGGTTTGTGATCATCAAAAGCTGAGTGGTTTCTACATTTCCAAATGAACCAGGCAAGAATTAGTGGAATTTGCCCCATCTTGGCCCTCTGCCAGTCATACCAACTGTCCCAGAAATCAAGCCAGGACAGGGTTAGCAGATTTACCATGAAATACTTTATGCAGAGAGTCCAAACTTGCTGAGAAAAGCTGCAATGGAAGAAGAGATGCCTAGCAGACTCCTCATTCATTCTACACAGTCTGCAGATGGAGGGTCCCCTCAGGCCTTTAAGTTTAAGCAGGTCATCAGTTGGTACAATATGGTGGAGCATTTTCCAGTCGAAGAACGACATTGATGGGGTGAGGTATTTATTCCGGATAAGAGAACCTCTAGGGAAAACCTCGCCGATTAACAACTTTAGCATAAATTGCTTTAGACAAACTTTGGTTTTTGTGAGCAGCCCATATGATTCTGTCTGGCTTGTGGGTGATTATAGGAATTGAAGTAATATGCTGAACTGAAAGAGTTTGGATCAGTGAGTATAGTTTTGTCAGAAACCAGGAACCATTATCCCAACAATCAGCAACACTCAGATTAGGATCCTTCAGAACATTAGGAGCAGGAGATAGCCACTCCTCAAGACACCATCTATCCAACCAAAAGGACAGATTACCATGCCCCAGCTCCCAGGTGACCAAAGAATCAGCTTTATCCCTGACTTTTAACATGGCAGTCCAGATTCTGGAATCCCCAATTTTCCTGGTAGCAAGAGAGGGATGTAAAGCTTTGCAGTATTTACCTTTCATGAATTTTGCCCATAAGGAGTTCTGTGCTTTGAATTTAATCCATAACTTGCATTGGTTCACTAAGGAAAGATGGTTCAAGCTTTTGAAGCCAAGACCACCAGCCCAAGTAGGTTTGGCCACCTTCTGCCAGGATAGCCAATGAATCTGCTTCCTTTTCCCAGCCCATAAGAACCTATTAAAAATTCTTTCCATCTGTACTTGGGTAGATTTAGTCATGGAGATCATCTGCAGAATATAAGATGGGAAGGTTGTGAGTATGCTTTTGAGGAGGGTAATTCTACCCCCACTTGATAGGAAGGAATGAGACCAGCTTGTCAACTGAGATAGGATCTTTTGCAGGATGGATTCAAAGTGTGTTTGCTTAACTCTTCCTTTGAGAAGGGGGACCCCAAGATAATTCAGATTTCCTGTGAGACAAGAGAAACCAGTGTACTCCCTTATCCAGTTTTTCAGGCTCATGGACAGTTTACAAGGGCAGATAATGTGGCATTTCTGCAAGTTAAGGCTCATACCAGAAGAAGATTGAAACAATTGGAGACTTTTCATTAAATGTTTGACTGCATTCTTCTGAGCATTGGAAAAAATTATTACATCATCTGCATACATAAGATGTGAGATATGCAAAGTTGATCTATGATGATATCTGTGGTGTTGTTGTATGAAGGCTTGAGAGTTAAGCATTCTGGAAAGATAATCCATGGCCAATATAAAAAGGGTGGGGGACAAAGGATCACCTTGTTTGAGCCCCCTACTTGCTTTAAAATTTCCCCAGGAGCAGCCATTGAGAAGGATGGAATGGCTAGTGGACTGAAGCCATCTGCTAATGATATTGCAGAACTGCCTAAAAAAACCTTTAGCAGAAAGTACATCCATCAGGAACTTCCAATCAATAGTGCCATATGCTTTACTGATGTCTAGTTTGTAAATGAGGTTACCCCCCTACAAGTTTTATCTAAATCCAGCAGCAACTCTGTCTGAAATAGACCTTCCCTGAACAAAAGCAGATTGGTTAGGGGAAATGATCTTATCTAAATGGGGCTGAAGTCTATTCACCAGGATTTTACTGATAATTTTGCTAATAACAGATGACAAGCAAATGGGCTCGTAATGATTCCGGTTCTTACGCGATTCAGATTTGGGGATCAACACAAGATTTGAGTGGCTGAAGTAGTTAGGTATATTCTGACCCTGGAAGAAAGATTGAATAGAGCTGCTGACCTCCTTTTTAACCAGGTGCCAAGCCTTCTTATAGAAATCTACAGTGAAACCATCACGCCCTGCAGTCTTGTTACTGTCAATGGTGGAGAGAGCATTCCATATTTCTGTTTCATTGGGTATATCAGTTAAGCTTAGAGAGTTAACGAACTACATTTCCCCTATAAAGATAGAGCTCTCTAGATCATTTCTCACAGCTGTTGGTGGGTTCAGGAGAGTGCTGAAGTACTTAACAGCATCCATGGCAATAGCAGTATTATCCTTCAGAATGTTACCATTATCAAATTGGATGGTATGCACAATATTGCATTTCCTTCTGTATTTGATAAATGCATGAAAGAATTTGGTATTTCTGTCCCCATCCTTAAAAATATTGACAGTTGCTTTTTGTTTTAAAACCTGTTCCTGCAGTTGGATAGCTTTAAGTAATTCCTCCTGAGCCTGATAGATCTCACTTTCTACAGAAATATCAGTCTTAATCTTCTCCTCCAGCAGGTTTACTTTGTATTGAGCTGCATCCACAGCCTTGAAAATATCCCCCAATGTATTCCAATTCCATTTCTTTAGACCTTTAGCAACTTTTTGGTGGAGCAAGCATAAGTTAAGCCAAGGATCAGAATGATGCACACCATTCCAATGATCAGCCACCACTTTCAGAAATGAGTCCTGAGTAGACCACATATTTAGATACCTGAATGGAGTTTGCTGGGGAGTTTGGGGTGGGGTAGTGATGGTAATAAGTATGGGTCTATGATGAAAGTGAAGAGGAAGTGTTGTTGCCAGCAGTCATTCACCAAGAATCTGTCCAATCTTTCCCAAATTCTTCCTCTTTTCCATGTATATTGAGGTCCCTTGTAACCCAGATCATAGAGAGCTGCTTGTGAGATATTGCTACTAAAGGTACTCATTGTAGCTGTGTTAGGAGGTCTCCCACCCAGTTTTTCAGAAGAATTTAGAATGCAGTTAAAATCTTCCCCTACCAGCCAGGGGAGATGCAGATTAGATCCAATAGAGTGGAGCTTGATCCAAAGCTCCTGTCTATCAGATTTGGAACATCCTGCATAAATAAAAGAAGCCTCACCAATATGGCCATTTATCTTAAAGGAAGTATGGATGAATTGCCTGTCATCCACAAGAATAGACCAAGTAACTTCAGGTCTGCATAATAACCAAATTTTGTTGCTGAGATTTGAAAAATGAGAGAAGCCATAGAAATTTTTAAGAATTTTATCAGGATGTTTGTGAACCATTGGTTCCAGTATAACTATACACCAAAATTTGTGCTTCCTGTTGAGGTTAATCAGCCTATTAAGGGATAGGGGGTGAGCAGCCCCTCTGATATTCCAGCAAATTAGATTAATCATTAGACTTGTTGGTGGGGGGATGTAGGGATGATTGAGATCTTGATCTAGTTCTACCTCTGGTGACTGGAGCAGTAGCTAGGAGGCTATCCATTTCTACAAGAGAAGGAATGGAGTTTGTCAATAAGAGAGCTTTATGATTTTTCTTCTTCTTCTTTGGGGAGATGACATGCCACTCACCCTCCATCAGATGCTCCTTAGTACCAGCAGGCAGGGAGGAAGGAGGGGTGATTATGGTAATAGGGTCACATTCTCTTCTCATTCTACCTAAAGGGGAGGAGGGCTGAGGTGAAGGGAAAATTGGAGGTGATGAAGGTTCAGGAGAATTCACAATTGGATGATGTTGGGCAGGGCCTTCAATGGGAGAAGAGTGGGTAAGTAGGGGGAGAAGGCCATTATGGGATGACCCAGGAAGCAGCACTAGAGTAGGGCCACAAGGGGAGAAGGGGCAGAGGATTGAAAGAGGCCAGTGGGGGGAGAATGGGGTGCCTGGTGGGAGGTTGGGTTAACAAGGTCAGGGCCAAGAGTGGAAGGAAGTAGGGAATTATGGGTAAATTGGTCAGTAGAGGGGGAAGGAGAATGCAGCCCTGAAGCATCTGGGGGGGTCCAGTGTGGGAAGGGGAGGTAGGCTATGAAGCAAGGGGTTTGGTGCTGGACCAAGAAGACTAGGGGAACTAGAAGTAATACTGGGTTTAGAGGTTCCAGTCCTCCTAGAAAGGGGGTTCAATCTATAACAATTGTCCAGGGTATGCCCAAACATCCTGCAGTGGCTACACTAGTAAGGCTTCTGCTCCATCACAACCTCTTGCCAGGCAGCCTCCTCATCAGAGCCCACCCAAATCCTTGAAACATCAGGTAAGGTCACATCTCTTTCCACCAAGACCCTGGCTGCTGCAGGTCTGGCTCTATTAACAGTGGGGTTATCAGCCCTCATAGGAGTTCCCAAGGCTTTAGCTATATTAAAGAGAGCTTTTTGGTTAAAGTACCTGATTGGTAAATCAGGAAACTTAAACCAGATTGGCACCACAGGTGGTTCCTTCCTTGGATTGAAATCTGGAGTCCACTTAAGCAGTCTCATTTCAGATCCAGCAATAACAACTGCTTTTTTGGCAAACAAACGTGCATAATCCTCCTCAGTGGACAATTGAATTAGTAAATGTCTTCCATCAAGAAGTCCCAGCTGCCATTGTCCCATAAACTGTATGGAGTTGAAGTACTGTCTAACAAGCTACATTTTGGGATGCCCCAAAGCAAATTTTCCAATGAGAGTAAGCTTTACTTCCTCATTAAGTTGTTTGAGTTCCTGGTTAGTAAAGTAGACAGCAGGTGCTCCATCTTTAGTACCAGTGGGGTGAATGAAGGAACAAGAAACTCGACCAGCAACAGCATCATGAAATTGTTGGGGGAAGAAGGTGTTATCAGGGTTGGTTTCAATGTGGTTTCTGTTACCCACAACACTAGCAAAAGTGGCCTTAGCCCAGTGAACATTTGTCTCCAAATCTACTGGGGTAGCCATCACCCAGCAGCTGAGAGCAAAACCCACCCAAACCAGAGACAAAAGCAGGCCAAGACCAAGCAATAGAACAGTAAAATTCAAATTGAGGAAGCCCGGGAAGGCTCTTCCACCCAGAGAAGTCCCCAAATGGGTTGCTCAGCAGGGAACCACAAGTCTTATCAGCCACTTTTCTTACCTCCGACCAGACAACCACCAGAGAAGGCGCCGCCGACGAGCTCATGATAGAAACCCTAGCAGAGCAAAAACTGCCGCCACCTCAAGCTCCATTATATATATATCCAATTATATATATATATATATATATATATATATATATATATATATATATTTAAATCATAGTTAATAAATTTTGACAAATTAAAAAAGTTGCACTAGTATCTAATAATCAGTTTGAGGGAGCACTAACTGAAGATCTTAATTTACATCTTGCCAATTTTCTCAAATTGTATGCTACTTGTAAATACAATGGTGTTTCGAACGATGTTATTAGACTTATACTTTTCTTTTTTCTAAGATTTGGTTAAATTCGTTAGCACCTAGTTCTATCAAAACTTGGTATGATTTAGCATAAAAATTCCTTTCTAAATATTTTCCACCACTGAAGACTGTGAAGCTTAGAAATGATATTACATCTTTTGTCAGTTTGAAGGGGAATCTATATATGAAGCATAGGAACGTTTTAAAGATCTCCTAAGAAAGTGTCCACATTATTCGATACCAGATTGGTTAATAATTCAGACCTTTTACAATGGATTAGTTGGATCTCTTAGATCTATTATTGATGCCACTGATGGAGGTTCATTGATGTCTAAACAGTTTGCTGATACTTATGATTTAATTAAAGAAATAGCTACTAATAATTTTCAATGGTCTTCTGAAAAGTTAAATCCTAAAAAGTTGGCCAACATTCATGAAAATAATGCTTTTGTAATGCTAGCAAATCAAGTTGCTGCAATTTCAAAGAAGATAAAACAATTTAGGATGAAGTTTTCTCAGCTAACTTCCATGATTGAAGAAAATTCATTAGGCCAAATGGTTGATTCTCAAACTTCATCAGAAACCTTGAATGCCATAAGTAAGCCTAATAACCCATATTCTAATTATTATAACTCAGGTTGGAAAAACCATCCAAACTTTAACTGGAATAACAATAATTAGGGTGGTAGTAATCAACAATGGGGGAACAACCAAGTAAACCCATTGGGAAACTGGAACAACCAAGGGAATAATAATTATAGGCCAACCAATCCTCCATGTTTTAGCAATACTTCACAATTTAAGGAGAGGAAGTTGTTTATTGAAGAAATAGTGTTAAAAATGGAAAATCAATTACAAAGTCATCGAGCTACAATCAGAAATATTGAGAATCAATTGGGACAGATTGCCAATTCATTAAGTAATAGATTCCAATGAACGCTTCCTAGTAATACTGAAGTAAATCCAAGAGACAAGACTAAAGAGCAAGTATAAGCTATTCAGTTGAGAAGTGAAAGAGATTTGGAAGGTAGAGTTCAAAATGAGACTGAAGCAGAGAAAGTATAGATTGAAAAACTAAAAGAGGACGCTTCGAAAGGTTTGGAAAGACTTATTTCTCCACCTAAGGTTAATTTAGAAAAGCCACCACCTCCATTTCCTCAGAGACTTCGACAACGAAATTTGATAAGTAATTTTTAAAATTCCTACATATATTTAAGAAGCTTAAAATTAATATTCCATTTATTGAAATCTTAGAACAGAAAGAGAAAGTTTGAAGATAATGAGACTATTGCACTTAGTGAAGATTGCAGTGCTATAATTCAGAAAAAGCTTCCTGAAAAGCTTAAAGATCCTGGAAGTTTCACAATTACATGTGCAATCGGAGACATATTTTTTGAAAAAGCTTTATGTGATTTGGGTGCAAGCTGACAGGCGGGGCTATGTAACTATATAAGTGTTTAACCAGTGTAAAAATAATTTTCAATAATAGCAAACTTACCCCTTTTATCAACGCAAGTATACGTATCGTTCAAGTAATACAGGGCTCTAATGGAGTCCTATATATCGATCCCACAGAGAAGTTAGAGATTATGATCTAATTATAGCAGTTGCAATTACTATCTAGTATACGGAAATAAAGAACACTTATACTAAACTCTACTACTAATTTTTGAATGGTAGATTGCAATTTAGAAAAGTATATCTCTCCTTGTTAAGAGAATTAAGTGAATGGATAATTAAACTAGTTAGAACTATATTGTGCCAAATAGGAGCTTTCCTATTCTTTACCCTTTAGTCCAGGCATAAAGAATATTGACTAATCCTATGCTCGGTTACTGAATCTGCGGCTAGGCTGGGAGGATACTAGCTCTCACTTCGGAGCTCCCACATTCCCCTCGCCTGAGAGCTAACATTTACACTTCAGCACCCAAACATAGGACCGAATTGAAGATTTTAGTCTGTCACTCTAAAATATCCAATTCTACGCCCGATAAATAATATTTCCCTATTTATTTGCACCCTCCTTTCAAGGGCTTTGCTTTCTCTGAATCTTGGATGTAATCTTTACTTCAGTTGTGAAATCAACATATTTTAACAATTCAATTGGCCAAATTGAAAGTAAATTAAGATTTAAGTAAAAGATTATCACAATTTTTATTTAATATTTTAGGCACAACTAATTCATTTTTCCATTTCACAAAATCTCAAAAATAAGGAGAAAGACAGAGAAAACTACTCAGAATGCATAGGAAGAATAACACAAAACTTGGATTTCATATAAAATTAAAGTTATAAAATAATAGACAAAACTTATCTTGAATCTTCTCCCCAAGCAGACTCCTTGAAGTTCCTATGACTCTTCCTTGTTGTATAACACACTCAATTAAACTCACTAATATACTCTCTAGAACACACTTACACACTAAATACACTAATAAAATACTCAAAATGAAACACCAAGGACACAAAAAAGACACACATTCAGCCTAAAATTGTCTTTATTTAAAGAGGGAGAAAATTTCCAAGGGTTGCTTAAGCACCTCTTCAAAAAGCATCCAGATTCATTGAACATTGCTTGAACCGACCTTCTCGCCGTCGGCGGGCTTCTAGAACATGGGCCAACTGCTCAGGCTCGCTGTCGACGGGTCGGCGGGCTCAATTTCGCCGTCGGCGGGCTCCTTTATAATATATTCAAATGCTCTTGGGAAAAACCTACCGTCGGTGGCCTATTCCTCGCCGTCGGCGGGCTACTTCAATTTTTATCTCTTTTAGTCCTTTTTGTTCTAGATTCACTTCTTTTCCCATCTTTTTGCTCCATTACATATAAATCTTCATACCTGTAATAAAACATAAAAAGTACCTTTCTTTAAAGTGCAATTTCATATAAAATTGGTATGAATTTCTCAATAAATTTTTCTTTGGTCACAAGCATTAACCTTATGTCATTATCAATATTCAAAAGACTGGAATTAGGAGAAATAGCCCCTACTATTGTAACTCTGCAATTAGCTGATCATTCGATCACATATCCTAAAAGAGTTATAGAAGATGTTTTGGTGAAAGTTGATCAATTTATCTTTCCTGTTGATTTCATTGTGTTGGATATGGAGGAAGATAAAGAGATACCCATAATTTTAGGGAGATTTTTCCTAGCCACAGGCAGAGCAATGATAGATGTGTGGAAAGGGGAATTGATGATGTGAGTTAATGATCAAACTATTACATTCAATATTTCAAAGTCAATGACATGTTCTGCAAGAGGTAAAGATGATGAATTTTATAGGATGGATATTATCAAATATTTGAGTGAATGTCATTTCAAGTCAACTTATGAAGAGAAATCTGAAAGTGAAAAATTGGAACACAAGCAAGAAAAGGAATTACAAGATTCTAAAGATTTTCATGAGAAAGATTTGAATTATGTTCATGAAATTTTGAAATGTTGGACATGATTGAAAAAGATGAATCTTTTAGTCCATCAATTGAAAAACCTCCTGAACTTGACTTAAAGATGCTTCCTAATCATTTAAAGTATACCTTTTTTAGGTGATTCCTTAACTTTGCCAGTTATAATTTCCTTTTTTAATTGAAAGAAAAGAAGAGAGTTTGCTTGAAATTTTGAAGAAATATAAGAAAGCCTTTGGATGGACAATAGTTGATATTAAAAGAATTCGTCCTTTAATTTGTATGCATAGAATCCTTATGGAGGATAACTGCAAACCTCGGGCTGATATTCAAAGAAGATTAATTTCTATCATGAAAGAAGTTGTTAAGAAAGAAATTTTAAAGTTGTTGGACGCTGGAATTATCTACCCTATTTCAAATAGTGCATGTGTTAGTTTTATTCACAGTGTACCTAAGAAAGGAGGAGTTATTGTGACTACGAATAAAAAAGATGAAATAATACCAGTAAGACAAGTTACAGGGTGGCGAATATGCATTGATTATAGAAAATTAAACCTTGCCACCAGGGAAGACCATTTTCCACTTTCTTTTCTAGATTTGATGTTTGATAGACTGGCTGGGCATAAATACTATTGTTTTCTGGATGGATATACTGGTTACCACCAAATTTAAATTGCTCCTGAGGATCAAGAGAAAACAACGTTTTCCAGTCTTTATGGTACATTTGCCTTTAGAAGAATGCCCTTTGGTTTATGTAATGCCCCTTCTACATTTCAGAGATGTATGATGGCGATTTTCTGTGATTTAATGGAAAAAAGAATTGAAGTTTTTATGGATGACATTTCAGTGTTTGGAAATTCATTTGAATCATGTTTAGAACATCTATCTAAAGTTCTGAAATGCTGTGAAAAAATTAATTTTGTCCTTAACTGGGAGAAATAGCATTTTATGGTAGCAAAAGAAATTGTTTTGGGACATCGTATATAAGAAAATGGTATGGAAATAGATCCTACAAAAATTCAAGTGATCTTTAATTTACCTTGCCCAACTAATGTAAAAGGAATTATAAGTTTTCTGGGACATGCTGAATTTTACAGGCGTTTTGTTAAAGACTTTTCACAAATTTCGAAGCCTTTATGTCATTTACTGGAAAAAGATGTGATTTTAATTTTGATGATGACTGTCTAAAAGCTTTTGAAACTTAAAAAAAAAATTAATTACTGCACCTGTTATAGTTTCACCTAACTGGGAAAAACCTTTTGAATTAGTGTGTGATGCTAGTGATTATGCTATTGGAGCTATTTTAAGTCAGAAATATGATAAGATTTTTAAAGTGATTTACTATGCTAGTAAAACTCTTAGTGAAGCTCAAATTAATTATACCACTACTAAGAAAGAGTTATTAGCTATAGTATTTGCCTTTGATAAATTTAGATCATATTTAATTGGAACTAAATGTGTAGTGCATACTGATCATTCTTCTATTAAGTATTTAATGAAGAAAATGGATGCAAAACCAAGATTAATTAGATGGATTCTTCCTTTGCAAGAATTTGATTTCGAGATAGTAGATAGGATGGCACTGATAATCAAATTGCTGATCATGTGTCTAGGCTTGAAACTGAAGAATCTCTCTGTGATGCTGAAAAAATTAATGAAAATTTTACTGATGAAAAATTTTTTGCTGTTGATGAGTGGTGTGTTCCGTGGTTTGCCGACATTGTAAACTTTATTGTCAATGATATTTTACCCTATGGTTTGACATACCAAGAGAAGTAGAAATTTCTTTCTGAAACTAAGTCTTATTTTTGGGATGACCCGTTTTTAGATAAACAAGGAAAGAATTTGATTATTCGAAGATGTGTACCTTTAGAAGAAACTTATGAAATTATTCAAAAATGTCATAATATTGATTATGAGGGACATTTTGGAGTTGATAAAACTGCATATAAAATCTTACAATCTGGATTTTATTGGCCTACAATTTTTAAGGATGTTAATGTTTATATTAAAATTTGTGATCGATATTAATGTGTCGGCAATATTTCTAGAAGAAATGAGATGCCCCTCAATTATATATGTTGGAAGTTGAAATATTTGACATTTGGGAATTAGATTTCATGGGATCATTTATACCATCTTTCGGAAATAAATACATTTTGATAGCAGTAGACTTTGTATCTAAATGGATAGAAGCTGTAGCTTTACCTCGATGTGATGCTCAAAGTGTTGCAAAGTTTTTAATTAAAAATACATTTTGCAGATTTGGAATACTAAGAGAAATCATAACTGATGGAGGAAGTCATTTTAGAAATGCAATTATGGAGAAGTTATTGAAGAAATATCATATTAACCATCGCATTGTTATGCTTATCATCCGAAAACAAGTGGTTTAGTTGAATTATTTAACCGTGATATTAAAAGATTATTGGAAAAGACTGTTAATCTAAATAGAAAGAATTGGTCAATCAAATTGGATTATGCTTTGTGGGCCTATAGGACTGCCTACAAAACTCCTATAGGAATGCCCCATATATGCTAATTTTTGGAAAAGCTTGTCATTTACCCGTTGAACTTGAGCATAAAGCATATTGGGCTATTAAAGAGTTCAATTATAATTTGAAAGATGCTGGAGAAAATAAATTGTTGCAATTAAATGAGCTTGAAGAGATAAGGAATGAATCTTATAAAAAATGCTAAGATTTATAAAGAAAAGATGAAGTTGTGGCATGATCGGAAGATTCTTATTAAAAATCTTGAGCCAGGATAAAAATTTTACTATATAATGCTAGATTGAGAATTTTTGCTAGAAAACTTAAGTCCAGGTGGATTGGCCCATTTATTGTGATGAAAGTTTATTCATATGGAGTTGTGGATATTAAAGATCCTAAGACTGGAAAAATATTTAAAGTGAACGGTCATAGACTTAAACCTTACTTTTCAGTCGATCAATCTAAACCTGATGAGAATCTGATGTTGGGTCACTCAGAATGAGCTCTAGGTATGTCAGGCTGATGACGTTAAACTAAGCACTTTATGGGAGGCAACCCATATTTAATGGTGTGTTTTGCTTTATGTTTTCTTTGTGTGCTTTTATTTGGTTTGATTTAAGAAGTTGGTAGCATTTTGGAGTATTTTATGTTATAGTGGTGTTTATCTAACCTTATTTGATGACTAAGAGGGGTCAAAATGAAGATTTTAATGTTTGGCAGAACTGTGTAAAAATGTGCACTGGCGACTATGCGCCGCTGGTTGGCGCATAGACGCCACAGTTATAGTAAACGTGAAAATGAGGTTCTTGACGCCTAAATCGTGGGTGAGTAGTTTTTGAAGTTATTAAGGAGTTTTAAAACGTCTAGGGTCGGTTTTAAGGCTTCTTAAGTCTATAAAAAGGCTATGAATTTATGAGATACTTGCCCCAATTCTTTTTTTCATTCCTGAGTCTTAAAAAGAGTATTTTGGGTGCAAAAATGTCTTCTTGGGAGAGCAAAGTTAAGAAGAAAGAGGATGCAACAAGAAGATGTTTATTTGTGATAGTGCGCAAGAGTTATATAAGGGAATTCTGGCTGTGAGTATCCAAGGAATAGCAGAATGGCTTACAAAAATCGAGGTCGATGTGGAGTTTATTGATGCAAAGGTAAATGAAATTAATGCACATTTAACGCACATTGGATGGCAACTCAAAATGCAACTCAGTCATACAAGTCATGTGGAAGAAGTGGATAGAGTGTTGTTTCTGAAGAACAAATGGATAGAAGAAGAAGATGTAAGAGTTTTCAATCATCTCCAATTTTATAAGATTTACATTCCAGATGGTTCAAATGGAGCTAAAGGTGGTTCTGGATATAATCCACTTAATGGAGATTGTAATTAAATTATGTGTGGTCTTGTAGTTTAATTATGTGTGTTTAATGTTTTAAGTGTGTGGTTTTTTTTATGTTTGTGTTTGTTGCACTTTACAAGTGTTTGTTACATCTTAATGATATAAATTTGTGTTTAAATTACATTTATTTGAACTTATTTTTTGGGGAATTTCATCCAAAGTGTTTGGATAGTAATTTGTAGTTTGTATTAAGTGTGTTTTGATATTTAAGTAATATAAGTTTTTGTTTGTGTGAGATTTGTGTGGAATCATTAGAGATTAAAGAGTACTTTTGGAGTATTAGAAGCATTTATGGGGAGAAATAATTATTTAAAGTGATTAAAGGTGATTAACTCAGATTTTTGATGGAATTAACTTAATTCTCAAAATTTTGGCACTGGTGCCTAAGCACCAAACCTACGGCGCATAAGCGCCAAATTTCACTGCTAAGCATCGTATACCTCACACAGAGGAGCCAGTTCGCAAAAATCAATTTTCTACAGTTAAGAACCCGAAATTTCCATTTTTAACACCCCTATCACCTTCAACTTCTTAGTTTCACGAATAGGAGCCTAGGGCATCACTAATTTGGATCATTTAAGAGCTGATTTCATCGAAATTTGTTGAATTTGAATTCCTTAAGGTATGATCACTACTCCTAAGTAAAACTTTTTACTTTCACCATGTATTTTGAGTACATTATTAAAAAATCCAAAAATCACTATTCATGGTGAAAATTTGAGGAAAAGCATGAGAAATTTCTTGGATTTAGTGGAGTTTGTCTTTGAAAGTTGAGTTAACAAGTTTAGTTTAAAATTGGAATTTATGGTAAATTTGTTGTGAATTTTTAGAGATGGCTCCAAAGTTGAAACGCTCGATAGAAAAAAGTAAAATTTGTTTCCAAAAAATTTGTCAGTTCTGGAGCAGAGAATCGTTACATCGATGTAGTCGCATCACATAAATTGATTCCAGAACGAGTATTTAGCAAGCCAGGAGCAGATATTAAGGAGATGATTGCTAGAAAGAATTAGAAAAGATACTGTTGCTTCTCCTCTATTGCAATTGTTTCTGTGGTGAGAGAGTTCTATGCTAACATGCTAGCAGCTGAGGAAAATTTGGTAATGGTTAGGGGGCAACAAGTGGATTTTTCACCTGTGGTAATTAATACTTTTTATCGATTAACTCCCACAATGTTTTGTTCTTATGCAAATTATCATCCTTCTGAGGGAGAGTTAGATGAGATTATGGCCTTTTTTCTGATGTAAAAGGTTTGTGGAAGATTACAAATGAAAGAAGAGTAAATTCTCAAGCCTCTAAGTTGAATGCCACTTCAAAGACATGACATTTCTTCATCTCATCTAAGCTTCTACGTTCAGTTCATGTCAGTGAAGTTACAAGGGAGAGAACTGCTCTGAACCATTGTATTCAGCAGGGAAAGTCTTTAGATATTAGAGCTACTATTTTTTATTATATTATGAACTGTGTCAGAACTGCTACTACTGCAGGTATGGGATTTCCTACACTGATTCACTCGATTTGTGAGCAGTTTGGTGTTAAGTCTGAAACATGGGAAGAGGTTTTTCAGCCACTTAAACCTATTACCAGTGTAAATGTAAACACTTACACTGTACATTTAGTATTTGGTCGGAAAGGAGGATCTGTTAGAGCTTCCAGTGCTTCTGCTTTTGCTGCTTCTACTTCTTGTGCTTCTACTGCACATGCGTCATCCTCCAGAGATTCACAAACTGGATTATTACAGAAGATTTTGAAGAAGGTGAGTCTTACCAGAGAGCATGTTAGAGATATGAATGGAAAGGTAGAGAATATTGAGAGGTATATTCAAAAACATGATGATTATGATGAGAAATATCATCAGTAGATGGATATACTGATTAGAGGAGATCATAGTTCTGAGATGTGCCCTTATCCTTTTTATATACCTTATGTGTCATCCAGAGACTTGAATGAAGATGATGATGATGATGAGGATGATGATTAGGATTGTTATTTTGAGTTTGTGATGTTGTGATGTGATTTTGTTTATGTGTTGTGATATTTTTATTTGTTGTTCTCATATGTGATGTGATGTGTTTTGATGTGGACTCTAATGTTGTGTAGATTATAGTTAGACTATTTTATTATGCACATTCAGATGTTTGTGTATTGGATGTTTTATGTTGTAATATCTGATGTGTTTGTGGTAGTAAATGTTTTTATGTGTTTCTAGTGTTTGAGTTTTTAGTAGTATCTAATTTAATTCCAATAAATATTAGAAATATTTAGAACACTATTAGAAACCATTATTTAAATTGTATGTTTAAACTTTTCAAACTTTGCTACCATTTATTTTCTAGTATGTTGTGATTTGTGTTATGTTAAGTTGGTGTGTATTTGCTTTGAAAACCTCCACCAATGTAGAAGGCCTTTGAAATTTTTATTTTATAAAAAAATTGAACTGAAAAAACTGAATATTATTATTTTTTTACTCTTTGTTTTTAAATTGTTATGCTTGCATATTTAGAATATTAAGATTCCTACAAGCACGTTATTCTAGTTTTTAAATTCTTACCTATGTATCATTTTTATCTTTAAATTTTTTATCATAATTAAAAATTAAAGTTTGGGGGAATTTAAAAACAAATTTTCAAAAACTAAAATTTTATTTATTCTTAAGAATACTTAAATAAAATTTGATTTTTGATTAAAAATCATTATGTATATGAAGTTATATTTGGGAAGCAAAATTTTGAATATAGAAATGAGTAAGAGAATTTAGTTAAAATTTATAGTAATGATGAAAAATTTAAAGTTAAAATTTTTTTAGTAAAGAAATGTTAAATATAGTTAAACTATCTTTAGTAAGAAGTTTTGTATTTTTAGATAAATAGAAGATTTGACTTTTATTTTTCAAAGGTTAAATTTCTTTTATTGAGAAATAATTTTCAACACTATTATTATGATTTTTAAGTAAAGGATATATATCAGACCTTTATTTTAAATGAAAGGGTGAAATTCAAAATAATTAAAGGTCTATCTAGATACAATAATCTTTGCCTTATAAAAAGAGAAAAATAAGAAACAAAGAAAAAGAAAAATAGAGAAAAAATAGTATGTAAAAGGAAGGAGAAGCTTGAGAATTTAACGGCCTAATAAAAAATTAGTTCCATACCTATTGTTTAAAATATAAGTTTTGAGAAAATCTAAAGCTTAAGTTTAAAATATGTAAGTAAAATTATTTCCAAATGAAAATTTTTAAGTGAAGAAGATGAAATGTTTGAATCCTATATTTTGAAAAATCTACAAGTATTACTGAATTAGATAAGAACTGATATTTTTCGTTATCCTTTACTTAAGAACCTTCTAAACTTTAAGTTGGTCTCATTTACTAATTTTTTTTCTAAATTGGACTATTTCATTTCTAGAACAAAATTTTGAAACCTTCCTAAAGAAACTCGTTTACATAATTTGCATGTTAAGATTTTTTATGTGATTTAGTGTTACTTGAGGATAAGTAACATTTTAAGTTTAGGGGATTTGATACACCTAAAATATATAGTGTTTTTAAATACATTTTTATACCAATTTTTAATGATATTGCACTTTAATGGAAGGTATATTTGTGTTTTTCTTGTAGGTATGATTAAATTGACTGACTGTGATGAAAGGAGCAAAAGAGGATCAAATTTAGAGCAAAAATGGGCTATGTGAAAATTTGACCCGTGGCAGCTAAGCGCCTGACCCTTGGTGCATAGGCGCGACAGTTAAAAAAACAAATTAAATCAAATTTGGCACCATTTTCAAGGGGTGTTTGAAGCAACTTTTGATGTTAACATCCTTAACTTATTTTGGGTGGCAGATTTGAATGAAGAGATGCATTCTTTGGTGGATACATTGAATCTGGACATGATTTGAAGAGACACCAAGGCACCTTTTGAAAAATTTTAAAAAGAAGACTTGAAGATCAGAAAAATGGTTGTTGTTGGAGGGTGTGATTAGTGTTAAGAGTAAAGTTTATGTTAGAGAGTTATTGAGAACACACCTTTCCACTTCACCACTTTTATTATTAATTGTATCTAGTTTTTATTAAGAGTAGAATAAAGATTCGGAGTCAACAGAGTTGGGCGCCAACCTCTATTGTATCTTGTAAAAAGAAAGCAAAGTTTAAAAGGATCTTAAGAGTCTTTGGAGAGAATTTTCAGATAAGTGTTTATCTTTGTTTTAAATTTGTTTTTAAAGTAAGACTTGTTGTATTTTCACTGTGATTCTAATTTCAAATCAAGTTGTGATTGTATTTTCTCCATGAATTCTAAGTAATTTTCTTTATCTTTTTTCCTTTTGAATGATGAAGTAATTAAATTATGGAAGGAAGCTGTGTGAAATATAGGATTTCAATGTTGGAAGAAGTTGTGATGATTTACTACCTTGCACTTCATTTACCTCTTGATTTGGCCAATTAAGATGTTAAAATTTGTTATGAGAACATGTAAGAACCAATGCGTTATTGTCTTAATCAACAATTGGAAAGAATCACATGCAATTGTATGGGTGAGAATCGTAGTCCATATAGTTGGGTGCAAATAAATAGGAAAATATGTTTTTAGTTGGGAGTAAAATTAGAGGACTTTAGAGTGACAGGCTAAAGCCCCCTAATTTAGTTTGGTGTTTTAAATTTTGTTATGTGATGTTAGCCCGTAGGTGGAGGGAATCGAGGGAACTCTAAAGTGAGAGCTAGTATCTTCCCTGCCTAACCCATCTACATTATTTCAAAACGTAAAATTAACCAATGTTCTTTATAGAACCAAGTAGGGGTAAAGAATATAATTACTTCTATTTGGCACAACACACTTAGATACTTCCACAACGAAATTCCATAATTATTACTGATTCATTGAAAAAGGAAAAAGATAGTTTATTCTCAATTACTTTCATATTATTTTATAGTTGTGTTAACTTTAGTTGTTTTCTTTACTTTTTATTCAAAAAATACCAAAAACAAATTTGAAATGCTTTATATCTTAAAGCATACTTTACAAAATCATTTTAAAAAGTAAAAAGTTATTTTTCTTATTTCTGTAAAATTTTAGACATTTTCCTGTGGGTTTGATATCTTGGGGATTAATCAAAAAGTCCTATATTACTTGATAAATGATACGTATACATGTGTAGTATCTCATATTATAAATAATTAAAGTATAATTTCATATCTAAGTCCTAAGTGTAAATATTCAAAGATCAGTAACCATACATGCAGAACTTCAAAACGAGTAAAGAGTCGGTTTGAGCTTCTAAAACAAGATGGGTCCCATCTCTAGTCTTCTAGGATAGTCAAATAGGAATCCTATGGCTAGATCCTAAGAAATAAGAAGAGAGAAAGACCTCACCAAAAATGAGGTCAACAGTAGTTTTCTTCCATAAGAAGTCTGTGCATACAAATTGAAGGACTGATTTCTTTAATATCAGCTATGATCCATCCAAAGGCTTTCTTATATTTATTTAAAGTTTCAAGCAAATTCTCTTCTTCTGTAGTTAATTTTGAAGAAATTTTAACTGGCAAATTTGATGAATCACCTTAAAAGGCATATTTTAAATGTTCAGGAAGTAACTTCAATTCAAGTTCAAGAAGTTTTATAATTGATGGACTAAATGATTCATCTTTATTTGTCATGTCAAAAACTTCAAGATTTTCTGAATATAATGTATGTCTTTCTCAATAAAATCCTTAAAATTTTGTGTTTCCTCTTCTTGTTCGTGTTCTAATTGTTTACTTTTAGATTTTTCTTCATATGTTGCTTTAATATGGAATTCACTGAGATATCTCATTACATCCATCCTAAAACATTCATCTTATTTACCTTTTGCAAGATATTTCATTGATATTGAAATATTAATGTCACAATTTGATCATTAACACACATAGTTAATTCCTCTTTCTACACGTCTATCATTGCTTTACCTGTATCTAGGAAAGGTCTCCCCAAAATAATTGGTATCTCTTTATCTTCGTGCATATAAAGCACAATGAAATCAACAAGAAAGATAAATTCATCCTTTTTTACTAAAATATATTCTATAACTCATCCTAGTTATTTAAATATAGATAATGACATAAGGTTAATGCTTTCACCTAAATCACATAAAGCTTTCCCATAAATCTTTCTCTAATCGCAAAAGGAATTGTGAAGCTACCAGGATCTTTAATCTTTTCACAAAGTTTCTTCTGAATTATTGTAATGCATTCTTCACTAAGTGTAATAGTCTAATTATCATCAAACTTCTTTTATTTGTTGAGACAATCCTTCATAAACTTCACATAGCTTGGCATCTATTCTAAGGATTCAACAAATGACATATTAATTGTAAGTTTCTTAAAAATTTCCAAGAATTTTGAAAATTGCTTATCCAACTTTTATTGTCAAAGTCTTTGAGGAAATGGTGGTGGTGGCCTTTCTAAATCAATTTTAGGTGGAGAAATAGATCTTTCAAAACCTTTCTGAGTGTCCTCTTTTAGTTCTTTAATTTCTTCTTTCTCTACTTCAATTTCTTTGTGAACTCTACCTTCCAACTCTCTTACACTTCTCAATTGAACAGCTTTAACTTGCTCTTTATTTTTATCTCTTGGAATTATCTCAGTATTACTAGGAAGTGTTCTTTGGGATCTATTACTTAATTAATTGGCTATTTGTCTCAATTGTTTCTCAATTTTTATAATTATAGCTACTTGACTTTGCAACTGATTTCCATTTGTAACACCACTTCTTCTATAGACAACTTATTCTCTTTAAATTGTGAAGTATTGTTAAAACATGGAGCATAATTAGGTCTATAATTATTATTCCTTTAGTTGTTCCAATTCTCTAATGGGTTTACTTGATTGTTCCCCCATTGTTGATTACTACCACCCTGATTATTGTTATTCCAGTTAAAGTTTGGATAATTATTCCAACCTGGGTTATAATAATTGGAATATGGGTAATAAGGCTTTTTTATGGCATTCAAAGTTTCTAATGATGTTTAAGAATCTACCATTTGGCCTAATAAATTTTCTTCAATCATTCAATTTGGTTGAGAAAAAGTCATTCCAAATTGGTCTATCTTCCTTGAAATTGCAGCAACTTGATTTGCTAGCATTGCAAAAGCATCAGATTCATGAATATTGGCTACCTTTTTAGGATTTACCCTCTCAAAATGCCATTGAAAATTATTTGTAGTCATTTCTTCAATTAAAGCATAAGCATGATTATACTATTTCGACATCAATGAACCACCAGTAGTAGCATCGATAATAGATCTAAGAGATCCAACTAATCCATTATAAAAATTTGAATTATTAACCAATCTTGTATTGAATGGTGTGGGCACTTTGTTAAGAGATCTTTAAAATGTTTCCATGCTTTAAAAATAGATTCCCCTTCAAAATGACAAAAAGATTTAATATCATTTCTAAGCTTAGCAGTCTTTGATGGTGGAAAATATTTAGCAAGAAATTTTAGCAATAAATCACCCTAAGTTTTGATATATCCAGGTGCTAAAGAATGTAACCATATATTAGCTTTATCCCTTAATGAAAAAGGGAAAAGTCTAAGTGTAATAACATCATCCAAAACACCATCATATTTAAATGTAGCACATAATTCTAGAAATTTGGCAAAATGTAAATTTTGATCTTCTGTTGGTGCTCCCCAAACTGATTATTAGATAATATTTGGATAATAATAGGTTTAAGTTCAAATTAATTGGCATAAATACTACCATGAAATTCATCTACTGTAAGGTTAGCAAGATCTCTTAAAGGTCTAAATTCTTGATGAATTTCAGCATTTTGATTATTTTGATTTGTCATTTCTTAAATATTTTTATCTTTTTCTGTTTATTTCATTTTTTTATTTTTCTTATAGTTCTTTCTAATTCAAAATCGTAAGACACAAGTATTTCAAAAACTGAACAACGCATACACAATTATAAAACACAATAAAATAAAATCACACAACAAAAACATCAACTTCCTAAAATAATTCTAAAAAGTTTAAATAAGACTTTAAAAAGTAAAAATTAATTTTTCTTGAAATTTTTTCTTTATTTTATTTCTCTTCCCATCAAGGGCGCAAAAACTTGATCCACCGATATTTATGCTTACGATATTTATATATGATTTGATACTCCTTTTTAATGATTTT
Source organism: Papilionanthe hookeriana x Papilionanthe teres (assembly GCA_022702705.1). Lineage (NCBI taxonomy): Eukaryota > Viridiplantae > Streptophyta > Magnoliopsida > Asparagales > Orchidaceae > Papilionanthe > Papilionanthe hookeriana x Papilionanthe teres. Next base: position 156,134,091 of record CM040426.1, read on the forward strand.
ATAATGTGGATACTATGAAAGTGTATGTATCATTTATCAAGTAATATAGGACTTTCTGATTAAGCCTCGAGATATCGAACCCACAGAGAAAGTGATAAGTAAAAAAATATATTCCAACACAGAAAATAAAAAATTAACCTTTTACTTTTATGAAAAAATCTTACTCAAACTATAGATAATATTCTAGGAAATAAATTCGATTCTTTTTCTTAGTTTTTATAATTTGATATGAAATTAAGTAACTACTTTAACTAAACTTTTGTAAGATGAAAACTTATGAAAATGAAATATCTTTTCTTTTTTCTTTTTATGAATCAGTAACAAGTCATGGTATTATTGTGGAAATATCTAAAATGTGTTGTACCAAATAAGAGTAATTATATTCCTTACCCTTACTAGAGATGTTATAAAGAACCTGGTTAATCTACTGTTTTAAAAATCTTGAAGACGGGTTAGGCAGGAAAAATAATAGCTCTCACTATAGAGTTTCCTTGATTCTCTCCACCTGGGGTCTAACATCTCATATCAAAACATAGAACAATAAATCAAATAAGGGGCTTTAGGCTGTCACTCTAATGTCCTCTAATTTTACGCCATTAAAGTATATCTCCCTATTTGTTTGCACTCAACTATGTGTATTACATTCTCACCTATATAATCTCATGTGATTCTTTCCTATTGTTGATTGAGACAATACCATACAGATTCTTACATGTTCTCACAATAAATTTTAACATCTTAATTGGCCAAATCAAGAAGTAAATGAAGTGCAAGGTTGTAAATCATCACAAGTTCTTCCAACTTTGAAATCCTATACTTCACACAACATACTTCCATGACTTTATTAACTCCTTAATTTAAGGAAAAAGATAATGAAAACAACTTAGAATTTATGGAAAAAATACAGTCACAACTTATTTTAAAAGTAGAAATCATAGTGAAAACACAAGAAGTCTTAATTAAAATCCAAATGTAATAACAAAGATAAAGACTTATCTGAAAATTCTCTCCACCAAACTCTTGAAGTTCCTTTGAAAACTTTGCTTTCACTTACATAACTCCTTAGAGGTTGGCGCCCAACTCTAAGAGTTCTAATTATCACTTCTAATCCTAATACAAACTGTAATAAAGTAAAGTAAAGATGGTGAAGTGGAGAGGTTTGTTCTAAAATAACTCTTAAAATAAACCACACAACAACCATATTTCTGATCTTAAAGTCCTCTTTTTAGAGTTTTCCAATAGGTGTCTTTGTACCTCTTCAAATTATGTCAAGATTCAATGTATCTTCCAAGAGATGCATCCATTTAAAAGAGATTTAATTTAATTTTGGCACCAATAGGGAGCTACCATGTTCTTACTAAGAGATGCCTCAAAAACCTCTTCAAAATGATGCATAAAATTAAATAACTCCTCTTTTATAACTGTCACGCGTAAGCACGAGGTTTCTGGCACTTAGCCGTGAGCCTGCTCTAGATCTGGGCGCACAGCTGCGAGGCCTTGGTGCATAAGCATGGGTTCTCGCGCTTAGCCACCATAAATCACTTTCTCAATTTTCTTTATTTTTGCTCCAAAATTGATCCTTTTTCACTTCTTTCATCACAATCTTCCATTTAATCATAATTATAAGAAAAACACATAAAATACCTTCCATTAAAGTGTAACATCATCAAAAATAGGTATAAAACTGTGTGTAAAAATACTATATATTTTAGGTGTATCGTTCCTCCCCCTCACAATGATATTATGGTGAGTGAATGATATAGATTAGTATAATTATTGTATTGTGCCAAATAGGAGCATACCTATTCGTTATCCTATTCTGAGTGCTATAAAGAACATTGGCTAATCCTAAGTTTAGTCCCTAAATATGTGGTTAGGCTAGGAGGATATTGGCTCTCACTCCAGAGCTCCCTTTTCCCTTTGCCTGAAGGCTAACTCTCGCTTTAATTTCCAAACAATAGGACCAAATTGGAGATTTTAGTCTGTCATCCTAAAATCTTCAATTCTACATCCAACAAACCATCTTTCCCTATTTATTTGTATCCAACACCCATGAACTACATCACTCATTCATGGACAATGAATGTAATCTCCACTTCTGTTGTATAAAACATAGCCTTTTCGGATCATATGTTTCACAACATATTTTAACAATTCAATTGGCCAGATCAAAAAGTAAATGAAGAACGAAGTGAAAAATCATTACAATTTCTTATCTTCATATGACACATCCAATCTAAACTATCACTGCACTATTTATCATTGCAAGGAGAACGACAAAAAAATCTACTCAGAATTCATGAGGAAAATACGACAAAACAATAATTTTATATATGAAAGTAAAGTCATACAAACAATAAGAAGATTCTTTGAATCTCCCCAATATGAAAGCAAAGTCATACAAACAATAAGAAGTCATATAACAACTTATCTTAATTTCTTTCCCATGCAAATCCCTTGAATTTTTTTTGAATCTCCTTCTCTCTTTACAACAACACACAATTCTCTCTTGGAATAGTAGGGAATAAGCAATCTCTCAATTTCCCTCTCCTCCTACAACTCTTTTGAGAAGAATCCATCACAAAATAACACTTAACACCAAACTCTAGACTCTAAACTCTCTCTAAAAACTTCATCTTAGCACACACACACTTTACTTCACTTACATCAACACACACACACTTTACTTCACTTACATCAACACACACCACTAATTATAGAGTCCAAAATAAGTTAAAATAGTCTAGGAACAAACCCAAGATTTTCCTCAAGAATCCCTCTAAAAGTCTTCCAAATACATTCAATTTGGCCTCAACTGACATTGGACGCCATCAGCGCCCTATCGCGTGATTTAGTTCGAGACTCTCTGAAAAAACATGTCATCGGCGCTAAAATTTCAATTTATTGGTTTTTACCTTTTTTCGCTCCAAATTTGTTCCTTTTCACTTCTCTTTACTCAATTTGCCTAAAATCATCATACCTGTAGCAAAACATGAAAAATAACTTCCTTTAAAGTGCAATATCACTAAAAATGAGTATAAAATATATATAAAAAATCAAATATTATTTTAGTGCATCAATCAGTTACCTATGTTTGTACCAAAGGTTACCTCAAACACCCCTTCAAAATTCACCAAATTTTTTTTGAAATTGCAAAGTAACTACCTTGCGCTTAAGCGTGGGACCTTGGGCATTTTGGCATGGCCTTCTCTTTCTGCTGGCGCTTAGGCGTCAGATCTGGGCGCTTAGGAGCCCAAGTTCAATATAACACTTTCTTCGTTTTTGCTCCAAATTAGATCCCTTTTCACTCCTTTTAATATATTTACTCCATTCAATTGTACTGAAAGAAAAACACAAAAATACTTTCCGTTAGAGTGAAATAACATCAAAAATAGGTATATAAATGTGTACAAAAATATTATATATCATAGGTATATCATGTCTCGTGCCCAACCAACCATGACATGTAGGTGACACTACAAGACAAACCATGTCAAGTCCAAGCACTAGAGGACAAAGCCACAAACCTCATCATGGGGGAAGCCACATGGCAGCTTGGACATGGACCCTTTGATTCACCTTTGGAGAGGCCAAACCATGTCTTGGAGAGCCAATATCAGACCAATGTTGGTATTAGCCACCCACCAAAAAGATCTCCAATAAAACCAAGCCCTCTTCCATGCCTTCTTCTCCATCACTAACATCACCATGGCTAAGGTATCAAAACTTCAAAAAACCTTCCTCCCACTGCCAAAAGCCTCCCAAACTCTCTGAAAATCCTCTGAGGTACCACCCAAGCATCCCCATGCCATTCCAAGCTCTCCCACCTCTCTCAAGACTATAAAAAGGAGGGAACTTCAGATTCGTAAGAGAAGACCAAGCTCTATAATCAGCCACCTAAACCTCTTGTACACAACAACAAAAACACTCCTCTTGACCTTTGATCCACTTTTCGATATTTATACTTACAACTATGATATGAAAATTAGCAACGGCACCAAAAACTTGATCCCGCATTGAATATATATATATATATATACTGATGATTCTATTATGGAATTTATGATTTATATTATGGATACTACGCAAGTATACGTATCGTTATCAAGTAATATGGGGCTTTAATGAAGTCCTAGATATCGATCTCACAAGGAAGTTAGAGAATTTCAAAGACATATTAAAGTAGACTTACTTACTAATCTAGTATACGGAAATTAAGAACACTTAGACTAAAATAAACTAATGCTTAAAGGTTGAATATAAGATTTCAGAAAAGTACCTTCCTCCTTGTTTAAGGGGATTAAGTGAATGAAGAATTAAATGAGTTTTTAATTGTATTGTGCCAAATAGGAGCATTCATATTCTTTACCCTTTGGTCCAGGTGCAAAGAACATTGACTAGTCTTATGTTTGATTACTGAATCTGTGGCTAGGCTGGGAGGATACCGACAGCCACTTCAGAGCTCCCACGTTCCCCTCGCCTGAGGGCTAACATCTACACTTCAGCTCCCAAACAATAAGACCGAATTGAATATTTTAGTCTGTCACACTAAAATGTCCAATTCTACATCCGATAGTTAATATTTCCCTATTTATTTGCACCCTCCTTCCAAGGCTTTTGACTTCCCTGAATCTTGGATGTAATCTTTACTATAGTTGATAATTCAACATATGTTAACAAATCAATTGGCCATATTGAAAGTAAATTAAGATTTAATTAAAAGATTAGCATAATTTCTATTTTCATATTTTTAGGCACAACTACTTTAATTCATCATTTCACGAAATCTCGATAACAAGGAGAAAGACTAAGGTAACTACTCAGAATGCATGGGAAAAATAACACAAATCATGGATTTCATTAAATTTAAAAAACAATAAACAAATATACTTATCTCAATTCTTCTCCCCAAGCAAACTCCTTGAAGTTCCTTTGACTCTTCCTTCCAGTACAGCACACTTAATTAATCTCACCAAAACGCTAAACACTATATCTACTCACTAAAAAGACTCTAAGATGACACTTAAAATTACACTTAAATTACACTTAACTTTCACTGTAAATGACTAAAATTCATCTCTATTTATAGAAGGAGTCAAATCTCCAAAGGGTACTTAAGCACCTCTTCAAAAAGCGTCCAGATTCAATGTATCTTGGCTCTTTTCAACTGTCTCACCGTTGGCGGCTCGATCTCGCCGTCGGCGGGCTTCTAGAAGATGGGCTAACCACGCCGATTTCGCTGTCAGCGGGCTCTTTATAAAATATTCAAAATCTCTCAGGAAAATCTCGCCATCGGCGGCTTAAATCTTGTCGTCGGCGGGACAGTTCATTTTTCATCATATCGAATCCTTTTTGCTCCAAATCTGCTTCTTTTGTGCTTTTTGCTTTCAGTACTTATAAATCTTCATTCCTGCAATAAAATAAAGAAAATAACTTTTTTTAAAGTGCAATTTCATATAAAATTGGTATAAATTTCTCAATACATTTTTCTGTGGTCAGAATCCCCCAAACTTAACTATTACTTGCCCTCAAGTAATTTTAATACTACATAAAAGTAATGATTATTTGTAGTAAAGTTTTAATTCAGAAATACTATGAATTTGAATTAAATAAGTATTATAGTAAAGTTTAATATAAATATTTTTAGATATTTAAATTAATTTTATAAATATAAGACTATTTAGTCATCAAGTTCAAGATTTTTAGTCTTCTATTTATTTCAAGAATGATTATATTTGAAATATTAAATCACTTAAAATATTCAGATGATAGGAAATTCATGAAAACATTACTCAGTAAAATACTAATCCATATATATAAGTTCAGAAATGGAATTGATGTTTACCCTTTAGGTTGATTCAAATGAAGCCAATTTTTGATAAGGCATTTCCCAAGCTTCTCATCACTTTATATATATATATATATATATATATATATATATATATATATATATATATATATATATATATATATATATATATATTTTTTTTTTTTTCTTTTCTTTCTGGATTGATTTTCAATCCTTTTTTCTTTACTTTTTTTAAAGTGAGGATCACTATTTTTGGTTAGCCTGTTAATAATTTTGAACTTCATTTTTCTCTTCCTAAATTTGAAACTGGAAACATTTACTTCTCTTATACGTATTTCAAAGTTTTTACTTCATTGAGTTTCAATCTTTTCTTTCTTAACTAAATATTTAAGAATTTCATATTTTAAAATATAGTTTTCCTTACTTTAAATAGTTAACTATATTCTTATCCTTTTAAACTAAGTTTCTTAATCTATAAAATTAGTTTAATTACTAGAAATATTTTATTCAACTTTTATATTAATTAGATAAATTAATTCTAGTTACTTAATTAAAATTACTACAGAAATTCATTTTTATAATAATTTTGAAAATGTAAATTGAGAACAATTTAATAATTAAATTTGTATTTTTCCCTCCCCCAAGCTTAAATTTTTTTATCTATCTATATAGGGTGAAAAGGAAATAAACTGTAATATTTAAATCATACCTTTGAGCTTTAGGTATTTCTTCTTTTTAAAGTTCTGCGGGCTTTTTCCATTACTTAATTAACCTGTACTGTTAGTATTTTTCTACACACATAATTTTAAAGAAAGTGCTGGGTAAAGAAGTTTAACACAATACTACCACATTTTATACTAACATATTATACTACATCCACATACATTTACTAATTCAATCCAAGGTTACAATAGCAATTCGAAAACATTAAAAATTTAAAAACTATATAACTTTAACAACAATATTTAAAAAAATCTACACCACATCATAATCAAGTTCATAAACTAAAACATTAATACTAAAATTTAAGACAACAAACAAACAATCACAACATCAGAGTTTATAAGTCAAATAACTAAACAAATAAACATAGAATCTAATCTTCCGCATCAAAGTCCCAAACTATATCGTCGTTTCCTTGATCAGTGGGTGGATTAGGCTGGTAATGAGTATATCGGGGGCACTCAAGAAATACAACATCGAGCTCTCCTCTCCTATAACGATTCTCAGCATCATAATAGGCTATCTCATACTCTGAATGTCTCTGGGGATACTCGCTGTCAAAATCATGTCTTCTCTCTAAGCCTCCAATTCTCTGATCAATATGCTCCAGTTTTTCTTCTATTTTCTCAAAACTTTTCCGCTGTAGAATCATCTCATTCATAACATCCTGAAGGGTAGGAGTACTATAGGGAGGAGGGTCATAACTGGTAGAGGGAATATCTCTACTCGAAGAAGGTACATAGCTCCTAGTCCTAGATCTCCATCCTTCGTGGGATTCATATTTCTTAATATTAGCCGGAGTAATGGGTTTCATAGGCTCCACCCATTCCTCATCATCCCTTGCCTCTACCCCAGATAATTGGAAGAGTGCATAAATCAGACCAGGGTGTCCTAGTCCTCCTCCACTTTCACTTCTTGCAGTGGCTAATATATTCTTATAAATTATACTTCCCACATTACTACTTCTTTGGTTCTGAATACACAAATTCAGAATCGTTCTATCTCTTGTTACCTCACTATGGTGATAAGTGGGTAACAAGGTAGAACAAATAAAATAAGTGCCAGTGCTTTAGATAATGCATTCAACATCGAGAGAGGAAAGTTTACCCTTTCACGCTGCTTAATCTTCCAAACTCCTTTCCCGTCAGTGAGAAAGTTGATCACTTCTTCCAGTGGTCCTTCCATAGTTCCAAAGGTATCGTACTCACAAGTGTATAAGTCTCTTACTTCATAAAAAGAATTAATCCTTGCAGCACTAAAATCTACCAAAAATCCTCTCACCTTGATTGATGCATCTTCGATCGTAGTCAGATTAGCATAGAATTCTTTTACCACTTCCACAGTGGCTCTGTTGGTTATATAACAGAAGTTTTCCTATCCTCTTTCTTTTATTATTCGCTCTACTTCACTTCCAGGATTTTTGAAAACTCGATCCTGAATGCATTTTCTGGCTTGAATATTGTGAAAATATCTTAATTGTGCCCTTGCATTCACAAAACGCGTTTCGTCGTAATCCATTCTTCTCTTTTGTTGTGGAGCCATTTTTTTATCTCTGAAATTCACAAAAATCTTAACTAAACTTCTAAATATTACTAAGATGGCTTCCAATAGTTACTAAAATCAATCTAAATGAAGTTCCATGAATTTCTTCCAAGTCTTTTCTTCTCATTTTAAATTTTTCCAAAATTCCTCAATGTAGAAGAAATTCATGGTGAAAATAAAAAATTTTTACATAGGAGTGAAGCTCTTACCAAGGGAAGATGAAATCCGGCGTCAAAATGTGTTGAAATCGCTCCAAATTCCGCATCTATCGTGCCCTAGGTCGGTTTTTCGATGTTTTGAGGAAGGGGATGATGAATAGTGTCGGTTGACCGGTCAAAATATAGTACATTTTGCGAGCTAATTAATTCACCAAGGCCAAAGTTTCGGGAAAATCTCACCGTCGGCGGGATTGATCTCGCTGTCGACGGGATTTCCGAATTTTTAAAATTTTTTATATTTTTAATTATGTTCAATTTAATTAAGCCTTGTTTTAATGTTTGCTCACTTAATTTGATATATTTTCTAAGATTAGATATTCTACTGATTCATATAAGGTTTACACAACACAAACAGTATAACTTTTATAATAGAAATCCATGAACTTACAAACTTCAAATACCACAAAACTAACAATTGACTTATCAAATTAACCAAAACACATCTAACTCAGCATTGCAATCCACACCACGATACTAAAAATGTTGAGACTAAACAAACAACATACAATCTCATCTAAACTGAGATTATCTATGTAAAGTTCAAATTATATCAAAAACTAAATTCAAATCAATACACATACATATAATATGAATAGAAATTTCTGCTACTCATCGAAATCTGAACTGATCTCTTCTTTGATGTTTCCAATAGAATGCAGGTGCACAAACAAATTATAGAAAGGTCTGAAAGGGAATTCTGCAGTAGAATCTTCTTCAATCCACCCTTTCTGTCTCAATAGTCGTATAAAACTTGCCTCCAGATGTCCTGTATGGTCAAAGTGCTCCTTCATTCTCCAATCGATGTGATCGAATAAATCAGAGATGATATCAATAGAATTCATCACATTCTATAGTTCCTTCTCCAATCCTTTAAGTTTCCATAAAATGAGGTTTGTTCTATCAGTCAGGGGCTTAATTAAAGGATTTTTTTGAGATTCTTGATCAGAAATAATTACTGTTTCATCATTGTGATCCAATGTAGGAAACATATCTGTCGGATCTAGAGGTTTCCAAGGCAATAACACTTTTTCCCAAGCTTCGTAGGAAACTTGGTACTGACTACATAAAGCAAATATAGTTGATGGGTGTCCAAGTCCATGAATCGACCCATGCACAATTAATCCTAATGCAGACTTCACAATGATAGATCCAACATCAATAGGCAATCCAGATTGAATACAGTAATTTAAAGTTGTGCATTCCTTCGAGACTTTGTTTACCCTCATAGTGGGTAATAACTTTGACGAAATAAAGAAATGCCAATGCTTTGAGACGAGGTTAAGAAGTGACACAGAAAAACTAACGTACCCGTCTTCTCGTAATTCCCAATCGTCAGGTTCGTCGGTCAGATATCTGTAGATCTCATTGAAGTTGTATCTTGTAGGAACAAAATTTGAATAGTGGCAAACAGGGGTATTTTCAATCGAGTATAATTCATTTATTCGAGAAGGAGTGAAAGTTACCCATTTGCCTCTTACGTAAACACTTCCATTATGGATCGCATGCAGATTAGAGTAGAATTCCTAGAATACTGGAATGACTATAACAGATGTTGTATAGCAGAATACCTCCCAACATCGCTGAACAATCATTTCTTCAATTGTTGTCGTTGAATTCTCCGCTCCTCTGTTTACGAATCATCTTTCTTTAATCAGTCGCTTCTTCATCAAAACCTTGTTGAATAGTCGCTAAGCCTCAGAACTGACGAATTTTCGTCGGTTAAAAACTCCGAATTTCGTGGTTTCTAGTGGATTAGAGGCCATAATAGATTGTTTTGGAGGGGCTCTAATCTTTTCTAAGGAAGAAGATAGTGTAAATATGAAGTTCTAAACGTTTTATATAGAGAAATGGCCTTAGAACCGCCCAAAACCGTAAAATAACTCACAAAAACCACTTTTTAACTATCTCACCGTCGGCGGTAACGATCTTGCCGTCGGCGGGATAGTTAATATATTTAAACTGAATTTGGCCATGCCGATCTCGCTGTCGGCGGGATCGATCTCGCCGTCGGCGAGATTAGGTAAATTGCCCAATTTTTGCTCCAGTCCGAATATTTTCTGATTTCTTCATATAGATTCAAATTTGTGATGAATTTAAAAGGTAAAATGAGTAGTAGAATTTATTCTATATTTTAATTTTCAATAACATTAATAGATCATAATTAATAATTACTATGTGTTGCCTCCCATAAAGCGCTTGGTTTAACGTCGTCAGCCCGACCTAATTTAGTTAGTAATCAGGTTGACTGAGCATTAAAGCCTCTTTAAAATTTGGTCTTCTCCCTTCAAAATAAAGTTTTAATCTGTGTCTGTTTACTTTAAATCTATGCCCAGTTTTTTGATCTTCAATTTCTATCGTTCCGTATGAAAATATTTGAGTTATAGTGAAAGGCCCTAACCATCGAGATTTTAATTTCCCAGGAAATAATTTCAATCTTGTATTATAAAGTAAAACTTCTTGTCCTGGCTCAAAATTCTTCAGGTTAATCTTCTGATCATGCCATAATTTCATTTTTTCTTTATAAATTTTGTCATTATGATAAGATACATTTCTTAATTCATCTAATTTATTCAAATGCAATAATCTCTTCTCACCAGCTTCTTTCAGATTGTAATTAAATTCTTTAATTGCCCAATAAGCTTTATGTTCTAATTCAACTGGTAAGTGGCAAGTTTTTCCATAAATAAGCTCGTAAGGAGTCATTCCAATCGGAGTTTTATAAGCAGATCCTGTATGCCCTTAATGCGATGTCTCAGTCTTATAGACCAATCCAATCTATTAGGGTTTACGATCTTTTCTAAAATATGTTTAATTTCTCGATTAGAAACTTCAGCTAATCCACTGGTTTGTGGATGATAAGCAATTGATATCTTATGAATAATGTTAAATTTTTCTACTAGTTTGTGAATATATTTATTTCTAAAATGAGATCCTCCGTCAGTGATAATCACTTTCGGCATTCCAAATCTAGTAAAAATATTTTTCATTAGAAACTTTGAAACACTCTTAGCATCACATCGAGGTAAAGCTTGTGCTTCAATCCATTTAGAAACATAATCAACAACAACTAATAGATATGAGTTTCCAAATGAAGGAATAAATGGTCCCATAAAATCTAATCCCCAAACATCAAAAATCTCAACTTCTAATATAAAATTTAGAGGCATTTCATTTCTTCTAGATATATTACCTGCTCGTTGGCATTTGTCGCAAGTTCTGATATATCTATAAACATCTCTAAAAAGAGTAGGCCAACAAAATCCAGATTATAAAATTTTATAAGCATTTTTATTTGTTCCAAAATGTCCTCCAAAATCAGAATCATGACATTTCTGAATGATTTGTTCTGTTTCTTCATAAGGCACACATCTTCTAATTATAAGATCCTTACATTGCTTATATAAATATGGTTCATCCCAAAAATATGTTTTAGTATGATGAATGAATTTTTTTCTGTTGTTGCAAAGTTAACATAGGTGATAAAATATCACTTACAATATAATTTACTATATCAGCATACCATGGTATTTTCCACTCATTTATATTATATAGTTGTTCATCGGGAAAATCGTCGGTAATTTCATTATCGGTGTCGGATAATTCATTATATTCTAGCCTTGATAAATGATCTGCAATTTGATTATCGGTTCCTTTTTGTTAATGATTTCAAAATCAAATTCTGCATTAATAATATCCATCTAATTAATCTTAGTTTGGAATCTTTCTTTTGCATTAGATATTTAATAGCATAGTGATCAGTATGCACAATACATTTAGTTCCAATTAGATAAGGCCTAAATTTATCAAAATCATAAACAATTGCTAATAGCTCTTTTCGAGAATCGTATAATTCATTTCAAGCATTATTAAGAGTTTTACTAAGCATAGTATATAACTTTGAAAATTTTATCATATCTTTGCCCAAGTATCGTTCTCTATAGCATAATCACTAGCATCACACATAAGTTCAAATGGTTTCTCCCAATCAGGTGAAACTATTATAGGTGCTGTGATTAATGTATCTTTTAATAATTCAAAAGCATTTAGACATTCAGTTGTGAATTCAAATTTCTTATCCTTTTCTAAAAGTTGGCATAGAGGTTTAGTAATTTTTTAAAAATCTTTTATGTAGCGTCTGTAGAATCCAGCATGTCCAAGAAAACTTCTTACCCATTTTACCGTAGTTGGAGGTGGTAATTTAGCTATAACTTAAATTTTTGCAGGGTCTACTTCCATGTCATTTTCCGAAATTTTATGCCCTAATACAATTCCTCCTGCAACCATAAATTGACATTTCCCCCAATTTAGAACTAAGTTAGTTTTCTCGCATACTTTTAATACTTTTTCAAGATGATTTAAGCATGCATCAAATGACGTTCCAAATACAGAGAAATCATCCATAAATACTTCTATTTCATCATCAATTAATTTACTAAATATAGACATCATACATCTCTGGAATGTAGCAGGTGCATTACATAATCCAAAAGGTATTCTTCGAAAAGCAAATGTTCCATAAGGACTAGTAAATGTAGTTTTCTCTTGATCCTCAGGAGCAATATGTATCTGATGATAACCAGTATATCCATCTAAAAATAAAAATATTTATGTCCGGCTAATCTATCCAACATTTGGTCTAGAAATGGTAATGGGAAGTGATCTTTCCCGGTGGTCGCTTTTAATTTTCTATAGTCAATACATATATGCCATCAAGTAACTTGTCTTATAGGTATTAAATCATTATTTTCATTAGCTTTAACGGTCACTCCTCCTTTCTTAGGAACACAGTGAATTGGGCTTACCCAAGCACTGTCCGAAATAGGATATATAATACCATTATCTAACCATTTTAATATTTCTTTATTGACTACTTCTTTCATTATTGGGTTTAATCTCCTTTGGGGATCTACTCTTGGCTTATGTTCATTATCTAAAATAATTCTGTGCATACAGATTGAAGAACTGATTCCTTTAATATCTGCTAAAGTCCAACCAAAAGTTTTCTTATAATTTTTTAATGTGTCTAACACTTTTTGTTCTTGTGATTCGTTCAATTCAGCTGATATAATAACTGGTAGGGTTGAATGGTTACCTAAGTAAACATATTTTAAATGATTAGGTAAAATTTTTAATTCAAGTTCAGGAGGTCTAATAATTGACGGAACTATACTCTTTTCAGCGTTTTCGTATTATCCAACATTTCAAATATTTCCGTATATAATCCAGCTTTTTCATTATCTCGCTTCTTCAATTAATTCAAGTATTTTCTTTTTCTAACTTTTCTTCATAATATCTTTTAAAATGTTCATTTTTCAAATGTTCAAGTATTTCCATTCGAAAACATTCATCTTCTTTTTCTAAAGCGAGGATATTTCATCGATTTTGCTATGTTAAAAGTTACTTTTTGATCGTTTACTCTCATAGTCAATTCTCCTTTCGAACATCAATCATAGCTTTTCCAGTGGCTAAAAAGGGTCTTCCTAATATTATGGGAATTTTTTTATCTTCTTCCATATCTAGAACAATAAAATCTACCAGGAAGATAAATTTATCCACTTTTACTAACAAATCTTCAATAACTCCCTTAGGATAAGTCACAGAACGATCAGCTAACTGAAGAGTTAGTGAAGTAGGTGAAATTTCTCCTAATTCTAATCTTTTAAAAATTGATAGAGGCATTAGATTGATGCTTGCTCCTAAGTCACACAAAGCTTTTCCATAAATTTTTTCTCCAATAGCGCAAGGTATAGTGAAACTACCAGGATCTTTTAATTTTTCAGGAAGCTTTTTCTGAATAATTGCACTACATTCTTCGATAAGTGCAACAGTTTCATTATCAGTGAATTTTCTTTTTTTATTTAAAATATCTTTCATAAATTTTACATAATTAGGCATTTGTTCTAATGCTTCTACAAAAGGAATATTTACCGTTAATTTTTTTTTTAATTTCAAGGAATTTAGCAAATTGCTTATCTTTTTTTATATTGCTTTAGTTGTTGAGGAAATGGTGGTGGTGGTTTTTCTATAGATATTTTCATAGGGATCAATGGATATTCTAAGTTTTGATCTTGCTGATCCTTTTCTTTTTCGATTTCCACTTCCTCATTTTTACTTTCTGTTTCTTTCTGAATTTTAGTTTCTAACTCTTTTCCACTTCGTAATTGTATCGCTTTAATTTGTTCTTTTCCTTGGTCTTTAGGATTTATTTCCACATTACTAGGAAATGTTCCAGGAATTCTATTGTTAAGCGCGGTAGCGATATGTCCAAGTTGAGTTTCAATATTTTTAATTATTGTTCCTTGAATTTGTAATTGATTTCCTCGAATTTGTAATTAATTTTCTTGATTTTGCAAGTGCTGACCCAAACTCAATATTAATTCTTCTATAGATAACTTCTTATCTTTAAATTGAGTGTTATTAAATTCAGGTGGATAAGAAGTTTATAATTTATATTACCTTGATTAGGTGGATTTCCTATAGAGTTGTTCATCCATTGTTGATTAGTTGTATTGTTATTCCAATTAAAATTTGGATGATTCTTCCAACCAGGATTATAATAATTCGCATAAGGATTATTGGGTCTATTATTAATAGCATTTATAGTTTCATAAGGAGATTGAGAATCTATAATTTGTCCAGTATGTGTTTTCTTCTAATATAGTAGGAGAGTAATTCATTCCAAAATGATCTAATTTCTTTTCTATGCAATGAATTTGAGAAGCTAACATAGATATTGCATCATTTTCATGAACACTAGCTATCTTTTTAGGATTTATTCTTTCAAGAGAGCCATCGAAAATTGTTAGTAGACATTTCTTCGATTAACACATAGAGCTTCATCAAATGGTTTTGACATTAATGAACCTCCAAGCAGTCAGCATCAATGATTGATCTAAGAGATCCTACTAATCCATTGTAAAAAGTTTGTATAATTAACCAATCTGGTAATGCATGATGTGGGCATTTCCTAAGAAGTTCTTTAAATCTCTCCCAAGCTTCATATATGGATTCTCCATCAAACTGACCAAAAGATGTTATATATCATTTCTAAGTTTTGCAGTTTTTGAAGGAGGAAAATATTTGGATAGAAATTTTTGTGATAATTCTCCCCAAGTTTTAATAGATCCCGGTGCTAATGAATTTAACCACATCTTAGCCTTATCCCTTAAAGAAAAAGGAAAAAGCCTAAGTCTAATAAGCATCATTAGATACTCCTTCATATTTAAAAGTAGCACATAGTTCCAAAAACTCGCAAGATGTAAATTAGGATCTTCATTAGGTGAACCACTAAATTGATTATTCCGTACCATTTGGATAATTGCAGGTTTAAGTTCGAATGAGTTAGCGAACTACATCGTGGTTTTGAATAGTTAGGTGAATTTCATCTAATGTAGGGTTGGCATAATCTCTTAATTGTCTTTGTTGGTTTATATTTTCAATTTCGGATTATTTGCCATTTGTGTTAAATTTATAATTTCTCTCTTTTGTTTTCTAATTCTTTTAATTGTGCGCTCTAATTCCGAATCGTAAGGTATTAAATTTTCGTTTCCAAATTTACGCATACAATTTTTAAGTAATATTTAAAATAGTACGTTACTCTAGTAATTATTTTAATAATTATATTAATTAACTTAATAATTACATTACTTCCCCGGCAACGGCGCTAAAAACTTGATCAACTTTTCGATATTTATACTTACAACTATGATATGAAAATTAGCAACGGCACCAAAAACTTGATCCCGCACTGAATATATATATATATATACTGATGATTCTGTTATGGAATTTATGATTTATATTGTGGATACTACACAAGTATACGTATCGTTATCAAGTAATATAGGGTTCTAATGGAGTCCTAGATATCGATCCCACAAGGAAGTTAGAGAATTTCAAAGACAAATTAAAGTAGACTTACTTACTAATCTAGTATACGGAAATTAAGAACACTTAGACTAAAATAAACTAATGCTTAAAGGTTGAATATAAGATTTCATAAAAGTATCTTTCTCCTTGTTTCGAGAAAATTAAGTGAATGAAGAATTAAATGAGTTTTTAATTATATTGTGCCAAATGAAGCATTCCTATTCTTTACCCTTTGGTCCATGTGCAAAGAACATCGACTAGTCTTATGTTTGATTATCGAATCGCAGTCTAGGCTGGGAGGATACCGACTGCCGCTTCAGAGCTCCCACGTTCCCCTCACCTGAGGGCTAATATCTACACTTCAGCTCCCAAACAATAAGTCTGAATTGAATATTTTAGTCTGTCACACTAAAATGTCCAATTCTACGTCCGATAGTTAATATTTCCCTATTTATTTGTACCCTCCTTCCAAGGCTTTTAACTCCCTGAATCTTGGATGTAATATTTATTATAGTTGATAATTCAACATATGTTAACAAATCAATTGGCCAGATTGAAAGTAAATTAAGATTTAAGTAAAAGATTAGCACAATTTCTATTTTCATATTTTTAGGCACAACTACTTTAATTCATCATTTCATGAAATCTCGATAACAAGGAGAAAGACTAAGGTAACTACTCAGAATGCATGGGAAAAATAACACAAATCATAGATTTCATTAAATTTAACAAACAATAAACAAATATACTTATCTCAATTCTTCTCCCCAAGCAGACTCCTTAAAGTTCCTTTGACTCTTCCTTCCAGTACAGCACACTGTACGACTTATTTTTAGGTTGAGTGTTGTATTTTTGAAAAGGGGTCGCCTACAAAAATTGTCGGCAAATTTTAGATTTTAAATTTAATTTAAATATATATAATTTAGAAAGTAGCATTTGATTTTGAAAATGATTTTAAATTTGAAAGTTTTAAGATATGAAATCAAACCGATCTCACATCCCAAATAGTCTATATAAACGAGCACCGCACCACAAACCGTGTATCTATCCCGAAGAATAGACACACTGCTTGGTGATGGGGCTCGATTAAATAAACTAGGAGATCCGTGACATCCGTTTGGTCTCGCGAACCAATTTTATAAGTCGACAAGTTCCCTCGCTTAATATAAATGAATTAAGCGTGGTTTATATTACTCGGGTTCTTAATGTTCCCTATAAGGGCAAGCCCCTATAGTTAATTACATCTTAAATGACGGGAATCATTTAAGAAAACTCTCGATAATGATTAGTGGTTTTGCTTTCAAGAATTTTAAAGTTTAAGGTTTTGAAAGAGTTGAGTTTCGGAATTTCAATAGGGAATGGATCAAATTTGGGACAGTTAATTTCAGGAGTTCAAGGGAAGAAAAGTAGGAGAAGCTGAGGATCCAAGAAGAATCTTGACAACTTCCTAAACTATCCTATTGTTTGGCTTCAATTTGGGAGTTTATTTAATGTTTCGATCCTACCAATTTTAATTAATTAGGACTTATATTAGTATGACATAATCGTACGAATAGCCTCGAAGATGTGAGGGTTTTTGTCATACCGAACGACTACCTCGAAGTCCTAAGACCGGTTAGGGCTTAATTTACATGACGTGATAGTGCAAATGCCTAACAAAAATGTTGAGGATTTATGTTGCACTAGGCAAACTACCTCGAAATCCTATGGCTTGGTTATTTAAAACTAGGAAAGGTTTTGTTGATGTAGATCCGAGTTTTGCTGACGACGATGGCCGTGCTGCCCACTATGCTCCAAGCTCCTTGTTGTTGCAGAGGTTTGGTTATAGAAGTCATAAATCAGGAGATGAGAGAAGTTTTTTGGTTTAGAGAGAATCTTAAAATCCAAGTATTTTTTAATATTTTAATTAAAACAAATCTTAAAGTTATTTAAACAGAACCGATTAAGATCCCACGGTTTCGTCATCCCGACACCGTTATTTTCATCGAATTCACTTAGTCCAGATGAATTTGCTAAACTCAACTGAATGAGTTCCACACTTTCATTTAGATCGTGGGAAATCCCGTTAGCAACACGTGGGTTACATCATCCGAGGTATTCTCGATCATTCAATGAGACATTTTTATTTTAGTTGTGATTGTAGTTTTGTTGTTCTGTTTGTGATTAAATTTTGAGTTGTTTTATATTTTGGAATGTTGTGGCGGTGAATTTTATCTTGCAATGATTTTTAATTTAGTTTTGGTTTCAGTTTAGGGACTATCCTAAAGGTTTTGGTTTTCATGCAACAGTTTTATTTAACATGCAAGAAAAGTAAAGTACAGTGCACGTAAGTAAATTGCAATAAAGTAAATTGCAATAAAATAAATGCGTACCTAGAGGGCTTCCCGTCATCCCAAGCTGCACATAAAACACATGTTAAGGCATTTAAATATTTTTGCAAGAAATACCTAGGTAAAACTAAGGGAATGATTTTGGTTGTCTACCAAATTCCTAATCCTATAACTAGTCATCTCCTATGACATCTAGGTCCTTGGTTTGTTTTAAGGATGATTTTCTTCATCAAAGAACAATTAAATTCAGTTGTTCTTCTAAAACATCCCATCGTATTGAGGAAGTGTTTAGGACGAGTCCTAAACATCTTTTCAATACTTCTGGGATTATTTTAAGTCCAAGTGAATTTAATTGCACAGATGAATTAATCATCCAGGAGTTTAGTTAGACTCTGTCTCTTGCTCAGTGAACTTAGGTACTTGATTACCTGATGAATGAAGTGACATCTCACTTAATACTCTATTTAAGAGTTATAATAATTAAAGCCTTTAAGGGCAAGTTGGTTTATTGAGAATTTTAATCAAATTAATTAAAAGTTTGAGTTAATGGTTTAAAGTGTTTTAATTTAATTATGAGATTTTAATTAATAATTTTAAGTTTGGAATAGTGTTCAAATTACTTTTAGATTTAATTCTTAATGACTTCATTTAGGTTTGTTGTTAAATGATTTTAATTCAATTTGATTTTAATTTAATTTAATTTAATTTAATTTAATTTAATTTTAATTTGATTTTAAATTTAATTTACTTTAATTTTAATTTTAATTTTAATTCAATTTAATTTTAATTTAATTTAATTTTAATTTAATTTAATTTAATTTAATTTAATTTAGTTTAATTTTTTTGATTTAATTCAATTTAATTTTAATTGAATTTAATTTTAATTTAATTGGATTTAATTTAATTTAAATTTTTATTTTTATTTTTATTTTAATTGTTAGTTTTAGTTTAACTTTAATTTTAATTTGATTTTAATTTAATTTGTTTTAATTTTAGTTTGAATTATTAATTTAGATTATTATTTTAACTTTTTAATTAAGAATTAAATATTGTTAAAGTGACTTATTTAGGGATTTTCAAATTAAAGAATAAATGTCCTCTTAATAATATCCCTATTTGAATGATCCAAATTTAAATATATTCTTTTCCAAAATTTAAATTATTTAATTAATTAAAGTTTCATTTTTGATATCTTCAAAGTATTTAATGGGTTCCTACCCCTTAATTTCTCTAAGTTTCAATCATCCAAGAGAAAATTAAAATCAAATATTTTACCCCCCATTTTGATTAAACCTAAAGTTTTAATAAAGGGGTTAAAAATTTTTAATTACCTTTATGCCCTTTTAAGCTTATTTATTTCATAACTCACTAAATTGAGCTTAAATGAATTTAAAATTTTTATGTCACCTCACTCACATGTCAATTAAGACATTAGGGGAGAAGATGTGATTTTTCTGAATTTAATTTATTTATATAATTATTTTTAGTAGAAAATAAGGATTTTCAAAGAAAATTCAACAACATGACCAAGGCAAAGTTTCTATCCTTAAGAAAATTATGGCATGTTTCTAATGACCAAAGGACCACTTGGACCAATTTTGGTGATTTTTGGAATTATATTTTATTTATTATAATTATTTTAAATTTTAGAGTATTAATTAATTATAAAATAAAATTAAAGTTGAAAAATGGATTTTATATTTTTCTTAATTTTCTCTGACCTCAAGGAGTCCATAGAAACAAATTTTCTAATTTTCTAATTTTTCTTTGATTTATTAGAATTATTTTAGTGAAGAGGGTTGAAAATTCATTTTTAATATTAAAAATTACATTAAGCTTTTAAAATTCAGTATCTTATCCTAGGGACTTGGGAAAAATATTTGGTTTGTTCCTAAGTGATTAGGAGTCAAAATGTGACATTTTTATGATTTTTAATCTTTTTGTGATTTTTATTATTTTTAAATTATTAAATTATTAAAATATGGTGGAAAATCAACTTTTTTAGAAAATTCTATTTTTATTTTTCTTAGACTCCTCTGATATCAAAGAAGTCCCAAAATTAATTTGGAGAGTTTTTGAAATGTATTTTTGGAGTTATGAATTTTTAAAGTTTAATTTTGATTATGTGGCTTAATTAATCCATTTAGTGGGGTTAAACATTTCCAATTGACTTCAAATTTTTATGTGATGTCTCTCTAATCCTAAAGATCAGTGAAGAATTGTTTTCAAGTCAATTTGATGTGTGGTTAACCTTAATTAATTCAAATTCACTTTTAGGGGTTTAGGCCAATTAAGGTTATTATGAATGAATTAATTCAAAATATATTTTTCATAGGGTTCTCTGGTCCTAAGGAACATCACCAAATTTTTCTAGGATTTATTTCACAACATGCTAATTATTGGAATTAAAATACCTAAAACAGTGACATGAACTTGAAAATTCAATAACTTTTCACAGAGATGGCCTCTAACCTTGAAAATTTTAGGGAATATTCCCAAGATCAGAGGCTTTAAAAGCCCTATGGTCTTATGCCATGGTGAATTGTCTATGCAAATGAAGAATCAAAATACTAAAAATAGTAAATAAATTATTAAAAATAAAATACCCATCCAATTAACTTGATTTCTTTTCCACATTATTCTCCTATGTTCACTGAGCAAGAGAGTATTTTTATTTTATTTTTGTGATTTTTCTATGCAAAGATATGAATTTTTGAAGTTCTGGTATTTAAATAAATAGAAACTAACCCTATTTTTCAACTTATCCACGCGGCGCCACGCAATCCTCGGCAGCTCCGAAAGGCCACGCGGCGCGTTCTGATTCGATGATGCCATCCGACTCAGCGCTCCGGGGGCCCGCGGTTCACGTAACATTCCCTGGTCCGGCGCAATTTGAACCGTCCGCTCGATACACGCGTGATCCAACGGTTCCCGGTCATCGTCTACAACTGGTGTGCACCCGTGACCGTCCACACTAAAACCCTAAGATCTCACTCGATTCTCAATGGATTTTCGTGTTCTTATGCTCTATGGATTCGTCTTGAAGAGACGAACACATCCATATGGTTTATAGGCTATGAAATTAACTTAAATAAAATGGAGAATCACTGGAAGCTCGGGAGGAAGAGTGAGTTCGTACCTTTGCTCAAAGAAGTGAAGCTTCGATCTGAGAGTTGTGTCACCTTCGATCGGGTCCGTGCAAGCTCCGCATGAAGTCTCTAGCTCTGGGAATTGTCTAGGTATGAAAGTGACCAAGCCCGATCACAAAGCTTGGAGGCTAGAAGCAATGGCCGGCCCGGTGAGGGGGCTTTTGTCGGGGAACTTCTCCTCTGGTCCGGTGAAGGTGTAGGACCAATCAATTTGGAGATTGGCTCACCGTGGTGAAGTGTCCCGTTTTTTTGGTGGATTTTCAACTCAGAAATTGAGCTCATAGAGGGGGTTTTAGGGCTGGATTTCAGTGGGGATCAAGTTCTCTATGTCTGGGGAGGAGTCTGGAATAATTTTGGCAGAGTTTCCTTAAGGTTTCGTTCAACTCCTATTTTGGCCGAGAGGTGGTGGTGTTTAAATAGGCATGGCTGGAGGGCTTCCCAGGGGGGTTAGAAGACTTGGATCAGCTGCTCAGGGGAGGAGAAGAACAGCTCCAGTGGCCATTTGGGTTGGGACGACTCGACCGGGGAGAATCGAAAATTGGCTCACATGGGTGCTCTCGGTCCGGTGGTTTCCGATGGCCGTGGTGGCTGGCCGGCCAGTGGTCGGTCACCCTCAAGGTCGGGAGGACCGAGTGTTGGAGGTTTGTGCAAGCAATTGTCCAATGCCAAGTGTAAAGGGATGGATTAAGTGATAAAGGGAGAAGAGTGATTTTGGGTTCACATGTGTCAACCCATGTATTTGGGCTTGGTTCACCTCCCCATGGTCTGATTTTGGGCCAAGGGGATCAGTTGGGTCAGCTGCCATGGAGTGGTGAAGTCCCAATCAAAATAGTTTAAGTTAATTTTGGGTTATGGTGTTGCATTAAAGAGGTTAAAATGGCTTAAGGAAGGCTTAGGAAAGGACTCCCTCTTCTTGTCATTAATGGCTTGGTGACAAGTCAAACCCCCCATGGCTTTATGTGGCTTGTCCATGGCTTGCATGTGGCTCCATTTGGCTCATCCTTGGCTTAGGAAAAGTGGATTCATTTATATGAAAAAGGAATTTGGAGATTTTGGCAATTTAGTGAAAAATTTAGATGGTGTTTGATTTAGGTTGATTTGATGATTGATTTGGGACTTAGGAATTGATTCCAATTAAAGGGATGATGAGAAGGAATTGTCATGTGGGCTTTGGAATGGGTTTGGGCTTTTGGATTTCACTTTGGATGGGCTTTCAAGATGGTTTAGGAGTGGGCTTTTAGATTTCAAAACAAATTTTAGGATGAAAATTTTGCAAAGGATTGGATCCAATAAGTGCTGAATTTAATTTAGGAATGTTTCATGAATGATTTGGAATCAATTTGGTGTGATTTGGAGTAAAATTGGGTTGAATTTGGGCTTTTTTGGTTATGGTCAAAATGGATCCAATTGGGCTAACTTGAGTTAAGGTTGGGCTAAAGTTGGATTTGATGTAAAATTAATGTTGAGAAATGTTTATGGGAGTGTACAAAGAGTTTTCAACTTTGGTTGGGCTTTGATTTTGGGATTTGGGCCCATTTGGGTTAGGTTTGGGCTTAGGTCAATTTAAGAGGTTTTGGTTTTGGGTTAGGTTTAGGTGGGGTTTAGGTTCAAATTTGGGGCAAATCAAGTTAGTTTTTTGTTTGTGGGAATGTTAGGAAGGCTTTAGAAAAGATTTGGGGCCAATTGGAGTTGAATTGGACTAGGTTTGGGTTAGGTTTAGGTCATGGGCCAAAATTGGGCCTTAGGCCTCAAGTTGAAATTGGGCTCAAATGTCAATCAAATTGGACTTGGATTTGGTCTAAATTGATATTGGGGATATTGAATTGAAGTTTAGAATTGAATTGGACCAGAATAGAGATCAATTGGGGTGGTTTGGTTTGACATTGGGTTCACTTGGGTTCAAAATGGGTCAAATTGGGGGTTTTGGTAAAAGTGGGATAAATTGGCAGAATTGGCCCATGGTATAGTTTAACAAAATGAAATTGGGAATAATTGGGATTTTTTGGAATTTTTTGGGAATTTTTAGAATTTTTAGATTTTTTGGCTAAGAATGGCATTTTGGGTATTTAGAGGGTATTGGGGGGTACTTTTGGAATTTTTGGTATTTTTGGCAATGGATGATCAATTTGAGTGGGGGGGATGTTTAGGATTGATCTTGAGGAATTTTGGGTAATTTAGGTGATTTTGCAAATTTTGGGTAGTTCCAAGGGCATTTGGTAGGTTTAGTAGGTCCGGGGCCTCGGGGGTCAAAAATTGAAATTTTGAAAAAATGAAGATTGATCAAATTTGAGTGAAATGGAATCACTTTGGTTGAGCCATGAAGCCATGTTAAGCTCATATAAGCCATGAGAGGACTCATTTGAGGCATTCTCTGTGTTGTTCCTAACCCTCTTAGCCAGGGGCTTAGGGGTTAAGGACCATCCATATGAATTACCTACATGAGTCAGGAGGTCAAGTTGGGTTAGAGTGTGGTTTTAGGACTTAGAATGTGTGTGAGAATGTAGTGCATGTGCAAGTCAACCCTCACCAGACCAGGCCACCCAGGGTATTCCTAAGGCCAAAAAGTCATATAGGGAACTCATCCTTTAAACCTCCACATTTTATTTCAACCCTCAAGGTGATTTGGGGTCTACAATCAAGCTTGTGGGGTTTGCAGGGAGTCAAGAGGTGTTTGAGTTTCTAAAGGGTGGGTTCCACTTCTAGTCCTCTAAGATTAGTCAAAGGAAAAGCCTAAGGCTAGATCCTAAGTACTAAAGAGAGAAGTAAAAGACCTCATCAAAAATGAGGTCAACACACACTTAATTAATCTTACCAAAACGCTAAACACTCTATCTACTCACTAAAAAGACTCTAAGATGACACTTAAAATTACACTTAAATTACACTTAACTTACACACCAAATGACTAAAATTCGTCTCTATTTATAGAAGGAGTCAAATCTCCAAAGGGTACTTAAGCACCTCTTCAAAAAGCATCTAGATTCAATGTATCTTGGCTCTTTTCAACTGTCTCTCCGTCGGCGGCTCGATCTCGCCGTCGGCGGGCTTCTAGAAGATGGGCTAACTGCGCCGATCTCGCTGTCGGCGGGCTCGATCTCGCCGTCAGCTGGCTCTATAAAATATTCAAAATCTCTCGGGAAAATCTCACCGTCGGCGACTTAAACTCGTCGTCGGTGGGACAGTTCATTTTTCATCATATCGAGTCCTTTTTGCTCCAAATCCGCTTCTTTTGTGATTTTTGCTTTCAGTACTTATAAATCTTCATTCCTGCAATAAAATAAAGAAAATATCTTTCTTTAAAGTGCAATTTCATATAAAATTGGTATAAATTTCTCAATACATTTTTCTGTGGTCAACCTTTTCAATTGTTCCTCACTGTTTTCAGACCAACCCCACCACTAGCAAACCTTAACTTCTCCACCCAAGTTAAGGACAATCTTCATCCCCAAAGTAAACTTCTCAAATACTCAAAATTAATCTCTCCAAAGGCTTCCCCAAGCCTAAAGAAAATATCTTCAATCAAAATTGAGGCGTCTCGAGCCCTCAAACCTATTTGAAGAACAAACTATGAGCCCATTTGGCCTATCTCATAGCTAGAGCTAATTTCAAGTCAAATTGAGGCGAAGAGGAGCTTCGTGGTGTCAATGTGATTGTCTGTGTCAAGCTCAATCAAGGCCACACTTCTTAGGACAAGGTATGGGCTGAAAATCCCTAAATTTAGCATCAGGTTTGGTTTTTTATGAATAAAATGAATACTACATGTCCACCTAGCCATATAGATAGCTTTACCTTGACTAGACGAACGTGTAAGAACAAACCCTGAGTGATATGGTTGAGAATCGAGCATGATCTTAAGGTTCGATAATGGATGTTCATTGGTTCTCTATCTCATGGGGATGATGAACTGGTCCATCCATTTTGGTGTATTAAAAATGGACAGTGCTAATCGAGTTTAACCACGAAACTGTGGAGAGGGGAGCACCATATCGAAGGAAAATGTGGCACTTATGAGGAAAGTGCCACAATTCGGAGGAAATTGTGTGGAGCTTCAAGCAGTATGAGAAACAATATGGCGCTGACTCACTTAAGTAGATAATTCACATTTTCTGACTAAAATAAATCTAGAAAATTAAATAAAACTTTAAAAATTCATAACTTTGAAAATAAAAATCACAAAAATAAATTACAGATACCACTAAACTCAATAAATAGAGGGGAAAATAACAAAAAATAAAAAATAATTAAATTTATATTTAAATTTTTCTTGAGAGAGTATTTTAGTTATTAAACAAAAAAATATAACTCCAAAAATATGAAATTGTTAAGAAAATTTTCCTCCACTCTTTGCAACATTTCCTAATTTTCCATGGTTAGTGGTTTCCCTAACATCAAAATGATTAATTTTCAACCAAATTTATAATTATTTTAAAAAATATTTTAAAAAAATAGATATTTAAAAATTAAATTGGAAATTAAAATAAAACTTTGGGGTACTAAAGTTAATCCCTAAACTGATGATTTCAATCGTAAAAATTTCTAAAAACAAAATTAGTAGATCAGGGGAAAATTTATAAAATTAAAAATTTTACACTTTGGCCAAAAATGTCCCACAAACATAATCTAAATCATTAATCTAAGCTTAGGAGCTCAACCTAGTGGTGTCTTAAGGGTTTGACAACATGGTTTTCTTCTTTACCATGAAACACCCTTAATAACATAACATTAACTCAATTTGAGTTTAGGCTTGGGTTAGGTCAAACCCAATTTAGACCAAAGAAAACCTAGGATTGGACCCCATCCAATTGAAGTATATTTTGAGTCCTGGTCAGATTTAGCTTAGCTCATGCCTAACCAAAATCCTTTAGGTCTAACCCACATTAGACATAAATCCTAAATAAATATTATGGCTAATCCTCATTAAACGTAACCTAAAAATCAACTATCCTTTGGTCTAACCCAAATTAGACAAAAATCTTAACACAAACCTTAGGTCTAACCCACATTAGACCTAACTTTAACTTTGGGCCCAACCTATAAATAATCTATATCCCTTAGGGCTAACTCACATTAGAATTAATCTAACCTTGAAGTCTAACCCACATTAAACCTAAGTATAAACCTTAAGTCTAACCTAACTTGGACCTAGCATCAACCACATTTAGGATTAATCCAAGTTAGACCTCAATTTAACTTAAACTCCTATGCCTAACCTAACTTAGGCCTAGCATAAACCTTTTAAGTCTAACTTAAATTAGTCCTGAACCCCAAAATCTTTAGGTATAAACTAAATTAGACATAAACCTCTAGGTCTAGCCTAACTTAGGCCTAGCCTCAATCCTTTGGGTCTAACTCGCGTTAGACACAAACAGTAATCAACACTTTAGGTCTAACCTAAATTAGACTTAAACCTTAGGTCTAACCTAATTTAGTCCTAGTCAAATGTTTTAGGTCTAACCCACATTAGGCCTTCCCTAAACCTTAGGTCTGACCTAACTTAGACCTAGTCCAACCTTTTAGGTCTAAACCACATTAAACATAACCTAAACTCTAGGACTAACCTAATTTAGACTTAGTCCAATCTTTTAGGTCTAATCCACATTAGACCTAACCTAAAACCTTGGTCCAACCTAACTTAAACCTAGTCCAAACTCTTAGGTATAACCCACATTAGATCTATCCCAAACCCTAGGTCTAACCTAACTTAGACCTAGTCCAACCTTCTAGGTCTAACCCACATTAGACCTCTTAAGTCCTAGGTCTAACCTAACTTGGAGCCAGCCCAAGCTCAATTCAGGGTCTAACTCAAATCAGACCAAGCTCGAGCTACGATCTTTAGGTCTAACATAACTTAGACCTATTTTCAACTTAGACTTCCTCTAGATTTAGCCTAACTTAGATCTAGCCTAAGTCTCACTCAACTAAGTCTTAGTCAAACTAAATTTCTCATTATCATTTGGCACCTTTGCCTGGAATAGTGGTATGCTCTTGTGTAATGGGAAGGGTCAATCTTAGACTGAGATGGGACTTGATTGGTACATGTCTCATAATCTTTAAGGGAACGACGATAATATCAATGGTAGAAATGGAAGTGGCAAGAACACCGATTCCTAAATGATGTTTAACAGTAATCTTGAGTAGTGGTGGAGCGACGGTGTTAGAAGCGATTACGGTGTGGTGATCATTTGATCGATGTTTAGGAGAGGTTTACGGGGGAAAACCTTATCTCCTTCTCGCAACCCTCCAGATGGGTCATAATAAATGACTTATCTTTCTTTAGGATCTGGATTGTCATATGGTGAAAGATAGCACACTCTACTCCCTTCTGGATTTCAACAACAGAATGGTTTTATTTCTTTGTTAGACTTTCAAAGTCTGTCTGTATTTTGGGCAGTGCTGTAACCTTTTCTTCTTTTCCCTCTGACCATTATAGCAAAATGGTCGAGGTGGTGTAGCAAAAATTTTCAAAACATCCACTTCATTAAGGGCAGCAGACAGGGGGTGAAACCTACTCCCTCCTAGGAGAGGTGAGGTCTCAGGTAGCCTAGCCTCCTCTTTTGTAGCTAAAATCTTCATAAGGGCAATGATTTCAACAACTTTCGTTTTCTTTCTCTTGGCCATCTTCTAATTCTTATTCCTTTTCTTTGTTCAGGTTAGAGGTGCAGACCTCGAACTGGACCCAATTTCGAAGATAAAGGGCATTGGAACAAAAGTTGGACTCTTTCCAGTGCCAGGTTCATCGATTATCTGAATTTCTTTCCCCTTTATTGACACAGGAGTGTCAACAAGTGCAGTGACAATCAAACCAGTAGCGGTATCAAATACGATTCTAGGAGCGGTCTAAATAATCCTAGTGGCAGACTTCATGACAACAATATAATTCTATTTGACCAATACCCTCTTCAAAGGGGAAAACTCCTCAACAAACTTTGGATTGAATTCCACAACAGTTTCGCAAACATAGCATTATAAGGCTTTACTACAACAATAGTGACAATTATGAATTTGATTTCAGTGTTGTCAAATCCTTGTTCAAGCTTATTAACGGATCCATCAGGTAGCTCACTTTTAATAATGTTCAAGTTTATCCCAAGGGCAAAAGAGAATATCAACTTCGGTGAAGGCATTTTCTAAAATTTGAAAATTTCAGCATATTATTCTTGTTCTATGTTACGTGGCTATTGTAACAATTTTGGGACAAATACAAAATTGATAAAATTGTATAAATAACTGGGTGTCTCTCTCAAGACTTATCCAAGCAAATTAATTTTATTTGAATTTGAAATTTTAAAATTTTGTTTTGTCTGGGTGATTTCATTATTTTTAGTTATGGAAAGAAAATTTTGAAACAGACAAAAATTTAAATTAGCTTATCAAAATAAGTCGATTTAAAGAGAAATATAGCACATATGAGATGAAAGGATTCAGTCTTAAAATTGGGGATGATTGATTTTATTATCAATTTCTTCATTTTCACTTCTTCGATTAATAACTTAATAATATATTATTTTTTTAGGTTTCCATTACTTCAGAATTTTTTTTTATTTTTATTCTAGAGCCCTTCTATTTAAGGGTGACTATAGAGCCCTTATATTCATGCTGCATAAACTCATACTCAACCGAGGTATATTTTAGTTGGCGAGACTAGACTGTACCACCTCTATCCTTCACAAATGGGTTGGCTTCCCTAACAAGCCAAGATCTAGAAGAAGGCACATTTAGATGAATTTATATTCATATTGGTTCACGACAGCCACTTTGGATTGAACATAACTAATTGTAGGGTGTAGCTTCGTTCTTTACAATAACATTTGAAGTAATGACACAAGGCCAAAATAAATTCGCCTAAAATATTGAATTCTAGCTCGTAATAAAATATTTTTAAAAAAAAAAATATCACAAATAAAATTCAAAATTAATGTGAATATTCATGTGAACATATTTTGAGAGAAACATTAAGTTAAAAGTTGGCAATAGTAAATTGATTTAATGTAAAGAACGACACTTAGAATTTGATGTATGAATTCTTTGTGTTGTACGTCATGCTTAAACATCTTAATCAAAGTTGAGGTCTGTAGGATAGATGATTAATTTTGTGCTATGATGTCGTCCAATAGAAAAGATTACCATCATAATATGATACATTTTTTTATATAAGTGCGGCTATTTTTGTAATGAAAAGTTAATGCAGTATTATCACTATGATCCCAATTGATCAATAATAAATTAAAATAATTATTATATGAATTATTCTCAAATTCAATTTATTATTTAATAAAACTTATAAACAAAAACCCATACAAACTTTTTTTCTTAATTTTTGTAGAAATAGAAATTTTACTATAATTATTACGCATCGTACATCTCATATCCTAAAATAATTTAATATTCGAAAAGTGTCGTTGCTGAACTCGTAGAATTACTTTCCCAAACTATCTCTATATTATAACCATTCAACCTCCTCTTTAAGAAATAAGAAATCATGTCAGTTCACAAACGAGAATAGATAAAGCCCCATTTAATTAAACTCTGAAATAGAGACAATAAACGTTAATTTCCTCCCTTTAATTCAACATTGACATACTTAAATTAAAAAAAGCCTAACCAAGAAGTACTATATCATCAAATCTGAGAAATCCATTGATATTTCATCTGCCAAAATCATCCTGAAACTTTCACTGTTCTCCAAATTATTCTTCAATGAAAAAATGAAAGTGAAGCTACAACCAAGAGGAAAGGTCTTGTTGCTTTTTACACCACCTCCCCTTTTATTATGATAGCCTGGATAATCTTTCTTCTGAAACTCCACCATCTCCTTCAGAATCAGTCCTCTTTCCATTGCTAAACTTCTTATCTTCCACTTGTTATAAGGTTTGTCATTCCTATGGCTGACATGTATCTCACCATTTGCACTTAGTAAGCATCTTGCACTGCTAAAGAAATCACAAAGTAATGCTTTGTGCATCCTGAAATAATAATCAACATCAGAGTTCCAAATTACTATAAAGCTAAAAGTGAATACTAGAACAAGAGAGAGAGAGAGAGAGATCAACATTTATTAATTGATAAATATACACATATAAACTTACATAATGAGCTCTTCATGTTTTTCATGGAGGCCAATATAATGCCCTGCATGAGGAAAATTGAATATGATTCGGTCGAATCGTTTTGCTGTCAAGAAGTTGTTTTCATGCATGTCCTTTACATTTAATCCATGCAATATTGTGCACCCGAGTCTTTTCAGCTCATCAAGGTGATTTCTGGCACTCCAATGCTTCTCCAACAATTTATCTGATATGAAAAGTCATATTAGGCATTTTACTGTTAGCTGACTTGGTTGTTTGTGACAAAGAAAATGTATTTCTTTTAATAATTGCAAGCAAAAGTTTCACTTCACCCTCGTGCAATTTTTTTTTTTTTTTCAGATTGATTCAACAACATCCGAAGCTTTTGCACAAAATAATTAAATTTAAGCTGAAAGCTAAGTTTCGAATTTCTGAAACTTGAAACTTTAAACTTAATTGAAACTTTGAAGCCAAAAAAAATGCAAATATTTATCAAAATCTCCACATAAATTAAGTTTAGAGCCTGTTTAAGAGAAAGTATTAATTTATTTTTTAAGCTTAAAAAAGACTAATATATTATATAGAATCGCACTGTTGCTATTATTTTTTTTTACAAAGAGCACCTTCACGAAATTTAGATAAATACTGGTGATGGAACGGTCGTGATTAGAATCTCATGACCATACCTGGATGATCAAGGGAGGTGGCGACCATGTTGATTGCAGAACCAAAAGCCCTGGCGAGGCACGCCGAAAAGGAGAAGTCTCCTTCACCCACAAGAAGTATTCTCTGAGAGCTCGAGTAATGCTTTATGCATTTCTCCCTCTTACTCCCACCATTGTTCCCTGTTTTCTCACCGGACAAGCTCGATGCTGTCGCTGCTGCTGCTGCTGCTGCTGCTGCTGCTTCCATCAGATCCTGTGAAGAAATGGTTCGGCTTTTCTTTCTATATGAGTATATTCTGCTGCTTCCAATGAGTCGCGCAGGTTAGACACTCTTTACAAGTTTATTAGAATTAGTGATTGTATTAATTACTTTTTTTTAGGTGCTTTCTTATGGAAGAAGCTAACCGTTCGATTATGTCTGCTTTTTTCTTTTATTTTATCGAAGAAATATCTCAGATTAACTTTTTTGCTTTCCTAACAGCTGCTTTACCAATTGCGTCGGTCAATTTCTGTTTTTTCTTTAGAGGTTGAGTGGGGCAACTGTTGGGAAAAATGTTCAGTATATTTTGATAGTTTCCCGATATTCATATGTGTTTATTACATATAACTTAAGATACTTTTACATGTTTTAAGCTTTCGCAATCTAGCTCTCCATTTTAGAGAATATGTGAGAGAAGTGCTGCCATCCTCTCTCCGAATTAATTGAGTCGCTTTGATTATGTTCTACAAAAGGTGAGATATGTAAATTCACAAGAATTGTGTGCCAGGTCTGTAAATTTTCCAAAAGTTCTTAAAGCTTAACCTCCCTCTTCTAATATCTTCCCAGTCTCCTCTCCCAAATCAATTTTTGATCATTTTTTTTAATAAGACAATAGTAGCCTAATTCCATAATTAAAAGCAATTACAAATAGGAATCAAAAGAGGGAAGTTAATAACTAAAATAGGCAGAGCATCACAACAGCAATGCGTATACACTATTCAAATTTTAAGAACATTAATAAAACTCCCATCAAATGGTTGTGGATAGGTTCGAACAAAGTTTAGAAGAATTGGTTGATTTGGTTACGTTCGAGGTGTGTGAACCTATGAAACACCATAAGTAGAATGAAGCTAAAGTCTTAAATATCGAGGTGCTTTTTGGAATAATGTTAAATTTTATCAGAAACTCTAAAATTAAGTGTGCTCGTTTGGGTCCACTCCTATGATGGGTGAATTACTAAGAAGTTCCACCAAGGGGATAAAAACTATGAGACAATTAGGCCAAAGTGGATAATAACTCAACTGTTCGAGCTGTACAAATTTT
The DNA here is from genome assembly GCA_022702705.1 of Papilionanthe hookeriana x Papilionanthe teres. Taxonomy (NCBI): domain Eukaryota; kingdom Viridiplantae; phylum Streptophyta; class Magnoliopsida; order Asparagales; family Orchidaceae; genus Papilionanthe; species Papilionanthe hookeriana x Papilionanthe teres. Next base: position 156,166,764 of record CM040426.1, read on the forward strand.
ATAAGAGCTTTACACCAGCTTGAAAATGGGAAAAATGTGTCATCCAGAATGAAGTGTTTTGCTATGGGAGCCAGTACTTGACCATAGAAAGACAAAATGCTATATGCTGAGGGTCATCTCTTGAATTTATAGGAGCCACCTCTATAATCCTAAATGCCTGATGGATGATTTTTTGTTTAGAAAATTTATGAGGACAACAGTCACTTAAGTGTGGGAAATTGTGAAACTACTTGGGTAAAATGAAGTTAAACTCTTAAACATTGTTGACCTCATTTTTTTGATAAGGTCAACCTTATGACCTAAAATGTCAACTTTGGTCAAAATGGTCAATCATGACCCAATGACCAACCTTGTTGACCTAGTAGGTCAACTTTATGACCTAAAAAAGTCAACTTTGGCCAAAATGGTCAATCCTGACCCAATGACCAACCCTGTTGACCCCATAGGTCAACTTTTTGACCTAAAAAGTCAACCTTGGTCAAAATGGTCAATCCCGACCCAATGACCGACCATGTTGATCCCATAGATCAACCTTTTGACCTCAAAAGTCAACTTTGGTCAAAATGGTCAATTTTTTATCAAATGACCAATTATTAACCCAATGACCTGTTTAAGACCCAAAAAATAACAAAATTAATCAAATAATTAATTTCAAAATTATTTTGATTAATTAAATGAAGTTGACTAATAAATTAATTTTCAATATTTTAATTAATTAAAATGAAAATTAAATTAAAAGTCATAAAGTGACAAAATGCACCAAAATGAAATGAAAAATGACAAAATTAATCAAATAATTGATTTCAAAATTATTTTGATTAATTAATTGGCTAATGATTTAATTTTTTTTAAAAATTTTAATGAATGACATAATTAATTAAAATGAAAAATTAAAATCAAAAGCCATAAAATGATAAAATGCACAAATTAATTAAAAATAATTGAATTAATCAAATAATTAATTCCAAAATTATTTTTGATTAATTAATTGACCAATAATTTAATTCACATTTTAATTAATGACATAATTAATTAAGATGAAAATTAAATTGAAAAGTCATGAAATGAGACAAAATTCAATTTTAATTACATGATTATTAATCAAATAATTAATTTGGAATTATTTTCGATTAATAATTGATTAATAAAATAATTTCCAACATTTAATTAATGACATAATTAATTAAAAATGTAAATTAAATCAAGAGGGGTATTAAATGAAATTTTTAAACCTATGACATTTTGGTTTTCTAAAAATTCCAAAACTCCTTTATGACATCACATATGACCCCATATGGGTTAGACACAACCCATATGACCCATTAAAGAGAAAACAACCCATGGATGACTCATATTTAACCATGGTTAAGAGTCATAATGACATAAAAATGAGGTGGCAAAACCATGGTGTTTTGAAGTGTGACTCATCCTCCTTTACAAGTGAGGTGGCTTGCTAGGTGAGATGAGTTTAGCCACCTCCTAGCCACCCAATGATGAGAAGACAAGGCTTTAACCATTTTCCATACCATGGTTAAGTTCATCATAACATTTTATAAAAAATATTAAGGGGGGAGCTAATGTGTCATCACCCCATGAAATGTTAAATGAGGTGTTGCAAGGAGAAGGTCTCAACCATTTGAGTCACCATTAACCTCTCCCTTAGCCAATGGAATAGGAACAAAGAAATCAAAGCCTATCATGACAATTTGGATCCATAATTGCCATGAAATGTGAACTTGCTTAAGTGGCATAATTCTCATGGGATATAGTGAGGTGATTCTTGGATTACATGGGGGAGGCTGTTACTAGACTCTACTCTACAGATCTAACCATCCCATGGTCTATCCTAAGCTAACCAAGGTTAAACCATGGCCATCCTTGGCTATAAAAAGCCCCTTGGCCGAAATTTTGAAGAAGAGAGAAAAAAATCCATAGAAACCTATAGGCTGCCCAAATCCCTTAGCTCTCAACACAAAAAGTCTTGCTAAGGACCTCAGCAGCCTATTCCAACCAAGATCAAGCCATAGGATCAGCCCAATCAAGCTAATTTGGCCAAAATTCAAAATCAGCCCAAACCTAGCCACTTTGCCAAAATTGCTCACCAAGGCTAGCTATAAAACCAAATTGAAGTGACAAAGATCTTCTTTGGGAGTCCTAGAAGCTGAACATCAAGGCTAATCAAGCTCAAGATTGTTGTGGCCAAGGTATAGATTTATTTTGTCCAAAATAATGCATATAATCAAAAAATTATGGGTTAAACTAGCCCAGAAATGTATCATCACCGTATAGATATAATCTATACATCCAAATGATTCCATAGGTTCAAAAATCACTCAATTTCATTGAGAAATGATTGAGATATTGAGCTTTGAAGTTGGACGGTTTGAATATTTTTCGAATTTTTGGGGATTTATCTCCGCCGTCCGTTCCTGTGTTTAGGAACAGATGGCCCTGATCGCGCCTACTCGTGTCCGCTGTCCGGATCCGCGCACCAGATCATGCCGCCCGTTCGACGGTACGAGGACGCGTGGCAGCTCCTCGTTTTTCTAGGCTAGGTTAATTCAGATTAACTTAAAAAAAATAAAAAATGCATATCTTTTTATCTAGAGCTCCTAAAAATAAAATAAAAATACCCTTGGAATGCTCTTGAAGAGAAGAAAATTATGAGAGCAAAATCATAATTTTGTTCTCAGTATTTAAATTTTAAATAATTAAATACTCTCTGGAGTATTTTAATTATTAAAAATTATTTAAAAATCAAAAAAATGTGAAATTTTTAGAGAAGAACTTTTAAGTCCTTAGACACATCTCCTGATTTTTCTAAGGCTAGGATAGCTCACTAGGATGTGATTTTCTAATTTCCATGAAATTTTGTAATTATTTTCAAAAAAATAATTATAAAATTTGGAAAATTGGAAAATTAAAATTCAAAATGATTGAGATTCTTAGGGTGACATATAACAATCCTAAAACAACAATTCTCAAGTCATTAAATCAATCTAAAAGATATTTGAAAATAAGGTTGAGATTTATTAATTATAAATTAATATTTCAAAACCTTTTCTTAATCCATTTCATAATGAACTAAGCCAATGATGAATCCAAACTCAAATGAACTCAAATCAAACATTAATTAGGGTTAAAGACAACTTAAGCCTAATTAAAATCATTAAACCTTAACTAAATTAGGTTTAATACAAAAATCAAAACTTTAATTAAGTTTAAGGACATATTAAACTTAATTAACTCATTAAACCTTAACTAAATTAGGTTTAATACAAAAATCAAAACTTTAATTAAGTTTAAGGACATATTAAACTTAATTAACTCATTAAACCTTAACTAAATTAGGTTTAATACAAAAATCAAAACTTTAATTAAGTTTAACGACATATTAAACTTAATTAATTCATTAAGCCTTAACTAAATTTGGTTTAATACAAGATCAAACTCTAATTAAGTTTAAGGACATATTAAGCTTAATGAATTCATTAAACCTTAATCACATTAGGTTTAATACAAATCAAACCTTAATTAAGCATTAAACATTATTAGACTTGATTAAAACTTTTAAACATTAATTAAATCAGGTTTAAATCAAACCTAATCCCTAATTAGGTCTAACCCATTAGACATAATTAAACCATTAAGTCTTAACTAAATTAGACTTAATCAAACCTAAACCCTAATTAGGTCTAACCCATTAGACCTAATTAAACCATTAAGTCTTAATGAAATTAGACTTAAACAAAACTAAAACCTAATTAGGTCTAACCCATTAGACCTAATTAAACCATTAAGACTTAACTAAATTAGACTTAATCAAACCTAAAACCTAATTAGGTCTAACCCATTAGACCTAATAAAACCATTAAGTCTTAACTAAATTGACCCACTTTTTAATGTTTACAAAAATAGCAACGGCACCAAAAACTTGATCCCGCTTAATATATATTTAATTTTATGAATCGTATCAAGTAATACAGGGCTCTAGTGGAGTCCTGATTATCGATCCCACAGGGAAGTTTTAAAAGATTTGTAACAGCTAAATTTAAAGGATTTACTTACTAATATAGTATACGGAATTTAGAATACTTAACTAAAGCAATCTAAAGTAAACTAATGCTTTAAATAAAGTTGATTTAAAGATTTCAGAAAAAGTATCATTCCCCTTGTTTTTAGAAACTTAAGTGAATGATGAATTGAAATAGATTTTTATATTGTATTGTGACAAATAGGAGCATTCCTATTCTTTACCCTTTAGTCCAGCTGCAAAGAACATTGACTAGTCCTATACTTGATTACTGAATCGCAGTCTAAGTTTGGGAGGATACTTGTTGCCACTTTAGAGCTCCCACGTTCCCCTCACCTGATGGTAACATCTACACTTCAGCTCTCAAACAATAGGACCAAATTGAATATTTTAGTCTGTCACACTAAAATGTCCAATTCTACGTCCGATAAATAATATTTCTCTATTTATTTGCATCTTTCTTCCAAGGCTTTTGACTTCCCTGAATATTGGATGTAATCTTTACTATAGTTGATAATTCAACATATTTTAACAATTCAATTGGCCAGATTAAAAGTAAATTAAGTTTTAAGTAATAGATTATCATAATTTATTTTAATATATTAGGCACTTCTATTTAATTTCATCAATTCACATAATTTCATAAACAAGGAGAAAGACTAAGAAAACTACTCGAATGCATGGGAATTAAACAAAGCATGGATTTCATTTAAAGTTAATAACAATAAACAAAGATACTTTTCTCAATTTCCTCCCTAGCAGTACTCCTCGAAGTTCCTTTGACTTTTCCTTCTAGTACAGCATACTTCTTAACTCACTACTTACACTTACTCACACTAAACTTCAACTTAGACTCAACAGCACACTAATAGAATACTCTAAGACTCCTAAATTAGACACACTACATACTAAAATTTGTCCTCTATTTATAGAGGTAGACAAAGGTCCAAGGGGTACTTAAGCATCTCTTCAAAAAGCGTCCAGGTTCAATGTATCTGGCATTTTGAACTGTCTCGCCGTCGGCGAGAAACGACCTCGCCGTCAGCGGGGCTTCTAGAAGGTCTTCAAACCACGCGATCTCGCTGTCGGCGGGCTCGGGCTCGCTGTCGGCGAGGTAGTTGCAAACCTTTAAGAAATTCTCTTTATAATCTCGCCGTCGACGGGCTCGATTTCGCCGTCGGCGACTTAGTTCATTTTGCATGTATTTCTTCCTTTTTGATCCAAATTTGCTCTATTTTATGCTTTTTCTTCCATCACTTATAAATCTTCGTTCCTGCAATAAAATAAAGAAAATACCTTTCTTTAAAGTGCAATTTCATAAAAAATAGGTATGAATTTCTTAACATATTTTTCTTTGATCAAAATCCCCAAACTTAATTATTACTTGTCCTCAAGTAATTTTTATACTAAATAAAAACAATGATTTTTGTAATAGAATTTTTTAATTCAAATAAACTATGAATTAAATTTAAATAATACTATAGTAAAGTTAAATAGAAATATTTTTAAGTAATTAAATTAACTTTATAGATATAAGATTATTTAGTTATCGAATCTAAGATTTCTAGCTCTCTATTTATTTCAGGAAAGACTATATTTAAAAGAGTAATTTACTTAAGATATTTAGATGATAAGAAGTTCAAGAAAACACTATTTAGTAAAATACTAATCCATATATATAAGTTTAGAAATATATTTGAGTTTTACCCTTTAGGTTGATTCCATTGAAGCTAATTTTTGATAAGGCATCTCCTCAAGCTTCTCCTCACTTATATTTTTCTTTTCTTTTCTTTTTTTCTTTTTGGATTGATTTTCGATCCTTCACTTTTTCTTTTCGAAGTGAGGATTCTTGTATCTGGATAACTTGTTAATAATTTTGAACTTCAACTTTCTCTTCCTAAATTTGAAACTTAAAATATTTCTTTGTATTTCATAGCATTTACTTCATTGAGTTTCAATCTCTTCTTTTTCACTTAAATACTTAAGAATTTCAATTTTAGAATATAGTTTCCCTTACTTTAAATAGTTTACTATATTCTTATTCCTTTTAACCAAATATCTTATTCTATTAAATTAATTTGAATTTCTAGAAATACTCTATTGAATTTTCTATAATAATTATATAAATTAATTCAAGTTACTGAATTAAAAATTATTACAGAAAATCAAATAATAATAATTTTGAAAATAGAAATTGAGAACAATTTAATAATTAAATTTATATTTTTCCTCCCCAAAACTTAAATTTTTCTATCTATTTCTAAATGGTGAAAAGGAAAATATACAATGAATTTACATCATACCTTTGAGCTTTAGGTATTTCTTTTCATTGAAATTTTTTGCGAGCTTTTTCATTATTTAAAGAACTGTATCTTGTTAGTATTCTTCTACATATATAGTATTTAAAAGAGAGTGCTGGGTAAAGAAATTTTGAAATAAGTATAAAAACACAAACAGATTAAAACTTAATATACTATTACACATCCAATCAACTAGGTTACTAAAACAATCTAAAATTAAAGTTCACAATTTATAAAACTTAAACAACACATTTAAAGAAAAACTAACATACTACCTTAAAGAGAAATTACATACTAATTTAACATATATAAAAAGTCTAACATAACAGCTTAAGCAATTTAAAACAAACACACCAACTCCACAGTCCATAGAAAGTACATAACAATTACACACAAAGTAATAAAGTTCTTAAAATAACAATTAATCTAAACAAACTAAATAAAGTCTCTAATCTTCAGCATCAAAATCCCAAACTATATCATCTCCCTGATCTCCAAGCTGAGAAGGCTGAGCAGGCTGATACTATGTGTAGTGGGGGCATTCAAAAAAGACAACATCTAATTCACATCTCCTGTAACGACGTTCAGCCTCATAATATGTTATTTCGTATTCTGAATGTCGCTGGAGATATTCACTATCATAATCATGTCTTCTCTCCAAGCCTCCAATCCTTTGGTCCATATGCTCAAACTTCCTTTCCATGTTCTCTCCAAATTTTTCAAAACTCTTCCTATGTAGGGTCAGCTCATTCATCAGATCATGAAGGGTAGGGGTGGTGTACTGAAGAGGGTCATAACTAGTAGAAGGTATATCTCTACTCGATGAAGGCATATAACTCCTTGTTCCAGATCTCCATCCTTCGTGGGATTCATATTTCTTAATATTAGCCAGAGTAATGGGTTTCATTGGCTCCACCCATTCCTCATCATCTCTTGCCTCTACCCCAGATAATTGGCAGAGTGCATAGATAAGACCAGGATGTCCTAGTCCTCCTCCACTTTCATTTCTTGATGTGGCTAATATATTCTTATAAATTATATTTCCCACATTAATATTTTTTTGGTTCTGAATACGGAAATTCAGAACTGCTCTATCTCTTGTTACCTCACTATGGTGATATGTGGGTAACAAGGTAGAACAAATGAAGTAGTGCCAGGCCTTAGATAATGCATTTAACATTGAAAGAGGAAAATTTACCCTTTCGCGTTGCTTTATCTTCCAAACTCCTTTCCCGTCAGTGAGAAAGTTTATCACCTCTTCTAGTGGTCCTTCCATTGTTCCAAAAGTATCATAGTCACTGGTATGCAGGTCACGTACCTCATAAAACGAATTAATCCTAGCAGCACTAAATTCAACTAAAAATCCTCTTACTTTGATCGGTGCATCTTCAATTGCAGTCAGATTGGCATAAAATTCCTTGACAACTTCTACAGCAGCCCTGTTTGTAGTATAGCAAAAATTTTCCCATCCTCTTTCCTTAATTATTCGTTCCACTTCTCCACCCGGATTCTTGAAAACTCGATCCTGTATGCATTTTCTTGCTTGAATGTTTTGAAAGTATCGAGTTTGTGCTCTTGCATTTATGAATCGGGTTTCGTCGTAATCCAACCTTCGTCTTTGTCGAGGAGGCATTTCGTTCGATCTATAAAAATCACAAAATTCTAACTAAACTTCTAATTATTACTAAAATGGCTTTCTATAGCAACTAAAATCCATTTAAATCGATCTCCATGAATTTCTTCCAAGTATTTTCTCCATATTTCGAATTTTTCCAAAATTTCCCAATGTAGAAGAAATTCATGGTGAAAATCAAAATTTTTGCATAGGAGTGAAGCACTTACCGAGGGGAGATGAGATCCGGTGTCAAAAAGTGTTGAAATCGCCTCAAATACAAGATCTCACGAGCTACTAGGTCGGTTTTTTTCGAAGTTTTGAGGAAGGGGATGATGAATAGTGTCGGTTGACTGGTCAAATATAGGACATTTCGCGATCTCGCTGTCGGCGAGCTAATTAATTTACCAAGGACAAAGTTTCTGGAAAATCTCGCCGTCGGTGAGATCGTTCTCGCTGTCAGCGACTTTCCCTCGCTGTCGGCGGGATAATTCTCGCCGTCGGCGAGCTCCCAAAAATTTTAAATATTTTAAAATTCTTTAATCATTTTCAACCTCGATTTGGCCCTAATTAATCTTCCGATCACTTAATTTGATAATTTAGTATGAAGACTAGATACTTATTCTCACAAAAAGTTCACACAAACAATATAACTTTATATATGAAATCCATAATACTTACAAACTTCACACTTTTAAACAATAACACATAAGACTTCAATACTTCAAACTCTCATAAATACTCAGCATTGCAATCCACACCACAATACTCTAAATGCTGAGACATAACAAATACATATAATTTCATCAAATCTGAGATGATCAAATTTAAAGTTTAAATGATAGTAAAACCTAAATCCAAATCAACACATATATACACACAAATATAACATAAGATAGAAATCTTTACTACTCCTCGGTGTATGAACTAACATCCTCTACGATATTCCCGATGTGACGCGAGTGCACTGAATAGAGTGTAGAAAGGCACCGAAAGGGAATTCACGATAGATTCTTCATCAATCCACCCTTTCTATCTCAATAAATGAATAAAAGCGGCCTCCGGATGTCCGAGTATGATCAAAGTGCTCCTTCATCCTCCAGTCAAAGTGATCAAACATATCAGAGATATTATCGATGGAATTCATCACGTTTTGTAACTCTTTCTCCAATCCTTTAATCTTTTTCAGAATGAAATTTGTTTAATCAGTAAGGGGCCTCACTAAAGGATTGTTCTGTGATGATCTATCAGAAATAATGGTAATCTCATCATTGTTATCCAAAGTTGGAAACATATCCAGTAGGATCGAGTGGTTTCCATGGCAAAAGTACCTTTTCCCACGCCTCATAAGAAACTTGGTACTGACTGCATAAAGCAAATATAGTCGATGGGTGTCCAAGTCCATGAACTGACCCATGCACAATCAATCCCAATGCAGACTTTACTATAATCGATCCAACATCGATAGGTAGTCCAATTTGAATACAATAATTTAATATAGAGCATTCCTTTGAAACCTTATTTACCCTCATAGTGGGTAATAATTTTGATGAGATAAAGAAATGTCAATGCTTCGAGACGGGGTTAAGAAGTGATGCGAGAAGCCGACATACCGTCTTCGCGCAACTCCCGATCATCGGGTTCGTCGGTCGGGTATCTATAAATCTCGTTCATATTGTATCTTGAAGGAACAAAGTTTGAATAATGACAGACAGGGGTATTCTCTATAGAAAATACTTCATTTTCCCTTGAAGGAGTAAATGTTACCCATCTTCCTCTGACGTAGACACTTCCATTGTTGATCACATGTAGATTAGAGTAAAACTCTTTAACTACAGGAATAACTACAGCGGATGTCGTATAACAAAATACCTCCCAATGCCGCTGCACGATCACTTCTTCAATTTTTGTGGTGGAATTCTCTACTCCTCTGTTGACAAATTCCCTTTCTTTAATAAGTCGCTTCTTCATCAAAACTTTGTTGAAAATACGCTGCGCCTCCGAACTGACGAATTTTCTTCGGTTGAATACTCCAGTTTTAGTGGTTTCTAAGAGTTTGGTGGCCATTTCGGATTGAAAGGAATGGTCTCTAGTCATTTCTAGGGAAGAAAACAGTGTAAAAATGAATTTGGGATGGTTTTCTACAAAGAAATGGCTTTAGAACCGTCCAAAACCGCACATAAAACTTAAGAGACCAATTTTTCAACTGCCTCGCCGTCGGCGGGAAGTTTCTCGCCGTCGGCGAGCTAGTTATAAAACTGATTTAAAGATATGGCACGCGATCTCGCTGTCGGCGGGCTCGGGCTCGCTGTCGGCGAGATTCGGTAAAATTGCCCAATTTCGCTCTGGTCCGAATATTTTCTGATCTCATCATATAGGTTTGAATTTGTGATGATTCTAATTAAAAATTGAATAGTAAGATTTATTTTAATATTACAGACTCACTAATTTGCATATAATTAAAATAAAAGACTACTATGGGTTGCCTCCCATAAAGCGCTTGGTTTAACGTCGTCGGCCAGACCTAATTTCGATTAGTAATCGAGTCGACTAAGCATTAAAACCTCTTTAAAATTTGGTCTTCTACCTTCGAAATATGGTTTTAATCTATGTCCGTTTACCTTAAATCTATGTCTCGTTTTTGGATCTTCAATTTCTATAGTTCCATATGAAAATATTTGAGTTATAGTGAAAGGTCCTAACCATCGAGATTTCAATTTCCCGGAAATAATTTCAATCTAGTATTATATAGCAAAACTTCTTATCCTCGGTTCAAAATTTCTCCGATTAATCTTCCTATCATGCCATAATTTCATCCTTTCTTTATAAATCCTATCATTATCATATGATTCATTCCTTAATTCTTCTAATTCATTTAATTGCAATAATCTCTTCTCACCAGCTTCTTTCATATTATAATTAAATTCTTTAATCGCCCAATATGTTTTATGTTCTAATTCAACTCGGTAAGTGGCAAGTTTTTCCATATATAAGTCCGTAAGGAGTCATTCCAATCGGAGTTTTATAAGCGATCCTGTATGCCCATAATGCGATGTACTAGTCTTATAGACCAGTCCGATCTATTAGGGTTTACGGACTTTTCTAAAATACGCTTAATCTCTCGATTAGAAACTTCGACTAATCCACTAGTTTGTGGATGATAAGCGATTGATATCTTATGAATAATATTATATTTTTCTACTAGTTTGTGAATATATTTATTTCTAAAATGAGTTCCTCCGTCAGTGATAATCACTATCGGCATTCCAAATCTAGTAAAAATATTTTTCATTAAAAATTTTGAAACACTTTTAGCATCACACCTAGGTAAAGCTTGCGCTTCAATCCATTTGGAAACATAATCAACAGCTACTAATATATATGAGTTTCCAAATGAAGGAATAAAAGGTCTCATGAAATCTAATCCCCAATTATCAAAAATTTCAACTTCTAATATAAAATTCGAAGGCATTTCATTTTTCTTGATATATTTCCTACTCTTTGGCATTTATCATGAGTTTTTATATATCCGTATACATCTCTAAATAGAGTAGGCCAGTAGAATCCAGATTGTAGAATTTTATACGCAGTTTTATCTGTCCCAAAATGTCCTCCAAAATTAGAATCATGACATTTTTGAATAATTGGTTCAGTTTCGTCATAAGGCACGCATCTTCTAATAATTGGATCCTTACATTGCTTATATAAGTATGATTCATCCCAAAAGTATGTTTTAGTATCATGAATGAATTTTTTTCTGTTGTTGCAAAGTTAACATAGGTGGTAAAATGTCACTTACAATATAATTTACTATATCAGCATACCAAGGTATTTTCCACTCATTTATATTATAAAGTTGTTCATCAGGAAAACTGTCTATAATTTCATTATCAGTATTAGATAATTCATGATATTCTAATCTTGATAAATGATCAGCAATTTGATTATCAGTTCCCTTTTTGTTAACTATCTCAAAATCAAATTCTTGCATTAATAACATCCATCTAATTAATCTTGTTTTAGAATCCTTTTTTTGCATTAAATATTTTATAGCAAAGTGATCAGTATGCACAATACATTTAGTTCCTATTAGATAAGGCCGAAATTTATTAAAAGCATATACAAATGCTAATAATTCTCTTTCAGTAACTGTATAATTTATTTCAGCATCATTTAGAGTTTTAATAGCATAATATATAACTTTGAAAATCTTATCATATCTTTGCCCAAGAACTGCTCCTATAGCATAATCACTAGCATCACACATAAGCTCAAATGGTTTCTCCCAAATAGGTGAAACTATTATAGGTGCTGTAATTAATTTATCTTTTAATAATTCGAAAGCATTCAGGCATTCAGTTATAAATTCAAATTTCTTGTCCTTTTCAAGAAGTTGACATAGAGGTTTACTAATTTTTGAAAAATCTTTTATATAATGTCTGTAGAATCCAGCATGTCCAAGAAAACTTCTTACCCCTTTCACCGTAGTTGGAGGTGTTAATTTAGCTATAACTTGAATTTTTGCAGGGTCTACTTCCATGTCCTTTGTTGACCTCATTTTTGATGAGGTCTTCTCTTCTTCTTTTTTCTTTTTAGTACTTAGGATCTAGCCTTAGGCTTTTCCTTTGACTATTCTAGAGGATTAGAATTGGGACCCACCACCTAGAAATTCAAACCACTTCTTAACTCCCTGCAAACTCCACAAACTTGATTATAGACCCCTAATCACCTAGAGGGTTGAAATCAAATGTTGAAGTTTAAAGGATGAGTTCCTATAGGACTCTTTGGCCTTAGGGACCTGCCCAGGTGGCCTGGTGCAGTGAGGGTTGACTTACACACACTACACTTATACACTACACTTTCACACACCTCCTAAAACCACACCTATACCCAACTTGACCTCCTGACTCATGAAGGTGATTCACATGGATGGTCCTTAACCCCTAAGCCCTTGGCTAAGAGGGTTAGGAACAACATAGTGAATGCCTCAAATGAGTCCCTTCATGGCTCATGTGGGCTTGATATGGCTTCATGGCTCAACCAAAATGATTTCATTCCACTTACATTCACCCAATCTTCAATTTTCCAAATTTTCAATTTTTGACCCCCGGGACCTTACACCCGCCTAGCCTACCCAAAACCCTTGAAATTACCCAAATTTTTCAAAATTCTCTAAAATCACCCAAATTCCTCAAAATCAATCTCAAATATTCTCCCACCACTCAAATTGACCATTTTTACCCAAAATACTCAAAATTCCAAAAAATACCCCCAATACCCTCCAAATTACCAAAATGCCCCTCTTGACCCAAAAATCCAAAAATTCAGAAAATTCCCAGAAAATTCCAAAAAATCCCAAATATTCCCAATTTCATTTTGTCCAACTACACCATGGGCCAATTTTGTCAATTTACCCCACTTTTGTCAAAATCCCCAATTTGACCCATTTTAACCAAAATGAACCCAATGTCAAACCAAACCTACCCAATTGACCCAAATTCTGGTCCAATTCAATTCTAAACTTTAATTCAACATCCCCAACACCAATCTAGACCAAATCCAAGTCCAATTTGATTGGCATTTGAATCCAATTTCACTTTTGACCTTAAAGCCCAATTTGGACCCATGACCCAAACTTAGCCCAAACTAACCCAATTCAACTCCAATTAACCCCAAACCTTTTCTAAACCTTCCTTAACATCCCCAAAAACAAAACACTAACATGATTTACCCAAAATTTAGACCGAAACCCCACTCAAATTCAACCCAAAGCTAAATGGCCCAATTTTGACCTAAACCCAAACCTAACCCAAATAAGCCCAAACCCCAAAATCAAAACCCAACCAAAGCCAAAACCTCTTTGAAACACTCCCATAAACATTTCCCAACATTAATTTTACATCAATTTCAACCCTAGCCCAACATTGGCCCAAGTTAGCCCAATTTGACCTACATTGGCCCATTTACCAAAGAGGTCCAAATCCAACCCCATTCAAACCCAAATCACTCCAAACTCATTTCAAATCATTCATGACATACCCCTAAACCAAACCCAACAATTATTTGGCCCAAGCCCTTACCAAACTTTCATCCTAAAATCCATTTTAAAATCCAAAAGCCCACTTCCCTAAACCATTTTAAAAGCCCATCTTCACTAAATTTCAAAGGGTCAAACTTCATGCTAAAGCCCATATGACATTCTTTTCATCACCCCATTAATTGATATCATCCCTTAAGTCCTAAATCAATCATCAAATGATTCCAAATCAAGCCTCATGCCAAATCACCCCTAAATACCAAAATTCACAAAATCCTTCTCCATGAAAGTCGACTTAACTTTTCCCAAGCCAAATGGAGCCATGAAGCCATGCATGAGCCCCATGGGAGCCATGAGAGCCATGGAATCTACTTTCCACCTCACCAAACCATTAATGGCAAGAGAGGGGATCCCTTTCTTAAACCCTCTTAAACCCTTTTTTACCTTAAGCATGTCACACACTAAACCATGCTTAGCCACCTCACCATGGATGGAGACCACACCATTTTCTCTTGGCTGACCCAAATGAATCTTTTCAGCCCAAAACCAGGCCTTGGGTGGTGAACCTAGCCCAAAACCATGGGTTGAATCATTTGAACCCAAAATAACCTTCCTTCCATTCCATTTCAATTCAACTCCTTTACACATGTCCATGGCCAATTGACTGCACTAAGCCCCAGCCCTGACCTCCCTAACCAAGATGGTGACCAGTGCCTGGCCGGCCAGCCACCAGGCCGCCGGAAAACACCATGGCCGAAAGCTCACATGTGAGCCAACATTGAAATTCCCCCTTGCTGAGCTGCTTCAAGCCCAATGGCCACCATGGCTGTTCTTCCCTTGACCTAAGCAGCTGATCCCAAGCCTTAAACCCACCTGGGAGGCCCTCCAGCCTCTCCTATTTAAACCCCACCCCTCTCGGCCATGGAAGAAGTGCTGAACCAGACCTTACTGAAACCCTGCCAAAATTGCTCCGAACCACTCTCCACACTTAGAGCGGTTGATCCCCGGTGACAATTTGCCTAATCCCCACCAACGAGCCCAATTTTTTAGCCAAAATTCCACCCAAAACAGGACATCTCCCAACTCCCCACCAAATTCAAATTAAACTCACCCACACCCGCACAAGGTCAAGAGAAGGAGTTCCCCAGGTGAAAGCCCCCTCTCCGGGCCACCCATCCGTTTCCGGACTCCAAGCTTTGTAATCGGGCGTGGTCGAAATCATACCGGACAATTCACCGAGCCAAGGGACTTCATCCGGAGCTTGCTTGGACCCAATCGAAGGTGACACAACCCTCGGATTGAAGCCACACTTCTCCGAGCAAAGGTATGGACTCACTCTTCTTCCCGAGCTTACGAGAGATTCTCTATTTAATTTGAGTTAATTTCAATACATGTTTACCGTATGGATGTGTTCGTCTCCTCAAGACGAATCCATAGAGCATAAGAACAATAAAATCCGTTGAGAATCGAGTGAGAAATTAGGGTTAGAAGGTTGACGGTCACGGGTGCACACCAGTCGTAGACGATGACTGGGAGCCGTCGGATCGAGCGCGTATCGAGCGGACGGCCTGGATTGAGCCGGACAGCGCGATGGTATGTGAACCGCGGGACCCTGGAGCGCTGAGTCGGATGGCGGCGCCGAATCAGAAGACGACGCGTGTGCGTTCGGAGCTGCCGAGGTTGAGCTGGCGCCGCGTCACTTAAGTAGAAAAATAGGATTTTTCTTATTTATTTAATTCCCTAAACTTCAAAAATGCATAACTACGTGTAGGAAAATCAGAAAAATAAAATAAAAATACCCTCTTGCTCGGTGAACGAGAGGAGAATAATGTGGAAAAGAAATCATTTAATTTCATCAAGTATTTTATTTTTAATTATTTATTTACTCTCTCGCACTATTTCAATTCTCCATGCATGTATACAATTCACCATGGCATGAGACCATAGGGCTTTTGAAGCCTTTGAATTTGGGAACATTCCCTGAATTTTCCAAAGTCGAGAGCCACCCCTATGAAGAGTTATTGATTTTTCAATTCTAGGTCATTATTCCGAGTATTTTAATTCTAATAATTAGCATGTTGTGAAATAAATTCTAGGAAAATTTGGTGATGTTTCTTATGACCAGAGGACCATAGGGAAAATGGTTTTTGAGTTAACTCACTTGTAATAACCCTAATTGGCTTAAACACCCAAAATGGAACTTTAATTAATTAGAGTTAATCATAAATCAAATTGACTTGAAATCAATTCTCCACTGACCTTTAGGATCAGAGGAACCCACCATAAAAGTTTGAAGTCAATTGGACTTGGTTAACCCTATCAAATGGGTTGATTAAGCCATTTAGCCAAATTCAAACTTCAAAAATTCATAACTTTCAAAATACTTTTCAAAAATTCACCAAATTAGTTTTGGAGCCTCTCTGATATTATAGGAATTTAAGAAAAATAAAATTGCAATTTTCCAAAAAAGTTGATTTTTACATTATTTTAATATTTTTAATAATTAAAAAATAAAAAAAATCACAAAAATAATAAAATTCACCAAAATGTCACATTTTGAATTTTAATCATTTAGGAACAAACCCCATATTTTTCTTAAGTCTCTATGATGAGATATTAAATTTTAAAGCCCTAAGGTAATTTTAAAATAAAAAAAATGTATTTTCTAGCATCTCTACTAAAATAATTCTAATAAATCAAAGAAAAATCAGAAAATTATGAAAATTGGTTCTCTGGTTTCCTTGATATCAGAGAGATTTTTGAAAAATATAAAATTCATTTTTCAACCTTTATTTTATTTTTAAATTAATTAATACTCCAAAACTCAAAATAATTATAATAAAAATAATGTAATTCAAAAAATCACCAAAATTGGTCCAAGTGGTCCTTTGGTCATTAGTAATGTCCCATAATTTTCTTAAGGACAGAAACTTTCCCTTAGTAATATTATTAAATTTTCTTTGAAAATTCTTATTTTCCACCAAAAATAATTACATAAATAAATTAAATGCAGAAAAATCACATTTTCTCCTCTAATGTCTTGATTGACATATGAGTGAAGTCACATAAAAATTTCAAGTTCACTTAAGCTCAATTTAGTGAGTTATGGAATTATTAAGCTTGAAGGGTAAAATGGTAATTAAAATTTTAACCCTTAATTAAAACTTTAGGCTTAATAAAATGAAAGAGTGAAATATTTGATCCTAATCTGATTTGGATGATTGAAATTTAAATAATTAAGGGTAGAAACCCATCAATCATTTTTAGGAATAAACCTTAATCAATTAATTAATTAAACTTGGAAGAATAATAAAAAAATTGGAATTATTAAAATAGGGATATTATTAGGAAGAGATTTATTCTTTAAAAAAAAAAATCCCTAAATTAATCACCTCAATAATATTTAATTCCTAATTAAAATGATAATCCAAATTTAAGATTTAAAATACTAAAAGACTTAATCATTGAATTAAATTAAAAATTAAAAATTAAAACATTTAAATTAAATCCTTCCAAAATTTCAATTAAATTAATACTTTAATAATTAAATTAAACCATCTTTAAAATATATAAAAAAAAGATATATAAAATATTAAATTAAAATTAAAAATTAAAATTAAATTTAAATTAAATTAAAGCATATTAAATTAAATAAAATTAAATTAAATTAAAACATATTAAATTAAATTAAATTAAATTAAAATGTATTAAACTAAATTAAATTAAATTAAATTAAATTGAAAATAAAACTAAACCAAATTAAATTAAACTAAAATTAAATTAAATTGAATTAAATATAACATTACCTAAGATATAAAGAATTCAAAATAAATCTAAAACAACTTGAACACTATTCCAAACTTAAACCCATTAATTGAAATTAAATTAAATCACAAATCACTTGAACATTAATTTGCCCTCAAAAGCTCATGTTGTCATAACTCCTAAATGGAGTGTTAAGTGAAGTGTTACTTCACTCATAGGATATTCAAATGTCCTAGTTCACTGAGCAAGATAACAAAACTTGAACTCCTGGATGATTAATTCATTTTGTATAATTAAATTCTCTTGGACTTAAAACAATCCTAGAAGTATTGAAAAGATGTTTAAGATTCGTCTCAAGCACTTCCTCAATACGATAGGATGTTTATAAGAACAATTGAACTTAATTGTTCTTTGATGAAGAAAATCGTCCTCAAACCAAAACATAAGAACCTAGACGTCATAGGAGATGACTAGCTATAGGATTAGGAACTTGGTAGAAAACCATAACCCTTCCCTTAGCTTTACCTAGGAACTTGCTTTAAATGCTTAAATATTCTAAATTGTGTTTAAGTGCAGCTTGGGATGACGGGAAGACCCTCCAGGTACGCTTTTATTTTATTGCAATTTACTTCCTTACAATTTACTTTATTGCAAATGCACTTTACTTTTTCTTGCATGATAAACAACCTTTAGGATAGTCCCTAAAACTGAAATCAAAACTAAATTAAAAGTCATTACAAGATAAAATTCACCGCCACAACATTTCAAAATATAAAACAACTCAAAATTTAATCACAAACAAAACAACAAAACTACAACTACAACTAAATTAAAACGTCTTGTTGGATGATCGGGAATGCCTCGGATGATGTAACCTACGTGTTGCTAACGGGATTTCCCACGGTCTAAATGAAAGTGTGGAACTCATTTAGTTGAGTTTAGCAAATTCATCTGGATTAAGTGAATCCGATAAAAATAACGATGCCGAAAGGATAGCACCGTGGGATCTTAACCGGTGTTATTATAATCAACTTTAAGATTTGTTTTAATTAAAACATAAAAAACACTTGGAAATTAAGACCTTATCTAAACCAAAACACTTCTCTCATCTCCTGATTTATGACTTCTAAAACTAAGCCTCTGCAACAACAAAGAGCTCGGAGCATGGTGGGCAGCACGGCCATCGTCATCAGCAAAACCTGAGTCTACTTCAGTAAAACTTTCTTAGAATTAAATAACCAAACCATAGGACTTCGAGGTAGTTTGCCTAGTTCGACATAAATCCTCAACTCTTCGTTAGGCATTTGCATGATCATGTCATGTAAATTAAGCCCTAACCGGTCTTAGGACTCTGAGGTAGTCGTTTGACACGACATAAAACCTCACATCTTCGAGGCTGTTTGTACGATTGTGTCATACGAATATAAGTCCTAATTGATTAAAATTGGCAAGATCAAAACGTTAAATAAACATTAGGGCTTTCCTAAATTTGAGCCAAACAATTGGATAGTCGGGAAATTACCGAAGTTCGCTTCGAATCTGTGATTTCTCCTACCTTTCTTCCTTTGAATTCCCAAAATAAAATGTTCCAAATTTGATCCATTCCCTATTGAAATTCCAAAATTCAATCCCTTGAAAACTTAAACTTTGAAATTTTTTAGATCAGAACTACTGATTATTATCGAGAGTTTTCTTAGGTGATTCCCGTCACTTAAGATGTAATTAACTATAGGGGCTTGCCCTTATAGGGAACTTTAAGAACCCAGGTAATATAAACCCTGCTTAATTCATTTATATTAAGCAGGGGAACTTGTCGGCTTATAAAATTGGTTCACAAACCAAACGGATGTCACAAATCTTCTAGTTTATTTAATCGAGCCCCATTATCAAGCAGTGTGTCTATTCTCCGGGATAGATATACAGTTTGTGGTGCGGTGCTCGTTTATATAAACTATTCGGGATGTGAGATCAGTTTGATTTCATATCTTAAAATTTTGAAACTCAAAATTATTTTTAAAATCAAATACTACTTTCTAAATTATATATATATTTAAATTAAATTTAAAATCTAAAAAAAATCGCCAACAACTTCTGTAGGCGACCCCTTTTTCAAAACACAACCTAAAAATATGCCGACAATTTCTGGCGACTCCGCTGGGGAAATTTCCTCTCTCCATTTTAATCAGATAATTCTGCTTTCAAAAATCGGTAGTGTATCCATGTCCCTAGTGGATCAAACTACCCTTCTTCCCGTTGGAATACTATGTTCATTTCTACCTTGAACAAGTATAGCCAACATTCTCTCGGATTTAGGAGCCACTGTTTAGACACCCCTAAACAGAGAGGTTCCGAGATCCTTTTACCTCATTTTGGAGGTGGGGTGGACCCCCAATAGGTATTAGTTTAGGAGCGGTCTTGCGGGTCGAGAATTTTCTACAAGACTTTCTCTTCCAGTTCCTAATCAATTCCTTTACCATTCCTACAACTCTCCTTCTTTTAATAATTCTCTGTCCTAACGAACAAATCTTTTCGAAAAAAACAATTATCTAAATAAATTTTCTTTTAATACCACAAATACACTAAGATAAACGAAAATGTGTTCGGACTCTTTCTTTTTCGTCATAAGTTTTACGACAAGAAGAAGCACGATTCGGGGACTAACACTTGGAATTTGCCCTGCAGAAATGGAAGCCCCAAAACTGATCTTCTCCTTCGTCAACGGACTGGACCTGGCTGTGTTCAAGGACGAACTGCCTGATAATGGAATCATTCGATTCGGACAAGGATTCGGGAACACCGACCTCAAAATCCCCGACGTCACTCTCTTTTCACTCACAAGCAAAGTACCGGAAACTGAGAAGCCATTGATTGAGTTTAACCTCAAGTCAACTCATGAATTCCCTCCTCTGCAAAAGATTCCAGCCGAGAGGAGTACCGTTGTTCGCGAAGGATCTGTTGTTGCTACCCCCACCTGGTCTAGTTGTCTCCGTACCTACCCCGGCTCGCCAAACTAAAGGGGAAGGAAATTCAGAACTGTGATGAACCTGTGGAGGGTACAGATCTTCCTGTGAGACCTTTCATTTTCGAAATCGGGTCCAGCTCAAGAATTCCATCACTGACACGGACTCAGAGGAGGAACAGAAGTAGAAAGATTGCTAGAGAAGCCAGAGCTGCTGAAGTTGCTTTCTTGGAGGAAATCCCAGAACTACCCGAGTATACACCGCTGCCTGAATACATACCACTTTTGGGAGGAAGTAGGTTCCATCCCCTTTCCGCCGCAGAGGATGAGGAAAATATCCGCAAGATTGCTTCCGCATTGCCTCAGCCCGCATATTACAACAACGGCCGTAAGAAAAGGGCTAGAATTACGCCATTTGCTCGAATGCAAACGCTGATAGAAAAGTTAGCAAGGAAAGAAAAATGCCCTGTGTCAGAAATTTTAAGAAGGATGGAGCGGGTGCCAGCCAAGTCCCGTCTTGGGCCGCGAGTAGAACTCGCTATCGCCGCGGAAAAGCCAAATAAGAGAATGAAAGCTAGTCCACATCGCCGCTGTTTTAGGACTACAAATTAGGGAGGATACCACCTTCCGAAGCATTTGGGCGACGGACCATCCGGTCCTAGACCTTCGCTGCTAGAAGGATGGTATGGCGTCCCACTACCGGACAATTAAGATTAAAACAACAACTCGGAAAGGAAAGTCTCGTCGGGAGACTTGAGTCCGAAGAAAGTGCTACCGCAGTGAAGGGAACTCATGAGAAGGAAACCCGACAGTTATCGCATGACAACCGCAAAGATGTACGTAAAAGACCACTAGAAGATGCTATGGAAAAGCTAAGGACTGATATTCAGCGATTAGCAAGAGAAAGAGAAGAAAAATTCGGAGATGAAGTCGACTCGTCAGAATTCATGGAGGATGAATATGCAGAAATTAACATGGTTGAAACACGAGCTTCGTCAGCTTCACAAGGTGCTCCTGCAGCCGCGAGAAGAGAGGAGCCGGAAGTAATGAGGATGCAGCTTCGGGAGAAAGATGATACGATCGCCCAAATGGCAAAAAGGATGGAAGAGATGGCTGCAGCCCCTAGCCACTCTCCGCAGTCGGGTTCAACCCCAAAGAGAAACACCCCGTAAGTTATTCACATTGTAGATGGAGGAAAGGAGATTACATCCATCAATGGGGATGATCAATTAAAAAAGGATGCAACACAAAGCATGATTCCGGAAAAGGATATCAAGAGCATGGTGGAACAGCAAGTGCGAGAAGCCTTGGCACAATCAAAGAGCGGGACATCCATTCGGACGGGTAGACCTTACCCCGAAGAATTCGACGTTGTCCAATATCCGAAAGGCTTCGTACCACCTCTGTTCAAGACCTTTGACGGAACCGGAAACCCCCGGCAGCATGTTGCACATTTTCGTGCCAGTTGTTGCAATGCCGGCGGAAGTGATGCTTTACTCTTCCGACAATTTGTCGACGACTCGTCGGGATCGCCTTTGATTGGTATACGGAATTACCAAACGGTTCGGTGAAGACATTTTCAGAATTAGAGAACCTCTTCATCAAGCGATTTACCGGAGCTCAGCACCACATCACTGTAGGTGATTTAGTGGTAGAGAAGCAGAAGCCGAATGAAACTTTGGTGGACTACATACTTCGATGGAGGAATCTAAGTATGAAGTGTGAGCCACAGCTACAAGAACAGCATGCAGTCGGCATTTTACAGAAGAGCATTCATGGCCCGATAGCACTTCTCCTCAAGGGATTTACTATTAAAACTTTCAAGAAGTTGTTAAGCAAGGCCGGAAGCTTGCAAGAGGAGGCGAAGCAATTAAGTTTCACCGACAAAACAGAAAAACAGAAGCCCGTGAAAACTTTTGAAAAGAAGTCCGGGATCGTCGCAGCGATCGATAAAGGCAAGCGACCAATACAAATACCGTCGAACGGCCGCGAAGCAAATTCAACGGAATCACCGGCAACCCCGACCCAGCTATCGGTCATCTCAACGGTATGAACAACCACCTCGTCCACAACGTACGTTAAGGGAGCTTCGAGCCGGGAGTATCCGTTCAAGAATGAGGCAAGTTGCGAAAATGTTCCGCGATCGATGAAGACTCCGGATTTCCAACTCGCCGGAACCTAAGAGACCGAAGAAGTCGACAAGAAGGGTGATCCCAATTTTTGCCCTTACCACCGGATGCTTGGACACAAGATAGAAGATTGTATTACCTTCAAAAGTTGGCTCAACGACAATCTTCGAAAAGGGAATATAACGATCCTGAAGGAATACATGAAGGAACCCTAGAAAGGAAGTTCCGTCAATGTTATCTCGACGGATCTCATTGTTCCGATAGATCCCTATGCGACTGATGATGGATGGATTACCGCTTGGACAAAGTCTTCGAAGAAGATTTTGGATCGCATCCAAACCACTTCGGTGCGAGCCTCAATTCAGAGTTCGAAACCTGTCAAGTCGGCACTATCACTTGCGATAGAAGAACCACCTCAACAAGAGACAATTGAAGAAAAGAAGAAAATTGATCAAGAAGAAAAGACCGAGGCTCTTAAAGCTAGACTAGGGGCTGCTTATCCTAGGATGGTTGTTTCTGATTCGGGGGAGAAATCCCTCGAACCTATGACTCTGTATGATTATTTACTCACTCCGGTGGGATCCTATAATGATAAGGGTTATGGTGTTGGCTACGTTTTGACTGTTTCTAACGATTACGTAACTAGCGACAACCAACCTAATCCGGACATCGATTCCGATACAAGTAACAATTCTCAAATCATACACAATCTCGACGATCACAATGACAAAGAAGACATCCACCAAGGAGGCTACGAGAGTTCAACAAGCAATGAATCTATTTGCGAGTTTCGAGGAGCTCCAGTCACAATAGAGTTAGAGCCTTCAGACTCTGAAGCTAATCCAGAAGAACCTGTCATTCCGATTCAGGAGGAAACACCAACAAACTCAATATCGGATTCGAAGAAATTACGAAGTCAACTTAAGAAGTGGAAGAGTTCTACCTCCGAGAATGGGTCCAAAGGACAAAGGAAAGCAGGCGGTTGTTCAGGAAGAACCAACCCCGGCAAAAGAAATACCCATTCGAGAAGAAATCGAGACACATGAAAATAAAGTGGACTACAACGTGCTAGCCCATCTTAGGAAACTACCGGCCAAACTGAGCATCTACGACGCTCTCATCTTATCAAAGGAGATGAGAGAAGCTCTGATCAAGGCCTTACTTGATCCGAAATTTGCTTAGCTCAAATGACCGGAGATTCCTTAGATGAGGTTTGCTCGTTAAAGGAACGACGAGATGTTACCTTCACGTACAATCACCTACTACTTGGGACAGCAGACCACAACCGACCGTTGTACATTTCGATTACAATCGGGAAGTTTACACTCTCCAGAGTATTGGTGGATCCAGGAGCATCGATCAATATAATGAATCTTCGAACGCTAGCATACTTGGAAATTGATGCTCGCGAGCTCGAAGCGGACAAAATGTTATTAAGAGGATTCAACCATAAAGGAGAAAGAGCCCTCGGATCAATAACACTGCTAATGAAGACCGGTGACTTGGCAAAGACAACCGCGAAATTTCACTTAATTGATTCAGAAACGTCATTCAACGCTCTACTGGGCCGACCATGGATACATGAAAACCGGATGGTACCATCATCCCTACATCAGTGCATCAAAGGCGACTTACAACCATTCTCCGTAGATGAAATTGGAATCCATGAAGATGCAGCTTATTACGCACCTCCGAAGAAAACAATCTTCTCCAGAGATACCATAACGAATGAAGCAAAGGAAGTTCGGGACGACGAAGAACCTGAAATTCTAGTCCAACAGTCACTCACCACTCCCTTACGGTGAGATGGTGAAGGTTTCTCCACAACTCGCATCCGAGGTTGACGCCGGGGATGAGGTCGTGGCAGAGACGTTAGGACAGTTGGACAGAGGAAACCAGCCATCAATGTTGATTGGAAAGATAGTTCTGAAGAAGAAAAAGAGATCAAGCAAGAAGCAGTGACAATAAGTCGGAAGAAGCCGCAATTCAGAATCTCTCTCAAAGATAAAAAGAATGAGGAATATAAATCGATGTACGAGAAGATTAACAATTATGTACATACTATGACCCTGACGCAGATCCATTCTAATAAGATCGAGGGTATGGTGGTCAAAGAGGTACGTAGCGGCGGTGCAAAGCCCATCAAATTCTACCGTGGTGCTCCTTCCTCCAAAACTGAAAATAATGTACAATTTGAAGATGCTACTTCATCAGAATTAATGGAATTGCCTTTTGAGTGGTATTCCCCCTGTGTTCAAAATTTAATTCAGCGTGGTTTCTTACCTCGACAATGGACAAAAGGTCAATCACAACATTTTGAAAATTTATGGAATAACTCGGTCGTCCACCCAATTTAAAGCATGATCTCGGATTCGGCACGGTAGGATCGGTTGACGATACCGAATTTTGCTTGGTTGTCACTTGCGAGTCTAATGAAGACCGCATGGAAACTTCGAAGAGTTTGAAGATTTACAAATTGGAAACGCTCCACCAGAGTTCGAAGAAGAGATCAAATCTACAATAGATGAATTAACGGAAGTTAACTTAGGTACTAGCGAAGAGCCTAGACCTACCTTTGTTAGCTCCTTACTCAATAAAGAAGACTCCGAAGAAATAATCAAGGTATTAATGGAATTTAAAGACTGTTTTGCTTGGAGCTACGATGTGATGCCAGGATTAGCTCCAGAGGTCGCAGTCCATAAGCTAGGAGTAGATCCTACTGCATTCCGATCGAGACAAGGTCCTAGAAGAATGCGTCTAGAAATCGAACAACAAGTCATAGTTGAAGTTAAAAAGCTAATAGACACCAAATTTGTCCGTAAAGAACAATACCCGACTTGGTTAGCCAATGTGGTGCCAGTCAGGAAGAAGAATGGTCAGATTAGAATTTGTGTGGATTTCAGAGACTTAAACAAGGCATGTCCAAAAGATGAATTCCCTCTACCGATCCCAGAATTAATGATCGACATTGCTTCAACACATGAAATATTTTCATTCATGGATGGATCTTCGGGATACAACCGGATAAAAATGGCTCCAGAAGATGAAAAACTTACGACATTCGAACGCCGATCGGAGTATATTGCTACACAGGTGATGCCATTCGGACTGAAGAACGCAGGAGCAACCTACCAGAGAGCAATGACAAGAATTTTTGATGATCTCATCCACAATCAAGTCGAATGCTACGTGGATGATGTGGTCATCAAAAGCAAAGTAAAGGAAAACCACCTGTATGATTTGAGAATTGTTTTCGAACGATTAAGACAATTTAACCTTAAGATGAATCCCTTAAAATGCGCCTTCGACGTCACCTCCAGGAAATTCTTAGGATTCGTTGTCCGACATCGTGGAATTGAAATCGACCCGGAAAAGATTAAAGCTATCTTAGAAATGCCGCCTCCCAAAACCTTAAAACAACTACGATCTTTTCGAGGGAAGCCGGCATATCTTCGACGCTTTATCTCAAACTTGTCGGTAGGTGTCGACCTTTCTCGGCATTAGTTAAAAAGGACGCCAAATTTATTTGGGAAGAGAAATGCCGAGAAGGCCTTCGAGGACATTAAACAATATTTAATGACACCTCCTGTCTTAGCAGCCCCAGTCTCAGGTAGACCGTTGATACTTTATACCGTGGCTTTAGACGATTCTCTCGGAGCCCTGTTAGCCTAGGTCAATGATGAGGGTAAAGAAAATGCTCTTTACTACCTAAGTCGTCGTTTACTTCCGACGGAAATAAAGTATCCCACAATTGAAAAGCACTGTTTGGCCCTGATCTTCGCCGCTCAAAAGCTCAGGCACTACATGCTTTCTCATAAGGTCAACCTGATCTCGAAATTTAATCCATTGCAATACTTGATGACCCGTCCAACGCTTTCTCACAGACTTGCCAGGTGGTCAATGATATTATTGCAATTCGATATAACTTTCGTGCCTCTTCGTGCCGTAAAGGAACAAGTCCTAGCAGACTTCCTCGCAGAGACACCCTCTGCCGGCGGAATCTCCTCTCAATGACGACTTGCCGGATGAACAAATAATGAGCTTAGAAGACCCTGATGATCAACGTTGGGAATTATATTACGGCGGAGCATCTTCAGCACACAAAGACGAAGAATCGCAAGTGATAGTGCCCGGTAAGGCAGGAATCGGACTAATCTTTATAACACCGGAGCGGGGGATGTTAAGATACTCCTACCACTTAACGCAGCCATGTACAAACAACGAAGCGTAATATGAAGCTCTCATAACAGGATCGGAATTAACTATTCAAATGGGGATAGCAAACATCAACATCTACGGGGATTCGCAGTTAATCATTCAACGGATCGTCTGGACAATACGAATTTTAAAGCCAAGACTCGAGCAATACTTCCAGGTATGCCATACGAGTTGTTGGAACAAATTCCGAATGTGACGATCTACAAAATTCCCGAAAAGAAAATGCTTTAGCAGATGCGTTAGCCCGCCTCGCAAAAGAATTTGCTCGCTTGCAAGACGAATCGAGTAGAAGTGTCGGTTCACGGACGTCGGGTCCTATCACGGCTCAACATAGACACAATACACAAATCGAGAAAAGAAAAAGAATCGATTGCAGAGAAGCGATGTAAAACACAGAAGATTGGCGGCGGCCACTAATGACTACACCGCAAACAAGAAAACTACCGGACGATAGGTCGTTAGCCCATCGGATCAAGAAAAGAACTGCGTCCTACGCATTAATAAACAACACGTTATACGACGAGGTCTTTCGATCAAATGTGGCTAAGGCGCCTAAGAGGGTCCGAGGCCCGTGAAATTGTTAAAGAGGTGCATTCGGGACTGCGTGGCGCTCACCGGTCGGGTCCGAAGATGAAAATGAAAATTAAAAGACTAGGGTACTACCGGCCCTCGATGATGACCGATCGCATGAAAATCGCCAAGAGCTGTCACCAATGCCAAGTGCACGGAGTGGTTCTACACCAACCTCCAAATGTGCTACATCCGACAATTGTGTCGTGGCCATTTGAATGTTGGGGCACAGATATAGTGGGTCCGATAGAACCACCATCTTCAAAAGGACATCGTTTCATTCTTGCGGCTACAGATTACTTTTCCAAGTGGGCAGAGGTAGTTCCACTTAGAGAAGTGAAAGCACACCACGTGCTACAGTTTTTTAAGAACCAAGTTGTCTACCGTTTCAAGTGCCGCGCAGGATCATCTCAGATAATGGGTCAGCATTCAGAAGCACGCAAATCAACAATTTTGTCGGGAGACACGAATCGACCGGCGGTATTCAACAATTTATTATCCAAGAGCAAACGGCCCGGTCGAGGCTTTTAATAAAACTCTCGTTCAAATTTTAAAGAAAACTTTGGACGATAATAAGAGAAATTGGCACGAGAAGTTATTAGAAGCCTTATCGGCCTACCGAACAACCTTCAGAACTCCTACTCAAGCGACACCTTACGCTCTGGTGTATGGGTCCGAGGCAGTGTTACCCTTAGAGGTCCGGCTTCCTTCACTCGGAATTGCGATTGCAAACAAAATCACGACGAAGAGAATGCCAAATTACGACTAGAGGAATTGGAAAGCCCGGAAGGAAAAAGACTTGCAGCGCGGCGAGAATTTAGAACTATACCAAGCTAAGATGGTTCAAGCCCATGACAGATTGGTCCGCCCAAGAACCTTCAAAGTTGGTGACTTAGTTCTCGTTCTCAAGAGACCTATTCTTGCACACCGCAAGATAGGAGGAAAATTTGAACCCACTTGGGAAGGACCGTTTGTGGTTGAGGCAGTCTACTCAGGAGGCTCCTACCAGCTTGTGAATTGCCAAGGAGAAAGACATATGCTTCCGATCAACGGACGATACTTGAAGAAGTATTACGCTACCTGATGTTTCGAAGGAATGAATTCTTCATCCCTAGAAGCACGGGCAAAGTAATTACTTATGACTGGGTCCGAACCCAAAAATAATAAAAAAATGTGCTAAAATAAATAAAATCATGATAATAAAATTTTCTTTGTTCTCTCTTCCAAATCAAAATCTTTTTTCGATCTTCTCCCATTTCATTCCTGTTGAATTTAAAAATATAAAAGGAATAATAAAAAAAAGAAAGAAAACTTTGTCTCTAATAAACATTTTCTTAATGTTCTTGTTCTTAGTACAGCCCCTGATCCTTTTCCTTGTCTTTTCGCAGGGAAATGTCGAACGGGCGGTTGGTCCTGAACTTTAGAAATGGCGTAAGTCTTGCAATCGATGAAAAGAGGGTGAAAGATGGAGCGATAATAGAGATTGACTCGGACTTCGCACCGGCAGGCTCGCAATACGAGGAAAGTGACCGGGTCCCGGCTGATCGAGAGGAACCGCCCGATCGGACGATAATGAAAGTGGGTGGCCCAAGCCACCAACCCGACAGACGAAGAAAAGGAAAACAAACACTGAGGAGGACAAAAGAATCAAGTCTGTGGTCACTACAACAGAGGGCAGGCTTGTCAGCGCCGCGCCCACAGAAATTCAGGAAGTACGAAGAGCTACTCTCACAGCAACTCAGCGAAGAAATAAAAATCGCCGTATCCGCAAGATGTTAACTAAACTAGCGACGGACCGGCGCGACGAGGCGATCGCTACTACCAATGCATATACTTCAAGGATACCGGTTCACCGAGAACCTAAAGAAAGGAGGCCAGCTCCGAGGATAACGAAGAGACCAAGGAAATCTCGAGAAGATCGAAGAAGGAAGGCTACCACGCCACCGGATAAAGCCACCAGTAATGCATAACCTTGTTGCGAAGCGACCCCGGAGGATGTCCCGACGGAGACCATCCCCGAGGAGCCGAGGTATGCAGGAGAACGCGAAGGGATTGAACCATATATCCCACAGTACGTCACCAAGCCTCGCCATTTGCAGATTATTCCAGAATACGAGCTAAAAAGAATGCAGAATGTCGAGAAGCAAACTTTTGAATACTTCGAGAGAATTAAAGGCAGGAGGATCAATATACTAGAAGGCCTCGAGCTACATACAGACGTGTTCTCGGAATACGAACAACAACAAATCGTGGATCGCATCCGGGATTTGAAAAGGATGGGTCGAGCGGGCCGCTAAGAGAAAACACTTACTCGGAACCACGGAGATGAATGCCGGGGAAAGGGAGAATTACAATACAATGTGGATGCTTGCTACAACTTCGCGAGAAGACAGGAAGGAAACCCACGGGAATACTCCGTCATGGCAAGGTAGATCCAATGCCATTGGTCATCAAAAGGATGGTAAAGAGAATGATAACATGGAGGGTACTGCCAACAAATTGCATACCCAACAGCTTGCATCATTAACATTTACAAGCGGGGTGATTGCATACCCCGCACATAGATCATCACGACTTTGTCGGACCTTTCGCACGTTTCTTTTCTGAACGAATGTAATATCATGTTCGGATCTGACCTCCAGATAGCAGGCCCAGGTGAGTTCCGAGGGCCAGTAAAGATACCATTACCGGTAGGTTCCGTCATGATACTAAAGGGGAATGGAGCAGTTGTCGCTAAACATTGCATACCAGGAGTACCAATGAAGCGGATCTCAGTTACTTTCAGAAGGATGGATGACAGGAAAGCACCTTATCACTTCCAGCCAGACCCAGAGCTAGAGAGCCTCCGACCTTACGAGCTGTGAGTTGCATGGAAAATATCACACCTCCAACGTACATCCATACGGCATCCTTGCCAAGGATGACTTGGAAGGTGATGTTATTGACCATGTACCTCACCATTCAGACATGGATTTCTAACAGATGCCTTTTTGGATGGATCGACAAAGATCATACATAGTCCGTTTTGAGTCGACATGGATTGTATGAGATGTATTTCAGAATCGAGTTGTATGATGTATCTTCAACATGATTGGAATGAAAGTGACCATGTCACATTTTTGGCCTTCACCTCTTTTGTGCAAGTTGACTGGAAAATGCCATTAAAGTTAAATGAACTTCGAACGAAGAACAGAAAAGAAACAAAAAGAATAAAAGAAAAATTTTCTTAAAAATCTAAAAAATAATGAACGCCAAATTCACATGGACATTAAATGAACGATAAAGCAAATTTGAATCGTTAAAAGGACAAACAAAATGAACACAAATTTTAAATCAAATCTCAATCAAATTCAAATTCAACCTTCCAGATTTCAAATCAAATCTCAATCAAATTCAAATTCAACCTTCCAGATTTCAAATCAAATCTCAATCAAATTCAAATTCAACCTTCCATATCTCAAATCAAATCTCCATCAAAATCAAATTCTTGGGGTTGAGGATTTTACATCCGAGACTGTATTGATTTAGGATTCTTTCCCTATCGCAATGAAATACATCAAAATCAAATTCTTGGGGTTGAGGATTTTACATCCAAGACTGCATTGCTTTAGGATTCTTTCCCTATCGCAATGAAATACATCAAAACCAAATTCAAACTTTTGGGGTTGAGGATTTTACATCCGAGACTGCATTGCTTTAGGATTCTTTCCCTATCGCAATGAAATACATCAAAATCAAATTCTTGGGGTTGAGGATTTTACATCCGAGACTGCATTGCTTTAGGATTTTTTCCCTATCGCAATGAAATACATCAAAATCAATTTCTTGGGGTTGAGGATTTTACATCCAAGACTGCATTGCTTTAGGATTCTTTCCCTATCGGAATGAAATACATCAAAATCAAATTCTTGGGGTTGAGGATTTTACATCCGAGACTGCATTGCTTTAGGATTCTTTCCCTATCGCAATGAAATACATCAAATTCAAACTTTTGGGGTTGAGGATTTTACATCCGAGACCGCATTGCTTTAGGATTCTTTCCCTATCGCAATGAAATACATCAAAATAATTCTTGGGGTCGAGGATTTTACATCCGAGACTGCATTGCTTTAGGATTCTTTCCCTATCGCAATGAAATACATCAAAATCAAATTCTTAGGGTTGAGGATTTTACATCCGAGACTGCATTGCTTTAGAATTCTTTCCCTATCGCAATGAAATACATCAAAATCAAACTTTTGGGTTGAGGATTTTACATCCAATACCACATTGCTTTAGGATTCTTTCCCTATCGCAATGAAATACATCAAAATCAAACTCTTGTGGTTAAGGATTTTACATCCAATACCGCATTGCTCTGAGATCTCTCCTCATTGTAATGATTCAATCCAATCAATTCAATTTTCTTTTGAGGTTCAAGATGTTACATCTAAAACCACAAAATTCCAATTTTCATTTCAAGTTCAAATCCCTTCAAATTAATTTTGACAAACTTCAATCTAAATTGAAACTCAAACTAAAATCTGAGCTCACACATCAAAACTTAAACTGAAACAAAATGAAATCTAAATTGAATTCCCCCAGATCATGTGATTTGGGATTCACCTCCTTTTCCTTTCCCCAGCGAGAGTTCAGGAATCTCCAGGCCTCGGAGATATACTCGACACTCCCCGGCTGAAACTCTTCTACTCGTCCCAAGTTTGTCACTTTGACTTTTGTGTTGGTTTTGTTGATCGCTTCGGTCAACACCAATACGCGCGGTGTGCTCTGTCAGCTCACCACACCTATTGGGGGTCCATTTGTTGACCTCATTTTTGATGAGGTCTTCTCTTCTTCTTTTTTCTTTTTAGTACTTAGGATCTAGCCTTAGGCTTTTCCTTTGACTATCCTAGAGGATTAGAATTGGGACCCACCACCTAGAAATTCAAACCACTTCTTAACTCCCCGCAAACTCCACAAACTTGATTATAGACCCCTAATCACCTAGAGGGTTGAAATCAAATGTGGAAGTTTAAAGGATGAGTTCCTATAGGACTCTTTGGCCTTAGGACCGCCTCTGGTGGCCTCGGTCCAGTGAGGGTTGACTTACACACACTACACTTATACACTACACTTTCACACACCTTCTAAAACCACACCTATACCCAACTTGACCTCCTGATTCATAAAGGTTATTCACATGGATGGTCCTTAACCCCTAAGCCCTTGGCTAAGAGGATTAGGAACAACATAGTGAATGCCTCAAATGAGTCCCTTCATGGCTCATGTGGGCTTGATATGGCTTCATGGCTCAACCAAAATGATTTCATTCCACTTACATTCACCCAATTTTCAATTTTCCAAATTTTCAATTTTTGACCCCTGGGACCTTACACCCGCCAACTTCACCCAAAACCCTTGAAATTACCCAAATTTTCCAAAATTCTCTAAAATCACCCAAATTCCTCAAAATCAATCTCAAATATTCTCCCACCACTCAAATTGACCATTTTTACCCAAAATACTCAAAATTCCAAAAAATACCCCCAATACCCTCCAAATTACCAAAATGCCCCTCTTGACCCAAAAATCCAAAAATTCAAAAAATTCCCAGAAAATTCCAAAAAATCCCAAATATTCCCAATGTCATTTTGTCCAACTACACCATGGGCCAATTTTGTCAATTTACCCCACTTTTGTCAAAATCCCCAATTTAACCCATTTTAACCCAAAATGAACCCAATGTCAAACCAAACCTACCCAATTGACCCAAATTCTGGTCCAATTCAATTCTAAACTTCAATTCAACATCCCCAACACCAATCTAGACCAAATCCAAGTCCAATTTGATTGGCATTTGAATCCAATTTCACTTTTGACCTTAAAGCCCAATTTGGACCCATGACCCAAACTTAGCCCAAACTAACCCAATTTAACTCCAATTAACCCCAAACCTTTTCTAAACCTTCCTTAACATCCCCACAAACAAAACACTAACATGATTTACCCAAAATTTAGACCCAAACCCCACTCAAATTCAACCTAAAGCTAAAAGGCCCAATTTTGACCTAAACCCAAACCTAACCCAAATAAGCCCAAACCCCAAAATCAAAACCCAACCAAAGCCAAAACCTCTTTGAAACACTCCCATAAACATTTCCCAACATTAATTTTACATCAATTTCAACCCTAGCCCAACATTGGCCCAAGTTAGCCCAATTTGACCTACATTGGCCCATTTACCAAAGAGGTTCAAATCCAACCCCATTCAAACCCAAATCACTCCAAACTCATTTCAAATCATTCATGACATACCCCTAAACCAAACACAACAATTATTTGGCCCAATCCTTTACCAAACTTTCATCCTAAAATCCATTTTAAAATCCAAAAGCCCACTTCCCTAAACCATTTTAAAAGCCCCTCTTCACTAAATTTCAAAGGGCCAAACTTCATGCTAAAGCCCATATGACATTCTTTTCATCACCCCATTAATTGATATCATCCCTTAAGTCCTAAATCAATCATCAAATGATTCCAAATCAAGCCTCATGCCAAATCACCCCTAAATACCAAAATTCACAAAATCCTTCTCCATGAAAGTTGACTTAACTTTTCCCAAGCCAAATGGAGCCATGAAGCCATGCATGAGGCCCATGGGAGCCATGAGAGCCATGGAATCTACTTTCCACCTCACCAAACCATTAATGGCAAGAGAGGGGATCCCTTTCTTAAACCCTCTTAAACCCTTTTTTACCTTAAGCATGTCACACACTAAACCATGCTTAGCCACCTCACCATGGATGGAGACCACACCATTTTCTCTTGGTCGACCCAAATGACTCTTTTCAGCCCAAAACCAGGCCTTGGGTGGTGAACCTAGCCCAAAACCATGGGTTGACTCATTTGAACCCAAAATAGCCTTCCCCCATTCCATTTCAATTCAACTCCTTTACACATGTCCATGGCTAATTGACTGCACTAAGCCCCGCACCCGACCTCCCCGACAAGATGGTGACCGAGTGCACGGCCGGCCGACCACCGGCCACGGAAAACACCATGGCCGAAAGCTCACATGTGAGCCAACATTGAAATTCCCCCTCGTCGAGCCGCTTCAAGCCCAATGGCCACCATGGCTATTCTTCCCTTGACCTAAGCAGCTGATCCCAAGCCTTAAACCCCCCTGGGAGGCCCTCCAGCCTCTCCTATTTAAACCCCACCCCTCTCGGCCATGGAAGAAGTGCTGAACCAGACCTTACAGAAACCATGCCAAAATTGCTCCAGACCACTCTCCACACTTAGAGCAGTTGATCCCCAGTGACAATTTGCCCTAATCCCCACCAACAGAGCCCAATTTTTCAGCCAAAATTCCACCCAAAAACAGGACATCTCCCAACTCCCCACCAAATTCAAATTAAACTCACCCACACCTGCACAAGGTCAAGAGAAGGAGTTCCCCAGTGAAAGCCCCCTCTCCAGGCCACCCATCTGTTCCAGACTCCAATTTTTGTAATCGGTCGTGGTCGAAATCATACCCGGACAATTCACTGAGCCAAGGGACTTCATCTGGAGCTTGCTTGGACCCAATCGAAGGTGACACAACCCTCAGATTGAAGCCACACTTCTCTGAGCAAAGGTATGGACTCACTCTTCTTCCCGAGCTTACAGAGATTCTCTATTTAATTTGAGTTAATTTCAATACATGTTTACCGTATGGATGTGTTCGTCTCCTCAAGACGAATCCATAGAGCATAAGAACACGAAAATCCGTTGAGAATCGAGTGAGAAATTAGGGTTAGAAGGTTGACGGTCACGGGTGCACACCGGCCGTAGACGATGACCGGGAGCCGTCGGATCGAGCGCGTATCGAGCGGACGGCCTGGATTGAGCCGGACAGCGCGATGGTACGTGAACCGCGGGGCCCTGGAGCGCTGAGTCGGATGGCGGCGCCGAATCAGAAGACGACGGGTGTGCGTTCGGAGCTGCCGAGGTTGAGCTGGCGCCGCGTCACTTAAGTAGAAAAATAGGATTTTTCTTATTTATTTAATTCCCTAAACTTCAAAAATGCATAACTCGTGTAGGAAAATCAGAAAAATAAAATAAAAATACCCTCTTGCTCGGTGAACGAGAGGAGAATAATGTGGAAAAGAAATCATTTAATTTCATCAAGTATTTTATTTTTAATTATTTATTTACTCTCTCGCACTATTTCAATTCTCCATGCATGTATACAATTCACCATGAGCATGAGACCATAGGGCTTTGAAGCCTCTGAATTTGGGAACATTCCCTGCATTTTCCAAAGTCAGAGGCCACCCCTATGAAGAGTTATTGATTTTTAAATTCTAGGTCACTATTCTGAGTATTTTAATTCTAATAATTAGCATGTTGTGAAATAAATTCTAGGAAAATTTGATGATGTTTCCTATGACCAGAGGACCATAGGGAAAATGGTTTTTGAGTTAACTCACTTATAATAACCCTAATTGGCTTAAACACCCAAAATGGAACTTTAATTAATTAGAGCTACTCATAAATCAAATTGACTTGAAATCAATTCTCCACTGACCTTTAGGATCAGAGGAACCCACCATAAAAGTTTAAAGTCAATTGGACTTGGTTAACCCTATCAAATGGGTTGATTAAGCCATTAAGCCAAATTCAAATTTAAAAAATTCATAACTTTCAAAATACTTTTCAAAAATTCACCAAATTGGTTTTGGAGCCTCTCTGATATTATAGGAATTTAAGAAAAATAAAATTGCAATTTTCCAAAAAAGTTGATTTTTACATTATTTTAATATTTTTAATAATTAAAAAATAATAAAAATCACAAAAATAATAAAATTCACCAAAATGTCACATTTTGAATTTTAATCATTTAGGAACAAACCCCATATTTTTCTTAAGTCTCTATGATGAGATATTAAATTTTAAAGCCCTAAGGTAATTTTAAAATTAAAAAAATGTATTTTCTAGCATTTCCACTAAAATAATTCTAATAAATCAAAGAAAAATCAGAAAATTATGAAAATTGGTTCTCTGGTTTCCTTGATATCAGAGAGATTTTTGAAAAATATGAAATTCATTTTTCAACCTTTATTTTATTTTTAAATTAATTAATACTCCAAAACTCAAAATAATTATAATAAAAATAATAAAATTCAAAAAATCACCAAAATTGGTCCAAGTGGTCCTCCGGTCATTAGTAATGTCCCATAATTTTCTTAAGAATAGAAACTTTCCCTTGGTCATATTATTAAATTTTCCTTGAAAATTCTTATTTTCCACCAAAAATAATTACATAAATAAATTAAATGCAGAAAAATCACATTTTCTCCTCTAATGTCTTGATTGACATATGAGTGAAGTCACATAAAAATTTCAAGTTCACTTAAGCTCAATTTAGTGAGTTATGGAATTATTAAGCTTGAAGGGTAAAATGGTAATTAAAATTTTAACCCTTAATTAAAACTTTAGGCTTAATAAAATGAAAGAGTGAAATATTTGATCCTAATCTGATTTGGATGATTGAAATTTAAATAATTAAGGGTAGAAACCCATCAATCATTTTTAGGAATAAACCTTAATCAATTAATTAATTAAACTTGGAAGAATAATAAAAAAATTGGAATTATTAAAATAGGGATATTATTAGGAAGAGATTTATTCTTTAATCTAAAAAAAAATCCCTAAATTAATCACCTCAATAATATTTAATTCCTAATTAAAATGATAATCCAAATTTAAGATTTAAAATACTAAAAGACTTAATCATTGAATTAAATTAAAAATTAAAAATTAAAACATTTAAATTAAATCCTTCCAAAATTTCAATTAAATTAATACTTTAATAATTAAATTAAACCATCTTTAAAATATAAAAAAAGAGATATAAAATATTAAATTAAAATTAAAAATTTTAATTAAATTTAAATTAAATTAAAGCATATTAAATTAAATAAAATAAAATTAAATTAAAACATATTAAATTAAATTAAATTAAATTAAAATGTATTAAACTAAA
The DNA here is from genome assembly GCA_022702705.1 of Papilionanthe hookeriana x Papilionanthe teres. Lineage (NCBI taxonomy): Eukaryota > Viridiplantae > Streptophyta > Magnoliopsida > Asparagales > Orchidaceae > Papilionanthe > Papilionanthe hookeriana x Papilionanthe teres. The sequence goes on from CM040426.1 coordinate 156,204,393, forward strand.
TTAAATTAAATTAAATTAAATTGAAAATAAAACTAAACCAAATTAAATTAAACTAAAATTAAATTAAATTAAATTAAATATAACATTACCTAAGATATAAAGAATTCAAAATAAATCTAAAACAACTTGAACACTATTCCAAACTTAAACCCATTAATTGAAATTTAATTAAATCACAAATCACTTGAACATTAATTTGCCCTCAAAAGCTCATGTTGTCATAACTCCTAAATGGAGTGTTAAGTGAAGTGTTACTTCACTCATAGGATATTCAAATGTCCTAGTTCATCGAGCAAGATAACAAAACTTGAACTCCTGGAGGATTAATTCATTTTGTATAATTAAATTCTCTTGGACTTAAAACAATCCTAGAAGTATTGAAAAGATGTTTAAGATTCGTCTCAAGCACTTCCTCAATACGATAGGATGTTTATAAGAACAATTGAACTTAATTGTTCTTTGATGAAGAAAATCGTCCTCAAACCAAAACATAAGAACCTAGACGTCATAAGAGATGACTAGCTATAGGATTAGGAACTTGGTAGAAAACCATAACCCTTCCCTTAGCTTTACCTTGGAACTTGCTTTAAATGCTTAAATATTCTAAACTGTGTTTAAGTGCAGCTTGGGATGACGGGAAGACCCTCCAGGTACGCTTTTATTTTATTGCAATTTACTTCCTTACAATTTACTTTATTGCAAATGCACTTTACTCTTCTTGCATGATAAACAACTGTTGCATGAAAACCCACACCTTTAGGATAGTCCCTAAAACTGAAACCAAAACTAAATTAAAAGTCATTACAAGATAAAATTCACCGCCACAACATTTCAAAATATAAAACAACTCAAAATTTAATCACAAACAAAACAACAAAACTACAACTACAACTAAATTAAAACGTCTTGTTGGATGATCGGGAATGCCTCGGTTGATGTAACCTACGTGTTGCTAACGGGATTTCCCACGGTCTAAATGAAAGTATGAAACTCATTTAGTTGAGTTTAGCAAATTCATCTGGACTAAGTGAATCCGATAAAAATAACGATGCCGGAAGGATAGAACCGTGGGATCTTAACCGGTGTTGTTATAATCAACTTTAAGATTTGTTTTAATTAAAACATAAAAACACTTGGAAATTAAGACCTTCTCTAAACCAAAACACTTCTCTCATCTCCTGATTTATGACTTCTAAAACTAAACCTCTGCAACAACAAAGAGCTCGGAGCATGGTGGGCAGCACGGCCATCGTCATCAGCAAAACCTGAGTCTATTTCAGTAAAACTTTCTTAGAATTAAATAACCAAACCATAGGACTTCGAGGTAGTTTGCTTAGTGCAACATAAATTCTCAACACTTCGTTAGGCATTTGCATGATCATGTCATGTAAATTAAGCCCTAACCGGTCTTAGGACTCTGAGGTAGTCGTTCGACACGACATAAAACCTCACATCTTCGAAGCTGTTTGTACGATTGTGTCATATGAATATAAGTCCTAATTGATTAAAATTGGCAAGATCAAAACGTTAAATAAACATTAGGGCTTTCCTAAATTCGAGCCAAACAATAGGATAGTCGGGAAATTACCGAAGTTCGCTTCGAATCTGTGATTTCTCCTACCTTTCTTCCTTTGAATTCCCAAAATAAAATGTTCCAAATTTGATCCATTCCCTATTTAAATTCCAAAATTTAATCCCTTGAAAACTTAAACTTTGAAATTTTTGAGAGCAGAACTACTGATTATTATCGAGAGTTTTCTTAGGTAATTCCTGTCACTTAAGATGTAATTAACTATAGGGGCTTGCCCTTATAGGGAACTTTAAGAACCCAGGTAATATAAACCCTGCTTAATTCATTTATATTAAGCAGGGGAACTTGTCGGCTTATAAAATTGGTTCGCAAACCAAACGGATGTCACAAATCTTCTAGTTTATTTAATCGAGCCCCATCATCAAGCAGTGTGTCTATTCTCCGGGATAGATATACAGTTTGTGGTGCAAGTGCTCTTTTATATAAACTATTCGGGATGTGAGATCAGCTTGATTTCATATCTTAAAATTTTGAAACTCAAAATTATTTTCAAGATCAAATACTACTTTCTAAATTATATATATATTTAAATTAAATTTAAAATCTAAAAAAATTCGCCGACAACTTCTGTAGGCGACCCCTTTTTCAAATCACATAACCTAAAAATATGCCGACATCCTTTTCCGAAATTTTATGCCCTAATACAATGTCGCCTGCAACCATAAATTGACATTTCTCCCAATTAAGAACTAAATTAGTTTTCTCACATACTTCAAATACTTTTTCAAGATGATTTAAGCATGTGTCAAATGATGTTCCAAATACAGAGAAATCGTCCATAAATACTTCTATTCCATTATTAATTAATTTACTAAATATAGACATCATACATCTCTGGAATGTTGCAGGTGCATTACATAATCCAAAAAGCATCCTTCGAAAAGTGAAAGTTCCATAAGGACTAGTAAATATAGTTTTCTCTTGATCCTCAGGAGCAATTTGTATTTGATGATAACCAGTGTATCCATCTAAGAAACAAAAATACTTATGTCCGGCTAATCTATCTAACATCCGGTCTAGAAATGGTAAAGGAAGTGATCTTTCCTGGTGGCTGCGTTTAATTTTCTATAATCAATACATATTCGCCATCCAGTAACTTGTCTTATAGGGATAAGATCATTATTTTCATTAGCTTTTACGGTCACTCCTCCTTTCTTAGGCACACAGTGAATTGGGCTTACCAAGCATCGTCGTAAATAAGATATATAATATCATTATCTAACCATTTTAAAATTTCTTTCTTGACTACTTCTTTCATTATCGGGTTTAATCTCCTTTGGGGATCTACTTTAAGCTTATGTTCATTATCTAAATTAATTACGTGCATACGGATTGAAGGACTAATTCCTTTAATATCCGCTAAAGTTCAACCAAAAGTTTTCTTATATTTTTTTAAGATATCTAAAAGTTTTTGTTCTTGAGATTCATTTAATTCAGATGAAATAATAACTGGTAGAGTTGAAGAATTACCTAAGCATATTTCAAATGATTAGGTAACATTTTTAACTCAAGTTCAGGAGGTTTAATAATCGATGGAACTATATTTTTTTCGAGTGTTTTCGTATTATCCAAAAATTCAAATTTCTCTTGAATATAATCTAGTTCTTCATTTATATCGGCTTTTTCAATTAATTCAGTATTTTCTTTTTCTAATTTTTCTTCATAATATTCCTTAAAATGTTCTTTTTGTAAATGATCGAGTACTTCCATTCGAAAACACTCATCTTTTTCTAGTGCAAGATATTTCATTGATTTAGCAATATTAAAAGTAACTTTTTGGTCATTTACTCTCATAGTTAATTCTCCTTTCTGAACATCAATCATAGCTTTCCCAGTGGCTAAAAATGGTCTTCCTAAGATGATAGGAATTTCTTTATCTTCTTCCATATCTAAAACAATAAAATCTACAGGGAAGATAAATTTATCCACTTTTACTAAAACATCTTCAATAACTCCCTTAGGATATGTAACGTAACGATCGCCTAATCGAAGGGTTACCGAAGTAGGTGAAATTTCTCCCAATCCTAATCTCTTAAAAATTGATAGAGGCATTAGATTGATGCTTGCTCCTAAGTCACACAAAGCTTTTCCATAGAATTTTTCTCCAATAGCGCGAGTATAGTGAAACTACCGGGATCTTTTAATTTTTCGGAAGCTTTTTCTGAATAATAGCACTACACTCCTCACTAAGTGCGACCGTTTCATTATCGGTAAATTTTCTTTTTTATTTAGAATATCTTTCATGAATTTTACATAGTTTGGCATCTGTTCTAAAGCTTCTACGAAAGGAATATTTATTGTTAATTTCTTCAGAATTTCAAGGAATTTAGAAAACTCGTTTATCTTTTTTATGTTGATTTAGTCGTTGAGGAAATGGTGGTGGAGGTTTTTCAACGTAAATTTTCATTGGTATTAAAGGATTTTCTAAGTTCGGATCTTGTTGATTCTTTTCCTTTTCGATTTCCACTTCCTCTTTTTGACTTTCAAGTTCTTTCTGAATTTGAGGTTCTAATTCTTTTCCACTTCGTAATTGTATCGCTTTAATTTGTTCCTTTTCTTTGTCTTTGGGATTTATTTCCACATTACTAGGAAATGTTTCAGGTATTCTATTATTAAGCGCGGTAGCGATATGTCCAAGTTGAGTTTCAATATTTTTAATAGCTGTTCCTTGATTTTGTAATTGGTTTCCTTGTTTTTGTAATTGATTTCCTTGATTTTGTAATTGATTTCCTTGATTTTGTAAATGTTGACCCATATTTAATATTAATTCTTCTATAGATAATTTCTTATCTTTAAATTGAGAGTTATTATTATTAAATCCAGGTGGATAACTAGGTTTATAATTAGAATTTCCTTGGTCAGAGGGATTTCCTAATGGTTGTGTTATGTTGTTCATCCATGGTTGATTAGTTGTATTATTATTCTAATTAAAATTAGGATGATTTTTTCATCCAGGATTATAATAATTCGCATAAGGATTATTGGGTCTGTTATTAATAGCCTTCATAGTTTCTTATAAAGGTTGAGATTCTATAAGTTGTCCAGATGAATTTTCTTCTAATATAGTTGGAGAGTAATTCATTCCAAAATGATCTAATTTTTTAGATATAGCAGCGATTTGCGAAGCTAACATAGATATTGCATCATTTTCATGAATATTGGCTATCTTTTTCGGATTCATTGTATCAGCAGGCCATTGAAAATTATTTGTAGTCATTTCTTCGATTAGTGCATAGGCTTCATCAAATGGTTTTGACATTAATGATCCTCTAGCAGCAGCATCGATGATTGATCTAAGAGATCCTACTAATCCATTATGGAAAGTTGGAATAATTAAATAATCTGATAACGCATGATGTGGGCATTTCCTAAGAAGTTCTTTAAATCTCTCCCAAGCTTCATATATTGATTCTCCATCAAACTGACTAAAAGAAGTTATATCATTTCTAAGCTTAACAGTTTTAGATGGTGGAAAATATTTGGATAGAAATTTTTGTGATAACTCTCCCCAAGTTTTAATAGATCCAGAGTGCTAACGAATTTAACCACATTTTAGCCTTATCCCCGAAAGAAAAAGAAAAAAAGTCTAAGTCTAATAAGCATCGTTAGATACTCCTTCATATTTGAAAGTAGCACATAGTTCTAAAAAACTAGCAAGATGTAAATTAGGATCTTCGGTAGGTGAACCACTAAATTGATTGTTTTGTACCATTTGGATAATTGCGAGTTTAAGTTCAAATGAGTTAGCAGTTACATCGTGGTTTTGAATAGTTAAATGAATTTCATCTAATGTAGGGTTGGCATAATCTCTTAATGGTCTCTGTTGATTGATATTTTCATTTTCAAGAATATTCGCCATTTGTGTTAAATTTATAATTTCTCTTTTTTGTTTTCTAATTCTTTTAATTGTACGCTCTAATTCTGAATCGTAAGGTATTAAATTTTCGTTTCCAAATTTACGCATACAATTTTGTAAAATAAATTTTAAAATAGTCCGTTACTCTAGTAAATAATTTCTTTACTTCCCCGGCAACGGCGCCAAAAACTTGACCCACTTTTTAATGTTTACAAAAATAGCAACGGCACCAAAAACTTGATCCCACTTAATATATATTTAATTTTATGATGGAATGTATAATGTGGATTCTACGCAAGTATACGTATCGTATCAAGTAATACAGGGCTCTAGTGGAGTCCTGGTTATCGATCCCACAGGGAAGTTTTAAAAGATTTGTAACAGCTAAATTTAAAGGATTTACTTACTAATATAGTATACGAAATTTAGAATACTTAACTAAAGCGATCTAAAGTAAACTAATGCTTTAAATAAAGTTGATTTAAAGATTTTAGAAAAAGTATCCTTCCCCTTGTTTTTAGAAACTTAAGTGAATGATGAATTCAAATAGATTTTTATATTGTATTGTGACAAATAGGAGCATTCCTATTCTTTACCCTTTGGTCCAGGTGCAAAGAACATTGACTAGTCCTATGCTTGATTACCGAATCTGCGGCTAGAGTCGGGAGGATACCGGTCGCCACTTCGTAGCTCCCACGTTCCCCTCACTCGAGGGCTAACATCTACACTTCAGCTCTCAAACAATAGGACCAAATTGAATATTTTAGTCTGTCACACTAAAATGTCCAATTCTACGTCTGATAAATAATATTTCCCTATTTATTTGCATCTTCCTTCCAAGGCTTTTGACTTCCCTGAATATTGGATGTAATCTTTACTATAGTTAATAATTCAACATATTTTAACAATTCAATTGGCCAGATTGAAAGTAAATTAAGTTTTAAGTAATAGATTATCATAATTTATTTTAATATATTAGGCACTCCTATTTAATTTCATCAATTCACATAATTTCATAAACAAGGAGAAAGACTAAGAAAACTACTCGTAATGCATGGGAATTAAACAAAGCATGGATTTCATTTAAAGTTAACAACAATAAACAAAGATACTTATCTAAATTTCCTCCCATGCGTACTCCTCGAAGTTCCTTTGACTTTTCCTTCTAGTACAACACACTTCTTAACTCACTACTTACACTTACTCACACTAAACTTCAACTTAGACTCAACAGCACACTAATAGAATACTCTAAGACTCCTAAATTAGACACACTACATACTAAAATTTGTCCTCTATTTATAGAGGTAGACAAAGGTCCAAGGGGTACTTAAGCATCTCTTCAAAAAGCGTCCAGGTTCAATGTATTTGGCATTTTGAACTGTCTCGCCGTCGGCGAGAAACGACCTCGCCGTCCGCGGGGCTTCTAGAAGGTCTTCAAACCGCGCGATCTCGCTGTCGGCGGGCTCGGGCTCGTTGTCAGCGAGGTAGTTGCAAACCTTTAAGAAATTCTCTTTGCATGTATTTCTTCCTTTTTGATCCAAATTTGCTCTATTTTATGCTTTTTCTTCCATCACTTATAAATCTTCGTTCCTGCAATAAAATAAAGAAAATACCTTTCTTTAAAGTGCAATTTCATAAAAAATAGGTATGAATTTCTTAACATATTTTTCTGTGATCATAAATTAAATTTAAACAAACCTAAAACCTGTCTAACCCATTAAACCTAATTAAACCATTAAGTCTTAACTATATTAGACTTAATCAAACCTAAACCCTAATTAGGTCTAACCCGTTCGACCTAATTAAACCATTAAGTCTTAACTAAATTAGACTTAATCAAACCTAAACCCTGATTATGTTTAATCCATCCTAAATCTTAACCCAATAAAACTTAATCCAACTTAAACTCTAATTAAGTCTATCACATTAGACTTAATTAAATTGTTAAACCTTAACCAACTAAGGTTTAATCAAACATAAACCATAATTAAGTCTACCACATTAGACTTAATTAATCTATTAAACCTTAACCAATTAAGGTTTAATCAAATTCAAACCTAAAATAAACCTAACTTAGGTTCAATCCAACTTGAACCCAAGTTCAACCTTTAATTTAGGTTCAACCCAACTTGAACCCAAGTTCAACATTTAACTTAGACTCAACACAACATGAACCCAAATTCAAAACCTTAACTTGAGTTCAATCTACATTGAACTTAAATTAACATTAAGTCTAGGTTCAAGCTAACTTGAACCTAACTTAACTTAAACTCAAATCAAACTTGAGTTCAACCCACATTGAACTTAAGTCAACCTTAAGTCTAGGTTCAACCTAACTTGAACCTAACTTAACTCAAATACAAATCAAACTTGAGTTCAACCCATATTGAACTTAAGTTAACCTTAAGTCTAGAGTTCAACCCATATTGAACTTAAGTTAGCCTTAAGTCTCGGTTTAACCTAACTTGAACCTAACTTTAATCCAACTCAAATTATAATTAAGTCTACCACATTAGACTTAATTAAACCATTAAACCTTAATTAACTAAGGTTTAATTAAACCTAAACTATAATTAAGTCTACCACATTAGACTTAATTAAACCATTAAACCTTAACCAACTAAGGTTTAATCAAACATAAACCATAATTAAGTCTACCACATTAGACTTAATTAAACCATTAAACCTTAACCAACTAAGGTTTAATCAAACTTAAACTCTAATTAAGTCTATCATACAAACCATAATTAAGTCTACCACATTAGACTTAATTAAACCATTAAACTTTAAACAACTAAGGTTTAATCAAACCTAAAACATAATTAAGTCTACCACATTAGACTTAATTAAACCGTTAAACCTTAAACAACTAAGGTTTAATCAAACATAAACCATAATTAAGTCTATCACATTAGACTTAATTAAACCATTAAACCTTAATTAACTAAGGTTTAATCAAACATAAACCATAATTAAGTCTACCATATTAGACTTAATTAAACCATTAAACCTTAATCAACTAATGTTTAATCAAACTTAAACCATAATTAAGTCTACCACATTAGACTTAATTAAACGATTAAACCTTAACCAACTAAGGTTTAATCAAACTTAAATTCTAATTAAGTCTACCACATTAGACTTAATTAAACTATTAAACCTTAACCAATTAAAGTTTAATCAAATTCAAACCCAAACCTAACTTAAGTCTAACCCATATTAGACTTAAGTCAAACCATATTTAGGTTCAACTTGACATGAACCTAAGTCTAACCCAAACTTAACTTAAGTCTGACCCACATTAGACTTAAGTCAAACCATACTTAGGTTCAACCCGACATGAACCTAAGTCTAACCTAAACCTAACTTAAGTCTAACACATATTAGACTTAAGTCAAACCATACTTTGGTTCAACCCGACATGAACCTAAGTCTAACTCAAACTTAACTTAAGTCTAACCCACATTAGACTTAAGTCAAATCATACATAGTTTCAACCCGACATAAACCTAAGTCTAACCTAAACCTAACTTAAGTCTAACCCATATTAGACTTAAGTCAAACGATACTTAGGTTCAACCCGACATGAACCTAAGTCTAACCCAAACTTAACTTAAGTCTAACCCACATTAGACTTAAGTCAAATCATACATAGGTTCAATCTGACATGAACCTAAGTCTAACCTAAACCATAACATAAACCTTAGGTTCAACCAAAATTAAACCTAAATCGACATAAATCTTAGGTTCAACCCAAATTAAACCTAAATCGACAAAATTGAACTTTGAATCGACATAATCGACATAAATTTGACATTTCAAACATAAATCGACATAACCGACATAAATTTGACATTTCAAACATAAATCGACATAAACGACATAAATTTGACATTTCAAACAGAAATTAACATAAATGCATAAATTTGACATCTCAAATAGAAATAGACATAACCGACAGAAATCTGACATTTCAAACAAAAATCGACATAACCGACATAAATCCGACATTCCAAACGAAACTCAACAAATTCGACATTTCAAACGAAACTATTCGACATTAATCAACATTCCAAACATAATCAAACATAAACCGACATTAATCGACATTTCAAACCAAATTCAACAATCACCGACATTAAATGACATTAATTGACATTTCAAACCAAACTTAACATAATTCGACATTCAACATAAATCGACATGAATTGACATAAACCGACATAAGTTCGACCCAAATCGAACTTAACACGACATAAGACCAATATAATTCTGAAGTTCGACCTAAATCGAACTTAACACGACACAAACCGACATAATTCTTAAGTTTGACCTAAATCGAATTAACACAACAACACTTTCACTTTTCCGAGGATAAATGTTAACCTTAATCGGGAGTTTTCCTAGGCAGTATTAATTGCTCAGGATGTAATTAACTATAGGAGTTTGCTCCTATAGGAGATTAAAGAACTCGGGATAGGTATTCCACCTACAAGACCTCTCTGGTTACTCAAGATCTTCATATGATTTTCTTATATGAAAAACGTCAGTAATTACACAATCTGAAGATTTATTCTATGAGATTATCATTTGATCTCTTTTTTTCTCAATCTCTATCATGATTAATCCTTCTTCAAATTCTCCAAAGACTTCTGACAATAAGTCTAGGTAGAATAAGAATTAGGGTGATAGATAGAGAAAGAGAGTGGTGATTCCTTGACATTGACATGATACGAGAATTGATAGCGATGTAAGTCGACGAAAAAGATTTTCATCGCCATCAAACATCAATATGCCTTTTTGGTGTAAATATTGGAATTTCGTAAAAAATTCCTAATTTAAGCTTGCTTATATGGGTGCACACCTCGGATGGTGATCTCCTGAGAAGTTGCACTAAGGGATAAAATTATAAGGCCATTTGACTAAAGTGGATAATGCTCAATGGGTTAAAGTTCGTGATTTACTTTAAGAGCTATTAACTATTTTCTTTATTTCTTCTTCGCCACCTTCCCCTTGCTTCATCTCTCCCTCCTTTGGTTTTCCACAGGTGAGGACACCAAACATGAAATCCCCACCCTACCCCCTCCAATTGAAAGTTCGTTTGAGGGAATGAATGGGTTATAGTAGGAGTTATTAAGTAACCAAACTAAGAACTTTGAAACCTAAGTTCCTTTCTTCTTTGCCTCCATCCCCTTGCCACATCTCTCCCTCCTCTCCCTCCACTAGTTTCCTAGAGGAGAGGACAACAAAATGAAACCCCTACCCCACCCCCTCCACTTGAATGCTCACTCAAGAGCATGAATGGGTGAGATTAGGAGTCATTAAAGAACCAAAGAAAAAATTATTAACCCTAAATTCCTTTCTTGCTTCTTCACCGGCATTCCCTCACCCCATCTCTCCCTCCTCCAGCTTCCCAAAGGAGAGAACGCCTAATGTGAAATCCCCACCGTACCCCCTCCACTGTGCATGAATCCACTCTTCTCAAAATGCTTCTATCAGACATGCTCATCTTTTTTCCACCATTATCAAAGCCATCAATCTCTTTTGCTAATCAACTCTTTGTTATTGATTATTCTAAATACTAGACCTACATTAATCCATGAATCTCTACTCCACTGAACTTTTTTAAAATTATTTCACAAAGATCAGCTTTTAATTTGAAAGGGCTCCTCAATTCAAATATATCCACCTCAAATGACTTTCATGTTTCATTAATCTCTGATAATGAACATTTGACTTGATTTTCTGATGAGAAAGTGAAACTATGAGGATCTTTTAAGACACACCAACCAAACAAAATTTTCTTTTTGTTCCATTCTTTGGATCGTAATGCATTCAACTTATTTGTAGTTTAATTTAAGCTATATCTGAATTAAAATTAAATAAATTTTCTTAAACTCAAATCAAGTTTATCAAACATAAATCAAATTCACTAAATTTAAATAAAAAACCTAAATAAAATTCATTAAACAAAATTCAAACATAAATTAAATTCGTTAAACTTAAATCTAAAACATAAATCAATGCATAACTAAATCTCATTCAAAATCTAAAACATAAATAAGCCTTATTTTAAAACAGAAAACATAACTAAACTTAAATATATATATATATATATATATATATATATATATATATATATATATATATATATATTGAAACACATTTAAACCATAGTCTAAAATCTAATATTGTTTAAACCAAAACATAACCAACGTCTTAACCTAACCTAAAATAAATAAAAGTCAAATAAAATTTAAAATCATTACTTATATTAAACATAATATAAAATAAAATATATAACTTTAAACTAAACCTAAAGCTATATATTCAGCACTTAAACTCCAATATGGTTTAGTACCTTAATATAAAAGCTAAAGCCAAATAACATATATAAAACCTATAAGAAAGCATCACGCGTAAAGCTATATATTGAAACGGCTAAAGCTAATATAAGCTAAAACTAAATGATTCATAAAAATAGAACAAACTAAACTAAAAACACATAAAATTAACAAAGCTTCCAATATGACACAATTAAAACTAATTAAAAATAAAACAAACTGATTCTAAAATATAACCTAGAAAAAATAAAATTTAAATAAAGACAATCCAAAATAAATTAATTCAGTACAACTTAATGAAGTTAAACGCGTAATACTTGTATCCAAAATCAAAGAAACAAAAAATTGGAATTCTACTAAATGAACCTTCTATTTATTGAATCAATCTTGAAATATTCTTTTGCTTCCCTTATCTATATGATAAATTCTTATTAGATCAAAACAAGATAATCATAAAATATAGGCTGAAATATTAGCTGATTTTTTCAAATGGTAATTTTTTGGTTGAAAAGTAAGTGCTTGAATAAGAAAATAAAATTTATCAACATTTGTATATCAGTTGAAAAGTCATCTTAATTTTTTGTCTTTTACAAGATGACTTATAAGCATGTTGCCATACTAACCAAGGACTTGTAAGCCAAGTATGTTATCAATCTGAATAATAATAAGTCGAGGTTGTGGGAGATATACCAAGCCAGGGATATTAGGTTGAGAGCATGGAAGCAATCATTTAAGAGCTACATCACAAAGCTCATCATCCTGGCACGACACCTATGATAATGTGGATGAGGAGGATTATAAGGATGAGGAGGATGACGTTGACTGATACACCTAAAATATATAGTATTTTTATGCACATTTTTATACCTATTTTTGATGATATTGCACTTTAATGGAATGTATTTCTTTGTTTTTCTTGCAGGTATGATTAAAATGACTGATTATCATGAAATGAGCAAAAAAGAATCAAATTTTGAAGAAAAATATGAAGTGTGCAAAAATTAGCTTCTGACGGCTAAGCGCCGATGGCTGGTGCATAGCCGCGACAGTTAAAAAATACGAATTAACTCAGATTTGGCGCCATTTTTCAAGGGGTGTTTGAAGCAACTTTTGGTTTAAACTTCCTTAACTTCTTACGGGCGACAAATTCAAATTAAGAGGTGCATCCTTTGGTAGATACATTGAATCTGGATATAATTTGAAGAGACACCAAAGTATCTTTTGAAGAATTATTAAAACAAAGACTTAATATTAGAAAAAGTGAAGAGCTTTCTAGAGAACTATTGACAGAAGAAGTTAGAGAAAAGCTTGAAGTGGTTGAAGGGAAAGAGGAAGAAAGAGAGTCTTCTTCTTGCAATACTTTCTTTACTTTTCCACTTTATTTTATCATAGTTTGTATTAGAATTTAGGAGAGTCAATCCTTAGAGTTGGGCGCCAACCTGTAAGGAGTTATCTAGTGGAAAGCAAAAGTTTCAGAGGAACTTCAAGAGTCTTGTGGAGAGGATTTTCAGATAAGTCTTTATCTTTGTTTTTTCTTTTGGTTTTTAAGTAAGACTTGTTGTGTTTTCACTATGATTTCTACTTTCAAATCAAATTGTTCTCATGTTTTCTTCATGAGTTCTGAGTAGTTTTCTTTATCTTTTTCCTTTTAAATGAAGAAGTAATTAAATTATAGAAGAAAGTTGTGTGAAGTATAGATGTTTAATGTTAGAAGAAGTTGTGATGATTCACTACCTTGCACTTCATTTATTTCTTGATTTGGCCAATTGTGATGTTAAAATTTATTGTGAGAACATGTAAGAACCTATGTGGTATTGTCTCAATCAACAATTGGAGAGAACCACATGAAATTGTATGGATGAGAATTGTAGTCCATATAATTGAGTGCAAATAAATAAGGAGATATGCTTTTTAATGAGGAATAAAATTACAGGGCTTTAGAATGACAGGCTAAAGCCCTCAATTTGGTTTGATGTTTTAAATTTTGTTATGAGATGTTAACCCATAGGTGGAGGGAGAAGAGGGAACTCTAGAGTGAGAGCTAGTATCTTTCCTGCCTAACCCATCTACAAGATTTCAAAACTTTAGATTAACCAATGTTCTTTATAGAACCAAGCAAGGGTAAAGAATTTATTTGCTCCTATTTGGTACAACACATTTAGATACTTCCACAATGAAATTTCATAATTATTACTGATTCATTAAAAGAGGAAAAAAATATTTTATTCTCATTTACTTTCATATATCATTTTCTAGTCTTGGTAATTTTAGTTAATTACTTTACATTTTCATTAAAAAAAATATCAAAAACAAATTTAAGCTTTCTATCTTAAAACATACTTTAAAAAATCATTTTAAAAAGTAAAAAGTTGTTTTTCTATTTTCTTTAAAATTTTAGACATTTCCCTATGGGTTCAATATCTCGGGGCTTAATCAGAAAGTCCTATATTACTTGATAAGCGATACGTGTACTTGCGTAGAATCTCATATTATAAAATAATTAAAATTGATTTCTTATTTGCTTCGGAATTAAGTTTTTGGTGCCTTTGCAAAAAAAGAGATATTATAAATGAAAAGAAAAATAAAGTGTAAAAAATAAGCATAAATATTCGGGGATCAAGTTTTTGGCGCCGTTGCCACGAAAAATAATTAAAATATCATTTAAAGAATGTTTAAGAAAAATCAAAATTTTTATTTTTCCTTATTTTTATTAGTGTGTTTTATTTTATTTTATTATTTGTGTATGCGAAGTTCAGGTTCTGAAGGACTTGTGCCTTACGATTCTGAACTATCAGAAAAATCAAAAAAATTAAAATTACAAAAAAAGATAAAAATAGTCAAGAAATGGCGAATCAAGAAAATCATAATGTTGAAATCCATCCAGAATTTGTACCTTTAAGAGATTATGCTAAACCTACAGTGGATAAACTTCATTGTAGTATTTAACACCCTGTTGTAGCTGTTAATTCATTTAAACATAAAACTGCTATTATCCAAATGGTATCCTACAATCAGTTTGGGTAGCACCAACTGAAGATCATAATTTACATCTTGCCAAATTTCTTGAGTTGTGTGCTACTTTTAAATATGATGATGTTTTAGATGATGTTATTAGACTTAGACTTTTTCCTTTCTCACTAAGGGATAATGCTAAAATATGGTTAAATTCGTTAGCACCTAGATCTATCATAACTTAGAGTGATTTAGCGTAAAAATTTCTTCCACCATTAAAAACTATAAAGCTTAGAAATGATATTATATCTTTTTATCAGTTTGAAGGTGAATCTATATATGAAGCATGAGAACAATTTAAAGATCTCTTGAGAAAGTGTACACATAATTTGATACTAAATTGATTAATAATTCAGAGTTTTTATAATGAATTAGTTTGATCTCTTAGATTTATTATCGATGCCGCTGCTGGTGGTTCATTCATGTCTAAACAATTTGCTGATGCATATGCTTTAATTGAAGAAATGACTAGTAATAACATTCAATGGCCTTCTAAAAGGTTAAATCCTAAAAAGGTAGCCAACATTCATGAAAAATGATACTTTTACGATGCTAGCAAATCAAGTTGCTGCAAATTCGAAGAAGATAGACCAATTTGGAATGAATTTTTCTCAATTAATTTTCATGATTGAAGAAAATTCATTAGGCAAAATGGTTGATTCTTGATCTACCTAAAAAATACCCATTTTTATGCCTTATTTATGATTCAATTCTTAAGGGTATTATGCTTTAATGAAAGGTATTTTCATGTTTTTGGATGTAGATGATTAAAAAGAGTCCAAGAAAGAAAAAGAAGGAAAAAGGAGCAAAAAGGAGAAAAGATGGAGCTTATGGAGTAAATTTTTGAATTATTGGCCTGGCGCCTAGGCGCCAGAGTCCGACGCCTAAGCGCCAGTTCGATACAGATGCTGTTAAGATTTTTTGATGACTTTGGACAGTTATTTTGATGGTTGGAGCTTCTAGAAGACTGGAAGTTACTCCTAATATATAGGACATGTGATACAATGTATTTGGACACGAGGAAACGATCTGGATCGCGAAGAGGTGCGACCCAAAGTGAAGAGGTGCGAACGACCTGGTCACGGTGTCCGGCGCCTAGGCGTCAGATCCCGGCGCCTAGGTACGACAATTACCTTCTAGAAGATACATTGAATTTGGACGAATTTTGAAGACGTGCCTTAAGCAACCCCTGGTCAAATTCAGAGCTCTATAAATGGGAGCCCATTCTACAGAGAAAAACGCACCCCACCCCCGTTAGGCACCAAAACCCCCCTCATAGTACACTTACCCATTTTAGCATCTTCTCTCTCTTCCATACTTAGGGTGCCACTTTATTTTATTACCTAGTGAGTTTATTTTGAGTGTTTATTGTGTGTAATTGTTCTTGGAGTCTTTCATCATTTGCTTTGGAGTCAGTAGAAGTCGGCGGATCTCTTGAAGCAACACTTCAGATAAGTATTTGTACTTTGGTTTAAAGTTTTATAAATATGTTTTATTGTGTTATTTCAATGAGTTCTGAGTAGTTAGTTATCTTTCTCCTTTCAACTATGAAAAAATTATAAATTAAATAAATTTTGTAGGAGAGTTAAATATTAAATATTTTTAAATATTGTGATAATATTAATACCTGATCTTAGTTTACTTTTTAAATTGGTCATTTAAATTGTTAAAACCTATTGAAGAATTTTGAGATCTATCCTGAGATAAACTCTTAACTAGTAGATATCACATGAATCCTTAGGTAATCGCAGGCTATACGAGGATTGTTTAAGGTGAAGTGCAAATAAATAGAAAGATATTATTTATTGGGCGTAAAATTAATTAGTTTTTAGAGTGACAGACTAAATTCAAATAATTTGGTTTATAGAAAGGTAACGGGTCACTGGTAAGGCCGACCATAGCCACCCTTGGACATCTAGTAGTGTGAGCCTAGATTAACCCATTCTACTAATAAAACATCCTGAGCCTAACTATAGATTAGTCAATATTATTTGCACCTGGACCAAAGGGTAAAGAATAGGAATGTTTCTATTTGGCACAATACCGTAATCTTAATTCCCTACAAAAGCTAATTAATCTATAATTCTTGGATTAGTTGAAAAAGGAGAAAGTCATTTTTATAATTGCATTTTATTTACTTTACTTTCCTGCGCATTGCTTACTTTCTTTTAGTATAAATTATAGTTAATTAAAATTTGAATATATGTATATAAAAGAGTATTTATAAATTGTTTTCTAAAATTTCAAAATATTACTTATATTTCTTACTTTTTATTTCACTATCCCTGTGGGATCGATAACCAGGACTCCACTAAAGCCCTGTATTACTTGAACGACACGTATTCTTGCGTTTAAAATTGTAACTTTTTACAATATTAAAATTTAAATATAAAATTTTAAAAGTAAACCTCGCACATCAAGTTTTTGAAGCTATTTGCTGGAAATTAAAAGATCTAAAAAGTGGTATCAAAGTCTTGTATTTTAAAGCATATATAATGTCGCATCGCATCAAGTTTTTGGCACCGTTGCCGGGGATAAGATAGAATAAAATAAAAAGTAATAAAAAGTAAAAATAAAAAGTAATAAAAAAAACATAAAAAACATAAATCAAAATAAAAATATTTTTTTTAAATTTTAAGCGTAGTTCTGGATCTGAAGGATTACTACCTTTTGATTCTGAATTAGAAAGAGAAATTAAAAGAATTAAATAAGGAAAACAAATTTCAAAACATAACAAAATGGCTAACTTACATAACAATAATCAAAATCCAATCGAAATTAATGAACAAATTATTTATAAACCATTAAGGGAATATGCAAACCTTACAGCTGATGAACTTCATGTTAGTATTCAAATTACAGCTATAGATGCTAATTCTTTTGAGCTTAAACCTTCTATTATTCAAATGGTTCAAAACAATCAATTTGGAGGAACACCTAATGAGGATCCAAATTTACACCTTGCTAGTTTTTTAGAACTTTGTGATACCTTTAAATATAACAATGTTTCTGATAATGTTATTAGGCTTAGACTCTTCTCTTTTTTCTTAAAAGATAAAGCAAAGATGTGACTTAATTCATTAGCAACTTGTTCTATTAAAACATGGGCAGATATGGCACAAAAATTTCTTACTAAATATTCCTCCTTCTAGAACTGCTAAATTGAGAAATGATATTACTTCATTTACGCAATTTGATGGAGAAACAATTTATGAAGCCTTGGAAAGATTTAAAGAACTATTAAGAAAATGTCCTCATCATGCTTTACCAGATTGGTTAATTATTCAAACATTTTATAATGGACTCAATGGATCACTTAGATCTATTATTGATGCTGCTGCTGGTGGTTCTTTAATGGCTAAGACATTTGAAGAAGCCTACACCTTAATTGAAGAAATGGCTAATAATAATTTTCAATGGCCTTCTAAAAGGGTTAATCCTAAAAGAATGACCAGTATTCATGATAATGAAGCATTTTCTTTTTTAGCTTCACAAGTGGCTGCGATATCTAAGAAATTAGATAATTTTGTTATTAATATATCACATGTAAGTAATGATAACTCTGCAAATTCAGATGATTCTCAAACAATGGAAACTTTGCAAGCTATTGCTAGTAAAACTAATAACCCTTATTCTAATTATTATAATCCTGGTTGAAAAAATTGTCCTAATTTTAATTGGAGTAATGGACATCAAGTCAATCCAAATTGGAATAATCAAGGAAATTCAAATTATAGACCAACTTATCCTCCTGGTTATAACAATCAGCAGAAAAAGTTGTCTGTAGAAGAATTGATCTTGCAACTAAGCAATCAACTACAAAGTCAAAACACTGCTATTCGTAATATTGATAATCAGATGGGTCAAATTGCTAATTTCATTAATTACAGACCTCAAGGAACATTGTCTAGCAATGTCGAAATTAATCCTAAGGGATCTGGAAAAGAACATGAACAAGCAAAAGCTATACAACTCAGAAGTGGAAAGGAATTAAAAGAGAAAACACGGAATGAGATTGAAAAAGAGAAAGAAGTTGAAGAGATTGAAAAACCTAAAGATACCCTTTCTCCAAGTAAAGATCAGACTGTTGTACTTATTGAAGTGGAAGTTGAAAGACCACCACCACCTTTTCTTCAAAGACTTAAATAGCAGAAGCTTGACCATCAACTTTCTAAGTTCTTTGAAATTTTTAAGAAACTTACCATCAACATTCCTTTTGCTGAAGCTTTGGAGCAAATGCTAAGCTATGCAAAATTTGTGAAGGATATTTTAAGCAAGAAGAGACAATTTGAAGCTTATGAAACCATTGCATTAAGTGAAGAATATAGTGCAATAATTCAGAAGAAACTACCTCAGAAACTTAAAGATCCTAGAAGTTTCACTATACCATGTACTATTGGAGAAAAATTCTGTGGAAACGCCTTATGTGATTTAGGAGCTAGTATTAATCTCATGCCATTTTCAATCTTTCAAAGGTTAGACTTAGGAGAGATTTCTCCTACCACTGTAACTCTTCAGTTAGCTGATCGATCGATCACCTATCCTAAAGGAGTTATAGAGGATGTTCTTGTTAAGCTAGATAAATTTATCTTCCCTGTGGATTTCATTATTCTAGATATGGAAGAAGATAAAGAAATACTTATCATTTTAGGGAGACCTTTTCTAGCTACCGGTCGAGCTATGATTGATGTGCAAAAAGGAGAATTAACGATGATAGTTAATGATCAAGAGATAACATTCAATGTTCTGAAATCAATGAGGTATCCTGAAAAAGAAAAATGTTATCGAATGGATATTTTTGATTATATGATTGAAAAGCATTACCAAGAAAAATGTAAGGTCATTTCTGATGATAAAGATAAAGAATCTATGTTATATGATGAGTCATTAAATGAAGAAAATTTATCTGAAGAAGCTCATTATATTCATAAAAATTGGGAAATTTTAGACACAACTAAAAATGATGTACTTTTACCCTCAATTGAAAAATCCCCTTAATTGGAATTAAAAATGTTACCTGCACATTTAAAGTATGCATTTCTTGGAGATTCATTAACTTTACCTATAATTATATCTTTAGAATTAAGTAAAGCACAAGAAGAAAAATTAATAGAAGTTCTGAAGAATTATAAGAAAGCTTTTGGTTTGACTTTTGCAGATATAAAAGGAATAAGCCATCCAATCTGTATGCATAGGATTTTAATGAAAGAAAATTGTAAACCTACTATTGTACCCTGACCCGACCCGCAATAACGTAGTAATATTCGCTTCCAAAAGATGGCCAAAAACTTGATCCAATTTATAAATAGCGGCTAGTGTATAAAATCAAAATGTTGTAAAATTTTAGAAAATATTTTACACACTAGAGGTACTACGCAAGTATACGTATCATTTCAAGTAATATAGGGTTTTCTTTTATAACCCTAGTATCGATCCCACAGAGAAGCGAGGTAAGAAATCCTTTAGGCTAATTCCAGACTATTTCTATAAGGCCTAAATTTGGAATGTTGATTAAAATGAGTTTTCTAATAACTAATCCTAAATAAAGTTCTTAAATAAAAAGATAACTTATGGATAAATTGGTTTGGAGAAATTCGAGATATTAAAAATTACTTTTCTCTTGCAATTACATAGATAATGTGTAAGAAAGATATGCTTAGAATTAATGTAGTAGTGCCAAATAGAAGCATTCCTATTCTTTACTCTTTGGTCCAGACATAAAGAACATTGGCTAATCTATAGATCGGTTCAGGATGTTTTATTAGTAGAATGGGTTAATCTAGGCTCACACTACTAGATGTCCAAGGGTGGCTATGGTCGGCCCTACCAGTGACCCGTTCCCTTTCTATAGATCAAATTATTAGAATTTAGTCTGTCACTCTAAAAACAAATCAATTTTGCGCCCAATAAACCATATCTCCCTATTTATTTGCACTTCACCTTGAATAACCCGCACATGGCCTTCGACTACCCAAGGATACATGTGATATCTACTAGTTAAGAATTCATCTCCTTCTAGGTCTCAGAATTCTTCAACAGGTTTTAACAATACAAGTGATCAATTTGTAAAGTAAATGAAGATCCGGTATGAATATCATCACCATAATTTAATAAAAGAGCATCTAAGCAAATCTTAATTCCTAAACATGCATCTATTTCATTACAAAAAAAAAGTAAATGAAAATAATGACATAAGAAGTAAAAGAATTGATAGAACTATATAATAAATTAAGTGTCAACAAGGAACTTATTTCATTAGTATTCTATTATATTTATGCAACTATCTATCACCTAGAAGCATCTAATAGATAATTCTATCATAAAAATGATTTTCCTGCGCTTGCCACTACTTCATATTAAAAGAAAGAGTAAAGGAAATCACTTACGAAACATGGATAATTCACGACATAAAACTTGGTTTAAAATAAAGAAAATCCACTAGAAAGTGTTTACAACAATTACAAGAGAATGAAGAACACAATACTTAGCTTTTTTCTTCTGAAAGAAAGAAGAAGATCTCTCCACCAAAGTTTCCCACTGATCCATGCGACGCTCGTACATCCCATACATAATTATCTCAAAATCCCTCACCAATCTCTCCATAAGATGTAAAAATCTACATCTTCATAACTCTAAATGACTAAAATGACTAAGGGGGAAGAAAGAGTCTATAGGGTGCGATTTTCTCTGAAGGAGTGGCCTTCTATTTATAGGCTTCAAGGGTTGTCTCAAGGCACCTCTTCAAAATGTGTCCATGTTCAATGAATCTTCTAGAAACCAACTCTGGCGCCTAGGCGCCGGGATCTGGCGCCTAGGGGCCGGGATCTGGCGCCTAGGCGCCGGACTCCGTGCCCGAACAGTCGCACCCCTTCACTTTGGGTCGCACCTCTTCGTGATTTAAACCTCTCTAATGTGTCTAGATTCATTGTATCACATGTCCTATATATTAGGAATAAGT
This sequence comes from Papilionanthe hookeriana x Papilionanthe teres, assembly GCA_022702705.1. Taxonomy (NCBI): domain Eukaryota; kingdom Viridiplantae; phylum Streptophyta; class Magnoliopsida; order Asparagales; family Orchidaceae; genus Papilionanthe; species Papilionanthe hookeriana x Papilionanthe teres. The sequence goes on from CM040426.1 coordinate 156,226,157, forward strand.
TCCAGGCTTCTAGAAGGTCTAGAAACTACTTAACACCGTCAAAATAACTCCCAAAGTCGTCAAAATCCCGTCCAATAACCGTTTCTGGATCATTTTAGCGCCTAGGCGCCGGGTTTTGGCGCCTAGGCGCCACCCTGTGCGCAGCTCCACCATTTTACTCCGTTTGGCTCTGTTTCAATTTCGTTTCGCCCCATTTCAGCTGCGTTGCATTCCTAACATCTTCACCTACAAGATAGACATAAAAACAACCTTTCTCAAAAGTATAATTTCATCCAAAAACATGTGAGAAATATAAAAGATATTAAACATAGAAAGACATATCAATATGTAGTAAGTTAAAATCTTCTTCCTTTGCTTATTTTGGCTCAAAATTGCATAATTTTTGCTTCATTTTCTATAAAATCATATTTTTATACTTGAAGACAAAAATATGCAAATTTACTTCCTTTATAGTGTAATATCATTAAAAATGTGCATAAAATGAGCATGAAATCTATACTAAAAATAGGTACTTTTTTTCTTGGATCAAAATCCCCCAAACTTAAACGTTACTTGTCCTCAAGTAACACTATAATCATTAAAAACCACATAAGCAAATCATGTGTATGAGTTTCTTTAGGAGTTTCTAAAATTTTGTTCTAGAAATATAGTAGTCCAATTTAGAAAAAAATTTAGTAAATGAGACTAATTTAAAGTTTAGAAATCTCTTAGATGAAAGAGTATGAAAATATGTGTTGCTATCTAATTCAGAAATGCTTGTAAATTTTTCAAAATATAGGGGTTAGGCATTTTATTTTCCTTACTTAAAAATTTTTATTAAAAATAATTATACTAACTATATTATATTTTAAAGCTTAAGATTTTCTCAAATCTTATACTTTAAAAAGCTCAGGTGTGGAACCAATTTTTTATTAGGCCTTTTAATCCTCAAGCTTCTCCTTCCTTTTTCACATAATATACTCTTTTTTTTTCTTTTCTTTTTCTTTTTCTTTTCCTTTTCTTTCTTTCTTTTCTTTTTTTTTTTTTAGCCAAGGATTACTATATCTGGATAGGCCTTTAATAATTTTGAATTCCACCCTTCCTTTCCTAAAGCATAAGGTAGATATATATCTTTTACTTAGAAATATAATAACGAGTTTTGAGAATTATTTTTCAATAAAAGAAATTTAAAAATTGAAAACAAAAGTCTAGTCCTTCTATTTTTCTAAAAATACAACTTTTCTTACTAAAGATGGTTACACAATATTTATCATTTCTTCACTAAGAAAAATTAACTTTAAATTTTTCATCACTACTATAAATTTTAACTAAATTCTCTTACTTATTTCTATATTCAAAATTTTATTTCCCTAATATAACTTCATACACATAATTATTTTTCATTCAAAATCAAATTTATTTATAGCAATTTTGAGGACAAATAAAATTTAAGTTTTTGAAAATTGTTTTTCATTCCCCCCCAAACTTGAATTTTTTAAAATATTTTGCAATTAATTCCATAAAATGTAGGAGGAAGAAAAATAAAAGTTAAATCTACTAACTACTACAACATCCTATCAAATTTAAACACATGCATAATCAGGATAGAATGATTGCAGGAGAAGGTAAATCTAGCCTTAAAACATGCGTACAATAATATTAAACTAAAAAGAAAGTATACTAACTTTAAAATATATTTTTCTTCCTACCCCCAAACTTGAATTTGAATATGTATAGCATTCAACACAGAAAATATAAGCAGGAAGAAAAATAGTTCAGAAATTCTATCTACCACAATTGTCTATCAATAACATCTACATGTGTTCATCAGGACAGAGTAATTTGCAACAGAAAGTAAATCTAAACTAAACATGCTAGAATAAAATTAAACTAAAGAAAGGTCTAACAAGCAAGACAAACATTGGCATGGGAATATATATTTAAGTGTTCTTCAAATCTCTAAATTGTTGTAACACAAACACAAATACAAACACACAAACTAAAATATCTAGAATCGCATATTCATACACAAATATCAATTTAGGTTAATTTGATCTCCTTTTCTACTCACATTTTCCCTCCTTACTTTCAATTTCTAACGGAAGAAACTACACTAATAACGTGGGTGTATTAATAAAAGTAGTGCGAGTTCATCTATATTTTGTTTACTAAATAAGTTCGTGACCTTACTCAGTGAAAACAAAGTCAGTTAAAGGAAGTAACAGAGTTGACATGGAGTGGTCCAAGTCTAAACTCTACATGCTTTAAGGTAATGCTCAGCTCCGATTGATAACTGAGTTATAACAAACTCGTCAGCCTACTACCACCAGAAGTCATATACAAATTTAGTCAAGACCAAGGCATAACCTCACAAATCTAATCCGCACTAAAGCAAACACAAAACATAAACAATCATGACTCACAATCATACTAAATCAAAGCACACTGATAACTATAGGTTGCCTCCCATAAAGCGCTTAGTTTTAACGTCGCGGGCCCGACATATGATTCCTCCTGGATCAAAATTCTAATTAAGTAATCCTCGATCAATCGCCCAATCATTTCCAGATCTAGGGATTCCTATAAAATTCTCAAATTTTAATTTTTCATTCAGCTCTTCATTTTCAGTTTGATTTATATCATTGTTCTTCATATTTCTTTCTAGATCCAATATTCTTCTATTGATTTGATGAATTTTCATATTAATATCATCCTTGAAATTTATAAGAAATGGATCTTTATAAGATACTTTAATATCTCCCAAATTTTAGATCGGATTCTCTTTAGATAATTCGGATTCGTGGATTAAATTCTTCTATATTACTCTTCGTTTCAAATTATCTTCCAATTCTTCCCCTTTATAATTATTAAATGATGGAGGATCTATCTTAGTTGAGGAAATAGGTTTTTCTAATTCCTTAGGAATTTCTTCCAATGGTCTTCCAATATCCTTATCCTCTTTTCTCAACTCAAAGTTCTTTTGAAATATATCCTCAAATTCTCTTCCAAGTCTTAGATCAATAATTTTATCATGTTCATCATTCAATTCAGGTTTTTCTTGTGATTGAGTCGAATCCAAAGATATAAAGACTGGTTGTGTAGATGAATTCCCTAAATAGGTAGGCTTTAAAATTGTATGGGGTACATCCATCTTAAGTTCATGAGATTTTTCAACAGATGGAATTAAAAGTTTACTATTTTCAGTGACGTCCATCATTTCACACCTCTCTTGAACATACATACAGTCTTCTTTAAATAACATTTTTGAATCATCATGAAAATCCATTCCGACCTCATCTGTTATCTTACTTCAAAAATTTCTTGGAAATTGTTTTTATTTAGATAATCAATTTCATCCATCCAAAAACAATCATCAATTTTCTCAGCTGGATGTTTCATAGTCTTTAATACATCAAAAGTTACTTCCTGGTCATTAATATTCATAGTCAACTTTCCTTTTTGCACATCTATCATAGCTTGTCCAGTAACAAGGAAAGGTCTCCCTAAAATAATTCGAATTTCTTTATCTTCCTCCATATCTAATACAATAAAGTCCACAGGAAAGATAAACTTATCCACTTTAACAAGCACATCTTCTATAACTCCTTTTGGATAAATGATAGATCGATCAGCTAACATAAGGGTTACAGTAGTGGGAGAAATATCGACTAAACATATCCTTCTAAATATAGATAGAGGCATCACATTAATGCTCACTCCTAAATCACATAAAGCTTTTCCACATAATCTTTTTCCAATTGCACAAGGAATTGTAAAGCTACAAGGATCGTTAAGTTTCCGAGGAAAATTTTTCTGAAGTATAGTGCTGCACTCCTCACTTAGTGCAACTGTCTCGTAATCCCCAAATTTCCTTTTCTTGTTTAATATCTCATTCATAAACTTTGCATAACTTGGCATATGATCCAAAGCTTCAGTGAATGGAATATTTATCCTTAACTTCTTAAGTACTTTCATGAACTTTGAAAATTTCTTATCCAACTCATGCAGTCTTTGAGGAAATGGATGTGGTGGTCTTTCCAAACTGATTTTAGTTGGAGAAATTAATTTTTCCAAATCCTTAGAAACATGTTTTTCAGGTCTTTTAGTTTCCTTTGTTTCTTTTCTAACCACATCCTCTATCTCTCTTCCACTTTTTAATTGGACAACTTCTACTTGTTTATTAGTGTTCTCTTTAGGGTTGATCTCAATGTGGCTAGGAAGTGTTCCTTGGGGTCTATTGCTAAGTGAATTAACAATTTGTCCCAGTTGATTCTCAATATTTTTAATCACAGTATTTTGACTTTGCAACTGGTTTCCCATTTGCAATATCACTTCTTCTATAGACATCTTCTTATCCTCAAATTGTTTATCATTGTTAGAGTCTGATGGATATGAAGGTCTATAGTTTGTGTTCCCCTGATTATTCCAACTTCCATTAGGATTCACATGATTATTTTCCCATTTTTGGTTTCCACCATCAGTAGTCTGATTCCAGTTAAATTTAGGATTGTTCTCCCAACACGGGTTGTAAAAGTTAGAATATGGGTTGTTTCTGGTATTTAAAATTTCATATGATAAGTTAGAATCAATAATATTCCCTAATGAACTTTCCTCACTTACAGAAGTAAATTGAGGCTGGTTCATTCCAAATTGGTCCAACTTCCTTGATATTGTGGCAACCTGAGATGCAAAAATTGCAATCACATTTATATCTTGAACACTAGATACATTTTTATGATTTACCCTTGTAGAGGGCCATTGAAATTCATTTTTAGCCATTTTTTCAATTAACGCATACGCTTCATCAAATGATTTTGACATTAACGATCCACCAGGCGACGATTGTCGATTATAAACTTAAGGGATCCTACTAACCCATTATAAAAAGTTTCAATGATTAACCAATTAGGCAGAGCATGGTGTGGACACTTTCTTAGGAGTTCCTTAAATCTTTCCCAGGCTTCGTATATTGATTCCCCTTCATATTGACAAAATGAGATAATATCATTTCTAAGTTTAGCTATCCTTGAAGGTGGAAAATACTTAGCTAGGAATTTCTGAGTTAACTCTTCCCAATTTTTAATAGAACCAGGTGCTAATGAGTATAACCACATTTTAGCCTTATCTCTTAGTGAGAAAGGAAAAAGCCTTAGTCTAACAGCATCATCGACATGCTTGTTATAACTAAATGTAGCACAAAGTTCTAGAAAACATGATAAGTGTAAATAGGGATCCTCCAAAGGAGTTCCCCCAACTCGGTTGTTACAGTACAAGTTGGATAATCTCGGGATTTATTTCAAACGAGTCGGTTTCTACGACAAGGTTTTGTATACTTGAGTGAATTTCATCTGTCGTAGGATTTTCATAATCCCTCAATGAAGTATGATGATTTTCTAAGTTATTATCTTGAAAGTTTTCCATTTCCATTTCTAGTTTTTCGAGTCCCTTCTGTTTTTTAAATTTTTTCCATTTTTCTAACTCGGGATCATAAGGCACAAGTCCTTCAGATCCTTTGTTTCGCATACAGACCACAACAAACAGTACATTAACAATTAAACAAATAATAGATAAAATATATTCAACACAACAAAACATTTTCACGAACACCTTATTTTTCACACAAAAAATATTTTTTACGACACTACAATTTTCCAAGTCTAATCCAAATTCTTTCAACTAAAATTCTCCTAAAGTTCTTACCGAAGCTTCCCCGGCAACGGCGCCAAAAACTTGACTCGACCCTCAATAACGCAGTAATATTAGCTTCCAAAAGATGGCAAAAAACTTGACCCAATTTATAAATAGCGGCTAGTGTATAAAATCAAAATTTTGTAAAATTTTAGAAAATATTTTACACACTAGGGGTACAACGCAAGTATACGTATCGTTTCAAGTAATATAGGATTTTCTTTTATAACCCCAGTATCGATCCCACAGAGTAGCGAGGTAAGAAATCCTTTAGGCTAATTCCAGTCTAATTCTATAAGGCCTAAATTTGGAATGTTGATTAAAATGTGTTTTCTAATAACTAATCCTAAATAAAGTTCTTAAATAAAAAGATAACTTATGGATAAATTGGTTTGGAGAAATTCGAAATATTAAAAATTACCTTTCTCTTGCAATTACATAGATAATGTGTAAGAAAGATATGCTTAGAATTAATGTAGTAGTGCCAAATAGAAGCATTCCTATTCTTTACCCTTTGGTCCAGGGCATAAAGAACATTGGCTAATCTATAGATCGGTTCGGGATGTTTTATTAGTAGAATGGGTTAATGCTAGGCTCACACTACTAGATGTCCAAGGGTGGCTATGGTCGGCCCTACCAGTGACCCGTTCCCTTTCTATAGATCAAATTATTAGAATTTAGTCTGTCACTCTAAAAACTAACCAATTCTGCGCCCAATAAATAATATCTCCATATTTATTTGCACTTCACCTTGAATAACACGCACAAGGCCTTCGACTACCCAAGGATTCATGTGATATCTACTAGTTAAGAATTCATCTCCTTTTAGGTCTCAGAATTCTTCAATAGGTTTTAACAATACAAGTGATCAATTTGTAAAGTAAATGAAGATCCGGTATGAATATCATCACCATAATTTAATAAAAGAATATCTAAGCAAATCTTAATTCCTAAACATGCATCTATTTCATTACAAAATAAAAGTAAATGAAAATAATGGCATAAGAAGTAAAAGAATTGATAGAACTATATAATAAATTAAGTGTCAACAGGGAACTTATTTCATTAGTATTCTATTATATTTATGCAACTATCTGTCACCTAGAAGCATCTAATAGATAATTCTATCATAAAAATAATTTTCCTACGCATGCCACTACTTCATATTAAAAGAAAGAGTAAAGGAAATCACTTATGAAATATGGATAATTCACGACAGAAAACTTGGTTTAAAACAAAGAAAATCCACTAGAAAGTGTTTACAACAATTACAAGAGAATGAAAAACACAATACTTAATTTTTTTCTTCTGAAAGAAAGAAGAAGATCTCTCCACCAAAGTTTCCCACTGATCCATGCGACGCTCGTACATCCCTTACATAATTATCTCAAAATCCCTCACCAATCTCTCCATAAGATGTAAAAATCTACATCTTCATAACTCTAAATGACTAAAATGACTAAGGGGAAGAAAGAGACTATAGGGTGCGATTTTCTCCGAAGGAGTGGCCTCTATTTATAGGCTTCGAGGGTTGCCTCGAGGCACCTCTTCAAAATGTGTCCATGTTCGATGAATCTTCTAGAAACCAACTGCGGCGCCTAGGCGCCGGGATCCGAGTGCCTAGGCGCGGGACTCCGTGCCCGAACAGTCGCACCCCTTCACTTTGGGTCGCACCTCTTCGTGATTTAAACTGCTCCAATGTGTCTAGATTCATTGTATCACATGTCCTATATATTAGGAATAACTTCCAGGCTTCTAGAAGGTCTAGAAACTACTTAACAACGTCAAAATAACTCCCAAAGTCGTCAAAATCCCGTCCAATAACCGTTTCTGGATGATTCTGGCGCCTAGGCGCCGGGTTTTGGCGCCTAGGCGCCACCCTGTGCGCAGCTCCACCATTTTGCTCTGTTTGGCTCCGTTTCAACTTCGTTTCGCCCCATTTCAGTTGTGTTGCGTTCCTAACATCTTCACCTACAAGATAGACATAAAAACAACCTTTCTCAAAAGTATAATTTCATCCAAAAACATATGATAAATATAAAAGATATTAAACCTAGAAAGACATATCAATATGTACTAAGTTAAAATCTTCTTCCTTTACTTATTTTGGCTCAAAATTGCATAGTTTTTACTTCATTTTCTATAAAATCATATTTTTATACTTAAAGTCAAAAATATGCAAAATTACTTCCTTTATAGTGTAATATCAATAAAAATGTGCATACAATGAGCATGAAATCTATACTAAAAATAGGTACTTTTTTTTGGATCATACCCCAAAGAAGATTAAATCCAATTATGAAAGAGGTTGCTAAGAAAGAGATTTTGAAATGGTTAGATGCTGGAATTATTTATCCTATTTCGGATAGCCAATGGGTAAGTCCTATTCATTGTGTTCCGAAGAAAAGAGGAGTAACTGTCATTGTTAATGAAAAAAATGAATTAATCCCAACAAGACAAATTACTGGATGGCGTATTTGCATTGACTATCAAAAATTAAATAACGCCACTAGAAAGGATCATTTTCCTTTACTTTTCTTGGATCAAATGCTGGATAAACTAGTTGGACACTCATATTTCTATTTTCTAGATGAATATTTTGGTTATCATCAATTACCCATTGCTCCTGAGGATCAAGAGAAGATAACATTTACAAGTCCTTATGGAACATTTGCCTTTAGAAGAATGTCATTTGGTTTATGCAATGCTCCTGCAACTTTTCAAAGATGTATGATGTCAATATTCTGTGATTTGATTGAAAAAGGAATTGAAGTATTTATGGACAATTTTTCATTTTTTGGAACTTCTTTTGAATCTTGATTGAAAAATATAACGAAAGTTTTAAAAAGATGTGAAACAAATTTAGTTATAAACAGGGAAAAATTTCAATTTATGGTCACAGAAGGCATTGTACTTGGACAGAAAGTTTCACAGATAGGGATGGAAGTTGATCAAGCAAAAGTGAAAATTATTGCTGAACTGCAACCACCTACTACTATTATTGATGTAAGAAGTTTTCTGGGTCATGCTAGATTTTATAGGAGATATATGAAGGATTTTTTCTAAAATTGCCAAACGTCTTTGCCATTTATTGGAAAATATGCTAAATTTGAATTTAATGACGATTGTCTGAATGCGTTTAATATTCTGAAAAAAAATTAATCACTGCACCTGTCATTGTTGCACCTGATTAGAATAAACCTTTTTAATTAATGTGTGATGCAAGTGATTATGCAATTGGACCTGTATTAGGACAAAAATATCATAAAATTTTCAAAGTTGTATACTACGCTAGCAAAACTCTTAATGAAACTCAAGTAAACTACACCACTACTGAAAAAGAGCTTTTAGCAATAGTATACGCCTTTGATAAATTTAGACCATATCTTCTTGGAACAAAATATATCGTGCATACTGATCATTCTGCTATTAAGTATTTAATATCTAGAAAGGATGCTAAACCTAGATTGATCAGATAGGTTTTACTTTTACAAGAATTTGATTTTGAAATTGTAAACAAAAAAGGATCTGACAACCAAATTGCTGATCATTTATCAAGAATTAAAAATAATAATGAGAAGATTTATGAAGAAAATATAAATGAGAAATTCCCGGATGAACAATTATATGTCATTCAAGGATTACAAATACCTTTGCAGATATAGTTAACTGCTTGGTTAGCAATATTTTACCATATGGGATGAATAGTAAATACATTAAGAAATTCAAGAATGATCCTCATTTATTTAAAATAGGAAGAGATTCTGCGATTCGAAGATGTATACCTTATGAAGAAACTTTTGCAATTATTCAAATATGTCACGATTCTGAATTTGGAGGACACTTTGGAGTGGAGAAAACTGCATTTAAAATTTTAAATTCTGGATTTTATTGGCCTACTCTATTTAAAGACGTTGGACATTTTGTGAAAACTTGTGATCGATGTCAAAGAATAAGAAATATATCCAGAAAAGATGAAAAGCCTCTAAACTTTATATTAGAAATCAAAATTTTTGATGTATGAGGTTTAGATTTTATGGGACCTTTCGTACAATCATCTGAAAAGATTTATATTTTATTAGTTGTTGATTATGTTTCAAAGTGGATCGAAGCTGTAGCTTTACCAAACTGTGATTCCAAAAGTGTTTCGAAATTTTTAAAGAAAATGATTTTTACAAGATTTGAAATGCCTAGGATAATTATTACAGATGGGGGAAGTCATTTCAGAAATATAAGAATTTAATCATTGCTGGATAAATTCAAAATTAAGCATAGAATTGCAACTGCTTATCATCCTCAAACAAGTGGAATGGCTGAAGTGTCGAACAAGAAATTAAAAGAATATTAGAAAAGACTGTTAATCCTAAAAGAACTGACTGCGTTGATAGACTTGATTCTGCATTATGGGCTTATAGAACAGCTTATAAAACACCTATCAAAATGTCACCTTATCGGTTAATTTATGGTAAACATTGTCACTTACCTGTTGAACTGGAGCATAAAGCTTATTGGGCGATAAAGGAGTTCAATTATAATTTGAATATTGCAGGAGAAAATTGATTATTACAACTGAATGAAATGGAAGAGATTAGAAATGAGTCCTATGAAAATGCAAGAATTTATAAAGAAAGAATGAAGAAATTGCATGACAAAAAGATTTCAAGGAAAATATTCGAGCCTGGACAAGAAGTATTATTATTTAATGCTCGTTTAAAACTTTTCCTGGAAAATTAAAATCTAAATGGATGGGACCATTTATAATTGAGAAAGTATACCCTTATGGAGCTGTGGATATTAAAGATCCCAAAACTGGAAAAATATTTAAAGTTAACGGATTAAGACTGAAGCCTTATATGGGAGAAATGAAATTAAATTACAAAGAGGCTTATGAGCTGAGTCTACCCAATTAATTCAATTAATTAGGTCAGGCTGACGACGTTAAACCAAGCGCTTTGTGGGAGGCAACCCATATTTATTTAGTTTGAGTTTAATTATTGCTACAAGGTTATGCCTTGGTCTTGACTAAATTTTTATAACTTCTGAAAATAAAATGCTAATGAGTCTGTATTGACTTAAGCTAAACATTTTTCTTGAAGTATATAGAAATTAGACTTGGACCACTCCATGTCAAATGTGAGTAAAAATGAGATCAAGTTAACCTTCGTTTGTAATTGTTTGTGATTTGAATTTTTCGTAATTATGTTTGTGTATTGATCATACTTGTTTGTTAGATCTATTTTTACGACTGAAACTTTGAAAAATTTGACGATAGGTGAATCAGAGTCGATCGAAGTTCCGGCGCCTAGGCGCCAAAAGTTGGTGCCTAAGCACCAGAATAACTAGCGTATCGATGATCCGGCGCCTAGGTGCCAGATTTCGGCGCCTAAGCGCCGCGGTTACAAATCGTGGAAAAACCAAAATTCTTCAGTTTTTCACGCGAAATCTCTTTATATATAGCCTATTTTTCGTCCCCAATCCCATAGAAACACTAATTTCGACCAAAGCAATTCAATTTGGAGGAGTTAGGAAGGATTTGGAGGTAATGGATAGAGGAAATCATGGAAATGAGGTAAGAGAAAAATCTCCTAAAGATCCTCAGCCTTATTTTAATGGTTTTATTGCTATTAGTCTGGAGAAATTGTTTAGTCAAATGGATAAGATTGAAGTGGAACTTCAAATTATTGGTAATCGTCTCCATGAGATTTACCACCAATACGAACACTTGGAATGACAAACCAAACTTCAATCTGATCATATGGCTGCTTATCATAACACTCAAGTATAAATGTACGCGAAGAACAAGTGGATTGATGAAAAGACGGCTTTGGAATTTCCAAGGGCGTTGGTGTTTTATCCTTTTAGTCCTAGCGAACTTCATTGTGAAAGGGATGGAAATTGAAGATCGGTGTTAAATAGATTCTATATGTGTTTTAGATGTGATCGAGTCTTGTGTTAGTGTGTTGAATATCTCATGTGTGTATTTTCTTAAATTATTCAATGTGTGTTGTTGGATTTGAATGTTTGCTTTGAATATATTGTTGTTTGTGTTATTTATTAAACGATGAACCTTGATACAGTCTTGTTCTGAATATTATTGAATTTGGAATGGATATTAGGATTTAGAATTGAAGAAATTGGATACATTTTTTGTGGATCTAAACTATCATTTTAAATTGATCGTGAAAATATTTGGAGGTTATAAATTGGATTAATACTCTCATAAGAGTAATTAGGAGTCAAATTTTATAAGATTTGGTGCAAAATATTTAATTTAAATCAAATTTTTGGAAAGGCGAGTGTGGGCGCCAGAATTCGGCGCCTAGGCGCCGGTTCTGCCTGAACCTGAAAACTCATCTTCTTAAACCCGCCCCACGCCATTTTTGACGCCTAAGCTTCCTTCTCAACAGTATTTCGCAAAAATACCATCTACAGATCCCATTAGAGCCGGATTTTCAAGTTTTTTGGGCTTGAAATCACCCGATTTCTTCATCTCGAAGTTAGATCTACATTCTAAACTCATTATTTTTTATTTTCACCATGGATTTTGTTCTCTTTTAGAAAAACTGAAATTTTGAGAAAAATTTTGATTTTTTGTGGTTAAATCCATGAGTTTTTAAGCTTTTTCAAGTTTGAAAAGCTTAAATTAGTTTATTTTCCTAGATCCGTTAAATTTATTTCGTGTTTTTCTTTCACGTTTAGATGGCACCCAAATTTAAGCGAGGAAATGAATGAGAAAATTTTGATCGTAGCAAGTTCATCACTGCTGCTGCATACTTCCAATATAATGATTTTGCTACGACTCAGAAATTTATCTCGGAGCGAAGTTTTTATAATCCTGGAGGAAGAATTGAGGAAACAATCATTGCACTCAACTAGCAACGATTTTGTTATTTCACTGATGTTGTCGTTATCCCGGTGGTTAGAGAATTTTATGCTAATTTCGTGGATGCGGAGGAATACGAGATTTTCGTTCGAGGAGTTGGAGTAGGATTCACTCCTGAACGCATCAACATTTTCTATGGCCTGCCGCCAAACATAGAGTGTTATTACTCAGGTTTATCTCCATCTGAGGGAGATTTGGATATGATCATTGCCTACCTGACTGATAGTACTAGAGCCTGGAAGATTCGGAATGGAAAAAGGGTAAATTTTTCATCTTCTAAGCTTAATGGTGTTTCCAAGGCATGGCACTACTTTATTTCTGCTCGTCTCCTCCCGTCCAATCATGTTAGTGAAGTTACCAGAGATAGAGCTATTCTAAACTACTGCATTCAAGAGAGAAAGTCTTTTGATGTGGGGAGCATTACTTATGATTCTGTAGAGGTTACTGCTCGTTTTAGCACATCTGTTGGACTTGGTTTTCCATCATTGATCTATTCTCTATGCCAAAGTGTTGGAGTAGTTCTTTGAGCTTTTTGAGGAAAAGCTCAAGTCGACAAAGCTTATAGGAAGAGAAAGTGTCAGTATCTATGATCGACTTCGAGGTAAGAGTTCTCTCGCACTTTGCTTGGTTCATTACCTACTTCGAGTAAAGCTCTACTTCTAGACCATCTACTTCGAGTGAGCCATCATCGATTTTTGGGAAACCATTCACGATCGGTTCATAGAGCGACGGCATGAGTTATTCTTAGCGACTGCCGAGTAGATACTATAGACAAGAAGATTGATCATCTTTACGAGTATACACAAAGAAAGAGTGATTACGATGCTGAGTATTCAGAGTCTTTAGTGAGATTTCTGAAGGGTGAGCATGATGTTCAGTTCTCTACTTGTCCCAGATTTTCACCCTATGTTGATCATAAGGATATGAAGTTCTCTTTTGGTGATGACGATGATGATGCTACAGAGAGTGATTAGTAGCTTTACTTACCTCTATAGTTTGTTGATTCTGTTTTTTAGCATGTTTCTAGTTTTCTTGTGTTGTTTATTGTTATGTTATTTGTTAGTATTGTTGTGAACTTTATCTGTTAAAACTATCTTTAGATTATCTGATGTGTGTTTAAGACTGAGATGTGAATGAATTTCTATAAAAGTTTATTTCTGTATTAGTCAACTATTTAGTGTTCATAAATAGTTAGTAAATTTGCATGTTCAAAAATAAAAAAATTAAAAAAATATCTATATAGGATTTTTTTTAAGTCATTAACTCCTGCTCTGCAAAACCTTTTTATATATGCTTAATCATTTCTGTTATTTTCATATTGAAGCATGTGTAGAAATAGAAGTTAGTTTTTCCTTACTACATCATTATTGTACTTAGATTGATTCCTATTTATTTCTTTCTCTCATGCTTTAGAAAATTTCATGATTTATATTTATACTAAAGCTGAAGTTTGGGGGAAGGGAAAACATTTTTCAAATTCAAATATTATTTGTCCTTAAAGAACTAATATTTTCTTTAAAAATATAGTAACATAACATAAGGAATGAAAAATCTATTTAAATATTATCTAAATTTTTTAATTTATAGATAATTTAGTAAACTTAACTAAAATTTCAAAAATTTTGGTTGATTTTAAGAATAGAATTATTTAGCTTAAAGAATAATAAGATGAAAATTTTTCTATTTATAGTAAAGAGAATTGTATTTTTGAAATACTAAGGAATCAAGATTATTGCTTGAAAAAGAAATGATTGAAATAAGTTTTGATAAATTGTTAATGTCATATTTATTAAGTAAGAATGTATAAGTTTTTGAAAATAAGTTAAGGATAGTGAAGTTCAAAATCATTAACAGGCTATCCAAAAATAGTAATCCTCACTTGTAAAAAAAAAAAAAAAGTTAGGAGGAGCTTGAGGAAAATGCCTAATCAAAAATTGGATTCACTTGAATTATCTTATAGTAAGAAAGCTGATTACATTTTTAACTTAATTTCTATACACATATTTTTTCTAGAAAAATATTTCATGAAAATCTTTTTCTTGTAAATATTCTATGTGACCTTGATATGATAAACTACAATTATTCTTGAAATAAATGAAGAATTGGAAGTCTTATGATTTGGTAGTTAAATGTTCTTAAATTCTTAAAATTAAACTTAATTAGTGAAATTTGGTTAATAATTTACTAAAGAATTTATAAAATCAAAAATTATAAGGAATCTTAAATATTTTAACTTCATTCCAAATGTTATCTATTTTATGTAATTAAAAGGGTTACTTGAGGACAAGTAACGTTTAAGTTTGGGGGAATTTGATCTACCTAAAAAATACTCATTTTTATGTCTTATTTATGATTCAATTCTTAAGGATAGTATGCTTTAATGAAAGGTATTTTCATGTTTTTGGATGCAGATGATTAAAAAGAGTCCAAGAAAGAAAAAGAAAGAAAAAGGAGCAAAAAGGAGCAAAAATGGAGCTTATGGAGCAAATTTTGGAATTATTGGCCTGGCGCCTAGGCGCCAGAGTCCGGCGCCTAAGTGCCAGTTCGATACAGACGCTGTTAAGATTTTTTAATGACTTTGGGCAGTTATTTTGACAGTTTTAAGCGGTTATTGGAGCTTCTGGAAGACTGGAAGTTACTCCTAATATATAGGACATGTGATACAATATATTTGGACACGAGGAAACAATCTAGATCGCGAAGAGGTGCGACCCAAAGTGAAGAGGTGCGAACAACCTGGTCACGGAGTCCGGTGCCTAGGTGCCAGATCCCGAAGCCTAGGCGCGATAGTTACCTTCTAGAAGATATATTGAATTTGGACGAATTTTGAAGAGGTGCCTTAAGCAACCCCTGATCAAATTCAGAGCTCTATAAATAGGAGCCTATTTTACAGAGAAAATCGCACCCCACCCCCCTTAGGCACCAAAACCCCCCTCTTAGTACACTTACCCATTTTAGCATCTTCTCTATCTTCCATACTTAGGGTGCCATTTTATTTTATTATATAGTGAGTTTATTTTGAGTGTTTATTGTGTGTAATTGCTGTTGGAGTCTTTCAACATTGCTTTGGAGTCAGTAGAAGTCAGCGGATCTCTTGAAGGAACACTTCAGATAAGTATTTGTACTTTGGTTCAAAGTTTTATAAATATGTTTTATTATGTTATTTCAATGAGTTCTGAGTAGTTAGTTATCTTTCTCCTTTCAACTATAAAAAAATTATAAATTAAATAAATTTTGTAGGACAATTAAATATTAAATATTTTTAAATATTGTAATGATATTAATACTTGATCTTAGTTTACTTTTTAAATTGGCCATTTAAAATGTTAAAACC
Organism: Papilionanthe hookeriana x Papilionanthe teres; assembly: GCA_022702705.1. Lineage (NCBI taxonomy): Eukaryota > Viridiplantae > Streptophyta > Magnoliopsida > Asparagales > Orchidaceae > Papilionanthe > Papilionanthe hookeriana x Papilionanthe teres. The sequence goes on from CM040426.1 coordinate 156,242,041, forward strand.
TGTTGAAGAATTTTGAGACCTATCTGAAGATATATTCTTAACTAGTAGATATCACATGAATCGTTAGGTAATCGCAGGCTATACGCTGCTGTTTAAGGTGAAGTGCAAATAAATAGAAAAATATTATTTATTGGGCATAAAATTAATTAGTTTTTAGAGTGACAGACTAAATTCTAATAATTTGGTTTATAGAAAGGTAATGGGTCACTGGTAGGGCTGACCATAGCCACACTTGGACATCTAGTAATGTGAGCCTAGATTAACCCATTCTACTAATAAAACATCTCGAGCCTAACTATAGATTAGTCAATGTTCTTTGCACCTGGACCAAAGGGTAAAGAATAGGAATGCTTCTATTTGACACAATACCGTAATCTTAATTCCCTACAAAAGTTAATTAATCTATAATTCTTGGATTAGTTGAAAAAGGAGAAAGTCGTTTTTATAATTGCATTTTAATTACTTTACTTTCCTGCGCATTGCTTACTTTCTTTTAGTATAAATTATAGTTAATTAAAATTTGAATATATATATATATATATATATATATATATATATATATATATATAAAGAGTATTTATAAATTGTTTTCTAAAATTTCAAAATATTACTTATATTTCTTACTTCTTATTTCACTATCCCTGTGGGATCGATAACTAGGACTCCACTAGAGCCCTGTATTACTTGAACGATACGTATACTTGCGTTTAAAATTGTGACTTTTTACAATAATAAAATTTAAATACAAAATTATAAAAGTAAACCTCGCACATCAAGTTTTTGAAGCCATTTGCTGGAAATTTAAAGATCTAAAAAGTGGTATCAAAGTCTTGTATTTTAAAGCATATATAAAGTCGCATCGCATCAATTCTCAAACATAATTAGAAACTTGAATGTCATAAGTAAACCTAATAACCCATATTCTAATTATTATAACCCAGGTTGGAAGAACCATCCAAACTTTAACTGGAATATCATTATGAGGGTGGCAGTAATCAACAATGGGAGAACACCTAAGTAAACTAATTGGGGAGCTGGAACAACCAAGGGAATAATAATTATAGACCAACATATCCTCCAAGTTTTAACAATACTTCACAATTTAATGAGAAGGAGTGGTGTTACAAATGGGAAATCAATTGCAAAGTCAAGGAGCTAAAATCAGAAATATTGAGAATCAGTTGGGACAAATTGCCAATTCATTAAGTAATAGATCCCAAGGGGAATTATTGGAAGATAACTTGAAACAAAAGAGTAACATAGAAAATTTTGATCTAGAAACTGAATTATGTAAAGAGAATGTGATCCAAAATTTGGGAGATCTTGAATTATCATATAAAGATTCATTTCTTATAAATACAAGGATGATACTAATATGAAAATTGCGAAAATCAATAGAATAATATTGGATCAGGAAAGAAATATGAGGAACAATGGTATGAATCAATCTGAAAAGGAAGAGCTGAATGAAAAATTAAAATTCAAGGACTTTCTAGGAATCCTTTGGATCTGAAAAGGATTGCGTGATTGATCGAGGATTACCTAAATGGAATTTTAATCCAGGAGGAATCATTTGCAGGGTTGGAGACATTAAACTAAGCGCTTTATGGGAGGCAACCAATAGTTATCAGTGTGCTTTAATTTAGTATGCTTGAGAGTTGTGATTGTTAGTGTTGTATTGTGTTTGCTTTAGTTTGGATTTATCAGTTTGATTGTTGATTGGTAGATGTTGGGGGATTATTAGTGGTTTGATTTGATCTTTGTGTGTCATGAGGGAGGTGAATCCTAAAATTTTTATTATGGTTAGACTTGTATGTTCTCTTTTAATAGTTGGATTGACGAGTCCACTTTAACTCAGGTCTCTCCCGGACTTGAGTTTTACAAGAGTCATCATGATTTTGAACAGTGACATATCCGTCTTAATTTTGTTACTTCCTTTCTCTGACTTTACTTTCATTTGATAGGAGTCACGAATCTATGTGATGAATAACTTGTGGATGATCTTATACTACGATTTATAATCGTAAAAGGTGCTTAATTAAGGGATTAGATGATGCCTGAGGTTGGTGCACGTGAACCAATACATCATGTATAGTCTTATCTTTGGGATTATAATTTATAAAATCATTTTAAAAAGTACATAATTTATTAGTGTAGTGATTTCGTTAGAAATTACAGGTAAATTAGTGAGATGCGATGAGTTAATGGAAGAATTGACCTCATTTATCATATGTGTTTATTTGTGTGTTAAAACCTTATATAAGACTTGAAGAACATTTTTATATTCCCATACAGATACCTACTATGTTAGTTAGCCTTTTGTTTAGTCAATTTCATTCTGACATTCTTAGTTTAGATTTACTTTCTGCTGCATATTGTTCTGTCCTGATTAGTACTTGTAAATGTTTTTAATAGACATTTGTGGTAGATAGAATTTTTGAACTGTTTTTCTTCCTGCTTGTATTCTCTGTACTAAATGTTATATATGCTAAAACTTAAGTTTGGGGGTAGGAAGAAAAATATATTTTAAAGTTAGTACACTTCCTTTTAGTTTAATATTATTCCACGCATTGCTAGATTTACTTTCTCCTGCAGTCATTCAATCATGATTATGCATGTTTATAAATTTGATAGGATGTTGTAGTAGTAAGTATAATTAAACTTTACTTTTTCTATCTGTTACTTTTTAAGGAATTAATTGCAAAATATTTAAAAATTCAAGTTTGGGGTGAAGAAAAATTTTTAAAACTAAACTTTATTTGTCCGCAGTAGCTTGTATTTAATTTGATATCACTTTTAAAATGAATTGTGGCATGTGGTGTTATCTTTAGATTACTATAATTTTGATTTTAGGAATGTTATAAAAATAACTTAGTTGAAATCTTATATGATGAAACTGTTCTAAAGTTAAGATATTTTGTAGGAAACATTGAGAAAATGATTTTGCTATTTATGGTAGAAAGGAGTTGAATATTTGAAAAGCTAAGATTATTAGATTTATACTTATTGAGAATTGAGCATTTATTGAAACCTTTATCAAATTAATACTTACACTTTTAAAAAAGTGAGGGAAAGTTTTGAGTTTTAGACTTTAGAAAGGGATAGTGAAATTAAAAATTATTAAAGGCATATCCAGATATAGTAATCCTCACATAAAAAGGAACATAAGAAAAAAAGGGATTAAAAATGATCCCTAAGAAAAAAAAGAAAGAAAAGTAAAAAAAATATATGCGACGAGAAGCTTGAGGACAAGCCTAATAAAAAATTGGTTTCATTTGAATCTTTTTTAAATGAAAATAATTAAAAACAATCATAAGCTTATTCTTATTTCAAAAGGTAATGGTCAAATTGGTATAGATAAGGTGCTTCAATTCTGTTTTTATACTTTCTTTGAATCTTTAGTTTGACAAATTTCAATAAATTTTGAAGCAAATAGAAAATCAGGATTCCTAAGTTGAATATGAGATATGCTTACACTCTAGTCCTAGGTTGATTTTCTAGAATTTCTCCTAAGTTACACTATAACATTTCTAAGACAAAAATATAGGAAACTTTACTGAAACCTGATGCACCAAAAATAAATATTATTTTTTCTATATAATTTTACCCATTTTTGGTGATATTGCACTTTAAAGAAATGTAATTTTCATGATTTGTTGCAGGTACGATGATTTTAGGTGATTGGAGCAAAAAGAAGCAAAAAGAAACAAATTCGGAGCGAAAAGGAGCAAAATGAAATAAAACAGCTTCTGGCGCCGCCGGTCAGAGACTCCAGAATTAAATGGACGATAGAGCGCCGACGGCGCCCTATGTCGGTGTAATTCAAAAATGAAGAGTTTTGGCTACTTTTTGAAGGGATTCTTAAGGAAACATTTGGGAATTCGTCTCTAACATATATGTAACTATTTTTGGACGAAATTAGATAAGGGGAGAAAAGTGTAGAAGTAGAGAGAGTGTGAGTTTAGAGTTAGGGTTTAGAATAGTGAGTGTAGAAGTGAAGATTTGAGAGGGATTCTTCTTTAAGGAGTGAAGGAGAAGGAGTAAAGTGAGATATTGCTTCTTCCTTTCCAATTTAAAGGGGGAATTGAGTGTTGCAAAAAAAAGAGAAAATGATTCAAAGGAACTTTAAGGGATTTGCTTGAGGAAGAGAAAGAGATAAGTTGTATCTGCTATTATGGTTTGTATAACTTTTCTTTTATATATAAAATCCATGTTTTATTGTGTCTTCTCTATGAATTCTGAGAAGTCTCCTTTGTCTTTCTTCTTGCATAGAGATGTGATGATGTGATGATGTGGATTTGGAGTGCTTTTAATGTATTGAAGAAATTGTGATGGTTTTTCATTTCGAACTTAATTTACATTTCAATCTAGCCAATTGAATTGTTAAAATCTGTTGTTGTACATTAACTCCGAAAGGATTGAGTGTCCTACAACAATAATGAAGAATCAATTAAATGTCCATGAATGAATTGCGTAGTTCATGGGAATTGAGTGCAAAAAAATAGAGAAACGTGTTTTAATGGGCTTTAAATTAGAGGTTTCAGGGTGACAGGCTGAGATCCCCAATTTAATCCTAGGATTGGTAACTAAAGTCGAAGGTTAGCCTTCAGCTGAAGGGTGAGTGGGAGCTCCATAGTGACAGCCGGTATCCTCCCAGCCTAACCTTAGATTTAGTAACTGAACTTAGGATATGTCAATGTTATTTACATGCTTGGAAGAGGGGGTACTCTTTTGAGGGTAAAAAAAAATTATGCTCTTTTTTGGCACAATACAATAAATAATCATTCTATATCATTCACACATCATATACTCATTGTAAGAGGAAAGACACTTTTCATATATATCAAAACCTTTCAAATACAAAGCATAGTGTGTGTGTGTGTTAGTTAATTCTGTTTAATGATATTAGAAGTAATTGTGGTTTGCTTAGCTGTTACTGTTTTTACGCATCTTTTTAGTAGAAGTAAACTTAAACTTTAATTGCGATTTGAGTATTGGATTTCAGTATTACGCTATCTATTGTAAGGAACGTTCCTTCCCTGTGGGACCGATAACAAGAAATCCACTAGAGCCCTGTATTACTTGATACGATACGTATACTTGCGTTAAAGTTTGGACTTTATAAAATCATTATAAATATATAAATTTGGGTTCATAAGTTCTTGCATAATAAAAAGTCCGCATCAAGTTTTTGGCGCTATTGCCTGGGAAGGTATAAACGGTATATATTGATAATATAGCAACTGAAAACATTTAATTTGTAGTGTGTAATTGTGTGTTTGTTTACTTGTTAGAGTATTTGTGTAATTTTATAGGCGTAGTAGTGGTTCTATAGGTTTAGTACCTTATGATTCGGAGTTAGAGCGTACTGTTAGAAAAATTAGAAAAACAACAAAAAAAAACTGAGAATCCTTGCGAAATGGCAAATAACCAAAATAATCAAAGAAATAATATTGGAAATTTGCCAAGACCTTTAAGAGATTATGCTAATCCAACAACAGATGAAATTCATGTGACTATTAAAATCCTGATGTTGCTGCTAATTCATTTAAGCTTAAACCTGCTATTATCCAAATGGTACAAAATAATCAATTTGAAGAAACACCTAATGAGGATCCAAATTTACATCTCACTAGTTTTCTAGAACTGTGTGCTACTTTTAAATATGACGGAGTGTCGAGTGATGCTGTCAGACATAGACTTTTTCCTTTTTCATTAAGGGATAAAGCTAAGGCGTAGTTAAATTCGTTAGCACCTGGATCTATTAGAACTTGGGGAGAACTTTCTCAAAAGTTTCCATCAAAATATTTCCCTCCATTAAAGACTGCTAAGCTAAGAAATGATATCACATCTTTTGGTCAGTTTGAAGGGGAATCAATATATGAAGCTTGAGAAAGATTTAAAGATCTTATTATGAAGTGCCCACATCATGCTTTACCAGGCTGGTTAATAATTCAAACATTTTATAATGGATTAGTGGGATCATTGAGATCCATTATAAATGTTGCTGCTGGTGGATCGTTAATGTCAAAACCTTTTGATGAAGCATACTCATTAATTAAAGAAATGACTACTAATAATTTCAATGGCCCTTTGAATGGGTAAATCCTAAGTGAATAGCTAGTGTTCATGGTTCAGATATGATGACTATGATAGTTTCTCAAATTGCAGCCCTTTCTAAAAAAATAGATCAATATGGAATGAATTATTCTCAACCACCCCAAGTGTTAAAGGAAAATTTATTTGGACAGATAACAGAATCTCAAACACCTTATGAGACTTTGATGAATGTTATTAATAGACCTAACAATCCTTATTCGAATTATTATAATCCTAGTTAGAAGAATCACCCAAATTTCAACTGAAATAATAGCAATGCCAATGTTAACCTACAATGGGGGAACAATTCTATAAATCCAGTTGGAAATTCAAACAATCAAGGAAATACCAATTTTAGACCTTCTTATCCTCCTGGCCGCAATTTAAGGATAAGAAGTTGTCTACTAAAGAAATGATTATGAATATGAGAAATCAATTACAAGCTCAAGGTGTTGCGATGAAAAATATTAAATATCAATTGGGGCATATTTTGACTGCACTTAATAATTGACCTTCTGGAACGCTTCCAAGTAATGTTGAGACCAATCCAAAAGATCAAAACAAGGAAAAACTTAAGGCTATTTAATTAAGTTGTGGAAAGGAATTGGAGACAAGAGTATAAAAAGAAGTTGAAATAGAGAAAAAGAAGGTGGATATTGAAAAAGGTTCAAACAAGATTTATCCAGACATGGAATATCCTCTTGAACCAATGAGGATTACTGTTGAAAAACCACCGCCTCCATTTCATCAAAGATTGAAGCAAAAAAATAGGGATAACAGATTTGGAAAATTTTTGGAGATCTTTCAGAAATTAACGATAAATATTCCTTTTGTTGTTGAAGCATTAGAACAGATGTCTGGCTATGCCAAGTTTATGAAGGATATTCTCAAAAAGAAAAGAAAGTACACAGATCATGAAACTGTTGCACTTAGTGGAGAGTGTAGTGCAATTATTCAGAAGAAGCTTCCGAAAAAACATAAAGATCCTGGTAGTTTCACTATCCCGTGTGCTATAGGTGAAATTTTTTTCAAAATAGCCTTATGTGATCTGGGAGCTAGTATTAATCTTATGCCTTTATCAACTTTCAAAATGTTGGGAATAGGAGAAATTTCTCCTACATCTGTGACTCTTCAGTTGGCTGATCGTTCCCTTACCCTAAAATAGTGGTGGAGGATGTGTCAGTGAAAGTGGATAAATTTATCTTTCCTGTGGATTTTATTGTACTTGATATGGAGGAAGATAAAGAAATTCCAATCATTTTGGGAAGACCATTCCTTGCTACTGGGAGAGCAGTGATTGATGTTCAAAAAGGAGAATTAACTATGAGGGTTATTGATCAAGAGGTGACCTTCAATATGTTGAAATCTATGAAGTATCCCTCAATGGCAAAAGATGATGAATGTTTTAGGATGGAGGTCTGTGAATATTTGAGAAATGATCATTTTGAAAATATATTTTAAAAAGAAGAGGAGTATGAAAATATGTTTGAAGAAGGAATTGAAAATGAAGAAAATTCAGATAATAAGAAGAATGAAGATTTGGAGTATGTTCAGGAGAGATTTGAAGTATTAGACACTATGGAAGGTGGAGATTGATGCACGGACTTTTTAAATTGCAAGAACTTAAGAACTCAAATTTATATATATTTATAATGATTTTGTAAAGTCCAAACATTCAACATAACTATACGTATCGTATCAAGTAATACAGGGCTCTAATGGAGTCCTGGTTATCGATCCAATATGGAAGGCACGATTCTTACAATAGATAACGTAATACTGAAATCCAATACTCAAATCGTAATTAAAGTTTAATATTTAATTCTACTAATAAGATGCTGAAAACAGTAACAATTAAGCAAACTAAATTACTTCTAATATCTTTAAAACAGAATTAACTAACAGACACACTAAGCTATGTATTTGAAAGGTTTTGTTATATATTAAAAGTATCTTTCCTCTTACAACGAGTATATGATGTGTGAATGATATGGGATGATTATTTATTGTATTGTGCCAAATAGGAGCATAAATGTTTCATTACCCTCTAAAGAGTACCCCCTCTTCCAAGAATGAAAAGAACATTGACATATCCTAAGTTCAGTCACTAAATCTAAGGCTAGGTTGGGAGGATACTGGTTGTCACTACGGAGCTCCCACTCACCCTTCACCTGAAGGCTAACATTTGAGTTTAGTTACTAATATTAGGACCAAATTGTGGATCTTAGCCTGTCACCCTGAAACCTCCAATTTGAAGTCCATCAAAACACATTTCCCAATTTAGTTGCACTCAATTACCATGAACTACGCAATTCATCCATGGACATTGAATGGGTTCTTCATTATTGTTGTAGGACACTAAATCCTTTTAGAATTAATGTTCAACAATAGATTTTAACAATTCAATTGGCCAGATTGAAAAGCAAATTAAGTTCGAAATGAAAAACCATCACAATTTCTTCAATACTTTAAAAGCACTTCAAATCCATATCGTCACATCATCACATCTCTATGCAAGAAGAAAGAAAAAGGAGACTACTCATAATTCATAGAGAAGACACAAAAAAACATGGATTTTCTATATAAAAAAACGTCATGCAAACCACAAAAGAAAATACAACTTATCTCTTTCTCTTCCACAATGTAAATCCCTTGAAGTTCCTTTGAATCATTTTCTCTCTTCTTTGCAACACTCAATTCCCTCTTTAGAATGGAAAGGAAGAAGCAATCTCTCACTTTACTCCTTCTCCTTCACTCCTTAGAGAAGAATCCCTCTCAAATTCTCACTTCTACACTCTTCTCTTCTAAACCCTAACACTCACACACTTACTAGAACTCTCTACCACCACACTAGAACCACACCATTTTCGTCCAAAAACAGTTACTTATAAGTTAGAAACGAAATCTCAAGAGTTTCCTTCGGCATCCCTTTAAGAAGTCACCAAAACTCTTCAAATTTGAATTGCACCAACATTGGGAGCCGGCAGCGCCCGATAGGGCACCGGCGGCGCTCTATCATCTGAATATTTTTCGGGCTCTCGGGAAAATGCCGCAGACGGCGCCATAAGCTGTTTTCCTCCATTTTGCTCCTTTTGCTACGAATTCATTCCTTTTCGTTTATTTTCGCTCCAATCACCTAAAATCATCATACCTGCAACAAATCTAGAAAAATGTCTTTCTTTAAAGTGCAATATCACAAAAAATAGGTTAAATTATATAGCAAAAATAGTATATATTTTTGGTGCATCAAAATCCTCCAAACTTAACTATTACTTGTCCTCAAGTAATCCTTTTACTAGATAAAAATATAACTCAAGGAAATGTATTTTTCACTTGTAAGACACTAAAATTTTTCATTCAAAAGATTATATTGTTAAGACTTTTAGAAAGAAATTCAGTAACTCAGGTCAACGCTACAGGTATAAGAATATTCAACAATCAAGTCTAAGAGCTCTAGTCTTCTATTTATTTCAAGATCAACCATAATTTGTCACATTAAGAGTGCTTTAAAAGATTATGTGAAAAAGGATTTCATGCAAAACTTCATCAGAATGTAGGCCAATACTTTAAATATAAATTCATAAATGAAATCAAGTTTTCCCTTTAGGGTGACTGAAGTGAAGCCAATTTTTTATTAGGCATCTCCTCATAAATATTTTTTTTCTCTTTTTCTTTTCTTTTTTGGCATTGTTTTTCAATCCTTATTTTCTTTTCTTTTCTTTTTTTTCTTTTTTTTAAAGAGGATTACTATATCTAGATAGCCTTTAATGATTTTGAACTTCGCTCTCCTCTTTCTAAAGTTCAAACTTGAAACCCCTCCTTACTTTATAATTAGGTATGAGCTTTATTATTCATCATAAAGTCATAATCTCTTCTTAACACATAATACTTTAAGTCTCTTAACATTTCAAAAATACAGTTTTCTTTACTTTAAATAGTTAACTATAATCAAATCATTTCATACCAAATATCTTATCTCTATAAAATTAACCTTTATTATTAAAAGCTTTCATCCAATCCTTCCATAATATTCAACTGAAATAAAAAAGTTTTAGTTATCTAAAGTGAGGTTCAACTGCTAGAAGTTATGCTAATAATTTTTGAAAATATAAAAATTGAGAATTAAAAAGAGTTAATATTTTTCTACCCTCCCCCAAACTTAAATTTTCAATAAATTTGAAACAGTAAAGAGTAAAAGAATCTAACATTATTGTGTTGGGATCTTGAAATCTTCATCAGCTATCTGATATTAGTCAAAATTTACAACTAGCATGCATGAAACAGTTAATAACAGTGATATAAAAATTTTAAACATTTGCAGGGTAAAGAGATATCAACTTTAAACATCTAAATATCCAAAAAACACCACAACTACTAAACAAACTATCACAGCACTACACAGTTCATTTAACCATTTCAATTGTTTTTTTCATTACAACATAACAGTACAGCCACAGGTTTACATCACATGAAAAAGTAAATAACTACTTCATCACAAAAAATACAACATAACACATAAAAATAAAAACAGAAATAAAAACAAACAAACTACCACTCTTCATCACCAGGATCATCACCAGGGTCAGCACAATTAGGTCTATACGGTGTATAGCTGGGGCAGGTAGGGAATATCACATCAGTCTCCCCCCTCATGAATTTGACATGAGTATCATGATAGGCAATATCGAACTCAACTCTTCTTCTCATATAATCTTCATTCACATCACTTCTAGCCTCAAACACATCCATTCTACCATGGAGTCTATCCACACCAGCACTCTGTAATCTCAGCTGCTCCATAATATTAGACAAAGTAGGGGCCTCGGACGTAGATGGAATGTCATAACTCGTAGTAGGAATATCAGTACTCCTACTCTCATCTCGTGCTCCCACATGAGACTCATAAGTACGAATGATAGTCTTTGTAATGGGTCTCAGTGGTATAACTACCTCTTCAGAACTGTTAAAATCTACTCCAGACTGAACAAACAGGGCATGAACTAGGGCAGGATATCCTAATCCTCCAGTGGTCTCTCCTCTAGCAATAGAATGAATGTTCTTGAAGAAAATAGCTCCAATATCAATCTTCTTCATTTTTTGAATACAATAGTTCAGAATTGCTTTATCCCTTCTAACTTCACCGTGGTGATAAGAAGGTAACAGTCTTGCAAAAATGAAATAGTGCCAAACTTTAGATGCAACATTTAACTTGGAAGCAGGGAAGTTAATCATCTTTTTTTGACTTACTTTCCATTCCCCTTTTCCATCTGTCAGAAAAGCAATCACTTCTTTCATATTTGCCTCTCGGGTATCAAAATTTTCATATTCACAAACAAATGGTTCCCAAGTCTGATAAAATGCATTTATACGCTGAGGGGTAAATTCAACAATTTTTCCTCTAACTAACACATATTCAGTCTCAGTCCAAGGCACATTTGCATAGAAATCTCTCACAACACCCAAAACAGCATTAGCAGTAAAATAACAAAATCTCTCCCAGTTTCACTCGGCAATTAACTGTTCTACAGATCCACCAGGATTATCAAAAGCTTGATCCTGAATACACTTCTTATTGTAAAGGTAAAAATTAAAACGAAATTGCGCTTTAACATTGACAAATTTTTCTTCATCAAAATCCAATTTTCTCTTCCAAACTCATCCTTGGAGCCATGTGAATTTCTAAAATTTTGCAAGAAAATTCCAATAAATTTCAAATCCACAATGTAACATACTCTAAATACTATTCTAAACAAGTAAGAACAAAGTTCATCGTGGGAAATCCCAAAATTCCAAAATTCCAATCTAAGCAATGTGAGAAATTCCTATAGTGAAAATAAAAAAATTTTAACTCAAAGTGAAGCTCTTACCAAGAGAAGTCTAGATCTGGTCTCGAAAAGCCTTGAAATTGCTTCAAATCTAAGATTTAGCAAGCCCTAGGTCATTAAAATCGCGAAAAATGGAGGAGGAAGACGAAAGCAATGGAAAACTCCACGGGTCCCAGGTCAAAATCACGAAATAAAGTGTTTTTGGTTTTTTTCTGTACTAGGGCGCCGGCGGCACTCGATAGGGCGCCGACGGCACTCTATTTTTTTAAATAGGCCAAACTCTCTAGATTTGGGTGCCGGCGGTGCCAGTGTAAAATTTTTTTCGTAATTTCAATTGTTTCGTTCTCCACAATGACATTTAACACTTCATTAAGCATCTATTTCATCACACAAGCAATAACTAACACAATTCTTACACAAACAACACAAAACAACAATTCCATATTACAACATAAACACTAATATGTTCATCAAATCAAACCAACAACTCTTAGATTTTTAGTGTTGCAAGTACGCTACGATAAGCATACACTAAAATCTAAGCACACACAATGAAATTAAGCATAGAAAATCCAAATGCAAATTACAAAGAAAATACTAAACACACCAAAAAGAATTAAGCAAAGCAAAGCAAGCACACATAAAACATAAGAAGAATCCAGTAATCACTCCACATCAGTCTCAGAACTATCTTCCTCTCTGATATCTCCAATAGATTGCTGATGCATGAACAAATTGTAGAAGGGACGAAATGGGAATTCATCAGATGAATCCTCAGCAATCACAGCATTCTTCTTCATCAGATTAATCAGGCCCATTTCACTCCGACCAATATGATCAAATTGTTCCTTCATCCTCCAGTCTATATGATCAGATAAATTAGAAATATTATTAATGGCATTCATAATATTCTGTACCTCTTTTTCCAACTGCTTGATTCTCTTCAGTATCACTCTAAAATTTTCAGGAAAGTAAGGCTGAATGGGTTGTGAAGTCTGAGTTGGTTGATTTGTAAGCAGATCCATATCACCTTCATCTCCTAGATTAGTTGGATCAATAGGCCTCCAGGGAAGAAGAACCTTTTCTCAACTCTCATATTTAGATCCAAGCCCAAATTTAGATCCATGAACTATCAATCCCAAAACTGATTTTATAATTATATTTCCAATATCAATCGGCCTTCCAGTTTGAATATAGAAATTCAAAATAGCACTTTCCTTGGTTACATTACTAATCTTTAAAGTTGGAAATAACTTCGCCGAAATAAAATAATGTCATTGCTTTGACACTAAATTTAAAGATGCAGAAGGGAAACTAATATATCAATTGTCTCTTACTTCCCAATCTTTATTTTCATTCGTCAAATAACGATACACATCATCATATTATCGCTTGTCGCATTAAAATTGGAATAGTAGCAAATAGGTACATTTTCAATCATAAAGAGATCATTAATTCTCGCAGGAGTGATTTGCACAAACCTACCTCGCACAAAGACGAATCCTTGGTTGATCTTTTGAAGATTTGCATAGAATTCCTTCAAAACCGGAACGACTACGACAGCGGTAGTGTAACATAGCAGTTCCAAACATCTATCCTTTATTCTCTCTTCAACTCTTGTAGTAGGATTATCCATACCTCGATTAATAAAGCCTCTTTCCTTGATAATCCTCCTCTTCATCATAACCTTATTGAATAATCGCTGCGCCTCGAAACTGAAAAACTTTCGTTGGTTGAAAATGCGAGATCGAGGGGTTTCTATGGAGTAGGAATCCATGGGATGCGAATTGGGAAAGGAAGTTTTTGTTTTTCTGGAGTTTGGAAGTTTAAAATGGAGTTTAGGGAGTTATAAGGAATAAGATCCCGCTCAAAACCGTCAAATATTGTATTTTGAAACTCCAAAAACTGTCAACAGGTTTTGGGTGCCAGCAGTGCTCGATAGAGCGCCGGCGGCTCTCAAACCCAAAATTCTGCAAACATCTCTGTAATTGGGCGCCGACGGCGCCAGTGGTCAAATATCTCACCGAACTTCGTTTGGCCCAAAATATTCCAATATCTCAATTCAATCCAATATTTATCAATTCTTAAAAGTATTTAGGAGCGATTAGGATTCCAAAATAACTACCTAAAAGCACAACTACAACAAACAAGCAAACACACCACAAAGATACATATGGGTTGCCTCCCATAAAGCGCTTGGTTTAACATCGTCGGCCCGACAAACCATTCAGTTAATCGAGATGACTCAGCATTAAAACCTCTTTGACGTCAGGTCGAAACCCGTCAAAGGCTTTAATCGATGCCCATTAACCTTGAAAATCTTTCCAGTATAAGGATCCTCAATATCAACAGCTCCAAAAGAATGAACTTTTACAACTGTAAAAGGTCCCAACCATCTACACTTGAGCTTTCCGGAAATAATTTCAATCTTGTGTTGTATAACAAAACTTTCTGCCCATATTCAAATTTCTTTTTCAATATCTTCCGATCATGCTACAATTTCATTCTCTCTTTATAGATCCTGTCATTGTGATAAGATTCATTTCTAATTTCTTCCAATTCATTCAATTGCATAAATCTCTTCTCTCCAGCATTTTTCAAATTAAAATTCAACTCTTTTATCGCCCAATATGCTTTATGCTCCAATTCAACCGGTAGATGACAAGTCTTACCAAACACTAGTCTATAAGGAGATATTCCAATAGGGGTCTTAAAAGCAATCCTGTAAGCTCATAATGTAGTATCTCGAGTAGACCAATCTAATTTGTGATTCTCCACAGTTTTATCCAAAATTCTTTTAATTTCATGATTAGACTCTTCTGTTAAACCACTAGGCTGGGGATGATAAGCAGTAGAGATTCTATGAATAATATTATATTTCTCAATCAATCTCTTAATTTGATTATTCCTGAAATGGGATCCACCATCAATTGTAATCACTCTCGGCATTCCATATCTCGCAAATATATTCTTCTTTAAAAATTTTGAAACACTCCGAGCATCACATCTAGGTAAAGCAATAGCTTTAATCTATTTCGAGACATAATCAACTGCAACCAGTATATATAAATTCCTAAAGGAAGTAGTAAATGGTCCCATAAAATCTAATCTCCATACATCAAAAATTTCAACTTCCAAATTATAGTTTAGAGACATTTCATTTCTTCTAAAGATATTACCTACTCTCTGACATCGATCAAATGATTTAATATATTTGTATACATGATGGTACCTCCTCGACCCGTAACTATGCCTACAATTTATCCTTTAATTTATATTTCTAAGGGTACTATGCAAAACTACATATATAATTTTAGAAAATATTTTGCAAACCAGAGGCACTACGCAAGTGTACGTATCGTATCCAGTAATACAGGGCTCTATTGGAGTCCTGGTTATCG
Source organism: Papilionanthe hookeriana x Papilionanthe teres (assembly GCA_022702705.1). Lineage (NCBI taxonomy): Eukaryota > Viridiplantae > Streptophyta > Magnoliopsida > Asparagales > Orchidaceae > Papilionanthe > Papilionanthe hookeriana x Papilionanthe teres. The sequence continues at coordinate 156,257,366 of CM040426.1, forward strand.
ATCCTACCAGGAAGAATAATTTTAAAAATTAATAGATTTTCAAACTAAAAGTAATTATAATTTTTGTTTCTTTTCAAAAATTAGATTTTAAGTTTTATGAAATTTCTGCTAGATGCAAGTAAAGTAACAATAAAGTAAAGGTAGATGCAAGTATAAATAAAACAACTTTATCCCTTTTCAACTAATCCAAGATTTTTTAGAAAAACTATCATTCGTGGAGAACTTGAAATTATGGTATTGTGCCAAATAGAAACATTCCAATTCTTTACCTTCGCTCGATAGTATAAAGAACATTGGCTAATCTATAGATTGATTCAGGATGTATTATTAGTAGAATGGGTTAATCTAGACTCACACTTTTAGATGTCTAGTGCGACTTTATATGTTATGCAAGAATTTATGAAGTCAGATTTATATGTTTTTATAATGATTTAGTAAAGTCACAAATTTAATGCAAGTATACGTATCGTATCAAGTAATACAGGGCTCTAATGGAGTCCTGGTTATCGATCCACGGGGAGGTGAACGTTCTTTAAATCAGATAATATAGCACTAAATTCCAATACCAATTGTAATAATTGCTCAATTGTACTACAACTAGTTAATGCAAAGTATGGTAATAATAAAGCTACTACAATTACTTATACTTAGTGAACTAATTTAACTAACACACACTAGCTAATGTGATTTATAAGATACTTCTATATGAAAAGTGTCTTCCTTCCTGCATAAAGATTATGATGTGTGGATGATGAAGAATGTTAATCATTTGTATTGTGCCAAATAGGAGCATTTTTGCTTCTTTACCCTTAAAAGAGTACCCCCTCTTCCAAGCAAGTAAAGAACATTGCCATATCTTAAGTTTTGTCACTAAATCTAAGGCTAGGTGCGGGAGGATACCGACTCTCACTACGGAGCTCCCACTCACCTTTCACCCGAAGGCTAACCATAGGCTTTAGTTACCAATCTTAAGACCAAATTGGGGACCCCATTATGTCACCATGAAACCTCCAACTTGAAGTCCATCAAAACTCATTTCACTATTTAATTGCACTTAATCCCCATAAACTACACAATTCATTCATGGACATTAAATGGGTTCTTCATTCTTGTTGTAGAACATTCAATTCTTTTTGGAATTAATATTCATCAACATGTTTTAACAATTCAATTGGCCGGATTGAAAAGTAAATTAAGTTCCAAATGAAAGAAACATCACAGCTTCTATACACTTAAAGGGCACATCAATTCCACATCTCCACATCATCACTACTTTATGCAAGAAGAAAGGCAAGGGAAACTACTCACAAATCATGGAGAAGATATAAGAACACATGGATTTTATATAAGAAAGAAGAGTCATACAAACCACAATAGTAAATACAACTTATCTCTTTCTCTTACCCAAGCAAATTCCTTCAAAGTTCCCTTGATTCCTCTTCCTATTCCTTGCAACACTTGATTATCTCCTTGGAACAAAGATGAAGAAGCAATCTCTCACTTTACTCCCTCTTCTCCCCTCCTTAAAGAAGAATCTCTCTTAAAATCACAAACCCTAACTCTCTCTCACACTTTCCTTACACTGTCTACAACAATCCTCCTTTTCCTTTTTGTCTTGAACACTTAATTTTATGTTAGGAACGAATTACCCAAGAGTTTCTTCAAGCACCTCTTCGAAAATCTGCCAAAACTCTTCAATTTGAAATGAACCGACATATGGCGCCGGCGGCGCCCGATAGTGGCGCTGGCGGCGCCCTATCATGCCAATAATTTTGGAGGTTCGGGAATAAGGCGCCGAGGCTCCATTCAGCGTCGGCGGCTGTCGATGTCATGTTTTCCTCCAAATTGCTCCATTTTGTTCCAAATTTGTTCCTTTTTGCATCTTTTCGCTCCAATCACCTATATTCATCATACCTGCAACAAATGATGAAAAATACCTTCCCTAAAGTGCAATATCAACAAAAATAGGTAAAAACATATAGCTAAAAGAGTATATATTTTTGGTGCATCAAAATCCCCCAAACTTAAACTATTACTTGTCCTCAAGTAATCATTTTACTACATAAAATATAACTTTAGGCAACGTACTTTTTAATTTTAAGAGACTAAAATTTTTCATCCAAATGAATATAGTGGTTATATTTTCAGAAAAAGTTTAGCAACTCAGGTCAACATTACAGGTATAAAAATATTCAGTAATCAAGACTAAGAGTTCTAGTCTTCTATTTATTTCAAGATAAACCATAATTTGTTATATTAAAGGTGCTTTAAAATACTATATGAAAAAGGAGTTCATGCAAACTTCATTAGAATGTAGGCTAGTACTTTAAACATAAATTCAGAAATGAAATCAAGCTCTCCCATTAAGGTGATTCAAGTGAAGCCAATTTTTTATTAGACAACTCCTCAAGCTTCTCCTCATAAACATCTTTTCTTTTATCTTTTTCTCTTCTCTTTTTTTTCTGAGGATTACTATAGCTGGATAGCCTTTAATGATTTTGAACTTCACTCTCCTCTTTTTAAAGTTCAAACTTAAGTCACCTCCTTACTTTATAGTTAAGTACAAGCTTTAATATTCATCACAAAGTCACAATCTCTTCTTAACACACAATACTTTAAATCCCCTAACATTTCAAAAATACAATTTTCTTTACTTTAAATAGTTGACTATAATCAAATCATTTCATACAAAATATCTTACTTCTATAAAATTAACCTTTATCACTAAAAATTTTCATCTTATCCTTCCTTAATATTCAATTCAAATGATAAGTTTTAGTTATCTCACAATGAGGTTCAACTGCCAGAAGTTATGCTAATAATTTTTGAAAATATAATAATTGAGAAAAAATAAAAGTTTAGCATTTCTCTACCCTCCCCCAAACTTAAATTTTGCACTAAATTTGAAATTGTTGAGAGTAAAAGAAAACTAACATTTCTGTGCTGGGATCTTTGAAATCTTCAACATCTATCTGGTATTAATCAAAATTTACAACTAGCAGGCATGAAACAATTAGTTGCAGTGATATAACAATTTTAAATATTTGCATGGGTAAAGAGAAATTAACATTAAAGATCTAAACATACAACATAACATTATAACATGAAACAAACTATCACACTACTAACAGTACAACCAACAATTTTAATATCATGGTACAACACAACAGTTCAATATAAAAAGTAAATAACACTTCATCATCACCGATACTGACACGGGGCTACATATCACATGAAAAATAGATATCCAGCTACATCACATCAGTACAACACAACAAACTAAAAACAACACAAAAGTACAAAATAGAAATATAAAACTACCACACATCATCTCCAACATCGTCAGCAGGGTCAGAAGGTCCAGGCCTGTACGGTGTATAACGAGGACAAGTAGGTGTTGACCTCATTTTTTATGAGGTCTTTTCTCTTCTCTCTCCTTAGAACTTAGGATCTAGCCTTAGGCTTTCCCTTTGACTATCTTAGAGAATTAGAGATGGCACCCACCACTTAGAAATTCAAACACCTCTTAACTCTCTGCAAACCCCATAAGTTTGATTGTAAACCCCTAAGTCACTTGGAGGGTTAAGATCAAATGTGGAGGTTTAAAGGATGAGTTCCCCATAGGACTCTTTGGCCTTAGGACTACCACAGGTGGCACAGTCGCAGTGAGGGTTGACTCGCACACATTACACTTTCACACACATTCCAAATCTTAAAACCATTCATACCTAGCTTGACTTCACGACTCATGTAGGTAATTCATATGGATGGACCTTAACCCCTAGGCCCTTGGCTAAGAGGGTTAGGAACAACATAGTGAATGCCTCAAATGAGTCCTCTCATGGCTCTTATGGGCTTGATATGGCTTCATGGCCCAACCAAAGTGATTCCATTATACTCAAACTTGATCAATCTTCATTTTTCCAAAATTTTAATTTTTGACCCCCCGGGGCCCTACACCCACTAAACTTACTAAATGCCCTTAAAATAGCCCTAAAATTTGCAAAATTACCTAAATTACCCTAAATTCTCAAAATCAGTCCTAAACATTTCTCACCATTCATATTGATCATCCTTAGCCAAATATACCTAAATTTCCAAAAATACCCCCAAATACCCTCCAAATACGCAAAATACCATTTTAACCCAAAAAATCCATAAATTCCAAAAATTCCCAGAAAATTGCAGAAAATCTCAAATATTCCCAATGTCATTTTGTTCAACTACACGATAGGCCAATTTTGTCAATTTAATCCACTTTTACCAAAACCCCCAATTTGACCCATTTTTAACCAAAGTAAGCCTAATGTCAAACCAAATCAACCCAATTGACCTCAACTTTGACCCAATTCAATTCTAAACTTCAATTCAATATCCCCAATATCAATTTAGACCAAATCCAAGTCCAATTTGATTAACATTTGGATCCAATTCCAATTTGAAGCCTAAGACCCAATTTTGGCCCATGACCTAAACTTAGCCCAAACCAACCCAATTCAACTCCAATTAACCCCAAATCTTTTCCTAAACCTTCCTAATATCCCCACAAACAAAACACTAACAAGATTTGCCCCAAATTTGAACCTAAACTCTACCCAAACCTAACCCAAAACAAAAATCCTCATTTTTGGCCTAAACCCACCATAAACCCAAATGGGCCCAAATCCCAAAATCAAAACCCAACCAAAGTTGAAAACTCTTTGTAACACTCCCATAAACATTTCTCAACATTAATTTTACATCAAATTCAACATTAGCCCAACCTTAGCCCAAGTTAGCCCAATTTGACCCACTTTGGCCCCTTTACCAAAAAACCCAAATTAAATCAAATTCCACTTTAAATGATACCAAATCTTTTCAAAAATGTTCATGACACATCCCTAAACTAAATCCAATATTTATTTGGCCCAACCCCTTACCAAATTTTCAACCAAAAGCTTATTTTAAAACCTAAAAAGCCCACTTCCCTAAGACTTTTAAAAGCCCATTTTCACCAAATCCTTAAAGCACAAAACCCATTCCAAAGCCCACATGAAATTTCCACTCATCACCCCTTTGATTTATATCATCCCTAAAGTTCCAAATTAATCATCAATTTTTCTAAATTAAGCCTCATGACAATTCCCCTTAAATTCATCAAAAATGCCTAAAACCCTTTTTTATGAAACAAGCCAACCTTTTCCCAAGCCATGGGCAAGCCAAATGAGGCCATTTACAAGCCATATGGAGCCATGAGAGCTTTGACACCTCACCAAGCCATTAATGGCAAGAAGGAGGGTCCTTTCCTAATCCCTCATTAAGCCTTTTTAACCATATTCATGTCACACTCTAAACCAAGTTTAGCCACCTCACCATGGATGGAGACCACACCAACCTTCCTTGGGTTGACCCAACTGATTCCCCATCAGCCCAAAGCCATCTTGAAGGGTGCACCCAACCCAAAAACATGACTTGGCCATTTTTGACCCAAAATAAGCTCTCCCCCTTACCACTTAAATCAAATCCTTTACACATGTCCAAAGCCGATTGTTGGCACCGAACCCCAGCCACGACCTCCCCGACCACGAGGGTGACCCATGCACGGCCGGCCACCACCACAGTCGCCGGAAAACACCATGGCCGAAAGCACCCACGTGAGCCAAATTTTGAATTCTCACTAGCTGAGCTTTCCCAACTCAATTGGACTCCATGGTTGTTCTTCTCCTCACCAGAGCAGTTGATCCAAGCCACTAAACCCCCCTGGGAAGCCCTCCAGCCACCTCTATTTAAACTACACCACCTCTCGACCAAATAAGGTACTGAATAAAATCCTACTGAAACTCTGTCAAAATTGTTCCGGACCACTCTCCACACATAGAGCACTTGATCCCCATTGGATTCCGGCCAATTTCCCAGAGTGATCTCGATTTCGAGTTCAAATTCAAGCCCAAAAACGGGACATCTCCCAAACCTCCACCAAATCCAAATTAAACTCACCCACACCTGCACGGGACCAAGAGAAGGAGTTCCCCGGTGAAAGCCCCTCTCCGAGGCCACCCGGTTGCTCCAGCCTCCAAGCTTTGAAATCGAGCTGTGGACACTTTCATACACTAGACAATTCTCCAGAGCCAGAGACTTCATCTGGAGCTTCTTTGGGTGCAATCGAAGGTGACACAACTCTCTGATTGAAGCTAAACTTCTGAGAGCAAAGGTATGGATCATTCCTTCCTCCCGAGCTTCCTGCAATTCTCCATTTCATTTCAGTTAATTTCATGGCATGTAAACCATATGAATGTGTTCGTCTCCTCAAGGCGAATCCATAGAGCATAAGAACACGAAAAATCCGTTGAGAAATGAGAGAGTTCTTAGGATTTTAGTGTGGATGGTCACGGGTGCACACCAGTCAGACGATGACCAGGCTCCGTCCGATCGCGCGTGTATCGGTTGAACGACTCAGATTGCGTCGGATCAGAGGAAGGAGCGAGACAGCGGGACGCGTGGAGGCTGACTCAGATGGCGGTGTCAAATAGGAGTGCGCCGCGTGGTCTTTCGATCCGCCGTAGGTTGACGCGGCGCTGAGTCGTATAAGTACAAAAATAGGATTTTTTTTCTATTTATTTAAATACCCATAACTTAGAAAATCCATATCTTTGTGTAGAAAAATCATAAAAATAAACTAAAAATACACTCTTGCTCAGTGTATAGAGGAGAAAATGTGAAAAAGAAATCAAGTTTTTTGATGAGTATTTTATTTTTAATTAATTATTTAATCATTTCAGTATTTTGATTCTCCATTTGCATAGACACTTCACCATGACATGAGACCATAGGGCTTTTGAAGCCTCTGATCTTAAGAACATTCCCTGAATTTTTTAAGGTCAGAGGCCATCTCTATGGAAAGTTATGTTTTTTCAAGTTTATGTCACTATTTTTGGTATTTTAATTCCAGTAATTAGCATATTGCTCAATAAATTCTAGAAAAATTTGGGGAAGTTTCTTAGGACCAGAGGACCCTAAGATAATTATGGTTAGGCTTAATTCATTAAGAATAACCCTAATTAGCCTAAATACCTAAAACTGAACTTTAATTAATTAGGGTTAACCACATATTAAAATAACTTGAAATTAGTTCTCCATTGATCTTTAGGATACAGAGAACCTTGCATAAAAATTTGAAGTCGATTGGAAATGTTTAACCCCACTAAATGAATTAATTAATCCACATGATCAAAATTAAATTTTAAAAATTCATAACTCCAAAAATACATATCAAAAATTCACCAAATTGGTTTTGTGGGCTCTACGATATCGAGAGAGTCTATAAAAATTAAAATTGAAATTTTCTAAAATTTTTCATTTTTAATGATATTTTTGATATTTAAATAATTAAAAAATAATAGAAATCATAAAAATATTAATCATAAAAATGTCACATTTTGACTCCTAATCACTTAGAAACCAACCAAATATTTTTCCTAAGCCTCTAAATAAAGATATTGAATTTTAAATGCTTAAAACAATTTTTTGAATTAAAAAAAATGTATTTTCCAACCTTTTCACTAAATTAATTCCAATAAATCAACGAAAAATCAAAAAATTGTAAAATTTGTTTCTCTGAACTCCTTGAGGTCAGAAAGATTTAAGAAAAATATAAACTCCATTTTTCAACTTTAATTTTATTTTATAATTAATTAACACTCCAGAACTCAAAATAATTATAATAAATAAAATATAATTTAAAAAATCACCAAAATTGGTCTAAGTGGTCCTCTGGTCATTAGGAACATCCCATAATTTTTTTAAGGAAAGAAACCTTTCCTTGGTCATGATGTTGAATTTCCATTGAAAATCCCTATTTTTCATTAAAAATAATTATATAAATAAATTAAATTCAGAAAAATCACTTTTTTTTTCCTTTAATGTCTTAATTGACACGTGAATGAAGTGACATAAAAGTTTCAAGTTCATTTGAACTCATTTTAGTGAGTTATGAAATAAATAAGCCTAAAATGGCATAAAGGTTATTAAAGAATTTAAACACCTTTATTAAAATTTTAGATTTAATTAAAATGGAGGGTAAAATATTTGATTCTATCTTTCTTGGATGATTGAAACTTTGGGAAATTAAAAGGGTAGGAACCCATTAATCACTTTTAATAAACCAAAAATGAAACTTTAATTATTTAAACAATTTAAATTTTGGAAGATTAATGAAAATTTGAATTATTAAAAATAGGGATATAACTTGAGAGGATATTAATTCTTTAATAAAAAAAATCCCTAAATAAACCACTTCAATAATATTTAACTCTTAATCAAGATTAAAATGATAATCTAAACTAAGTAAATCAAAAAATTAAAAAAATAAATAACCCTTAAATTAAAGGAAAGCTCAAAATATTAAGTGGTTTAACAATTAAGTTAAATTAAATTAAATTAAGTAAAAAATTAAATTAAATTAACATTTTAACAATTAAATTAAATTTAATTTAAAATATTGAAATTAAATTAAATTAAATTAAGTTAAATTCAATTAAATTAAATTTAAATTATATTAAATTAATATCACTCAATAATAAAAGTAAAACAAATTTAAAATATTAAGATCACTTAAAGTATAAAGATTTAAACCAAACTTAAAAAATTATTAATTAAAACCCCATAATTAAACTAAATCATTTTAAACCATTAACTCAAACTTCAAATTAAGAATGATTAAAGTTCTCAACAAACCAACTTGCCTCTAAAGGCTTTAATTATTATAACTCTTAAATGGAGTATTAAGTGAGATGTCACTTCATTCATCAGGTAATCAAATGCCCAAGTTCACTGAGCAAGAGACAAAGCTTAACTAAACTCCTGGATGATTAATTCACCTGTGCGACTAAATTTACTTGGACTCAAAATAATCTCGAAGTATTGAAAAGATGTTTAGGACTCGTCCTAAGCACTTTCTCAATATGATGAGATGTTTTAGAAGAACAATTGAAGTTAATTGTTCTTTAATGAAGAAAATTATCCTTAAACAAAATATAAGAACCTAGACGTCATAGGAAATGACTAGCAATAGGATTAGAATTTTGGTAGACAACCAGAACCTTCCTTTAGCTTTACATAGGTATTTTTCTTACTCTTTCTTCTTCTTTGGAAACAGTGACATAAGAAAATTATTTCATTGTTTCCATTCTACTTTTCTTTTGCAATGAGTAGGATTCATGATTAGGATATTGGGATGTTTGCTAAAAGATATTTTAATTATAAATGTGATTGTTTTACTTGCACTTCATTTACATTGCAATAAGGGCCCATTGTAGTGTTAAAATTAGTTGTAATTGTGTTAAGTCCCGAAAGGGCATATGTAACTCTCAACAAAGTGGAACCACATTCAAATTCCATGGATGGTGAAGTTCATGGGGATTGAATGCAAATAAATAGGGAAATATAATTATTGGGCATAGAATTGGAGATTTTAGAGTGACAGGCTAAAATCTTCAATTCGGTCCTATCGTTTAGGTGCTGAAGTGTAGATGTTAGCCCTTAGGCAAGGGGAACATGGGAGCTCCGAAGTGAGAGCCGATATCCTAACAGCCTAGCCGCAGATTCAGTAACCAAGCATAGGATTAGTCAATGTTCTTTATGCCTGGACCAAAGGGTAAAGAATAGGATTGCTCCTATTTGGCACATACAATATTAAATGCATCTCATTCCTATACATTATCAAATTCATTACATAAGAATTGTAGTTTTTAGTATCTCAAAACTCTCCAAACCAATTCATCCAATATGGGTTATCTTTAGAATTATTATTTGCACTTAATAGTAGTTACTATCTTTACATTTAACACTTGCATTTAGGAGTAGTTGCTAGATAAAACACAATTTTAATCGACATTCCAAACTAAGGACTATTAGTAGTAGACTAGAATTTCACTAAATACCTTTTACTTCACTTCCGTGTGGGATCGATACTGGAATTTTTAAAGAAAACTCTATATTACTTGAAGTGATACGTATACTTGCATAGTACCCCTAGAGTGTAAAATATTTTCTAATTTTTATATCATTTAAGATTTTGCACACTAGCCGCTATTCATAAATCGGGTCAAGTTTTTTGCCATCTTTTGGAAGTTAATTTACTATGTAATTGCAGGTCGGGTCAAGTTTTTTGCGCCGTTGTCGGGGAAGCTTCGGTAAGAATTTTAGGAGAATTTTAGTTGAAGTAATTAGGCTTAGACTTGGAAAACGGTAGTGTCATAAAAATTATTTTTGTGTGAAAAGTGTTTTGTTGTATGAAAAAGTGTTGTGAAAAAATTATTTGTGTGAAAAATAAGGTGTTTGTGAAAATGTTTTGTTGTATTGAATATATTTCATCTATTATTTGTTTAATTGTTAATATATTGTTTGTTGTGTTACGTATGAGAAACAAAGGATCTGCAGGACTTGTGTCTTATGATCCCGAGTTTAAAAAAAATAAAAAAATAAAAATAGAGAAAGGACTCAAAAAACTAGAAATGGAAATGGAAAACTTTCAAGAGAATAACTTAAAAAATCATCATACTTCATTGAGGGATTACCTAAATCCTATGAAAGATGAAATTCGCTCAAGCATACAAAACCCTGTCGTAGAAGCTGATTCGTTTGATCTTGCCTAGGAGAGAGAGTTTCTTTAGGTTTTTCAATCTCTTCCACCTCAATCTCTTTTTCAATTTCATTCTGCAATCTTTCTTTTAATTCATTTCCACTTCTAAGTTGCACAGCTTTAACTTGTTCATGTTCTTTTCCGGTTTCCTTTGGATTGATTTCAACATTACTAGGAAGTGTTCCTACGGAGTACAGTTATTAATTAAAGTAGCAATTTACCCCATTTGATTTTCAATATTACGAATAGCGGTATTTTGAATTTGTAATTGATTATTCATTTGCATAATTAATTCTTATTGATAACTTTTTATGTTGATTATTAAATCCAGGAGGTTTATAATTTGAATTAACTTGATTATTCCAATTTCCAGTGGGATGAGATTGATTATTACGCCATTGTTGTTGTGAATTATTCCAGTTAAAATTAGGATGATTTTTCCATCCAGGATTATAATAATTAGAATAAGGATTATTTTTACTTGCAATAGCTTGTAAAGTTTCAATAGCTTGAGAATCGTCAATATTAGCAGAGTTATTATGCGAAATATTAATTGCAAAATTATCTAATTTCTTAGACATTGCTTCATGACTTGTGAAGCTAAGATAGAAAAGGCTTCATTATCTTGAATGCTGGCCATCTTTTTAGGGTTAATCCTTTCGGAAGGTCATTGAAAATTATTATTAGTCATTTCTTGATTAAAGTGTAAGCTTCTTGAATGATTTCGACATTAAAGAACCTCCAGTGACGGCATCGATAATTGATTTTAAAGATCGATCAATCCATTATAAAATGTTTTAATAATCGACGATCGGGTAAAGCATGATGAGGACATTTTCTTAATAGTTCTTTAAATCTTTCCCAAGTTTCATATATTGTCTCCATCACAGATATCGAAAAGCTAAGTCTAATAAAGCATCTATCAGAAACATTGTTATATTTAAAAGGTAGCACAAAGTTCTAAAAAACTAATAAGATGTAAATTTGGATCCTCATTTGGTGATCCACCAAATTGATTGTTTTGCACCATTTGAATAATAGACGGTTTAAGTTGAAAAGAATTAGCATCTACGGTGGGTATTTGAATACTACTTATGAAGTTCATCAATTGTAGGGTTAGCATAATTCCTTAATGGTTTATAAACATTTTGATCATTAAGTTCAATTGGATTTTGTAAAGTAGTCATTTCTTGAAATTTTTGAATTTGTTTTCCATTTTTAATTTTTCTAATTGTTCTTTCCAATTCAGAATCTAAAGGTATTAATCCTTCAGAACCAAATCTTCGCATAAAACAAGCAATAAATATAAAATTTAACTATTCTATTTCTTTCTTTCTTACTTTCCTTCGTTCCCCGGTAACGATGCCAAAAACTTGACCCGACCGCAAATAACGCAGTAATGTTTGCTTCTAAAAGATAGCCAAAAGCTTTGACTCAATTTATAAATAGCGGCTAGTGTATAAAATTAATATTATATAATTTAGTAAATATTTTTACACACTAGGGGTACTACGCAAGTATACGTATCGTTTCGAAATAATATAGGATTTTTAAACAAAGACCCCGATATCGATCCCACGAGGAAGATTTATAGAAATAAATTTTCTATGAAGTGAAGTGAAAGCGAAATAAAATAGTAAAAATATTTTTATTTTATCTTTTAATTTGATTATAAATTACTATTAATTTACTAGATGCGAAATAAAGAAAACAATAATAAGAAACTGATTTTATGAATTCATATAAAATAAACAACTTTCTTTCCTTCGATTAATCTAAGATTTTTAAGATAATTTAATATTCGTTGGAGAATTTGATTTATGGTATTGTGTCGAATAGAAGCATTCATATTCTTTACCCTTTGATCTAGGTGCGAAAGAACATTGGTTAATTTACAGAATAGGTCCGGATGTATTGTTAGTAGAATGGGTTAATCTAGGCTCACACTTCTAGATGTCGAAGGGTGGCTATAGTCGGCCCTACTTAGTGACCCTTTCTGAGTACATAAATCAAATTATAAGAATTTAGTACGTCACTCTAAAAACTTATCAATTCTACGCCCTTTAAATATTATCTTCCTATTTATTTGCACTTCACCATGAATAGCCCGCACATGGCCTTTGATTGCCGAGGATTCATGTGACATTTACAAGTTAAGAGTTCTTCTCCTTGAGGTCTCAAAACTCTTGACGGGTTTTAACGATTGAATGACCGATTTAAAAAGTAAAGTAAGATCGGGTATTAATGTCATCACAATGTTTTGAAAATATTTTGAATTTTAATTCTCCATCGAATCTTTATATTATCTTATCTATCTCTTCATAATAGAAGTAAGAAAGTAAACTAACTATTCAGAACTCATTGAAAATAAATAGCAAAACATGATAATTAAACTTTGAATCAAATGTAAAAATATACTTATCTCAACTATTTCTTCTACAGATCTTCTGATTCCTACTGACTCCACGGTGTAATGAACTCGGATACGATAACTTGAAAATAAACTCACTAAACTAAACAAAAGTGGCCCTAAATTTCTCTCTCTAATTCTCTCTAAGGATGAGAGATCCTAAAGTAGATAAGAGAAAGGGGTACGATGGGAGGGGCACGTTTTCGAAGAAATGGACCTCATTTATAGGCGAGCTATTTATAGGCTTGAGGGTTGCCTTGAGGCACCTCTTGAAAACATGTCCACATTCGATGAATCTTCTAGAAGGTCGGTCGGCGCCGGCGCGGAATCGGCGCTGGCGGCGGACACCGCGTCCGGTTCTTCGCACCTCTTCACTTTGGCTCGCACCTCTTCGCGATTAAAACCGTTTTGGAGCGTCCGAATGCAATGTATCATATGTCACATTATCGAGGAACAAGCTGCCGGCCTTACAGAATGTCCGATAACCGCTCACTCCGTCGAAATAGCGATCGAAACGTTGTCGAAAACTTGGCCGGTTTTCGTATCGAGTCTGGCGCTTAGGCGCCAGTTTCTGGCGCCAGGCCATATTTTTTTATACTTTTGGTATTTTGCTCCATTTTTGCTCCTTTTTGCTCATTTTTCCTTCTTAGACCTTTTTACATTACCTACATCCAAAAACACAAAAAAATACCTTTCATTAAAGCATAATATCCTTAGAAATTAATAAGAATTAAGACATAAAGAAATATGTATTTTTTTATAGATCAAGAACTCTCTCTTTTCACCACTTTTCGTCCAAAATCAGTTATTTATAAGATAGGGACGAAATCCCAAGAGTTTCCATAGGCATCCCTTCAAAAAGTTGTCAAAACTCTTTAAATTTGAACTCCACCGACTTCGGGCGTCGGCGGCGCTCTATCGTGCCATTTAATTACTGTGCTCTCTGGATTTGGGTGCCGGCAGCGCCAGAATATTTTTTCACCATTTTGCTCCTTTTTGCTTCTGATTCATTCCTTTTTGCTTCTTTTCACTCTAATCACCTAAAATCATCATACTTACAGCAAATCATGAAAAATACATTTCTTTAAAGTGCAATATCACTAAAAAGGGGTAAAATTAGATAGCAAAAACCGTATATATTTTCAGTGCATCGCTAGCTTATCCAACTTTTGGTCTAGAAAAGGTAAAGGAAAGTGATTTTTCCTAGTGGCGGCATTTAATTTTCCATAATCGATACAGATTCGCCAACCAGTGACTTGTCTCGTAGTTATTAATTCATTTATTTCATTCGTATCAACTGTCACTCCTTTCGTAGGAAGATAATGAATTGGACTTACCCAAGCATTATCTGAAATGGGATATATAATTCTAGCATTCAACCATTTTAAAAAAAATTTCTTTATTACTTCCTTCATCATTGGATTTAATCTCCTTTACGGATCAACTTTAGGTTTATGTTGTTCATCTAATAAAACTTTTTGCATACAGATCGAAGGTCTGATTCCTTTAATATTAGTTAAAGTCCAACCAAAAGTTTTTTTGTATCTTTTTAATGTAAGTAATAATTTATTTTCTTATAAATCATTTAGATCTGAGGATACAATAACTGGTAATGTAGATAATTCTCTTAAGAACACATACTTTAGATTATTAGGAAGTATTTTCATTTCAAGTTGAGGAGGTTTTATGATAGATGAATTAGACTTTTATTATTATTTTATGTAGTATCCAACATCCAAATCTTTCCTGAACATAATCTAGTTCTTCATTATCTATCTCATCATATTTATCTTACATTTTATTTCAAATCTTATTACTCTTTTTTATCTTTAAACTTTTCTTTAAAATGATAATCTTTTAAATAATCACAAATTTTCATTCGAAAGCATTCATCATCTTTTTTCTGTTGTGGGACATTTCATTGATTTTAAAATGTTAAATGTGACCTCTTGATCATTTACTCTCATAGGTAATTCTCTTTTTTTGAACATCTATCATAGCTATTCTAGTTGCAATGAACAGTCTTCCCAAAATAATAGGAAATTCTTTATCTTCCTCCATATCTAAAATAATAAAATCCACAGGAAAAATAAATTTATCAACCTTTACTAATACATCTTCTACAACTCCTTTAGGATAGGTAATAGAACAATCAGCTAACTGAAGAGTTATAGAAGTAGGAAAATTTCTCATATTCCCAACTTTTTAAAAGTTGATAGAGGCATGAGATTAATACTTACTCCCCATTCATATAATGCTCTTCCAAAAAAATTTTCACTAATAACAAAATCTATAGTGAAACTACTAAGATCTTTAAGTTATTCAGGAAGCTTTTTCTGAATAATTGCTACACTCTTCACTGAGTGTAATAATCTCGTTATCAGTAAACTTTCTTTTCTTATTAAGTATATCCTTCATAAACTTCACATAGTTAGGCATTTTTTCTAAGGCTTTAACGAAAGGAATGTTTACTGTTACTTTTTTAAAGATTTCTAAAAATTTTGAAAATTGTTTCTCTCTTTTGTTGTTTCAATCTTTGAGGAAACGGAGGTGGTGGTCTTTCTACAGTAATTTTCATCGGTTTAAGCAGATATTCTAAATTTGGATATATGATATTGCCTTTTTCAATTTCCACCTTATCTTTCTCAACTCCAGCTTCTTTTTGCGCTCTTGTTTCCAATTTTTTTCCACTTCCTAATTATATACCCTTAATTTGTTCTTTACTTTGATCCTTTGGGTTAACTTTAACTTTACTAGGGAGAGTTCCTGAAGGTCTATTATTAAGTGCAGTATCAATATGTTCTAACTGATTTTCAATATTTTTAATTATAGCTCCCTGATTTTGTAATTGATTACCTTGACATTGTAATTGATCGCCCGGGTTTAATATTAATTCTTCCATAGACAATTTCTTCTCCTTAAATTGTGGGTTACTATTAAAACCTGGAGGTTAAGAAGGATTATAGTTAGTGTTTCCCTGGTTGTTTGAATTTTCTAATTGGTTCACATAATTGTTCCCCCACTGCAGATTAACAGTAGCATTTTTAAGTTTAAGTTTGGATGCTAGGATTATAATAATTCAAATAAGGATTGTTGGGTCTATTATTTATAACATTCAAGGTCTCATAAGATGATTAAGAATCTATTATTTGTCCCAGTGAATTTTTCTCTAACACTTGAGGTGTTTGAAAATAGTTCATTCCAAATTAATCTATTTTCTTTGAAATAGTAGCAAGTTGAGAAGACGACATGGATATTGCATCAGAATCATGAATACTAGCTACTCCTTTAGGTTTTACCAGTTCAGATGGACATTAAAATTATTAGTAGTCATCTCCTTTATTAAAGAATATATCTCATCAAAAGTTTTTGACATTAATGATCCGCCAACAACAGCATTAATAATCGATCTAAGAGATTACACTAATCCATTATGAAATGTTTGAATTATTAACCCATCTTGTAAAGCATGATGTGGACACTTCCTAAGAACTTCAAATCTTTCCCAAGCTTCATATATTGATTCCCCTTCACACTGATAGAAAGATGTAATATCGTTTCTAAGCTTAGCAATTTTTTTATGGAGGGAAATATTTTGACAAAATTTTTTGTGATAGGTCTCCCGAAGTTCTGAGATTCAGGTGCTAATGAATTTAGCCACGCCTTAGCTTTATCCCTTAATGAAAAAGGAAAAAGTCTAAGTTTGACAGAGTCGTTCGACTCTCTGTCATATTTAAATGTAGCACACAATTCTAGAAAACTAGCAAGATGTAAGTTATGATCTTCATTCGATGTTCCACCAAATTAATTATTTTGTACCATTTAGAAAGTAGCAGGTTTAAGTTCAAATGAATCAGCAGCTGCATCTGGATTTTGAATAGTTGAGTGAATTTCATCTGCTATAGGGTTAGCATAATCTCTTAAAGTTCTAGGTTAATGTTTATTTTCATTTCTTTGATTATCTAAATTGTTCACCATTTTGTTTAAATTTTTAGATTATTTTTGTTATTTTCAAATTTTTCTAATAGTACGTTCTAATTCTGAATCGTAAGGTACTAAATCTTCAAATCTAATACTACACATACATAATCATAGTAAGCACACTTAAAAGTAAGTAACCACACACAATTACAAATTATGAAATAAAGGTTTTCAATTACTACTAAATTCACTGTTACCTCCCTGGCAACGGTGCCAAAAACTTGATCGCGATTGTCTTAAATAAGTATTTAAAAAGTATTTTCAATTCAGTCACAAAGTATAATCAGTTAAATAAGAAAGCAGCCAATCAATCCGCAAGTATACGTGTCGCTCAAGTAATTCAGGGCTCTAATGGAGTTCTAGTTATCTATCCCACAGGGAGGACGTAAATCATTAAAGCGTAGCACATAAATCAAATATTCAAATTATAATGCACGTATAGTAAATACTAAAGTTGCTAAAGTTTAATGATGTTAAAGATTCTAATATCACTAAAGTACCTTCTAAACTTCGAAATAAAGTTAACTATCACTAATATAAGTTTTTTATTGAAAGGTTCAAATTTGGAGAAAGTGTTCTCTCCCTTATAATGATGTTATGATGAGTGAATGATTAAAATTGGTAAAAATTTATATTGTGCCAAATAGCAGCATACTTATTTTTTTGTTGTAGAACACATACTATAAAGAATATCGACTAATCTTATATTTGGTCCCTAAATCTGTGGTTAGGCCAGGAGGATACTAGCTCTCACTCCAGAGCTCACACTTCCCTTCGCTTGAAGGCTAACTCTCGCTTTAGTTTCCAAATAATATGACCAAATTGAGGATTTTAGTCTGTCACCCTAAAATCTCCAATTATACGCCCAATAAACCATATTTCCCTATTTATTTGCACCTAACCCCCATGAAGTACATCACTCATTCATGGACATTGAATGTGATTTTCACTTTTGTTGTAGAACACATACTCCTCTCGGACGTATGTTTTACAATAAATTTTAACAATTCAATTAGCCAGATCGAAAAATAAATGAAGTGTGAAGTGAAAAATCATCACAATTGATTAACATTCACATCGCACATCCAATATAAATCATCACTTCATCATATCTCATTTTAAAGAGAAAGAAAAAGAAATCTACTCATAAGTCATGAGGAAGATACGACAAAACAAGAATTTTATATATATAAGCAAAGTCATACAAACAATAAGAAGTAAATACAACTTATCTCAATTTCTTCCCCAAGCAAATACCTTGAAGTTCCTTTGAATCTCTTTCCCTCTTCACAACAACACGCAATTCCCTCTTAGAACAGTAAGGATGAAGCGATCTCTCAGTTTCTTTTTCCTCTGACAACTCTTAGAGAAGAATCTCTCACAAAACAACACTTTCTCACCCCAAAACCTAGACTCTAAACTCCCTACAATGATTAAACTTTGATTACTACAAACTTTCACACACTTTTCTGGCGCTAAATTCACTTTTAAATAGTCTAGGAATGAATTTCCCAAGATATGCCTCAAGCAACCTCCAAAAGTCATCCAAATGCATTGAATCTGGCCTTCACTGATATTTGATGTCGTTGGTGTCATTTATGGGCATCGTCGGCTCTAGAGCTTTTTAATTTTTGGTGGTCTCTAGATTTGGATGCTTTCAGAGCCAGAAACTAGAATTATGGATTTTGCCTCTTTTCGCTCCAAATTCATTCCTTCTTGCTTCTTTTTGCTCCACATGCCTATAATCATCATACCTGCAACAAAACATGAAAAATATATTTCTTTAATGTACAATATCAACAAAAATGAGTAAAAAATATATATATATATAAATCGAACATATTTTTGGTGCATCACGTACCTATAAACTCGGAATAGGGTAGGTAATCAAATGTTCCTTATTGGCACATAATATATTACTTAATTGTATCAATTCTTTTACTGCTTATGTCATTATATTCATTTTACTTTTCTTTTGTAATAAGTTACATGCATGTTTAGGAATCTAGATTTACTTCGATATTCTCTTATTTTATTAATGTGATGGATTTCACTTAGACTTCATTTACATTACAAGTTAGGCATGTTGTAATGTCAAAATTTATTGTAATTACATTAGGATCCGGAATGGTGGTGTAATTCTCAACTAAGTAGAACCACACTTCACTTTGGAAAGAGTAATTGCGATTGTTCAAGGGCGAGTGCAAATAATTAGGGAGATAAGTTTTGATGGTGTAGAATTGATGTTTTTAGGTTGATAGACTAGATTCTTTTATCAATTCAGTTTAGTGTTTGGATCATAAGGGTCTCTAGTAGGTCCTATAGAGATGACATAGTGGGAATCTACTCAGCACTACTACACAAGATGAAGACAAATTTTATGTTAGCCAATGTTCTTTGCTAGCACTATGAGAGGGTAAAGAATAGGTATGCTCATATTTTTCATTGGCTACATTAAATTCTAAGCATTTCATTCCTACACATTATTTATGTCATTACACAAGAAGAGTAGTTTTTAACATCTCAAAATTCTCCAAACCAATTTATCCGGATATGTTGTCTTTATATTTAAGATTTTCATTTAGAAGCAGTTGTTAGAAAAATCACTTTAATCGACATTCCAAACTAAGGCCTGATAGTAGTATATTAGAATTAACCTAAAGGATTTCTTACCTCGTTTCTTTGTGGGATCGATATGGGGTCTTAAAAGAAAACCTTATATTACCTGAACCGATACGTATACTAGCATAGTACCCTTAGTGTCTAAATTATTATATAAATTTTATAACATTTCAATTTTGCACACAAGTCGCTAAGTATGAATTGGTCCAAGTTTTTTTACCATCTTTTGGAAGTTAAGTTACTGTGTAAATATTGGTCGGATCACAAGGCTCCGTTAAGTGGTAAGAGAATGGGATCATTGTTTTGTCAGGAGTGATGAAAACTAATCCATTCCCTGCCTTGCCAGGTATAACTGTTTGCATGTCTTTTTCTTTAAGAGCAGAAGAGGCTCCATCAAAGTATAACTATCATCGTGAAGCTTTGGAATTTTCTAGCTCTAATATCTGTTCATCAAGTAGGTTGACCCGACCCACAATTACGTTAGAATTTATAATTCTTAAAATTGCCGAGAACTTGTCTCAATTTATGTTTGGTGACTAGTGTGAATAAATATAATGATTTAAAAATTAAATGATAAGATTTCACACTAGATGTACTACGCAAGTATACATATCGTTTCAAGTAATATAGGATTTTCCTTAAAAACCCCAATATCGATCCCATGAGGAAAGCTATAACTCTTAATATTAACTTACAAAATTCTATCTAAATTGAAGATAAATATAATAGGAGAACAAAGTCGATATGTTTGCAATAGTAAAAAGTAATCTTAAGCAAGAAATAACAACTAGATTTAAAAGTTTAATAAAGTTCAGAAGGCTAATAAAATATAAAAACGAGTTTGAATATTAAACATTTCCCCTTGCAAAAGAGATGTCAATCAGTGTAGGATTTAAATGATTAAAAATACAAAATGAGGTATTGTGACAAATAAGAGCGTTTCTATCTTTTACCCCCTCTCGATGCTAGCAAAAAACATTGGCTAATTTAGAGTTTTTCACTAGCTTGTGTAGTTGTGCTGAGTAGATTCTGGCCTCTCACCTCTAGATTACCTATTGTGCCCTCTCTATAAGATCTACTAAAGACCCATTATTATCCAAACTCTAAACCAAATTGATAAAATAATCCAGTTTGTCACCCTAGAAATATCAATTCTACGCCCATCAAAACTGATCTTCATATTTATTTGTAGTCCCCTCAAGTGATCGCAACAGTTCTGCCCAAGTTGAAATATGACACTAATTGGGTGAAATTATAGCTCTCCCAGGTCATTATGTTTCTCAACGGATTTTAACCTCACAAGTGGCCAATTTGCAAAGTCAATAAAGAATCGGTGAAAATACCATCACAATTTTAGAATAAAAATAAGTCTTTAAATCACACATCCCACAAAATTAATTCACATATGCAAGGAGAAAGAAAGGGAACTTTCATAGAGATAAAACAAAAAGACATGATTTGTATTGAAATCCAAGTCTTACAACAAAAACTTAAACACAAATACAAAGTACCTTAAGTCTTCTCTTCAAGCAAATTTTTGGAGTCTCCTTCCATCAATCTCCAAACTCTTACACACAACTTACACACACTAACACACTCTAAAATTCTAACAATCCTCACTAAATCTCTCCAAAAGTCCTCTCCCTAGCCTTCTAAAGTCACTTATTTTCGACCAAAATGTTCCCATTTAATAGATCTCTGAAAAATAATTAAGTTTTGCTTCAAGCACCTCTTCAAAATACTGTCAAATTCAATATATCTTTTAAAAGGGTAGTTACTAGCGCTGTAGCACCCATTTCGCCTGGCAGGTGATGCTATGGCGCCAAGAGTGGTGCTATAGCACCACACAAAATAGCCCAATTTTGCTTCAATTAGCCCTCTTTTTTTTTCTAAGGTCCATTTTATGTATCTGAAACCAAAAACATGAAAAATACATTTCTTTAAAGTGCAAATTCATCAAAAATGAACATAAAATACTCATACAATGTGCACTAAAAACAATTAATTTTTAGTTGGATCACAGGTCATTATTCATAGGGGACCCAGCCGGTATTGAGTGTGTTGCTAGAAAATTCGCCAGTATTTATCCCTTGACTATGCGTAGAGGCATATGTCAAACTTAAGTAGAATCATTGCCCACTGGCTAGTCTTCCAATGAGTGTTGGTTGATTCATTAAGTACTGTAGAGGGTAGAATCTCGAGATGAGAATCACTTTATGAGATAACATGTAATGTCTTAGCTTTTGAACTGTGAAGAACTTATGTAATATAATGCATTTTCTTTACCCTCGTCATTAATTTGAGCTAGCAAGGCTTTGATGGAGTCGACTAAAGTCACGGAATAAAGAATTAAATGGCTTCCTGAGGTATGGGTTGCTAAAACAGGAGGCGTCGTTAAATATTATTTGATGCTTTCAAAAATAAAAATTCTTATATATGTCAGCTTGCCTTGAAAAGACCGTACTTGGGTCAATTTCCTCAAAAGAGGAATATTTTGGATCACCTCAATTTTCAGAGCCAATTTCAATTCCATAATGATGAATAATAAATCCTAAGAACTTCCCTGAGGTGACACCAAAGGTGTACTTTAAGGGATTCATTTTAAGGTTTAATTGTTGTAATCATTTGATGATGATTCTCAAACCATACACATGGTCGTCCCTTTGACTGCTCTTGATGACTAAGTCATCCACATAACATTTGACCTGGTTGTGGATGAGTTCATCAATGATCGTTTTCATAGCCTTACTAGTATGTTGTGCGACCATTCTTAAGTCCAAAGGCAATTACCTGATAGTAGTAAATTCCGATGGGAGTTCGAAAGACGGTGTTTGTCATCTTCTGGATAAATTTTCATTTGGGTGTAGTGTGAGATTCAACCGACTGTTGCAATGTTGAATATTTACACTTCTGCTTATTTCCTTGTGAGATGTGTTGGATCTTGTCGAGATTCGTGCAGCCATATTTCTAATGTACATGCATCACTATTTCACCATTTTATCATGATAGGCAATAGGGTTTGATGCTTTAGAGGAGCATGTTCATTCCTTAATACAAATTTGTTTGGTGTCTTGCTCTTATAGGGTTTGACTAAGTCATCCACATAACATTTGACCTGGTTGTGGATGAGTTCGTCGAAGATCCTTACCATAGCCCTGCTAGTATGTAACACAAGCATTCTTAAGTCCAAAGGACATTATCATATAGCAATAAATTCCAATGGATGTTCGAAAGACAATGTTTGTCATCTTCTGGATAAATTTTGATTTGGTTGTAGCATGAGATTCAACCGACTGGTGCAATGTCAAATATTCGCACTTATGCTTATTTCCTCATGCCATATGCTGGATGTTCTTGAGATTCGTGCAGCCATATTTCTAATCTGCAAGATGCATCACCATTTCATCATTTTATAATGATAGGCAATAGGGTTTGTCCCTTTAGAGGAGCATGTTCATTCCTTTAATACGAATTTGTATGTTTTTTTGCTCTTATGTTCACTTTATGTGAAACTAGACCTTTAGATTTTAATATGTTTATTTATGCTTGCATGTTCTTGCGAGTAAAATAGTGGTAGAATACATTGCTTTGTTTTGAACTTGCATCTAATTAACTGATGAAAATTATATATATATATAACTAACTGTTTTGACAAGAAGTTAATAATTTTATTATCGGTTTAGATATTGGAAACAAAAATTCTATTAATAACAACAATAATGTATAAATACATTATGCATAACGAAAAAAATTAGTCATCTAGGCAAGTTCAAATGAATTTTAATGTCAAGAAAGCGTCTCTAACATTATAAAATGATTTAGACTAATGATATCATATAAGTTCAAATCATTTATCAAGTGTCTCAAACCTAACATATATGATATATTAGTCAAAATAATAACGAAACAAAGTCATCAAGCATGTAGTTGTTCTTTGGGTAACATTCAGAAGCTTAAAGTATACCTTCTAAGTAATGCTTGAATTTGAGCTCTCCGCACCATGTCATCCGATGGAAATTTGTTTTCCCAGTCTTCTGGTCTCTCATTCTTATTGGTCATGATCAAATTTCTCAAGCAGGACTCCTCGTTTTCCTCCAAATGCAATCCCTTGATTTGTTCTTTCATAATAGAAAGAGGCCCAAACAGACATTCCAGTATTTTGTCCTTCGGCCAGCTAAAATTTGTCAGATCTACCCCATCAGCTGATGAATCCAATCAGAATACTAGTAAAATTGAAATCAACTTAGACTTAATTAACATTACAGGAACAAATAGATTTTAGGTGAAACTGAAAATAATAAAAAATAAAATAAAATAGGAAATAAAGTTTCTTACATAAAAGCAAACCATTTGCATCAATCGTAACAGACCTAAGCAAGCACTGTAAAATACACCAAGCTGGCAATCTTATGCTTAGTTTCTTAGAATTTCCTTTAACAATATATTCCTCTATGTCTTCAATGCTGATGAGACCATCACTCAGTAAAATCCTTCCATTTAGCTCACAAGATCTAAAGAGCCAATCCCAGATCTGTAAATTTTATACAAGGCATTAATCTCTAATATTTACAGAAAAAAGATCAATTATTAGTAAATGCATTTCTAACCTGCATCGGTTGTAGTTGTTGGATAACCTTCCTCAATGTCCGAGACTGATTCAATTCCAACTTTGTAGTTTTAGGGCTACAAATCTCATTCTCACTCTGTTTTTCTTTATTAATTTTCTCAGCCATTGTAGCATGATGTCTTCCGTATTTGGGCCTGTCTGGTATTTTTCTCAGAACTTAAATTATTTTACTACGTGAAAAAATTAAAATGCTCTGTTCTAAGAAAAAAAAACAAAATCTTATCTAATCTTATTTGACTTAATTGATACCTTGGGAGACACGATCCCTCCCTCAGATAAAGTAGGTCATTTGTGTACTCATCAAATAAAGACACCACAGAGACAATATAAGCAAATCCCATCTTCAGAGAATTTTCCTAAAAGCAGCAACTAATGAAATTATTTAAATAAAAAATAGCACATAGAAAGGTAAAATTACTTATCTAGACGTTCAGTAATATCTGATACCTCATAAACGATAACTTGCCATAGAGCCCCAAAAAGAAACTGCAAATGAAGGCAGCAATAAACGCTCCAATAACAGCTAGAGGCCATAAAAGAATTGCAAGGCCAGCAAAAGGGAACACAAACAGTCTCCAGAAAGGGCCCCTCCCTCCCTATCAAATCATATAACAATCAATGCCATCCTCTTAATAGCATATACGGACTCTTCACTAATGCCACAATGCTAATTGCAAGTACATCAATTGGCACTCCAAGCACCAAAACCAGAAGACAAGAAGGCAGCCTTGTTAACCTTACAAAAAAGAAAATGTGCCATAGTTTCAACATATCATGCAAATTCAAAGAGGTTTGATGCTATGCTGAATTTCTTTAGTAGTTTGATGGTATAAGCATTTAATGTTTTGTAAATAAGAATGATATCTAGATGATGGTGTTTTCAAATAATTACAGCAAATATCAAATATAATGTGTTTGGTTAATTACTTAGCAATGCAAGGTTATTATGAATGATCAACTATGATTATAGCGTTAATTTTCTATCATTTATTTTAGAAAATAATAATAAATAACTGGCATCTAGATGTTAATAGATTTTGCTAATAAATAGATGTCTTCAAATTACAACATGATTGTCATCTATATTTTATCATTCAAATATGCCACTAAGCAAACAATCTTCATATAATTTCATGGAAAATGTTAGAAATATTAACTGCATTTTATCAAAGATTTTGGAAAGTATCATATATTTCTAGACTAAAGAGAGCCTTCCATGATGCTTTACTATGAGCTCAGCAAAAATCAGAAAACAAGGAGAAGAATGCTTCCCTGTTTAGTGTGGATCTCTAAAATAAATCAGATTTGTAATGGAATTTCATGAATAACATTTCAAACAAAGAAAGAGCCACAATTCACTGATAAACTGCTAATCTCAAAATAATCAATAAAGAATGTATGTATAACTTAAGAGAGTGACACTTAACAAATTCAGGAATTGGCCAACATTGACTTTGCAGAAATGTAAAATATACATAAAGCATTCATACTCAATATCAAGTGGTATCTCATCATCAATTACGTTCTCACTGAGTCCATCCATAAATAAAAAATAAGAATGGAAACAAATATCTTTGAAATCTCGCATTAACGTACAAGCTCTCTTGATGATGCCCTTGCATCCATCCTGTCATACATATAAATAAATCAAGTTACTTTGAATTCAGAAAATATGATTGGTTAAACATTTTGGCAACATATATAATAAGGGATACAATCACTAAATCGAAATTACAAATTGCAAGGAAGAAGTTTATTACAAATCTAATAATATCTATGATGACGTAATTAAGAATAAAATTCTTGGGTTTTTTATGTTCCTTGATGACTAAAGAGAGTAAAGTCAAACTTTCTAGTAAGGAAATGAAGCATGTTTGATGTTCTTGCATCAGCCCCATATGTTGAGGTAGGTTTTAAAAACAGCAACGCCGTTATCAAAAGTGACTTGTATTAACTTCAATAAATTGAGGTTAGTCTGAGCTCAAGCTAAGGCCTCATGTTCATGCATCAGCCCCATATGTCGAAGTAGGGTTTAAAACCAGAAACGCTGTTATCAAAGTGACTTATATGTAACTACAATAAGGCCTGATTAATTGAGATTATCCTGAGCTCAAGTTAACCACATTACCCAAAAACACTTTAAATGTAAATATGCTTAACTATGTTTGAAGTTACTTCAGCCCAAATCAATATTTTTAACTGCCAACTTACACTGCTTGTGCACCCCAACGACATACCAGGACAAGAGAAGCACCACCTTATGTGACTGATTAGATCTTTAAAGATATTGCTACTCAGAAAATGATTACCATTGAGTATACTAAGGGGATAATACTCTCATTCACCCCAAATGTTTTCTATTCTGAAGAAGGGGTGATCACATTCGGTTATTGTGATCGTTTGATCGTCCTGTTAAAATTATGCTAAGAAATTCACCTTTTCAAAAAGTCTCCCCCTCTAAACCACCCGCCCACCACAGATCGCCCCCACCCAAAAAAAAACCACATAAAACCACAGAATCAAATTTCTATGTTTTTGTTATGGGCTAAAAGTAACTCCCATAAAAAACTCTTGATTAAGGCAGTATTGCTTATGTTCTGATATCTGGTAAAAGAAAATATCAAGAAATCACGTTCATCACTTTGGAATGGGAATCCCAATACATCAAAACCAAATCAAGTCATAGGACAGAGAGTGAATTATTGTGTCCTAATAGGCGACAGCTTGTCCATAAACAGGAACCTATTAAGTGACATCAATGAATTTATCAAAGTAATAGAATGGGCCCAAACGATATATCAAAAAGAGAAATAAAAAATTCTAAAAATCGATGGACAGTCCAATTAGGATTCCATGGATCTGCTAGACTATTTAGACACTAAGTCTATTTAATTGTAATGATAGCCGACCCAACACAATTAAAAATTCCATGTCATCAATTCAAGTATGGTGTTATCCAAGAAAATTCTATAAACTCAAAGTTAAAAAAGAGACATCCTAGAATAAATTGACAATATCCAAGTAGAAAAGGCAAAGATATGACTTAATTCTAGCAAAGTTACAAATGCGTATGAAATGATGAGAGATGGATAAATTTGACTATAATATTTAACAAATTTTGTCTGGGTCAAAACCTCCTCTAAATTTCTTAAATCTGCTAGAAAAATCACCTAAAAGTTCGTAATAATCATGTTCCCGATCAAATAGGATATACAAGTATGCTTCTATGGGACATGGTATGCTGAATAAAATAGTTATCCTTAATGTGGAGGCCTTATTAGCATGACTTGGGTTATAGCTTTACTATACGAGTCATTTTCAACTTGGTCATGAGCCATGAAGAATATAAAAATTTTTATTATAAAAACCTTGGCATTTATTCTGAAATAAATTTTGAGATTAAAATTTTCAAATTATTAAAGATGATAGAAAAAAGGTTTTATGCTAGGAGCCTACTCTAGCTTGTGAGAGCCCAAACAAACCACAATCTAAAACAAATCACAAAATCAACACATGCACAAAGAAAGTAAATCACAAAAAACGAAACAATATTAAGGTGCCTCTAAATCGTCAATATATCCAAGAAAAACAAAAAGGCATGGGACATGACCAATATTTCAACTCCTAATCTTTGTTCAAGTATGATTTCAATCTTCAAACTCCAAGGAACTCATGTACATATCATATTCGCAATACAGACTCAAGTATCTATATATAAAATAAAAAATATATAATTACATTATATCCTACAAATTAGAATTAATAGGTAATTCTATAAATTTTGCAAGCGGGAAATAAATTATGTGCAGCGGAGAAATTCATAATTAGCACCTACATGCAAAAAAAAAATTTATACATTTATTATAGTTGTTTCCTCTGGGGAACATGACTCGCTGCAAAAGACAAAACATAATTTTTAATCTACACAAGTCTCAAACTCGATAAACACAGAAAAAAAAAGCAATCATAAAACACGTGGCTAGACACAAATTAATATAGAACTATAACCACATATATCCTACCCTAATATAAACAAATATCCAAGGGGTCCTATCCTAATCACATACAACTAAGTGTATAAAAATCAATGTAGCATAAGGTAAGTCCATTTGATTTTGGCTAAGCCACTTAATATGACACCACCCTAAAGATCTAAACGAGCTATCATTCATCCCTCTAAGGTATAACTGTTTTAAACTAGATTTTAAAATATAATTATATACATAATCATGTTAATGAACATAATATTATTTTGGAAAAAAAGTGACCACATTTATGATCTAAATAATAAATGATTTAGTTTTAAAATATCATTACGAATGAAAATATTAAAAAAAATTATTTAAAATAAAGACCTTACATATGATCTAAATAAACAATGTAATACATTTTAAATCACTTGGACTTGACAAAATCATATAATGATTGTAGTGCAATAATTTGAATTGTTAAATGAGATACACTGATGAACAATGCTCATTAAAACATTACAACCAAGAGTTAGATCCCTCATTTAAGTGGATTTTTTCATTGAAGTGTTGACTTCCTAATGGACAATGCTCATTAAAACATCACAACCGAGATTTAGATCACTCACTTAAGGGGACTTTGTCAATGAAGTGTTAACTTCCCTAATCTATATGCAAACGATATGTCACGTGCGCCAAAAGTGGTGGCAATGTAGAGGTAATAAAAATATAAATGATTAAATTATGTCTTTAATATCTATTTCAAGCATATGATTCACTAAATATATTTCTTTATACAAATAACATCAAATATTTTAAACATTAATGATAAAATGGTATATAAGCCAAGTATATTATACATCAATGATGGATATCATGTCATCACATTAAACCTTAATCCAAAAAAGATATCATGATATTCATGTCATAATATTTAAAGATATCTAACCCTTTTTAAAATATAACATGATAACTTTTTAATGGCAAACTCTTACATAAGCTTTAATCAATCCTATCAATTTTAGAGGTCTAGATGAATAAGTGTATGAAACATGTCATCATTGTAAATAAGTGTATGAAACATGTCATCATATATAATGATGGAATGTCCACCATAATTTACTTAGGTGTACCAAGCATGTCATCATATTTAATGACAACATTCCCACCATCATTTGTTTGATTAAAAAGAGTAATCTCCACACATTTTCTTAAAAGAAGCTTTCCATAATTTGGGAAATGAAAATTATATCTATATTTTTCAAAACACAGAAGCTCCACACATTTCACCAAAATTATAGAGCAATCAAGCAAGCCTCAAAGAGATTATAATCATGGTCCAATATTGCAGTGTTTAACTTAAACCTAAAAGTGAGAAGAGAGAAGCTAGTATTTGAAGACGCTCATAGAACAAAAAGTATAGGAAAGCATCAAAACTTATAACTTCCCTTTAACATCATTTTATGATAGATCTCTATAAAGAAATCTTTAAGGCTCTGAGTAGATGAAAAGAGATGGAGTTTAAAAACTCAATAATACGGGATTGAGGTGGTCATCAAGCTTTTCCTTACACGGCAAAAGGATTTGAAGGTTGGTAGCACCTCTTCTTCAAGTTTCTCACCACAATTCTCCACCTAAACTTCATAAGAGAATGGGTGGAGGAAGAAGCTCCTCTCTAAAAGCTCTATCACACTCTTGGAAGAAAGACAAAAAACTATCGTTTGAACTAGGACAAGAGGAAGAAAAAAATTAACAAAAAAAGAAAAGGAATTATTTCAATAAAAAGTTTCCCTACTATATATGCTCTAGGGGTGAGCATTCGTTTGGTTCAGATGTTTCAGTTTTTAAAGTAGGCAAACCAATTTCAACCAAAATCCAAAGTACCAAAAAAAACAATATTTTGATAAAATCAAACTAGTCAAACCGAAGTTTTGTTCAGTTTAAACGGTTCGGTCTTACCTAAACCAAAATATAGTTTGAAGGTAAAAGAATATGATGATAATGAGAGAATGAAAATTACTAAGTGAAAATTATATAATATTGATTGCTAAACAATTAACTTCTAAACATTTCAAGAAATATTACCTAGAAAATTTGATTTTCATATCATTCGATTAAATAAGAAGTAAAACCAAACAGTAAACTAAAAATCAATCAATAATACTTATAAAATTATAACCAAAAAATTTTTTCAACCGAACCGAATCAGCAAAATTGACTTGGTTCGGTTCGGTTTTTTGGTTTAAACCAAAGAATACACACCCCTAATATGCTTCAAGAAAAAGGCTCCCCAAGGCAGTTTAATTAGTCTCCACATATGCTTCAATTTTTCATCCAAAATTTTCAAAAATATTTTTTTTTAATTATACTTGGGGCATCTCATTTATTGACCTAGAAGTGGAAGATAATTTCCAGTTATAATGAACCATTTTTCACTTACCTGTAAGAATAATTTTTGGTTTTTTAGTGATTGAATCGTACTTTATAAAAAGGTTGCGTGACTAACCATGAAGCAATGATACACTTTGTCAATAGCATCCTCTCCAACAGCCTCAAATGTGGCAATTAATGGAACAAAATACCCATAACCAACAGCAATTAATATACATCCGAAAATCCCAATCACTGGCCATAGCAACAGAGGCATAGGCAAGCAAAGCATAACCGATAACTTCAAAACCGACCTAAGTCTCTTGGTCCTGCCACAAAAAAATCACGAAGTTTAAGCACTTGTCAATAGCATTAACAACAATGAAAGTTTAGTACTGTAACTCATACGTTGTCACGCAGTATAAAGTCCAGAAGAAATGTACAGGCCACAAACCAATAATGACAGCAGAGTTTCCAACAAAAATCAGAATAGTCACAACAGGACCAATTATTGCAGCTGCAAATAGAGAACCAAATACCAAGTCAAATAGCATCAACCAGTAAATCAATAGGAGCTCTTTCTGTCAATGTGGTTATATTAACATGAGCAAAAAATGATCTACAATTGATATTTAAGATCATGGGATGGAGTTAAAAAAAAAAATGTCCCAAAAGAATACTGAATTCTATTTCAGTCAAAACGGCTTATTAAGTGACAATGAGAGAAAACAGTAATATTATATTTGTAATGTCTGCAAAATTGGAGAAGTTTTGAGCAATAGGTGTAGACACAGAGTTTAATTTTTTATTATTATTATTTTTTTTAATCACTGACAGCTCGAATGAAGCTACAGAAAAATAAAATGTTTTAAGTAACTGTTTGGAAAATTTAAAAATAAGGTAGTGAGAAAGGAATATATTAGAATATCGTGGGAATTGTGCAGAAATCTTCTTACTTGGGCTTCAGTTAATTGTTTGTAGTAAGATTAAATGTTTCGATGAATAATGAGATTACAGGATTCCATCATTTGGTTCAATGTAACTAGGAAACAATAACCTTCAAAATCCCTCAAAGTGATAATTTTGTTTTCACCATCAAAATAAGTGAACAAAATTAACATTTTCTAAAGCGTGCTTTCTATCTGCAATCAACCAAATGAGCATTTATGTGGTTTAGTTATGTACTAAGAATGATAGAAAACAGAATAGTAAGAATATATAAAAATTATACAAAATAACAGAGTTTTAAAATCCTAACCAAACTGGCCTATCCGGCTCGAGCTTCACAACTGTTTCCGCAATGAATCGTTTAAGACCTGCCCCAAATCGTCAGTTCAACCAAAAACCGGCAAACGGATTCTGATATGTGAGAATCAGTATGAACACAATGTAGATGGCTCTTAAGTAAATTCTATCATAGCTCAAGCCAAGTAAAAAATCAATATTCAAAATTAGGCCTATGGTAATAAATTATATGAACAAATTATTTTTATATATTTGCATTATTGAATGATTATTATATCATTTTGATCATATTTAAATAATTGTTTTAATTATTAAGTCATCTGGTTCTACTCCCAGTTCGACCCTGATCGAATTAATGAACCTTGAACCTCTCTTTCTTCCGGTTCGATATTCGATCCGGTTTTCACAACCTTGTAAAATAACACTTATGGACAACATGTACAAGAATTTCTTTGATTTGTGAAGTAGAGATCCTTCCAACTAGCTCATATTTCAGCCTATAAAATCACTTGTCAACAAAAATCTCAATTGGAACTTTCAAATTCAACGACTACAATACTTCGAGGATAAGAGGAATGCAATGCTTAGCACTTTTAATGACCATGGCTTTTAATTAACCCAAAAATAGAATAGTTCAGCTTCTATAGATTGACACCCGTTTCTTGACTATGAATTAAGGCAAAAAGTTTGGTTATAAGGATATGAGAGAAATTGGCAGACAGGAGTGCTGGTAGAGTAGGGTGAAGAGGAGCAACGACTCGACAGAGTAGGATTGATGTATGAACTATTCAGAGGGGTTACTCTCTCACTCTCTCTCTCTCTCTCTTTCTCCAACTTCTTTTTATATGTGGGTGGCTGTTGACTCTAATCACCATTGGACAACAACAGTCAAATCAATAATGAGCTAGTGATAAGATGACCACCATTTTCAAGAAGATTAAGTAGGTGCTTCCCATTTGGGAATTTTCACCTCTTTGCAAGTGAAATTAATGCAGTTATTAAAGATATCGATCAATTGACTCACAAATTAAGAAGGCCACAATGTGGTTCAAATATATGTAAAAGGTTCAAAATTATCAATTCTTTAAAGTAATCTAATGAATTTAGATGAATTTGATTTTTCTTGAATTAACAAATAAATTTGGGAATTTTGACCCAAATGACCTTGATGTTAAAAATTAACTAAGTATTTGAGGAATTAAGAGAAACCTATTCTTGGATCTGATTTTTCAGATGAATTATAGCAAATAAATAATATTAATTAAATGGACAAATTGTGTTATGATTTTACTTATTTTGGGGGTAGGTATCTACAATAATATTTGATATGATACTAGATTGGCACGGAAGCCGCCAGTGCTTTTGAGAGAGAGTGGAAGTATTTCTGAGATATCATGGTAGCTAGTGTGATTATTTCAAGGATTTCTTTACTCCCAATACCTGAGTATTAGTATATAATCATTCGAACTGACTTAACGCACTATGATAGAGTACTTTTAATGATTACCTCTATTCCATATTCAGGTTTAAACTATAAGTTTAATAATATATAATTAACATTTGATGATATGAGTTGTTGATTTAATTTCCTAAACTAGTAAAACTCAAATACCATTTGCAAAAATCAACCATAACTATTAAGACTTAAATACCATTCATATAATTATATCATATAACTAAAATTCATACCCTTAATGACTTTCGATTTGATGATTAAAAATCTTGTGTGAAATGTCATATAATATGGTTTGTTAAGTTCATCCACAAGTTACACCTGTGATGGCAATCATGATAAGATGGCATTGTTAGCAGGATCAACTTAGAGCTTTGCATACTTAGAGATGGACTGGAATTGAACCTCTTAGAAAGACTCAACTACAAAGGATTGTTATTGACAGTTTCAAGTGTACCGTACAAATATTACTTTTTATCAAAAAGACATTTAAAAGTATATTTACAAAACATGCTAAAGAGGGATAAACACAATAAAAAAAGTAGAAATAATTTAATGTATAATTACATGGCTTTTTTTATATCAATTATTTTATGTAAATTAATAAAATCTTTAATATTATTATCAGGCATTATAACAAAGCTATTGAATCACCACTATGGGTGTAAATGAGTTGAGTCGAGTCAAGCTCAACCTGCACCAAACTCGAGCTCAACTCGTGAGCTATATGATTGGCTCGAGCTCGAACAAAACACGTAAACTAAGTTCGAACTCAAACTGTGATAATTTTTACTGACTTGAGCTCAGCTAAAAAGCTCAACCTTGACTTCAAGTTCAAGCTTGGCTCAATTTCGAGCTTGAGTGTGAGCTAAATTATGAAATATTTCATAAAAGAGTATAATAATACAGATTTTTTAAGTTCTTCATAGAACCCTTGTGGCACAGGTGCAACTCCGTTTCAGCACTGCAATCGCCATAATATCAACCACAATTTATCATTATATAACCCTATATAGCTATAATTTTCTTTTCGTAAACACAATTGAAAAATTCTTACTCCCACTCCTAGAAACAAATTCTAGATGACCCTTCACATATAACAGACTCAAATGTCGATCATTAATCTACTTTTGTTAATTTCTTTAAAATAAAATGTTGCAGAACATGAACAATGCATGTCAAAAAGCAAGGAGGAATACTTTGTTGATTATGTTGAGCAACCAGCCAACGACAGTCACCGAAAATGGGAGGAATGGCTACCTAAGGAGCGAACAACAAACAAGTTACAAGCGAGCGAGCGAAACAGAGAGAGAAGAAAAATAAAAGATTAGATTTTAGAATAGACACGCAAGATGTCACAAGGCTTACATGCACCAGAAACTAGAGAGTGAGACATAGCCGAGAGGCGAGACTAAGATGCGAGAGGTGTGGGACTTACGAGTTACACGCTACAGCTGCTTGGGGCAGTCAAAAATAAGTTTTACTACTTATCCAGACACATCACATTTGTTCCTTGCCCTATCACTAAATCTGCAGTTGTGATCAAACCAATTGTTCAACCTGCTCGGCAAGCCAACGAGATGATTCACCCAAAACTGGAACTCAAACTCCATAAACAATCGAGTTATACTCTTCTAGCTCGACGCTCAATAAGCCTAGCTCGAGCGTGCTATGAAGTGCTCAAGTAAGTTCAAGAGCCAGCTTGACTCACTTGCACCCCTAAGCACCATTAGACATGCTCCTATCGCTTTGTGGTTTTAGTCAATGTATATAATATTATATAAATTACAATGTACAATATATACTATATGAATTCTAAAGTATTATATAGATAATACAATACCATAAAACAATACAAAAACAATTGTACAATAATGATCTAGCTTTAGCTAGCTATTAAAATAAAAATCATAATGCATTGTAATATGTATATAGTATCATATAAGGAAAATTATATGATATGATGTTAAGACAATACAATATGCATCAGACTATATGATCTAATTGAATTAGCCATTTAAGAATGATTTTTAGTGTAATAGCTACTACTAAACGTCAATATGTAGGTTGCGCACAACTCTAATAGAATTATTTAATATATACATAAGTGCTTCATAAGAAAACCAGCAAAAGCCAAAAATGATAAATAAAAATTTGAGCATAGATTGTGAAATCAATTGGAGAGGATTTGGAGAATGCTTCAAACATTCATCATCTCAAAATTCCTTTTTACTTTATCTAAATTTCTCTTTCGCATAAATTGTTTATATGTTATGTTGACTATACTTTAATTATTTGTAACTTGCAGTCATATTATTCCTATTTTGTATAAGTCATAGTAGTAGAAGATAGTCATTAAGGCAACTCCAAGGCTGAAAAGATTTTTCTTTGATTCAAAAGATTGTTTCTCTTACCTATTGAATTGTATTAGGAGCAATAGGTTTCTTACTTTGAATTAGGAACGTTATGACCTAACAAAAAGGACTAGGAGTAGCATGCTTCTCACTTTAAAGTGGAATCATTGGGTTCGTCTCCACTACACGCTAAGGAGCAAAAAAAGGTGTAAAAAAAATGTCTCCATCCACTCGCTGAGTGAAGGAATGTAGCTTGTGGTAGCAAGCTTTAGTAAGGATCATAGTGTTAAATAGGGTTAAATGTGAATGTAAGTCAAGAGCATCTGGCTTACATAATTTTGTGTGTGTCCAATTGCTCTCTAGTTTAGCTTACTTCTTGCACATTTACTTTTCATCTATGTCTTAATGTTCATGTAACAATCAATTTAATTAATGATTTATATATAAGTAGTTGACTATACATAATCATGGTACGTAAGTAGTATACTACTCTCTCTTATGCATGGTTTTCTATACAGCAACATCATAGCTTATTTTGGTCGCTTATGTTTCAGTATTTGACAAAAAATAATTTTATATACTTGTAATTATTATCGAGATGATTTGATTGGTATAATCGATTAATCAATATCATATCTATGTGTTGCTTCTAGTATGGATTAGTTGAATTGGACGTAAACTTTTGCATTTATATTTCAGTAACATGTCAATACTTTTGTACATAACTTGAATCACTCTCACTTTAACCGATCACACCTTGCACTAGTATAGATTAGTTGAAGTGGACAAACTTTTGCATTTATATTTCAGTAACATATCAATACTTTTGTACATAACTCGAATCACTCTCAATTTTAACTGATCACAACTTATACTATTACTCTTTGATATTTGTACATATTACTGTGTATTTGAATAGTACTGTCAAGTAGTCATCAAATACAGAGTAAGTCACATATAAGTACATAGATTCACGAGAACAACAATCTTCTCCTATGATAATCACAAAATTAATGTTAGCAAAAGGGATTTAAAAAATTAAGTATTTAAATAGGTACACTCATTAGATGCATGCTAATACTCCACTTTAATATAAGCATCAATTCAATAAATTAATGATGTACACCAACATAATATGCATGACATGCAATGATAACAAATTTTAAAATTTATAGCATGTTAACTTCCAAATATTGTTGAATATGTCAATACACTACTCCAAGCAAAACACTTGCACGTTATTATATAGTTATCGTCAGTTGTTATGATATCAAAGTTTGCATAACACGGTGTCAATAACAGCTTGAGGGTAGCTTGAGGTAAGGTTGATACATCCTTATCTAATTAAGTGTTTGGGAGATCAACTGTCGAAGGGGAGATCAACTGTGGAAGGGGAGATCAACCGTCGAAGGGGAGATCAACCGTCAAAGGAGAGATCAATGAGCTTTATAGAAGGTTTTGGGCCACATCCACAAGTCAAGATTGGATATGCCTTGTAAATAAGCAAATTTCAGGGAGCATCAATTCTTATGATTCCATTAAGAAGAGCATATTTATCCAAAACTTAAATGGGAGCATACAAACTATACAGATGCGAGCTCCTTTATCGTAATGGATATTTTTCTTGTTAAATTGGCCACTTCTTTAAAACTTGTATGAGTTGCACGTTATTTTTTTAGGGACATTTACATACGAAATAATTCTTATTTATTTACATATCAATACCTAAACATTCATACTTACATTCATACTACTCAAATCTTTAACATCTCATAAAAAATATCACCAACACTATCTTTTTAAAAGTGAAATACTCTTTTTTCCATGCATAAATTTGACACCAAGGTCTTATAAATGTCAATATCAACCTTTGGATGCTAGATTTGTAAATAAATAAGAATTGTGTGGTATGTATGTAACTTTCTTTTCTTTTATAAAATGGCCAACACTTAGTGAGTTGACCAATAAATATTTTTATATTAAATGGCTGGTGCCTATTCATCTTTATTAAATGCATATAAAGTATTTTCTTAATATTATATACTTTTAATCTCACTAACTTATTCCAAACACAAAATAAAGCTAAAAAAAGAACATTGCATTATATTCATGTTGATAAAATTGAGTCAACCAAATCGAGTTCCATGATTTTCTAATTTAGTGATAGCTGGATTCATTTATTTGATTAATGTCATAAAATATGATTATAAAATACTTATCCTCTTTAAAGAAGTATGTCATGGGTGGGTGGTCGTCGAACTCAATTAACATCATTCAAATTTTCTCAACTAAGAAGTTTATGATGTATTTTTTCAATATTTAATTATGGGTGTACATATTATATGAATTGAAGCCAAACCGAGTAATATCCTATTCAAGATAATTTATTTATTTTCTTTCAAGCCAAATTTCAATATGATTATATGCTTACCTTTTGGCGCGCGCGCGCACACACATATATAACCTAAAGTTTTACCAAATAAATTATCCTTACTTTTTATGTGGTTTTATTCAATCTTATTTAATTGTTTTATCTATTAAATATAGAGGAAGTTCAAATCAATGAATAACAAACCATTTACAAGCAATCTCCTCTTGTACACCGTGGGTCTTAGTTAAAATTATGAGCTAACTCTTTTGAACCCTAAAAGAATGAAAAATTAAGGATATTCTAAATAAATTTTGATCAAAATGCGTCTCAAAATCATGGATTTGTTTTGAAATGAGTGATTTACGTAAAAAACCAATCAAAATTTATATTGCCACCCAACTCAAAATAATCTAATGGCTTTGATATCTATTACAATCAAAAATTGATTAGACCTATGTCAATTTTTTAGCCAATAAAATTTAGGACATTCATATGATGTCATTAATTGGGTATTAAAGTATAACTAAATCTAACTTTCATTACCAAATAGAATTTTGTTAGTCCAACAGCTACAAGTTGTTTAATTAAGAAAATTATTAGGCAACTCACTAACAACCCAGACGAATTACTCAGTTTATTAAAAATAAGTAGAGAGTTTTAATACCAGGTACGAGCATAATTTAAAAAAAAAAAAATAGAATTTAACAAGCAATAGCCAAATCTGTGGGGAGTTGACCATTTAACAAAAAAAAACAAAAATCACCGTGACAGAAACCCGCTATCTCTATGCATGAGATATTCTTATTTAAAATTTTGTATAAATAGCTCCTCCTAACAAAACTATAAGAATTTATGTTCCCTTTGACAATTTGTTCCCTAGTAGATTGGCATTTTGTATTTGACCTAAAATCTAAGAATGTGATATACAAAAGTATGTGCTTTTAAAAATGGAATACCCACAACTATGACATTATATTATTGATTCCCAATATTCTACCAGTAAATTATGTCATTTCATTTTCATTTCATCTTCGATCTAAATAAACTTGATATGGAATATATGATCAGCACAGTTTCTTCTCATAAATCCTCTCAATTTATCATGTTTATCTTAATATGTGGGGCTCATTTGTTATAATTGTATATTTTTATTTCATGAACAATGACAATATATATAATGGTATGTGTATAAAAAATATTTTTCTTTCTAAATTATTATATTATGATAAGAACCTATAGAGTTTCAAGAAAAGCAAAACACTCGTCCATTTATATTATCCTTTTTAGACAAGTAATTCATCTAGTATCACAGTGAAGGGCTCATGAAAGTCATTTCTACAAAATTGTAGGTTAACTATTGTATATTCTTTATTTACATAGTGCAAGACGGTGAGATGTATTTTATTCCTTATTAGTGACAAAACCATGTATTTACGGAGTTAAATACATTTTGGGATAAACAAATGCAATAGTTGAGCTTTATAATTTTGCACTGGTGGATATGAATGTATAGATATTGAGGTTAAGGTGCTTTACTTAAATTGTTTTTGTGGATATTGTGCAATACGAGGGCTTTTCCCAAAAGGTCACCCATCTTAATACAACCCTCGCCCAAGCACATTTAACTGTGAAGTTCTAATGGGATCCGATGTATTGGTGTTGGTATGGTCGCACCCGAAGATAAACGCGTCTTTTTGATTCTTATAGCGAGTCAGCTTGTCATTTTCTAAATTACTATATTATGATAAGCACCTTTAGAGTTTCAACAAAAACAACAAACTCGTCCATTTATATTGTCCTTTTAGACAAGTAATTTATCTAGTATCAAAGTGAAGGACACATGAAAGTCATTTCGACAAAATTGTAGGTTAACTATTGTATATTCTTTATTTACATCGTGCAAGACTGTGAGATGTATTGTTCCATATTAGTGAGAAAACCATGTATTTATGGAGTTAAATACATTTGAGAAAAATGAATGCAATAGTTGAGCTTTATAATTTTGCACGGGTGGATATGAATGCATAGATATTGAGGTTAAGGCACTTTACTTAAATTGTCTTGTTGGATATTGTGCAACACGAGAGCTTCCCAAGAGGTCACCCATCCTAGTACTACCCTCGCCCAAGCACGTTTAACTGTAGAGTTCTAATGGGATCCGATGTATTGGTGTTGGTATGGTCGCACCCGAGATAAATGCATCTTTTCGATTCTTATAGTGAGTCAGCTTGTCATTTTATAAATTTTTATATTATGATAAGCACCTATAGAGTTTCAACAAAAACAACAAACTCGTCCATTTATATTGTCCTTTTAGAGAAGTAATTCATCTAGTATCAAAGTGAAGGACTCGGGAAAGTCATTTCTACAAAATTGTAGGTTAACTATTGTATATTATTTATTTACATAGTGCAAAACGGTGACATGTATTTTGTTCCTTATTAGTGAGAAATCCATGTATTTATGAAGTTTAAATACTATTTGAGATAAATGAATGTAATAGTTAGAGCTTTAAAATTTTGCACTAGTGGATATGAATGCATAGATATTGAGGTTTAGTCGCTTTACTTAAATTGTTTTGGTGGATACTACTACATTTTCTAATTGCATGAATGTGCACAAATTGGTAATGTCAACCTTTTTTAGATGTTTTGAAGCAAAAAGGTTTAGAGGTATTTTAGCATGTCGTGAAGGAACTTTTGTGAGGAGTAAGAAACAATGGAAAAATAAATAAATAAATCAAAAAATAGATGAAATTGAGGAAACCAATTATTAGGGACTAAGGAAAAAAAGTTGTATCCCCCAAACAGTAAAGCGTGAATCTTCAGGTTTGTTTATTATTAAACCTAATGTCTTAGACTTAATTAAGATTTTTTTATGTCTAAACCTAATGTCATTAGGGTTTAATGATGTTTAACTAAGTCTAATGATGTCTTAGACATAATTCAGGTTTGTTTATTATTAAACCTAATGTCTTTAAGGTTTAATGATGTTTAACTAAGTCTAATGATGTCTTAGACCTAATTAAAGTTTGTTTATGTCTAAACCCAATGTGATTAGGGTTTAATGATGTTTAACTAAGTCTAATGATGCCTTAGACTTAATTAAAGTTTGAATAAGATTAGGCACACATGAGTTGAACCTTAATGTCTGAGTTTGGTTTGAATTCTGTTAGGATTGAACTCAAAATTTGATCTAAGTTTATGTGCGTTAGACTTAGGTTTGATGTGAGTTTGAACTCAACACTTGGGGCTTTGACTTTGGGTCTATAGGGGTTAAACCCACTAGTCCTGAGGAGATGAGTAAAACCCTATGTCAGTTAGGGTTTGGATTTGCTCTATATCAAATCATAACAAAAGTTTAGGATTTGGTCAATCCTATGTGTCATTTAAGGCTAAGATTCAGCTTAAGGATTTTTAGGGTTTAAATGTAAATTTGAAATTTACTATTTTAACCCTAAGGGAGGAAAATGTCATTTTGAATTGTTCAATGGCTAGCAATTGTCTTTTTAGAGTTCAAAATTGTCCCTCTGAATATTCTAACTATTTTTAATTTATATTTCCAATTTCTTGATTTTTATAATTATTTTTAGGAATAATTACAAAATTTGATAGAAATTAGGAAATTGAACCCTAGAGAATTTTTCTAGATTTGGAAAAAAACACAGAATGTTCCTAAGGGTACAAAGATCATTCTGTGAAAATTTCATAATTTTTTGTAATTATAATTAATTTTTAATAATTAAATTACTCCATGAAGTAATTAATTAATTAAAAATTAACTATAACTCAAAATTTAAAAATTTTAATTCCACATTATTCTCCTTGTTTTCCTCAATCCAAGGGTATTTTTGTCTTATTTTTATCATTTTTCTATGTCAATATATCATTTTTTGAAGTTAAATAGGATTTTCTAGATTTATTTAATTTCCTACTTAACCTAAATTCCACACGGCGTTGACTGGAACATCGGATCTGTCGAACACCACGTGGCGTCGTTTAATTGGCTAAGGGAGTCCACGCAGCAGCTGATGCGGCTTTGTTTCATATGGATGTGTTGACCTCATTTTTGATGAGGTCTTCTCTTCTTCTTTTAGTGCTTAGGATCTAGCTTTAGGCTTTTCCTTTGACTATCTTAGAGGATTAGAATTGAGACCCACCTTTTAGAAATTCAAACCACTTCTAAACTCCCTGCAAAGCCCATGAACTTGATTTGTAGACCCCTAATCACCTAGAGGGTTGAAATCAAATGTGGAAGTTTAAAAGATGAGTTCCTATAGGACTTTTTGGCCTTAGGACTGCCCTGGGTGGCCTGGTCTGGTGAGGGGCTGACTTACACACTACACTTTCACACACCTCCTTAAAAATAAAACACACCCGTACCCGACTTGACCTCCTGACTCATGTAGGTAATTCACATGGATGGTCCTTAACCCCTAAGCCCTTGGCTAAGAGGGTTAGGAATAACATAGTGAATGCCTCAAATGAGTCCCTTCATGGCTCATGTGGGCTTGATATGGCTTCATGGCTCAACCAAAATGATTTTATTCCACTTACATTCACCCAATCTTCATTTTTCAAAATTTCAATTTTTGACCCCGGGACCCTACACGCTAGCCTACTCAAAGCCTGAATAGCCCAAATTTCTCAAAAATTTCCAAATCACCCAAAATCCTCAAGACCAATCCCAAATATTCCCACATTACTCAAATTGACCATTCATAGCCAAAAATACCAAAAATTCCAAAAATACCTCCCAATACCCTCCAAATACCCAAAATGCCCCTCTTAACCAAAAAATCCAAAAATTCAGAAAATTCCCAAAAAATTCCAGAAAATCCCAAATATTCCCAATTTCATTTTGTTCAACTACACCATGGGCCAATTTTGTCAATTTACCACACTTTTATTAAAACCCCCAATTTGACCATTTTAACCCAAAGTGAACCCGATGTCAAACCAAACTTACCCAATTGACCCAAATTCTGGTCCAATTCAATTCTAAGCTTCAATTCAACATCCCCAACACCAATCTAGACCAAATCCAAGTCCAATTTGATTGGCATTGGGATCCAATTTCACTTTTGGCCTTAAAGCCCGATTTGGACCCATAGCTCGAACTTAGCCCAAACTCACCCAATTCAACTCCAATTAACCCCAAATCTTTTCTAAACCTTCCTTAACATCCCCATAAACAAAACACTAACATGATTTGCCCAAGATTTTGACCCAAACCCTATTCAAATTCAACCCAAAATCAAAAAGCCCGATTTTGACTTAAACCCGAACCTAACCCGAATAAGCCCGAACCCCAAAATCAAAGCCCAACCAAAGTCAAAACCTCTTTTAAACACTCCCAAAAACATTTCCCAACATTAATTTTACATCAATTTCAATCCTAGCCCAACATTGGCCCAAGTTAGCCCAATTTGACCTATATTGGCTCATTCGCAAAGAAGCCAAATTCGACCCGATTCAAACCCA
Source organism: Papilionanthe hookeriana x Papilionanthe teres (assembly GCA_022702705.1). Classification (NCBI taxonomy): domain Eukaryota; kingdom Viridiplantae; phylum Streptophyta; class Magnoliopsida; order Asparagales; family Orchidaceae; genus Papilionanthe; species Papilionanthe hookeriana x Papilionanthe teres. The sequence goes on from CM040426.1 coordinate 156,300,868, forward strand.
AATCACTCCCAATTTGCTCCAAGTCACTCATGACACATCCATGAGCTCAACCCAACAATTATTTGGCCCAAGCTTTTACTAAAATTCCCTCCTAAAATCCATTTTAAAATCCAAAAGCCCACTTCCCTAAACCTTCTAAAAGCCATTTCCACCAAATACAAAAGCCCAAAATTGGCCACTAAAGCCCACATGACATTTCCATTTGCCATCCATTTAATCAAAGCCATTCCCTAAGTTATAATCCCATCATCAAATAATTCCAAATCAAGCCTCATGCCAAATCACCCACTAAATACCAAAATTTTTCTTAAATCCATTTCCATGAAATTGACTTGACTTTTCCGAAGCGAAAGGTGAGCCATGAAGCCATGCATGAGCCACATGGAAGCCATGAGAGCCTCTTTACATGTCACCATGCCATTTTGGGCAAAAGGAGGAGACTCTTTCCTTAATTCCTAAAGGTGATTAACCACTCCGCATGATTCCCCTTAATCTTGCTTAAGCTTAATTGTACTTGGATGGTGACCATTCCCACTTGATTAAGCGACCTAAATCACTTTCTATTCAGCCTAAACAAAGCCTTGGGTGGTGCACCTAGCCCAAATGGAGGGGTTGACCAATTTGAGCCAAAATGAGCCCTCTCCCATTCCATTCTAATCGAAGCCTTTTACACTCAGCCATTGCCAGTTGCTTACACTAAACACCCGACCACGACCCACTGACCACGAGGGTGACCCTTACTGCTAGGCCGGCCACCCCGATCGCCGGAAAACACCATGGCCGAGAGCTCACATGTGAGCCAACTTTGGAATTCTCACCTGCTGAGTTGCCCATCCCCAGGTGGCCATTGTGGTCGTTCTTCCCCTGCCAGAAGCGGGTGATCCAAAACCCTAACTCTCCGCAGGAGGCTCTCCAGCCACCTCTATTTAAACCCGACCCCCTCACGGCCATGAGAGGAGAGTTGCACAAACCTTGCCGAAACTGCTGCCAAAATTGTTCCAGTACCCTTCTCCACCCTTAGAGCGATTGATCCCAGGTGTCGATTCGCCCTAATCCCCGCTGATAAAACTCGATTTCCCAGTCGAAATTCCACCCGAAAACGAGGACACCTCCTCACGGTGAGCCGATCCCCAAATTGATTGGTCCTACACCTTCACCTGGACCGAGGGAAGAAGTTTCCCGACTGAAAGCCCCATCTCCGGGCCACCCGGTTGCTCCGGCCTCCGAAGCTTTGTGATCGAGCTGTGGTTGAAGTCCAACTGAGACGATTCACCGAGACCGGGAGACTTCATCCGGAGCTTGCTTGGGATCCGATCGAAGGTAGAACAACTCTCGGATCGAAGCTTCACTTCTGCGAGCAAAGGTATGAACTCATTCTTCTTCCCGAGCTTACGGAGATTCTCCATTTCATTTGAATAAATTTCGATGCATGTTTACAGTATGGATGTGTTCGTCTCTTCGAGACGAATCCATAGAGCATAAGAACACAACAATCCGTTGAGAATCGAGTGAGTTCTTAGGGTTAGAGTGTGGACGGTCACGGGATCGCACCGGTCGTAGACGATGACCGAGAGCCGTCGGATCGCGCGTGTATCGGATGGACGGCTTGGATTGCGTCGGACCGGCGAGATGGTACGTGAACCGCGGGGCCCGGGACAGCCGAGTCGGATGGCGGCGCCGAATCGGGGAGCGACGCGTGTCGATTTGGAGACTGCCGAGGTTGACGCGGCGCCGCGTGGATAAGTATAAAAATAGGGTTTTTTCTGATTTATTTAATTCCCTAAACTTCGAAAATTCATAACTTTGTGTAGGAAAATCGAGAAAAATAAAATAAAAATACCCTCTTGCTCGGTGAACGAGAGGAGAATAATGTGGAAAAGAAATCATTTAATTTCATCAAGTATTTTATTTTTTATAATTTATTTACTCTCTGCATACATTTAATTCTCCATGCATGTATACAATTCACCATGGCATGAGACCATAGAGCTTTTGAAGCCTTTGAATTTGGGAACATTCCCTGAATTTTCCAAAGTCAGAGGCTATCCCTATGAAGAGTTATTGATTTTTCAAATTCATGTCACTGTTTTGAGTATTTTAATTCCAATAATTAGCATGTTGTGAAATAAATTCTAGGAAAATTTGGTGATGTTCCTTATGACTAGAGAACCCTAGGAAAAATAGGTTTTGAGTTAGTTCATTTTAGACAACCTAATTGGCTTAAACACTCAAAATAGGTCTCTAATTAATTAGAGCTAACCATACATCAAATTGACTTGAAATCAATTCTCCACTGACCTTTAGGATCAGAAGAACCCACCATAAAAATTTGAGGTCAATTGGACTTGGTTAGCCCTATTAATTGGGTTGATTAAGCCACTTAGTCATTTTAAACTTTAAAAATTCATAACTTTCAAAATATCTTTCAAAAATTCACCAAATTGGTTTTGGAGCCTCTTTGATATCAGGGGAATTTAAGAAAATTAAAATTTCAATTTTCTAAAAAAGTTGATTTTTAATATTATTTTAATATTTTTAATAATTAAAAAATAACAAAAATCAAAAAAATAATAAAATTCACCAAAATGTCACATTTTGAATTTTAACCACTTAGGAACAAACCCCATATTCTTCTTATGTCTCTAGGATGAGATATTAAATTTTAAAGCCCTAGGGTAATTTTAAAATTAAAAAAAATGTATTTTCTAGCATTTTCACTAAAATAATTATAATAAATCATAGAAAAATCAGAAAATTGTAAAATTTGATTCTCTGGAATCCTTGATATCAGAGAAATTTTTGAAAAACATAAAATTCATTTTTCAACATTTATTTTATTTTTAAATTAATTAATACTCCAAAACTTAAAATAGTTATAATAAAAATAATATAATTCAAAAAATCACCAAAATTGGTCCAAGTGGTCCCCTGGTCATTAGGAATGTCCCCTAATTTTCTTAAAGACAGAAACTTTCCCTTGGTCATGTTATTAAATTTTCCTTGGAAATCTCTATTTTCTACCAAAAATAATTATATAAATAAATTAAATATAGAAAAATCACATTTTCTCCTCTCATGTCTTTATTGACATATGAGTGAAGTCACATAAAAATTTCAAGTTCATTTGAGTTCAATTTAGTGAGTTATGAAATTATTAAGCTTAAAGGGTAAAGTGGTAATTAAATTTTTTTAATCCTTAATTAAAACTTTAGGTTTAATAAAAAAATTAACAAGTAAAATATTTGATCCTAATCTGATTTGGATGATTGAAATTTAAATAATTGAAGGGTAGAAACCCATTAAGCAATTTAAAATGATTAAACTTTAATTAAATAATTGATTAAATTTGGAAGAATAATAAAATTGGAATCATTAAAATAGGGATATTATTAGGAAGAGATTTATTCTTTAATTTAAAAAATCCCTAAATTAATCATTTCATTAATGTTTAATTCTTAATTAAAATGATAATTCAAATTTAAAACATTAAAAGACTTAATCATTAAACTAAAATTAAATTATTGAACTCTTTTAAAATTTTAATTAAAATTAAAATGAATAAAATTAAATTAAAAAATTAAATTAAATCAAATTAAATCAAATTAAAAATTAAATTAAAAATTAAATTAAATTAAAAATTAAATTAAATTAAATTAAATTAAATTAAATTAAAAATTAAATTAAATTAAATAAATTAAATTAAATTAAATTAAATCAAATTAAATTAGAAAATTAAATTAAATCAAATTAATTTAACATCAAATCAAACTAAATTGAATTAAATTGAATTAAATTAATTTAAACTAAATTAAATTAAATTAAATTAAATTAAATTAAAAATAACATCACCTAAGACATAAAGAACTCAAAAATAAATCTAAAATAACTTGAACACTATTCCAAACTTAAATCATCAATTTGAACTTAAATTTGAATCACAAATCATTAAATATCATTTTGCCCTTAGGAGCTTTTACTTATTATAACTCCTAAATGGAGTATCAAATGAAATGTCATTTCACTCATAAGGATATTCGAATGTCTAAGTTCATTGAAGCGAAACAACAAAACTTAAATTCTCGGACGATTAATTCATTTGTGTAATTAAATTCATTTGGACTTAAAACAATCCTAGAAATATTGAAAAGATGTTTAAGATTCGTCTTAAGCACTTCCTCGATATGATAGGATATTTATAAGAACAATTGAACTTAGTTGTTCTTTGATGAAGAAAATCGTCTTCGAACTAAAACACAAGGAACCTAGACGTCATAGGAAATGACTAGACTATAGGATTAGGAATTTGGTAGAAAACCATAACCCTTACCTTAGCTTTACTAGGAACTTGCTTAAATGTTCTAATCGTGTTTTAAGTGCGGCTTGGAATGACGGGAAGACCCTCAGGGTACGCTTTTATTTTATCGCAATTTACTTTCCTGCAATTTACTTTCTTGCAATTTACTTTATTGCAAATGCACTTTACTTTTCTTGCATGATAAAACAAGCATTGCATGAAAACCCACACCTTTAGGATAGTCCACTAAAGCTGAAACCAAAACTAAGTTAAAAGTCATTGCAAGATAAAATTCACTTCCACGACATTTCAAAATATAAAGCAACTCAAAATTTAATCACAAACGAACACAAAACTACGATTACAAGCTGAATTAAAACGTCCTGTTGGATGATCGGGAATACCTCGGATGATGTAACCTACGTGTTGCTTAACGGGATTTCCACGGTCTAAATGAAAGTGTGGAACTCATTCGGTTGAGTTTAGCAAATTCATACGGACTAAGTGAATCCGATAAAAATAATGATGCGGAAGGATGGAGCAGTGGGATCTTAACCGGTGTCGTTATAATCAACTTTAAGATTTGTTTTAATTAAAACACAAAAAACACTTGGAAATTAAGACTTCTCTAAACCAAAACACTTTTCTCATCCCACGATTTATGATTTCTAAAACTAAACCTCTGCAACAACAAGGAGCTCGGAGCATGGTGGGCGGCACGGCCATCGTCGTCGGCGAAACTTGAACCTACTTCAGCAAAACTTTCCTAGAATTAAACAACGAAGCCATAGGACTTCGAGGTAGTTTGCCTAGTGCAACATAAATCCTCGACTCTTCGTTAGGCATTTGCATTGCAAATTAAGCCCTAACCGGTCTTAGGATTCAGAGGTAGTCGTCGATACGACATAAACCCTCATATCTTCCGAGTTATTTGTGTGATTCTATCATATAAATATAAGCCCTAATTAATTAAAATTGGCGAAGATTAAAACATTAAATAAACATTAGGACTTTCCTGAAATCCAAGCGAAACAATAGGATAGTCGGGAAATTACCGAAGTTCGCTTCGAATCTGTGATTTCTCCTACCTTTCTTCCTTCGGATTCCCAAAATAAAATGTTCCAAACTTGATCCATTCCCTATTGAGATTCAAAAATTCAATCCTTTGAAAACTTAAACTTTGAAATTCTTGAGAGCGAAATTATTGATTATTATCGAGAGTTTTCTTAGGTGATTCCCGTCACTTAAGATGTAATTAACTATAGGGGCTTGCCCTTATAGGGAATTTTAAAGAACCCGGAGTAATATAAACCTGTTTAATGTTTTTCATATTAAGCGGGGAATTTGTCGGCTTATAAAATTGGTTCGCGAGACCAAACGGATGTCACAAATCTTCTAGTTTATTTAACCGAGCCCCACCATCGAGCGAGTGTGTCCATCCTTAGGGATAGATACACGGTTTGTGATGCGGTGCTCGTTTATATAAACTTATTTGGGATGTGAGATCGGTTTGATTTCATATCTTAAAATCTTCAAATTTAAAATTATTTTCAAAATCAAATACTACTTTTCAAATTACTTATTTAAATTAAATTTAAAATTCGCCGACAACTTTTGTAGGCGACCCCTTTAAAAAAATACAACACAACCTAAAAATATGCCGACAACTTCTGGCGACTCCGCTGGGGACAATTCCTCTCTCCATTCTAATCAGACAATTCTGCTTTCAAAAATCGGTAGTGCATCCATGTCCCTTATGGATCAAACTACCCTTCTTTCCGTTGGGATACTATGTTCATTTCTACCTTGAACAAGTATAACCAACATTCTCTCGGATTTAGGAGCCATTTGTTTAGACACCCCTAAACAGAGAGGTTCCGAGATCCTTTTACCTCATTTCGAGGTGGGGTGGACCCCCGATAGGTGTTAGTTTAGGAGTGATCCTTCGAGTCGAGAAGTCTTGCTTAAGACTCTCTTTTCCTTTCCAACTCCGATTCAGATTCCTTACCTTCTCTACACCTTTGAACACTCCGTTCTAAATAAACAAACCCTCTAATAAGTGATTCTTTTAATAAGTGATTCCTTCTTATAAATACATGAACAAGAATGAGTTCGGACTCTTTTCAATTCCTTTCTTTTCGTCCTAAAGAAAAGAAGCATAACTTTGGATCGACAACCAGAATCTACCTGCAGAAATGGAAGCCCCGAACTGATTTTCTCTTTCACCAATGGATTGGACTTCGCTGTCTATAAGGATGAGCTGCCCGACAATGGAATCATCCTATTTGGACAAGGATTTGAAAACACGAACGTCAAGATCACCGACGTTTCCCTCTTTGCACTGACAAACAAAGTATCTGAAACTGAAAGACCTTTGATCGAGTTCAACCTTAAGTCAACTCAAGAGTTTCCTCCCCTGCAAAAGGTTACAGCTGAGAGGAGTGCCGATGTCCATAGAAGGACCGTTATCTCTACCCCCACTGGTCTAGTTGTTTCGCACCTACCCCGAGCTTTTGCCGAATCGAAGGGGAAAGAAATCCGGAATTATGATGGACTCGTTACCGTGGAGGGTACGGATCTCCTCGTAAGACCTTCTTTTTCGAAATCGGGTCCGGTTCAAAGATTCCGTCACCGACGAGGACCCGAAGAAGAAACGAAGTAGAAGGATCGCTAGAGAAGCCGGAGCTTGCTGAAATTGCTTTCCTAGAGGAAATTCCGGAGCTGCGAATATACCATTGCCGCGAATATGCACCGCTGCTGAATACATACCACTCTTGGGAGGAAGCGGGTTTCATCCCCTCTCCGCCGCAGAAGATGAAGAAAATATTCGCGAGATTGCTGCCACATTACCACGACCCGCATATTACAACGATAGCCGCGAGAAAAGAACTAGAACTACGCCGTTTGCTCATCGCGAACTTTGGTAGAAAAGTTAGCAAAGAAGGAAAAGCGCCCCGTATCGGAAATTCTACGAAGGATAGGGCGGGTGCCGGTCGAATCCCGTCTTGGGCCCGAGTAGAACCCGCCATCATGACGGAAAAGCCGAGTAAAAGAATGAAGGCTAGTCCGCCCGTTGTCGTCTCGGGATTACAGATTAGGGAGGATACCACCTTCCGGCATTTGGCCAGACGGACCATGCGGTCCTAGACCTTCTGTCGTTAGAAGGATGGTATGGCATCCCACTACTTGGGCGATTGAGATTGAAACGACGGCCGAGAAAGAAAGTCTCGCCGGGAGACTTGAATGCGAAGAAAGTGCTACCGCGATGAAGGGGACTCGTGAGAAGGGGACCCGGCGGCTATCGCACGACAACCACGAAGACACACGAAAGCCCCGCTAGAAGATGCCATGGAAAAGTTGAGAACCGATATCCAACGATTGGCAAAAGAAAGAGAAGAAAAGTTCGGAGACGAGATTGATTCATCGGAATTCATGGACGACGAATACGCGAGAAATCAACATGGTTGAGACACGAGCTTCATCGGCTTCGCAAGGTGCTCCTGCGGCCGCGAGAAGAGAGGAGCCGGAGCGATGAGAAGGCGACTTCGGGAGAAAGACGACACGATCGCTCGAATGGCGAAAAGGATGGAAGAGATGGCCGTAGCTGCGGCCACTCTCCGGAGTCAAGTACAACCACATAGAGAGACACCCCCGGAGGTCATTCACATTGTAGACGGAGGAAAGGAGATTACGTCCAGTCAATGGGGATGATCAGTCGAAAAGGATACAACACAAAGTATGATTCTCGAAAAGGATATCAAGAACTTGGTGGAACGGCGAAGTGCGAGAAGCCTTAGCACAATCGAAGAGCGGGACATCCATTCGGACGGGTAGACCTTACCCGGAAGAATTCGACGACGTCCGATACCGAAAGGCTTCGTACCACCTGCGATTCGAGACCTTCGACGGAACCGGGAACCCCCGACAGCATGTTGCACACTTTCGTGCCAGTTGTTGCAATGCTGGCGGGAGCGATGCGTTACTCTTCCGACAGTTCGTCAGCAGTCTGTCAGGAATCGCCTTCGACTGGTATGCAGAGTTGCCAAATGGTTCGGTGAAGACGTTCTCAGAGCTAGAGAACCTCTTCATCAAGCGATTCGCCGGAGCTCAGCACCACATCACTATAGGTGATTTAGTGGTAGAGAAACAAAAGCCGAATGAAACTTTGGTGGATTACATACTTCGATGGAGGAACTTAAGCATGAAGTGTGAACCACAACTTCGAGAACAACACGCGATCGGCATTTTACTTAAAAGCATTCACGGCCCGATAGCACTTCTCCTCGAGGGATTCACTATTAAGACTTTTGAGAAGTTGTTAAGCAAGGCCGGAAGCTTGCAAGAAGAGGCGAAGCAATTAAGTTTCGCCGACAAGACGGACAAGCAAAAGCACCGTAAAGACTTTTGAAAAGAAATCCGGGATCGTTGCGGCGGTTGACAAAGGCAAGCAGCCGATGCAAATACCACCGAACGGCCGCGACAACCACAACGGAATTACCGGCAACCCCGGCCCGGCTATCGGTCATCTCGCGGTATGAACAACCACCTCGTCCGCAACGTACATTAAGGGAGCTTTTGAGCGAGAGAATATCCGTTCAAGAATGAAGCGATGCCGAAAATGTTCCGTAGTCGATGAAGATTCCAGATTTCCAGTGCACGAGCCTAAAAGACCGGAGGAAGTCAACAAGAAAGGTGATCCCGACTTTTGCCCTTACCACCGGATGCTTGGACACAAGATAGAAGATTGTATTACCTTCAAAAGTTGGCTCGATGACAACCTTCGGAAAGGGAATATAACGATCCCGAAGGAGTACATGAAGGAACCCCGAAAGGAGGTTCCGTCGATGTTGTCTCGGCCGATCCCATCATTCGATAGATCCCTATACGGCCGACGATGGATGGACTACCGCTTGGACGAGGTCTTCGAAAAGATTTTAGACGACATCCAAGCCGCTTCGGTGCGAGCTTCAATTCGGAGTTTGAAACCTGTTAAGCCGGTACTTATCACTTGCGATAGAAGAACCACCTCGACAGGAGACGATTGAAGAGAAGAAGAAAATCGACGAAGAAGAGAGGACCGAGGCACCTAAGGCTAGACTAGGGGCTGCTTATCCTAGGATAGTTGTTTCCGATTCGGGGGAGAAATCCCTCGAACCTCTGACTCTGTATGATTATCTGCCCACTCCGGTGGGATGTTATAATGATGAGGGTTATGGCGTTGGCTACGTTTTGACTGTTTCTAACGATTACGTAACTAGCGACAATCAACCTAATCCGGACGTCGATTCCGATACAAATAACAATTCTCAAATCATACACGATCTCGATGATCACAATGATGAAGAAGACATCCACCGGGAAGGCTACGAGAGTTCGACAAGCAACGAATCTATTTGCGAGTTTCGAGGAGCTCCGATCACAATAGAGTTAGAGCCTTCGGACTCCGAAGCTAATCCCGAAGAACCTGTCGTTCCGATTCGAAGGAGACACCGGCAAACTCAATGCTAAACTTAGAAGAAATCACGAAGTCGACTTAAGAAGTGGAAGAGTTCTACCTCCGAGAATGGGTCCAAAAGACAAAGGAAAGCGGTGGTTGTTCGGGAAGAACCAACCCGGCGGAAGAAATACCCATTCGAGAAGAAGCGAAGACACATGAAAATAAAGTGGACTACAACGTGCTAGCCCATCTTAGGAAACTACCGACCAGCCGAGCATTTATGATGCTCTCATCTTATCGAAAGGAGATGAGAGAAGCTCTAATCGAGGCCTTACTTGATCCGAGAGATTTGCTTAGCTCGAATGGCCGGAGATTCCTTAGATGAGGTTTGCTCGTTAAAGGAACAACGAGGTGTTACCTTCACGGACGATGACCTACTACTTGGAATAGCGGATCACAACCGACCGTTGTACATTTCGATTACAATCGGAAAATTTACACTCTCCAGAGTATTGGTGGATCCAGGAGCATCAATCAATATAATGAATCTTCGAACGCTAGCATACTTGAAAATTGATGCCCGCGAGCTCGAAGCGGACAAAATGTTATTAAGAGGATTCAACCAGAAAGGAGAAAGAGCCCTCGGGTCAATAACGCTACTGATGAAGACCGGTGACTTAGCAAAGACAACCGCGAAATTTCACATAATTGATTCAGAAACATCGTTCAATGCTCTACTGGGCCGACCATGGATACATGAAAACAGGATGGTACCATCATCTCTACATCAGTGCATCAAATACTACGATGGAGGGGAACGGTGCATCAAAGGTGACTTACAACCATTATCCGTACATGAAATTGAAATCCACGAGGATGCAGCTTATTATGCACCACCGAAGAAAACGATCTTCTCCAGAGATACCATAACAAATGAAGCAATGAAAGTTCGGGACAACGAAGAACACTGAAATTCTAGTCCAACGAGTCACTCACCACTCCCTTCGGCGAGATGGTGAAGGTTTCTCCACAACTCGCATCCGAGGTCGAGGCGGGGACGAGGCCGTGGTAGAGACGTTAGGACGATTGGACAGAGGAAACCAGTCATCAATGTTGATTGGGAAGATAGTTCTGAAGAAGAAAAAGAAATCAAACAAGAAGCAGCGACAATAAGTCAGAAGAAGCCGCAATTCGAGATCTCTCTCGAAGATGAAAGAAACGAAGAATATAAATTGATGTACGAGAAGATTAACCACTATGTACATACTATGACCCTGACCCCGATCCATTCTAATAAGATCGAGGGTATGGAGGTCGAAGAGGTACGTAGCGGTGGTGCGAAGCCCATCGAAGTTCTACCGTGGTGCTCCTTCCTCCAAAGCCGAAAATAATGTACAATTTGAAGATGCTACTTCATCGAATTAATGGAATTGCCTTTTGAGTGGTACTCTCCTCGTGTTCAAAATTTAATTCAACGTGGTTTCTTACCTCGACGATGGACAAAAGGTCGATCTCAACATTTTGAAAAATTATGGAATAATTCGGTCGTCCACCCGATTCGAAGCATGGTCTCGGATTCGGCACGGTAGGGTCGGTTGACGATGCTGAATTTTGCTTGGTTGTCACTTGCGAATCTAATGAAAAGCTGCATGGAAACTACGGACGAACTCGAATATTTACAAATTGGAGACGCTCCACCGAAGTCGAAGAAGAGATCAAATCTACGATAGATGAGTTAACGGAAGTTAACTTAGGTACTAGCGAAGAGCCTAGACCTACCTTTGTTAGCTCCTTACTCGATAAAGAAGACTCGAAGAAATAATCAAGTTATTAATGGAATTTAAAGACTGTTTTGCTTGGAGCTACGATGAGATGCCGGGATTAGCTCCGGAGGTCGCGAGTCCATAAGCTAGGAGTGGATCCTACTTCCGTCCGGGTCGGACAAGGTCCCGGAAGAATGCGTCTAGAAATCGAACAACAAGTCATAGCCGAAGTTAAAAAGTTAATAGACGCTAAATTTGTCCGTGAAGAACAATACCCGACTTGGCTAGCCAATGTAGTCCCGATCGAAAGAAGAATGGTCGGATCGGAATTTGTGTGGACTTCGAGAGCTTTAAACAAGGCATGTCCAAAAGATGAATTCCCTCTACTCGATCCCGGAATTAATGATCGACATTGCTTCGACACATGAAATATTCTCATTCATGGATGGATCTTCGGGATACAACCGAGATAAAAATGGCTCCGGAAGATGAAAAGCTTACGGCATTCGAACGCCGATCGGAATATTTTGCTACACGGTGATGCCATTCGGATTGAAGAACGCGGGAGCGACCTACCAAAGAGCAATGACAAGAATTTTTGATGATCTCATCCATAATCAAGTCGAATGCTACGTGGACGATGTGGTCATCAAAAGCAAAGTAAAGGACAACCACTTGTATGATTTGAGAATTGTTTTCGAACGATTAAGACAATTTAACCTTAAGATGAATCCCTTAAAATGCGCCTTCGGCGTCACCTCCGGGAAATTCTTAGGATTCGTTGTCCGACATCGTGGAATTGAAATCGACCGGAGAAGATTAAAGCTATCTTAGAAATGCCGCCTCCCAAAACCTTAAAACAACTACGATCTTTTCGAGGAAGGCTGGCATATCTTCGACGCTTTATCTCGAACACTGTCGGGTAGGTGTCGGCCTTTCTCGGCACTAGTTAAAAAGGACGCCAATTTTATTTGGGAAGAGAAATTCCGAGAAGGCCTTCGAGGACATTAAACAATATTTAATGACACCTCCTGTCCTAGCGACCCCGGTCTCGGGTAGGCCGCTGATACTTTATACCGCGGCTTTAGACGACTCTCTCGGAGCCTGATGGCCGGAGTCGATGATGAGGGTAAAGAAAATGCTCTTTACTATCTAAGCCGTCGTTTGCTTCAGACGGAAGTAAGGTATCCCGCAATTGAAAAGCATTGTTTGGCCACGATCTTCGCCGCTCGAAAGCTCGGGCACTACATGCTTTCTCATAAGGTCGACCTAATCTCGAAGTTTAATCCATTGCAATACTTGATGACTCGTCCGACGCTTTCCGGCGGACTTGCCGGATGGTCGATGATATTATTGCAATTCGATATAACTTTCGTGCCTCTTCGTGCGTAAAGGGACAAGTCTTAGCAGACTTCCTTGCGGCACACCCTTTGCGGCGGAATCTCCTCTCGATGACGATGCGCGGATGAACAAATAATGAACCTAGAAGACCTTGATGATCGACGTTGGGAATTATATTTTGACGGAGCATCTTCGAGCGTACAAAGACGAAGAATCGCAAGTGATAGTGCCGGTAAGGCGGGAATCGAGCTAATCTTTATAACACGGAGCGGGGGATGTTAAGATACTCCTACCACTTGACGAGAACCATGTACGAACAACGAAGCGGAATACGAAGCCCTCATAACGGGATCTGGAATTAACCATTCAAATGGGAATAACGAGACATCGACATCTACGGGGATTCACGGTTAATCATTCAACGGATCGTCGGACGATACGAATTTTAAAGCCAAGACTCGAACAATACTTCCGGTATGCCATACGAGTTGTTGGAACAGATTCCGAAATGTGACAATCTACAAAATTCCCGAAAAGAAAATGCTTTAGCGAGATGCTTTAGCCGTCTCGCAAAAGAATTTGCTGTTTGCAAGATGAATCGATAGAAGTGTCGGTTCACGGACGTCGGGTCCTATCGCGGCTCGACATAGACACAATACACGAATCGGAAAAGAAAAAGAATCGGTTACGACGGTGACGAGAAAACACGGAAGATTGGCGACGGCCATTGATAGACTACACCGCAAACGGGAAAGCTACCGGACGATAGGTCGCTAGCCCATCGGATCGAAAAGAACTCGTCTTACGCATTAATAAACAACACATTATACGGAAGGTCTTTCGATCGAATGTGGCTAAGGTGCTAGCGGGTCCGAGGCCGTGAAATTGTTAAGGAGGTGCATTCGGGACTACGTGGCGCTCACCGGTCGAGTCCGAAGATGAAAATGAAAATTAAAAGACTAGGGTACTACGGCCCTCGATGATGACCGATTGCATGAAAATCGCGAGAGCTGTCACCAGTGCCGAGTGCGCGGAGTAGTTCCGCACCAACCTCCAAATGTGCTACATCCAGACAATTGCGTCGTGGCCATTTGAATGTTGGGGCACGGATATAGTGGGTCCGATAGAACCACCATCTTCAAAAGGACATCGCTTCATTCTTGCGGCTACGGATTACTTTTCCGAGTGGGCGGAGGCGGTTCCGCTAGAGAAGTGAAAGCACATCACGTGCTTACGATTTTTCAAGAACCAAGTTGTCTACCAGTTTCGGAGTGCCGCGCGAGATCATCTCGGATAATGGGACGGCATTCGAAGCACGCAAATCAACAATTTTGTCGGGAGACACGGAATCGGCGGCGATGCTCGACAATTTACTACCCGAGAGCAAATGGCCTCGGCGAGGCTTTTAACAAAACTCTCGTTCAAATTTTAAAGAAAACCTTGGACGATAATAAGAGAAATTGGCACGAGAAGTTGTTAGAAGCCTTATGGGCCTGCGGACAACCTTCGAACTCCTACTCAAGCTACACCTTATGCTGCAGTGTATGGGTCCGAGGCGAGTGTTACCTTTAGAGGTCCGACTTCCTTCACTCGGGATTGCGAGTTGCAAACAAAATCACAACGAAGAGAACGCCAAATTACGACTTGAAGAATTAGAGAGCACTGGAAGAGAAAAGACTTGCGGCGCAACAGAAATTTAAAACTATACCAAGCTAAGATGGTTCGAGCCCATGATAAGGCGGGTCGCCCGAGAACCTTGAAAGTTGGTGACTTAGTTCTTGTTCTCGAGAGACCTATTCTTGCACACCGCGGGATAGGAGGAAAATTTGAACCCACTTGGGAAGGACCGTTTGTGGTTGAAGCGGTATACTCGGGAGGTTCCTACCGGCTAGTGAATTGCCGGGGAGAACGACATATGCTTCCGATCGATGGACGATACTTGAAAAAGTACTACGGCTACTGATGTTTCGAAGGAATGAATTCTTCGACCTTAAGAAACACGGGCGAAGTAATTACTTATGATTGAGTCCGAACCCAAAAAATAATAAAATGTGCTAAAATAAATAAAATCCGATAATAAAATTTTCCTTGTTTTCTTTTCCAAATCAAAATCTCTTACCGATCTTATCCCAGCTTCATTCCTGTTAAGTTTAAAAATATAAGAATAATAAAAAAAATGTCTT
The DNA here is from genome assembly GCA_022702705.1 of Papilionanthe hookeriana x Papilionanthe teres. Lineage (NCBI taxonomy): Eukaryota > Viridiplantae > Streptophyta > Magnoliopsida > Asparagales > Orchidaceae > Papilionanthe > Papilionanthe hookeriana x Papilionanthe teres. The sequence continues at coordinate 156,315,886 of CM040426.1, forward strand.
TAATAAACATTTTCTTAATGTTCTTGTTCTTAGTACGACCCACGATCCTTTTCCTTGTCTTTTCGCGGGGAAATGTCGAACGGGCGGTTGGTCTCGAACTTTAAGAATGGCGTAAGCCTTGCACTCGATGAAAAGAGGGTGAAAGATGGAGCGATAATCGAGATTGACTCGGATTTCGCACCGGCGGAGCCTACGATACGAGGAAAGTGGCGGGTCCCGGTTGACCGAGAAGAGCTGCCGGACGGACGGTGATGAAAGTGGGTGGCCCAAGCCACCAATCCGGCGACAGAAAAGAAAGACAAACATTGAAGAAGATAAGAAAATGAAGTACGTAGTCGCTACGGCGGAAGGCGAGCTTGTCGGCGCCGCGCCCGCGAGAGATTCAGAAGTTCGAAGAGCTACTCTCACGGCAACGCAACGAAGAAATAAGAATCGCCGTATCCGTAAGATGTTAACAAAACTAGGCGCGGACCGGCGCGACGAGACGATTGCTAATGTCGGTGCATACACTTCGAGGACACCGGTTCACCGGGAACTCGAAGAAAGGAGGCCGGCTCCTAGGATAACGAGAAAGAACCGGGGAAATCTCCGGAAGATCGGAAGAAGAAGGCTACCACGCCACCGGATAGAACCACCGGTGATGCATGACCTTGTTGCGGAAGCAACCCGGGGGATGTCCGAGCGAGCATCATCCACGAGGAGCCGAGGTATGCGGGAGAACGTGAAGGGATTGAACCGTATATTCCACAATATGTCACCGAGGCCTCGCCATCTGCGGATCATTCCGGAATACGAGTCTGGAGAGAATGCGGAATGTTGAAAAGAAAACCTTTGAATACTTCGAGAGAATTAAAGGCGAGAAGAATCGATATACTTAGAGGGCCTCGAGCTACATACGGACGTATTCTCGGAGTATGAACGACGACAAATCGTGGATTGCATCCGGGATTTGAAAAGAATGGGCCGAGCGGGCCGCTAAGGGAAAACACATACTCGGAACCCCGGAGATGGATGCCGGGGAAAGGAAGAATCACGATACGATGTGGATGCTTTATTACAACTTTGCGAGAGGACGAGAAGGGAAACCCACGGGAATACTCCGTCATGGGCGAGTGGATCCGATGCCATTAGTCATCAAGAGAATGGTAAAGAGATTGATAACATGGAAGAGTACGCCGGCAGATTGCATACCCAATACGTTGCATTATCGACATCTACAAACGGGGTGATTGCATACCCCCGCACATAGATCACCACGACTTTGTCGGACCTTTACGCACGATCTCTTTCCCGAACGAGTGTAACATCATGTTCGGATCCGACCTCCGGATAGCGAGGTCCGGAGTGAGTTCCGAGGGCCGGTGAAGATACCTTTACCGGTAGGTTCCGTCATGATGCGAAGGGCAACGGAGCGAGATATCGCTAAGCATTGCATACCGGGAGTACCGGTGAAGCGGATCTCGGTTACTTTCGGAAGGATGGACGACAGGAAGACACCTTACCATTTCCGGCCGGACCGGAGCTAGAGAGCCTCCGGCCTTACGAGTCGTGAGTTACATGGAAAATATCACACCTCCGATGTACATCCATACGGCATCCTTGCCAAGGATGGCTTGGAAGGTGATGTTATTGACCATGTACCCCACTATTCGGACATGGATTTTTGACGGATGCTTCTTTGGATGGATCGACAAAGATCATACACGATCCGTTTTGAGTTTACATGGATTGTATGAAATATATTCCGGATCAAGATGTATGATGTATCTTCTACATGATTGGAATGAAAGTGACCATGTCACATTTTTGGCCTTCACCTCTTTTGTGCAAATTGATTGGGAAACGCCATTAAAGTTAAATGAACTTCGAACAAAGAACGAAAAAGGAATAAAAAAAGAGAATAAAAGAAAACTTTCCTTAAAAAAAATCTAAAAAATGACAAACACCAAATTCACATGAACATTAAATAAACGATAAAATAAAATTTGAATCATTAAAAGATAAACAAAATCAACATAAATGTTAAATCAAATTCTCAATCAAATTTCAAATGTGATCTTCCAAATTTCAAATCAAATCTTAAATCAAATTTCAACCGAGTTCAAACTCATCCTTCCAAATTTCAAATTCAATCTTTCCAAACTCCGAATCTCGATCAAATTCGAGTTCGATCTTTCCGGATTCCAAATCTCTATCGAATCTCAAATTCGATCTTCCGGATCTTAAATCGAATCTCGATCGAAAATTCAAATTCAATCTCCCAAATCCGAAATCCAATCCGTTACGTTCTCTCCCTTGTACAGGGTGGAAGCGGTTGATTCCATTGACAAGGATCGAATCGATGGCGAGGAATTATATCCAATCCAAACCAACAACTTCCGATCAACTCTTTTGGATGGGATATGTGACATCTACATATTCTCTCCTAATCTATTTCCTTCCACGAAAGTCTTTTACAACTTTCATGAAATTCTCGAAAAACCAAAATTCCACACTCTTCGAATCAACACTACAAATCTTTGCAAAATCAATTACCAAAAAATTCAAATTCAAACTTTTGGGTCGAGGATTTTACATCAAGACTCTATTGCTTTAGGATTCTTTCCCTATTGCACTTGAAATACATCAAATTCAAACTTTTGGGTCGAGGATTTTACATCCAAGTACTGCATTGCTTTAGGATTCTTTCCCTATTGCCTTTGAAATACATCAAATTCGAACTTTTGGGTCGAGGATTTTACATCCAAGTACGCTTCGCTTTAGGATTCTTTCCTATTGCCTTGAAATACATCAAATTCAAACTTTTGGGTCGAGGATTTTACATCCAAGATTGCCTTTTTAGGATTCTTTCCTATTGCCTTGAAATACATCAAAATTCAAACTTTTGGGTCGAGGATTTTACATCCAAGACTGCCTTGCTTTAGGATTCTTTCCTGTGCCTTTGAAATACATAAAATTCAAACTTTTGGGTCGAGGATTTTACATCCAAGATTGCATCTGCTTAGGATTCTTTCCTATTGCCATTGAAATACATCAAATTCGAACTCTTGGGTCGAGGATTTTACATCCAAGATCGCCTTTGCTTTAGGATTCTTTCCCTGTTGCCTTGAAATACATCAAATTCAAACTTTTGGGTCGAGGATTTTACATCCAAGCTGCACTTGCTTTAGGATTCTTTCCTATTGCACTCGAAATACATCAAATTCAAACTCTTGGGTCGAGGATTTTACATCCAAGATCTGCCTTGCTTTAGGATTCTTTCCTATTGCCTTTGAAATACATCAAATTCAAACTTTTGGGTCGAGGATTTTACATCCAAGTACCGTATCGCTTTAGGATTCTCTCCTGTTGCACTTGAAATACACCAAATTCAAACTCTTGGGTCGAGGATTTTACATCCAAGATCGCCTGCTTTAGGATTCTTTCCCTATTGCACTTGAAATACATCAAATTCAAACTCTTGGGTCGAGGATTTTACATCCAAGATCGCACTTGCTTTAGGATTCTTTCCCTATTGCACTGAAATACATCAAAATTCAAACTTTTGGGTCGAGGATTTTACATCCAAGACTGCCTTTGCTTTAGGATTCTTTCCCTATTGCCTTTGAAATACATCAAATTCAAACTTTTGGGTCGAGGATTTTACATCGAAGATCGCATTGCTTTAGGATTCTTTCCCTATCGCCTTTGAAATACATCGAATTCGAACTTTTGGGTCGAGGATTTTACATCGAAGATCTACCTTTGCTAGGATTCTTTCCTATTGCACTTGAAATACATCAAAATTCAAACTTTTGGGTCGAGGATTTTACATCCAAGGCTGCATTGCTTTAGGATTCTTTCCCTATTGCACTCGAAATACATAAAATTCAAACTTTTGGGTCGAGGATTTTACATCCAAGACTGCCTTGCTTTAGGATTCTTTCCTATTGCACCTGAAATACATCAAATTCAAACTCTTGGGTCGAGGATTTTACATCCGAGACGCACTTGCTTTAGGATTCTTTCCTATTGCACTTCGAAATACATCAAATTCAAACTTTTGGGTCGAGGATTTTACATCCAAGATCGCACTGCTTTAGGATTCTTTCCTATTGCACTTGAAATACATCAAATTCGAACTCTTGGGTCGAGGATTTTACATCCAAGACTGCCTTGCTTTAGGATTCTTTCCTATTGCACTGAAATACATCAAATTCGAACTTTTGGGTCGAGGATTTTACATCCAAGACTGCCTTGCTTTAGGATTCTCTCCCTGTGCAGCTGAAATACACCAAATTCGAACTCTTGGGTCGAGGATTTTACATCCAAGATCGCACTTGCTTTAGGATTCTTTCCCTATTGCACTCGAAATACATCAAATTCGAACTCTTGGGTCGAGGATTTTACATCCAAGACTTGCATTGCTTTAGGATTCTTTCCCTATTGCACTTGAAATACATCAAAATTCAAACTTTTGGGTCGAGGATTTTACATCCAAGACGTACCTTGCTTTAGGATTCTTTCCTGTTACCTTGAAATACATCGAATCAAATTCCCGGGGTTAAGGATTTTTACATCCGAGACTGCATTGCTTTAGGATCATTTCCCTATCGCAATGAAATACATCAAAATCAAACTCTTGAGGTTAAGGATTTTACATCCAATACCGCATTACTCTGAGATCTTTCCTCATTGTAATGATCCAATCCAATCGATTCGATCTTCTTTTGGGGTTGAAGATGTCACATCTAAAACCTCAAAATTCCAATTTTCATTTCAAATCAAATCCCTTCAAAATTAATCTTGACAAACTTCAATCTAAATTGAAACTCCAAATTGAAATCTAAACTCACACATCATGACTTAAACATGAAACAAAATAAAATCTAAATCGAATTCTCCCAGATCATGTGATTTGGGATTCACCTCCTTTTCCTTTCCCCAGTGAGAGTTCAAGAATCTCCAGTTCCAGAGATATACTTGACACTCCCAGTGAAGCTCTTCTACTTCGTCCTAAGTTTGTTACTTGGACATCCGTGTTGGTTTTGTTGATCGCTTCGGTCAACACCAATACGCGCGGTGTGCTCCGTCGACTCACCACACCTGATTAGGGGTCCATTTGTTGACCTCATTTTTGATGAGGTCTTCTCTTCTTCTTTTAGTGCTTAGGATCTAGCCTTAGGCTTTTCCTTTGACTATCTTAGAGGATTAGAATTGAGACCCACCTTTTAGAAATTCAAACCACTTCTAAACTCCTGCAAACCCCACAAACTTGATCGTAGACCCCTAATCACCTAGAGGGTTGAAATCAAATGTGGAAGTTTAAAAGATGAGTTCTATAGGACTTTTGGCCTTAGAGGCCCCTACAGGTGGCTCGGTGCGGTGAGGGGCTGACTTACACACTACACTTTCACACACCTCCTAAAAAAAAAAACACACCCGTACCCGACTTGACCTCCTGACTCATGTAGGTAATTCACATGGATGGTCCTTAACCCCTAAGCCCTTGGCTAAGAGGGTTAGGAACAACATAGTGAATGCCTCAAATGAGTCCCTTCATGGCTCATGTGGGCTTGATATGGCTTCATGGCTCAACCAAAATGATTTTATTCCACTTACATTCACCCAATCTTCATTTTTTCAAAATTTCAATTTTTGACCCAGGATCCTACACCTGCCAAACTACCCAAAGCGCATGAATAGCCGAATTTCTCAAAAATTTCCAAATCACCCAAAATCCTCAAGACCAATCCCAAATATTCCCACATTACTCAAATTGACCATTCATAGCCAAAAATACCAAAAATTCCAAAAATACCTCCCAATACCCTCCAAATACCCAAAATGCCCCTCTTAACCAAAAAATCCAAAAATTCAGAAAATTCCCAAAAAATTCCAGAAAATCCCAAATATTCCCAATTTCATTTTGTTTAACTACACCATGGGCCAATTTTGTCAATTTACCACACTTTTATTAAAACCCCCAAATTGACCCATTTTAACCCAAAGTGAACCCAATGTCAAACCAAACTTACCCAATTGACCCAAATTCTGGTCCAATTCAATTCTAAGCTTCAATTCAACATCCCCAACACCAATCTAGACCAAATCCAAGTCCAATTTGATTGGCATTGGGATCCAATTTCACTTTTGGCCTTAAAGCCCGATTTGGACCCATAACTCGAACTTAGCCCGAGCTCACCCAATTCAACTCCAATTAACCCCAAATCTTTTCTAAACCTTCCTTAACATCCCCATAAACAAAACACTAACATGATTTGCCCAAGATTTTGACCCAAACCCTATTCAAATTCAACCCAAAATCAAAAGCCCAATTTTGACTTAAACCCAAACCTAACCCAAATAAGCCCAAACCCCAAAATCAAAGCCCAACCAAAGTCAAAACCTCTTTGAAACACTCCCAAAAACATTTCCCAACATTAATTTTACATCAATTTCAACCCTAGCCCAACATTGGCCCAAGTTAGCCCAATTTGACCTATATTAGCTCATTCATCAAAGAAGCCCAAATTCAACCAATTCAAACCCAAATCACTCCCAATTTGCTCCAAGTCACTCATGACACATCCATGAGCTCAACCCAACAATTATTTGGCCCAAGCTTTTACTAAAATTCCCTCCTAAAATCCATTTTAAAATCCAAAAGCCCACTTCCACTAAACCTTCTAAAAGCATTTCCACCAAATACAAAAGCCCAAAATTGGCCCTAAAGCCCACATGACATTTCCATTTGCCATCCATTTAATCAAAGCCATTCCCTAAGTTATAATCCCATCATCAAATAATTCCAAATCAAGCCTCATGCCAAATCACTCTAAATACCAAAATTTTTCTTAAATCCATTTCCATGAAATTGACTTGACTTTTCCCAAGCGAAAGGTGAGCCATGAAGCCATGCATGAGCCACATGGAAGCCATGAGAGCCTCTTTACATGTCACCATGCCATTTTGGGCAAAAGGAGGAGACTCTTTCCTTAATTCCTAAAGGTGATTAACCACTCCCATGATTCCCCTTAATCTTGCTTAAGCTAATTGTACTTGGATGGTGACCATTCCCATCGATTAAGCTGACCTAAATCACTTTCTATTCAGCCTAAACAAAGCCTTGGGTGGTGCACCTAGCCCAAATGGAGGGGTTGACCAATTTGAGCCAAAATGAGCCCTCTCCCATTCCATTCTAATCCAAGCCTTTTACACTTGGCCATTGCCAGTTGCTTGCCAAACACCCGACCACCGACCACTCGACCACGAGGGTGACCCTTGCCTGCCGGCCAGCCACCCGGTCGCCGGGAAAACACCATGGCCGAGAGCTCACATGTGAGCCAACTTTGGAATTCTCACCTGCCTAGTCGCCCATCCCCAGTGGCCATTGTGGTCGTTCTTCCCTGCCGGAAGCAGGTGATCCAAAACCCTAACTCTCCCCAGGAGGCTCTCCAAGCCCCTCTATTTAAACCCGACCCCCTGCGGCCATGAGAGGAGAGTTGCACTAAACCTTGCCGAAACGTTGCCAAAATTGTTCCGAACCCTTCTCCACCCTTAGAGCAGTTGATCCCCAGTGTCAATTTGCCCTAATCCCCACTGATAAAACTCAATTTCCCAACTGAAATTCCACCCAAAAACAGGGCACCTCCTCACAGTGAGCCAATCCCCAAATTGATTGGTCCTACACCTTCACTGGACCAAGCGAAGAAGTTTCCCACTAAAAGCCCCATCTCCAGGCCACCCAGTTGCTCCAGCCTCCGAAGCTTTGTGATCGAGCCGTGGTCGAAGTCCAACTGAGACGATTCACTGAGACCGGGAGACTTCATCCGGAGCTTGCTTGAGATCCGATCGAAGGTGGAACAACTCTCGGATCGAAGCTTCACTTCTGCGAGCAAAGGTATGAACTCATTCTTCTTCCCGGAGCTTACGGAGATTCTCCATTTCATTTGAATAAATTTCAATGCATGTTTACCGTATGGATGTGTTCGTCTCTTCGAGACGAATCCGTAGAGCATAAGAACACGAAAATCCGTTGAGAATCGAGTGAGTTCTTAGGGTTAGAGTGTGGACGGTCACGGGATCGCACCGATCGTAGACGATGACCAGGAACAGTCGGATCGCACGTGTATCGGATGGACGGCTTGGATTGCATCGGATCGGCAGATGGTACGTGAACCGCGGGGCCCCGGACAGCCGAGTCAGATGGCGGCGCCGAATCAGGGAGCGACGCGTGTCGATTCGGAGCTGCCGAGGTTGACGCGGCGCCGCGTGGATAAGTAGAAAAATAGGTTTTTTTCTGATTTATTTAATTCCCTAAACTTCAAAAATTCATAACTTTGTGTAGGAAAATCAGAAAAATAAAATAAAAATACCCTCTTGCTCAGTGAACAGAGGAGAATAATGTGGAAAAGAAATCATTTAATTTCATCAAGTATTTTATTTTTTATAATTTATTTACTCTCTGCATACATTTAATTCTCCATGCATGTATACAATTCACCATGGCATGAGACCATAGGGCTTTTGAAGCCTCTGAATTTGGGAACATTCCCTGAATTTTCCAAAGTCAGAGGCCATCCCTATGAAGAGTTATTGATTTTTCAAATTCATGTCACTGTTTTGAGTATTTTAATTCCAATAATTAGCATGTTGTGAAATAAATTCTAGGAAAATTTGGTGATGTTCCTTATGACCAGAGAACCACTAGGAAAAATAGGTTTTGAGTTAGTTCATTTTAGACAACCCTAATTGGCTTAAACACTCAAAATAGGTCTCTAATTAATTAGAGCTAACCATACATCAAATTGACTTGAAATCAATTCTCCACTGACCTTTAGGATCAGAAGAACCCACCATAAAAATTTGAGGTCAATTGGACTTGGTTAGCCTTATTAATTGGGTTGATTAAGCCACTTAGTCATTTTAAACTTTAAAAATTCATAACTTTCAAAATATCTTTCAAAAATTCACCAAATTGGTTTTGGAGCCTCTCTGATATCAGGGGAATTTAAGAAAATTAAAATTTCAATTTTCTAAAAAAGTTGATTTTTAATATTATTTTAATATTTTTAATAATTAAAAAATAATAAAAATCACAAAAATAATAAAATTCACCAAAATGTCACATTTTGAATTTTAACCACTTAGGAACAAACCCCATATTCTTCTTATGTCTCTAGGATGAGATATTAAATTTTAAAGCCCTAGGGTAATTTTAAAATTAAAAAAAATGTATTTTCTAGCATTTTCACTAAAATAATTATAATAAATCATAGAAAAATCAGAAAATTGTAAAATTTGATTCTCTGGAATCCTTGATATCAGAGAGATTTTTGAAAAACATAAAATTCATTTTTCAACATTTATTTTATTTTTTAAATTAATTAATACTCCAAAACTTAAAATAGTTATAATAAAAATAATATAATTCAAAAAATCACCAAAATTGGTCCAAGTGGTCCCCTGGTCATTAGGAATGTCCCCTAATTTTCTTAAAGACAGAAACTTTCCTTGGTCATGTTATTAAATTTTCCTTGGAAATCTCTATTTTCTACCAAAAATAATTATATAAATAAATTAAATATAGAAAAATCACATTTTCTCCTCTCATGTCTTTATTGACATATGAGTGAAGTCACATAAAAATTTCAAGTTCATTTGAGTTCAATTTAGTGAGTTATGAAATTATTAAGCTTAAAGGGTAAAGTGGTAATTAAATTTTTTTAATCCTTAATTAAAACTTTAGGTTTAATAAAAAAATTAACAAGTAAAATATTTGATCCTAATCTGATTTGGATGATTGAAATTTAAATAATTGAAGGGTAGAAACCCATTAAGCAATTTAAAATGATTAAACTTTAATTAAATAATTGATTAAATTTAGAAGAATAATAAAATTGGAATCATTAAAATAGGGATATTATTAGGAAGAGATTTATTCTTTAATTTAAAAAATCCCTAAATTAATCATTTCATTAATGTTTAATTCTTAATTAAAATGATAATTCAAATTTAAAACATTAAAAGACTTAATCATTAAACTAAAATTAAATTATTGAACTCTTTTAAAATTTTAATTAAAATTAAAATGAATAAAATTAAATTAAAAAATTAAATTAAATCAAATTAAATCAAATTAAAAATTAAATTAAAAATTAAATTAAATTAAAAATTAAATTAAATTAAATTAAATTAAATTAAATTAAAAATTAAATTAAATTAAATAAATTAAATTAAATTAAATTAAATCAAATTAAATTAGAAAATTAAATTAAATCAAATTAATTTAACATCAAATCGAAACTAAATTGAATTAAATTGAATTAAATTAAATTAAACTAAATTAAATTAAATTAAATTAAATTGAATTAAAAATAACATCACCTAAGACATAAAGAACTCAAAAATAAATCTAAAATAACTTGAACACTATTCCAAACTTAAATCATCAATTTGAACTTAAATTTGAATCACAAATCATTAAATATCATTTTGCCCTTAGGAGCTTTTACTATTATAACTCCTAAATGGAGTATCAAATGAAATGTCATTTCACTCATAAGGATATTCAAATGTCCTAAGTTCACCTGAAGCAAAACAACAAAACTTAAACTCTCGGACGATTAATTCATTTGTGTAATTAAATTCATTTGGACTTAAAACAATCCTAGAAATATTGAAAAGATGTTTAAGATTCGTCTTAAGCACTTCCTCGATATGATAGGATATTTATAAGAACAATTGAACTTAGTTGTTCTTTGATGAAGAAAATCGTCCTCGAACCAAAAACACACGAGGAACTCTAGACGTCATAGGAAATGACTACGCATAGGATTAGGAATTTGGTAGAAAACCATAACCCTTACCTTAGCTTTACCTAGGAACTTGCTTAAATGTTCTAATCGTGTTTTAAGTGCAGCTTGGAATGACGGGAAGACCCTCAGGGTACGCTTTTATTTTATCGCAATTTACTTTCCTGCAATTTACTTTCTTGCAATTTACTTTATTGCAAATGCACTTTACTTTTCTTGCATGATAAAACAACTGTTGCATGAAAACCCACACCTTTAGGATAGTCCCTAAAACTGAAACCAAAACTAAGTTAAAAGTCATTGCAAGATAAAATTCACTTCCACAACATTTCAAAATATAAAGCAACTCAAAATTTAATCACAAACAGAACACAAAACTACAATTACAACTGAATTAAAACGTCCTGTTGGATGATCGGGAATACCTCGGATGATGTAACCTACGTGTTGCTAACGGGATTTCCCACGGTCTAAATGAAAGTGTGGAACTCATTCAGTTGAGTTTAGCGAATTCATCCGGACTAAGTGAATCCGATAAAAATAATGATGCCGGAAGGATGGAACCGTGGGATCTTAACCGGTGTCGTTATAATCAACTTTAAGATTTGTTTTAATTAAAACACAAAAAACACTTGGAAATTAAGACTTCTCTAAACCAAAACACTTTTCTCATCCCCGATTTATGATTTCTAAAACTAAACCTCTGCAACAACAAGGAGCTCGGAGCATGGTGGGCGAGCACGGCCATCGTCGTCGGCGAAACTTGAACCTACTTCGACAAAACTTTCCTAGAATTAAACAACAAAGCCATAGGACTTCGAGGTAGTTTGCACTAGTGCGACATAAATCCTCAACTCTTCGTTAGGCATTTGCATTGCAAATTAAGCCCTAACCGGTCTTAGGATTCCGAGGTAGTCGTCCGATACGACATAAACCCTCATATCTTCCAGGCTATTTGTGTGATTCTATCATATAAATATAAGCCCTAATTAATTAAAATTGGCAAGATTAAAACATTAAATAAACATTAGGACTTTCCTAAATCCAAGCCAAACAATAGGATAGTCGGGAAATTACCGAAGTTCGCTTCGAATCTGTGATTTCTCCTACCTTTCTTCCTTCGGATTCCCAAAATAAAATGTTCCAAACTTGATCCATTCCCTATCGAGATTCAAAAATTCAATCCTTTGAAAACTTAAACTTTGAAATTCTTGAGAGCAGAATTATTGATTATTATCGAGAGTTTTCTTAGGTGATTCCCGTCACTTAAGATGTAATTAACTATGGGGCTTGCCTTTATAGGGAATTTTAAAGAACCTGAGTAATATAAACCTCGTTTAATGTTTTTCATATTAAGCGAGGGAATTTGTCGGCTTATAAAATTGGTTCGCGGACCAAACGGATGTCACAAATCTTCTAGTTTATTTAACCGAGCCCCACCATCAAGCAGTGTGTCTATCCTTAGGGATAGATACACGGTTTGTGATGCGGTGCTCGTTTATATAAACTATTTGGGATGTGAGATCGGTTTGATTTCATATCTTAAAATCTTCAAATTTAAAATTATTTTCAAAATCAAATACTACTTTTCAAATTACTTATTTAAATTAAATTTAAAATTCGCCGACAACTTTTGTAGGCGACCCCTTTTAAAAAATACAACACAACCTAAAAATATGCCGACAGGATGAAACAACGGAGCGACGAGATCATAGTCGTTCATTTTGGATACACAAAAATGGAAGGCATCACGTCGTCTCCCCCGGTCTGGTCTTTCCCGCATGCCTTCTATGTTCTAGGCTTAATATCTTGGCCAAAACTTGATGAAACTTTGTGAAATTTGTTTTAGAAGCTTCATCAAGAGGAAACAAACATATCCATACGGATCTTCATAGGTTTTGAAGTAGTTCATTTCACAAAGCATGAAACCCGAATGAGGTTAGGGTTGAGGAATCCATACCTTGGCCACAATGAGTCTTGCTCTAAATTGAAGGGTTTGGAAGCATTGTGTAGTCCAGAGAAGGCTTTTCTGCAACTCAATTTGGACTCAAATCAAGTCTTCTTATGACTTTAATCATTGAGGCTCTCGGCTTAGGAGGAAATGGTCAAAGTCTGGTTTGGAGACTATAGGGATGCCTGATTTTGATTTGGATCATCTTCGTTTAGTCCCTAATTGGATTCAAGATGGCTAATTTGGAGATTCAAGGCGTTTGATTTCAAACTTCTTAAATATCCAGTTTTTGGAGGTTTAGGTGCTCTCGGGTTTAACCAAATTGAGGTGGTGCACAGTGTATGGGTGTCTATGGCTTCCTCTTCCTCCTCTTGAAGCTCTCGGGTAAGGCTTTGTTTATAGCCATGGATGCTATGGGAGGAGCTTGGCTTGGTCTAAAGTTTATTTGGGGGAGTTACTAACTTCCTCATCAATGTCTAGAGGGAGATTTTTGTCTGTGGAAATGATGGATTGGCAATTTCCAAGCCTAACCATCAGAAACTTAACAATGGAGAGGGAGGGTGATATCTCCTTGATTCTCCTATGGCTTCCTCCATTGGAAGACTTGGGAAGTGAGCATGGCTGTCTAAGATTTTTCTCAATCAAGCCTTCCCCATATAATTCATTTGGCACCTCCATTGTATCAATGAGAAGATGCCACTTAAGCATTCCTTCCCTCATTCTGATGTTTTAGCCATGATGGCTTTCAAACTGCCATGATGAGCTCTTCATTTGATGAAATTGATTTGTTTCATCACCAATGGGTAGAAAAGAGGTGTGTGATGACTCAAAGAGGGCAAGCCATTCATCATTCAACATGTCATTTAAAGTTTCATGAAGGCATGACACATAAACCTTATTTTCTTTAATTTTTCAAATCAGTATTTATGAGCTCATCCCATGAGGTAAGGGTGAAATAAGGTTCTCCTTTCTTCCATTGGTTAGGGTTTGAGGTGATTGATGACTCACCAAATGCTCTTTCAAGGTTTCATGAGGGAATGACACCTCACTTCACCTCATGATTAAAGCTTCATCATATCTTTTAACCATGGTTAAGGTGACATGTCATGAGTCATCCAATTGTTTAATTTATCCTTAATTAGTCTCATGGGTTATGTGGAACCCATATGAGGTCATCATGACGTCATAAAAGGGCTTGGAATTTTTTAAAACCAGTTATCATGTCATAATTAGTGTCATGGGTTAAATGGCCTTTTTATGGCTTTTCTAATTATATTTTTATTTTTAATTAATTATGTCATTAACTAAAAAATGGGAAATAATATCATTAGCCAATAAATTAATCAAAATAATTTTGAAATTAATTATTTGATTAATTTTTATCATTTTTGGTTCAAAATTAGATATTTTGACCAAATTTGATAAATGTTGACTAGGGTTGACCATTGTGAACCCTGGTTGACCCAAGTTGACAAATTCTAGTCCAAGGATGTCCAATGTTACCTTCTCAACCTTGTCATGGTTGATTTGGTAATGAGTCCAAGGGTTTTTCCATTAAAGGTCTAAATTGGTCATGTTGACCAATTTTAGGGTTTAGGTGAATCCAATGGTCAATGTGGTGATTCTTGGATTAAATTTTAGTCATTTTGATCAATTTTGATTTGATCATGTCAATGTTTGTCTTTAAGTCAATTTTGTGGTCAAAGGGGTATGAGCTAGCCATTTTGACCAATTTTAACCTTTTTAGGTCAAGGGCTGACCAATGGGGTTAATGTGATTGTCTTTGTGTTATGCATAGATTGTTTTTAACTAAATTTTAATTATTTTTATCAAAAACTGACTAATAGAGTCAATGTAATATTCTATGTGTCATGGTTTAACCATTTTGACCTAATTTGTCTTTTTAGGTCATGAGGTGACCAATGAGGTCAATATTGTGATGTATAGGTCATAAGTTGACCATTTTTGTCTTGTCTGTGTCAAAAGTTGATTATTATTGACCTATATTGATCATGATTGATCAATTTAGGTTCAGGGTTGACCTAAATAATTTGTTTAACCTTTTCATGATTAATTTAATTAAAGGGTTTTTAATCTTACTAACCATACCTAGGTTTGACTAGGTTTGGTAATGTTTGGTCAATTTGATGTTGTCAATGGAGAAAATAAATCATATTAGATCAATTAATTTCTATTTTGTCATTGTTAATAAGATGTCATTGGGTTTGTGTCAAAAAGACCTTGTCAGGGTTTCACCCTAAGTCTTGGAGCTTGTTGTCTCTTGTTAAGTCTTTAGGAAGTCAATATGGGTAGACTTACTTTCTTAATGTATTTGGTAAATGATCCTCAAGTGAGGTTAACAAATGGGCCGCCAATATGTGTGGGATATTGTAAAAGTATGATGCACATATTGGTGTTGACCGAAATGGTCTGGATGTCGTATTTGCGAGAAAGTGTCTTGTATTAATATTTGGAATTAAAATAAATGACTTAAAATGTGGAATGTCAATATGTTGATTTTGAGAATGAATGCCATAATTTCCGTGTCAGGAAAGGACTTACATCTGATAGCAAATGAGAGAATGAATATCAAATCTTGATATGTCAAATGTCGCAATATCGATATGTCAGATGTCGATAACAATTATTGATATATTAAAAGTCAAAATGTCGATGTGTCAAATGTTAATAACTATTTTTGATACGTCAAATGTCGATGTGGAGTTATAGGAATGCCATAATTTCTGTGTCAGGAAAGGACTTACATCCGATAACTGAAGAGAGAAAATGGATGTCATGTCCATTTCTCGGAATGTCAAATGTCGATGTCGAATTATAGGAATGCCATAACTTCCGTGTCAGGAAAGGACTTACATCCGATAACTGGAAAGATAAAATGGATGTCATGTTTCATTTCTCAAAATGTCAAATGTCGATGTCAAGTTATAGAAATGCCATAACTTTCGTGTCAGGAAAGCACTTACATCCGATAACTGGAAAGAGAAAATGGATGTCATGTTCCATTTCTCGAAATGCCAAATGTCGATTTTGAGTTGTAGGAACACCATAACTTTTGTGTCAGGAAAGGACTTACATTTGATAACTGGAAAGAGAAAATGAATATCACGTTCCATTTCTTGAAATGTCAAATGTCGATGTCAAGTTATAGGAATGCCATAACTTCTGTGTCAGGAAAGGACTTACATCTGATAACTGAAAAGAGAAAATTGATGTCATGTTCCATTTCTCGAAATGTCAAATGTCGATGTCAAGTTATAGGATTGTCATAACTTTCGTGTCAGGAAAGGACTTACATCCGATAGGGAAAATGCATGTCATGTTCCATTTCTCAAAATGCCAAATGTCAATGTCAATTTATAGGGATGTCATAACTTCCGTGTCAGGAAAGGACTTACATCTGATAACTGCAAAGAGAATAGGTTGTCATATTTCATTTAAGGAGGTCTTATTCTATCTCAAAAGATGTCAATGTCCGTGTCTTGAAGAGAGTGAAAGGAAATTCACAAAGAAGAGTGTATTCGTTGGGGATTTGATCTCGTAGATTAAAGAATAAATCTTCTATTAATTATCACAATTTATTCATGTTGTCATTCAAAGGATTCATATTGGTGCTTTAGGACCTGCCGACACATCATAAACAAAGAGGAATGTTTTCTAACATTTCATTTTATAATGTACATTGCAAACAAATGTTAACAGTACATATGTTGAGAACAAAAGTTAATAGTGCATGTATGTACATATATTATATAGCATGCACGCCACAAACTGTCAATACATCTTATGTCATAAATTTTCATGTCATCATTCGTCGCATTAGACCATCCATAAACATCTAACACTCCAAGACATTGTCTGTCATATATGTCTCGGGTGTTTAGACATTCACGGGGTCGTACTTCCAAAAGCTTCAACCCTTTGAGCTCCGGAATGGCTTGATATCCGATGGGTCATTTATCTGGTCGCATACAATGCAAAGTAATTGAGATGTGAGGCCTATCGACACTAGGGATACAATGTTTTACCATGTTTGCACCGTTCCCTTGGAATAAAAGAACCGACCCTCGTGTCAAAAGGACACGGCATGTTCCTGCAAGTTCTCCTGGCCCAAGGATCTGTATCTCTCTTCCAAAAAGGATTCATCAAGGATATTGTGCAAAATATTCTCTCAAAATCGTGGTTGTCAATATGAGGTGGGATGCAGTCCCCCTTGTCGTAGATTTTGATAATGTAGCTATCTGGGATACAGCTTGTCGGCATGACCCCCCATGTGATGAGATGCCTAATGATCTGAATAATTACGGTATGTAGTGGATCTATCTGTTCATGTCGTAAAATTCCAGGAGGATTTCCCTCTCTATCTTTTGCATAATTGTAACAACATCCATACTGGATTGTCAACCTTCCCTTACCCCATATCCATTTGCATGGCTCGGAATAGGTTCTTCTTTTAAGATGTCCGAACCGACTTGAGTCTCGAGCTTTCATTATATGTTCAATGATGGCTGTCTGCTCATCTTGATTAAATATCCTAGTGAATAACATAATACCTTCAAGGATATTGATCATTTGTCCATTGATATGCTTGAACTATTCAAAGGATTGTCATCTAATTGCCCGAATTCATCATATTTCCTCTTCGGATTTGTCCATTCTATTGATTTATGTCTCTGGCACTGTCAAATCCAGAGCAGATATATATGGAATTGGGATGAATGTAGTTCTTTCAATATGGTCTTCTTTCTCTGGATCCAAGTATGGCGTCTCTAAAACACGATAAGTTTTGTCGAGTGGAGTTTCAAGGATAGAAAATTTAGACTTGTCAATTTCGTCATCCCTATGCTTTCTGTCTTGTAATTGTCGTTCTTCTTGTTGGTTCATTCTTTTATTTTGATTTCGTCTTTGTGAACGTGTTAGTCCCATTGTCAATTTGTTAATTCTGGTTGCGGATGCTTTCACCATTCTTTGTGCTGTGGATACAGCCACAGATTTTAGCTTTGGAATTTCAAGTTTCCGTTTCTGATTAACGAGTTCGGGTTCATCCATAGTTGTATTTGGTTGTCGGAGTTTAAACTCCAGTACTGGTGATTTCTCCTTAATTTCCTCTTTGTCAATGAGGTATAGCAATGATTTATCATAAAGCAAATTGATCTCTACTAGATAGAAATTAGAATGGATCCTTGCTCCTTTGTCAATGTGTCGGCGGTCTAAGGCCAGAGTCGTACCGCTTCAAAAATTGAAAAGAAGCTTATTGTCAAACATTTTTCTACAAATGACAAAATAATGTGGCATGTCAGACTAAGTTTCATTTTTGAAATTTAAAATTTTTCAATTTTGAGAGATTATGCTCACAAGTGTATACTTAATAAGCAAGACGAAAATTTCAAGAGACAAATTTAAATTTACAATAATAGGGCAAAAGAAAATTTTATTATTTTCCCAGTTCATAAACAAGTCATTGTTTTATGTTGCATAATATTTCTTTAAGAAACCCCCATTGATTGAGGGCAGGATTCTTTCTCCGTGACAATCTACCAACTTGTAAGATCCTCCCGAATATGTCTTTTCAATTACATATGGGCCCTCCCATATTAGTTCAAATTTTCCTCCTATATTTCGATGAGCAATGATAGGTCTTCAGAGAAATAGAACTAGTTCAACAACACGAAATGACCTGAGACGAACCAATATGTCATGGGCTCATATCATTTTCGCTGAATATAATTCAAGATTTTTTGAGCTTGCAAATGCTTGCCCTCCAAGCTCTCAAGTACTTCAAGTAGAAATTTGACATTTTCTTCTTTAGTGATTATATTTGCGATAGCAACTCAAAGAGTTGAGAGCGTGGTTCAAGAACCACTTGTTCTACATAATCAAAAGGAGTACAACTTGAGAGCAATGAGGCTACCAAGGAGATCTAGGTTGGAGAGAAAAAAACAAAATAAATCATTCTTAATAAATGATGGTTTTGGTGCAGGGCACCAAGAGGTATTAATTCAAACACTTCAGAACCACTGCAATGTCTTCACTTAGACCACTACTAAGATAACCAAGATACCAGGCGACGTTAACTGCCACAAATTGAACGTGAACCCTATGGTCTAACCGATCAAGCAAAATGTGAGGAATGTGGTGACCACACTGGCTGAACCCATCAAGGAGGAGATTCTAAAGTTGTGGGAGGTGAGAAACATCTAATAAATGCAGCCACTTGACTCTCAATTGTCATCATGATTTAAAGGACCAATGGATGTGGCCGAAGTTCTTCTACTTCACCAACCTTAATGCAACCTACCTAAAGGATTACCACCCACTGTAGAGGATAAATTTCTAGGTGGACACAACCATAGGATACTCCACAAGGAGTTTCCTAGATGCCATCTTTGGGTATCGCCAGATCAAGATGCTCCCAACGGATGGCGAGTAGATTGTCTTCATTACTACTAAAAGAGTGTCTTGTTATAATGTAATGCCCTTCAGGCTTAAAAACTCTAGGGCCACATACCAATGTTTCATGGATGTTATCTTTAAAAATCAATAAGGAAAAAATATTGGGGTGTATGTAAATGATATCCTCATGAAAAATTGAACAGTCGAACAACATGTAAGAGACATGAAAGAAACTTTCTAAAAACTAAGAAAATTTAATATGAGACTGAACCACTTAAAATGTATGTTAGAGGCTTCAACTAGAAAGTTCCTAGGTTTTCATCTGACCTTCAAAGGCATAAAAGTGAACCCTAACAATATCCAGACGTTGATCAACATGCCACCTCTATGGAATTCTTGAGAAGTCCAAAAGCTAACATGTCAAATCGCAGCCTTGAGTCAGTTCATTTTTAGGTTCAGTGAAAGATGATCCTCTTTCTTCAAAACTCTCTTGAGGGCCAGGAGTTTCCAGTGGACAGATTAATGCCAGTAGGCTTTCAAGGACCTCAAGGATTCTCCAACTCTGCCGCCACTCCTCCAAAGGTTAAAGACAAACAAATAACTCTCTCTGTACATAGGGTTAGGAGCTAAGACAATCCATTCTGTGATGGTTCAAGAAGAAGATGGAAAGTAATTCCCAGTCTACTATATCAAGCGCATGCTCTGGGGTACTGAGGTTAAGTATCCAATTATGTAAAAGCTAACCTTTGCTCTGATTAAATTGGCTCACAGGTTGCAACCTTACCTCTAGACACATCACATTCAAGTGATTACAGATCACCTGCGAACATTGGTCATCACCCGAACAGAACACTCAGGTTGACTACTCAAGAGAGGAGTGGAGCTAAGAAAATCGAAAATCACTTATGCTCCTCGAGCGGCTATAATGGCCCAATCAGTCATGGATTTCCTAGTAGATTTCTCGAAGCAGGGGGATGCAACAGAAGAAAGCTGAACAGGATCACAAGAGTGGGCACTATTTGTGGACGATACCTCAAACAGAACTAGAGCAGGACTTGGGCTCACTCTAAGTATTCTCATAAGAGAAAACATATACCATTCAATGACCATAAAGTATGGAGTAACAAAGAAATAAGCATAATACAAAGTTCTGATCACCAGCCTACGCTTAGCTTGCGAGATGGGCGCCCATACTCTCTTTGTAAGGTCAGATTCCTAGTTAGGGGTGAGCCAAATAAATAGAGACTTTAATGCCAGAGAAAAGACAATGGCGAAATACCTTAATAAAGCCAAGGTGGAATCCCAATGATTCACACAGTTCTGGTTCAAACATATTGACCTTGAAGAAAAATAGGTAGCCAATTAGTTATCTTAGTGTGCTTGCTTAAGAAATGAAGTACCACAAATTCTCAGCTTACCAATCATCAAAGGACCCAAGGAAATTGCAATTGAGAAAGACCAAACCAAAAGCTAAAGGGATCCATACATCAAGTACTTACACACGAGGAACATCATGGAAGGAGTCACCATTTTGAGGAGGTTCAAGTGCAAAGCCGCAAAATATTTACTAATGGAGTGAACACTCTTCCAAAAGTCAATGAGAATAATAAACTTTTGTTGCATCATGGAGAGTGAGGTAAAGGACATCCTCCAAGATATTCATTCCATGAAATGTGAGAGCCATTTCGAAGGAAAGACATTGGCACATCTTGTTCTGTGGTAAGGATATTTCTGACAATTTAATGGATGTCGAAGCATTCTCCAGACAATGCGAACAATGCCAGAAATAAGGTCTGCTACAACATCGACCATCTAAAAATTTATAGCTGATCACCAGCTTGTTTGCCCTCTGGTGTCTAGATATTCTAGGACCCTTCCCACCTTCCAAGTGATGATAATGCTTCCTCAAAGTAGTAGTGGATTTCTTTTCAAACTTGTTCAACACCAAATGGTTGTCGGATCATAGTAGAGCTCATACAAAAATTCATTTGGATTGACCTAATTTGTCACTACGTCTTACTGCTAGTGATCGTCATAGACAATGACACATAGTTTATGGATAAAAAGGTCTAAACTTGTTGTCACGACCAAGGAATAAACCTCAAATCATCCTCAATTTATTAAGGAATATGGTCAAAGGAGCAAAAGGCATTTGAACGGAGATCCTCCCATCAATTCTATGTGTCGTCCGCACAACACTGTTAACAGTTACCAGACAAACACCATTCATGCTCTCGCATGGGATGGAGACCATGCTGTTAGTAGAATATAATCTTCATATCCAAAGATTCCTCACAACCACAACATTTTAAAAGGATATTCTCCTAAATGGGTAGGAGGCAAATGGCGAGAGAGCAATGTTTGCGCTTGACATTTTGGAGGAGGTTCAAACCAAATCAACTCTACGATAGGAAGAGGCCTAGAGAAGGGTAGCTTGGTATTACAACAGACATGTCCAGGAAAAAGTCTTCTCACTTGGGGACCTAGTACTAAGGAAGGTAGATCCCACAAAGCTTAGGCAGGCCGTGAAAAAATTGGACCAAATGTGGAGTAGACCGTACATCATCAACAGCGAAGTAGGGTCTAAAACATACGAGTTAAGGACTCATGCAAGGAACGAGGTCCCCCGAACTTAAAGCAGGGACAACCTTAAGAAAAGTTTCCATAAACTTACTTCATAAATTTGAAAGAATCTTGAATAAAAATTATTCCCATCTTTACCCGCACCTAAATACTTTCATAATGTTATGCTAAGAGATATTTATGAAATTAAACAATGTCACAATTTTTAGGTTAGGAATGAACTATGGGAACTTGAAAGGACATAACAACCCAAAAAAAAATTAGAGACTACTAGCCATGGCGCCATGATTGCCCGACAGAGCAGTTGCTAAAGATATGCAGATTGTGGCGCTAAGAACGCCCGGATGCCCATAAGAATTTGAAGACTACTAGCCATGGAACGAAGATGTCTCGATAGACTAGAGGATGTTGACCTGTAGATTGTGGCACCAAGATCACCAGACTGCCCCAACAACATGGAAGCCTACTAGCCGTATCACCAAGATAGCTTGTAGAGTAGAGGCTGAAGACATGCAGACCATGGAGCCAAAATTGCCCGGCTTACCCTAAAAAGTAGAGACTGTTAGTTGTGGAACCAAGATTGCCCAGTAGAGGAGTGGCTGAAGATCTATAGACCGTAGCGACAAGATCGACCTACTGCCCCTAAAAAATTGAAGACTGCTAGTCGTGGCCCCAAGATTTCTTGACAGAGTAGAGGCTAAAGAACTGCAAGTCATGGCACCAAGATTACCTGGCTACCCTAAAAAGTTAGAGACTGTTAGCCATGGTGCCAAGATAGCTAGGTATAATAGAGTCTAAAGACATGTAGAATATGACACCAAGATCACCCGACTGCTCCTAAGAAATTGAAGACTATTAGTCTTGGTGCCAAGATTACCCAAAGAGTAGAGGTTGAGGACCTACAAATTATGGTTCCAAGATCACTAAGTTACATTTAAAAAATTGAAGTTTAGGAGACCATAGTTCCATGATCACTTGGCATGATTAGACTGCAACCACGAGATAACCTGATCCAACCTAACTTCAAGAAACTTAAACTAAAGACAAGAAGATATAACAGGGTTGTCATCCAATAACTAAGTAGTGGTGACGTCTGAATCACAATCTACCCAATCCCTATAGTCATATACCCACAGATTATATTGGCTGAAAAAGGGCAGTTGTTGAACTTGTTTTTCACAACATAGGACTATCAGAAACATCAAAACTTAGTTCGGGGCAGCCATTTGCCAAAAACTACACTTACCCATTTCTGTCATAGCGTGATCACGCCAAGTCTGCCCGTAATTATGTTATGAAGCACCTCGGCATGGTGATGCCTAGCCTTGGCATGACCATAAATGAAAGCTTCTCAACATGATCACGCCAGCTCTAGGCGATACAACGCCTAATTATATCTAGAGTGAACACTCCTCATGATCACTCTAGTTACACTCTATCGATCTGTGGCCTTTGTCCACAAATCAGAGCTTGAACCATTGCACTATTTTATTGGTGGCAATCCTTGGCTCTTCCATACATTCAATTTTTCATGGTTATCAGCCCGCCACCTAATTGAGCCGTCAAGGAGGGCGCTGCCATCATCTTTTTAGCCTATAGATAGGTGGTCTTTAACACTCTCCAAGACACTGCTCCATTCCACAACACTTTCCTTCAGTCTCGAGCATAAGAAGTGTAGATATAAGAAGAAATCCAGCAAGCCTCATCCACTTCAATCAACCTCCCCTGATAAGCTTCTCTTATGTTCCATTTTAATTAAAATGATTATCTTATGCTCTTAAGTTAAGTTAAGCTAGTCAACTCAAATACACTGGATTAGGCTTGGGTTTGGGTTTGACTCTAGTCGACCTAAACCCAGCCTAATCCTAACCCAAATGATAGTCTAACCCAAACTAAGGAAAAACCTAATCTGACTACTCTAACCTAACTTAAACCAAAACTTAACCTAGGTTTGACCCAAAAATCTACCTCACTTAGACCTGACCCAACCTAACTATAACATAACCTAAAACCTAAACATAACCAATGTCTGACCTAAACCAGGCATGTCCCAACTTAGACCTAACTCATCCCAGGTTTAACTTATCCTAAACCCTAAGCCTAACATTGGTCCAACCCAAACAAAGCCTTAAATAACACAGATTTAATCTAAGCAAAGCCCCAAACCAAACTAGGTCTGATCCAACCCAGATTAGACCCATCTTAGACCAAACTCATCCCACATCTAACCTAACCTTAAACCTAAAACTAACCCAATTCTGACCCACCTTAGACATGACCCAACCAAGAACTAACTCGAACTAGGTCTAACTTAACCTAAACTCAAAACCTAACTCAGGTCTAATGTAACCCAGACATGACTTAACTTAAACCTGACCCAAATCAAGTCCAGCTTACCTAAACTCTATACCTAACTCAGGTATAACCTAACCTAGATCTGACCTAACGCAGGTCTAGTCTAACCCAAGCCATAAACCTAACCTAGATTAACCTATTATACCCAACTTAACTTTTGTAACTGGCCCACTTTAAAATTACTTCTTTCTATGTACAATTATTGCTCAATTTTTTAGGATATTATGCTTTAATAAAAGGTATTTTTGTTATATGTATAATAAAAATATATTAAGAATGAAAAAAGAGAAAAGATATATAAAAAAGATCAATAAAGGGCTTAAATGAAGAAATTTGCAAACCAGACAAATTGACTTCTAGGCGCTAGATGCAGAAACTGGTTAGCACCTAGGAGCGACAGTTGAATGAGACCAAATTTTGAAAAGATGCTTGAAGCAACTCCTCGTCATTTTCAAAGATCTACAAATAAGAATTAATTACAAGGGCCAGGGGAGTCATTTTACATAAGATCCAAAGAGTGTGAGTCTGTAGATTGTGTGATTAGTGTTCTTTCGTAGTCTTTGTAATTTCTAAAGTTTGGAGCACTGTAAAAGTTTGTGGGAGTCAGAAAAGTGAGAAAACTTTAAAGGATTACTTTGGGAAATAATCTCGATAAGTATTTGTATCTTTATCTTGATGGCATGTTCTTTGGATTTGAGTTTTATAAATATGTTTTATTTTGTTATTCCAATGTTTTCTGAGTACTTTTATTTTATTTCTATTGCAATATGAAGTAATTAAGTAAGAGGTTAGATTTTTTTTCGAACTCTTCTTTTTCTAAAAAAATTATGATGATATTTTGACTGATTCTTCATTTACTTTACAAATTAGGCACTTGTATTGTTAAAATTTATTGAGAAACATTATAGACCCGAAAGGTCTAAGATTATTTAACTAGTAAGTATCACATTTTACTTTGGAAAGAGCAGCAGCACTCGTCTAAGGGGAGTGCAAATAGATAGGGAGATAAGATTTGATAGGCGTATAATTAATTTTTCTAGAGTGACAGTCTAGATGCTATATCTAATTGGTCTAATGTTTGGTAAAAGGGTCACTGGTGGGTCCTATAGAGAGGGCACTGTAAGTAATCTAGGAGTGAGAGACTAAAACCTACCCAACACTATTATACATGCCAGCAACAACCTTTAGATTAGTCAATTTTCTTTATGCTCGGAAAAGGTAAAGAATATGTATGCTCCTATTTGTCCCAATACATTATTTATTGTTATAAACATTAGAAATCCTTTACTGATTATGAGTTATTTGTAAGGAGAAAGTCTATTTATATATATTGTCTAAATCACTGCATTTACTTCTTCTTGTATTTGTAGAAATTAGTAAAATTAATTTAATCTTTAATATTTCAAGTATTTTAGGCTAAAATTTCTTTTTATTCTTAATTGTTCCTTATGGGATCGATACTAGGGGATTTTACTTGAAATGATGCGTATACTTGTGTAGTACCACTAGTGAGAAAACTATTTCTTAAAATTTGATTATTTTACTTATGTTCTCACTAGCCACTAATTATAATTTGGGTCAAGTTTTGGAATATTAAGGAAATTAAAATATTTGAGTAATTGAGGTTCTGGTCAAGTTTTTTGGCAACTCCGCTTGATCAGTTCATACACACTATCAGTCCCTTTCAATCCTTTTGATTGTCACACAAACAACATCCTACATTTTGTTTGGCCTTTTCATAGAGCATGTTGTCATCAGACTATAAGTTTCTTTCCTTTCAACTCACTTCTTCCGATTTGGGCCCTCTACTTACATGCAATCACTCCAACTATGAACGTTCAATCTCTAACATTTTGAATTATTACATTAATCGAGAGTTTTCTTTAGAGATCTTGACTCTAAGGAAGTAACCAACTAAGAGGGCTCGTCTTTATAGAGAATGTAGCCCTAGAATTAAAATAAACCTTATCTTATACCTGTAAGGCAAGAATAAGAAACCGTACTTCTATAGATTAACGATGATTTTCATCATTTCAGTGGACAAGCCCATTTCAGAAGTCATATTTTCTTCCTTCGAGAAAAATTTATTATTCTTCACAAATTTTATGACCAATCATCTAGATAAAAGTCTTCCAAAAAGTTCTATGGTGTGTGTCAACATACACAACAATCCCTAATCATCGGTGCATAATATTTTCTCCTTTCAATTTTTGAAGTGCAATGTTAAGAAAAAATTGATGATGATAATTAAAATAAAATATGGGAAAATTTTCCTTTCATTTATTCAAAAGTAAGTGTAATCCCCTTCTACATGAGTATTCATCGTGCCAACTTATCCAAGCGGTGTCAAAATTCTTTCAAAAAAAAGGAAAGAGAAGGTAAATAAATAAACATGTGCATGAATACAATGAATTTAAATAACCACTTGTCCATGACTGCTATCATTCCATCACCCTTGGGCTTGTCCACCTCGCCATCATTGGAGTCCAAAAAGAGTGAGGCAAGGTTGTCCATATAAACTAAGTTTGGGTTCACAAAACCAGGCTTCACAAATCACTTGACAGTGGTGGTAAGACTGACCTTGATTTGATCCAAGAGTGCCACAATGAGCTCATCCCATAGAATGGCCGCCTACACCTTAGTACTAGCTCTAGGTTCTTGGCAGTCAAGACAGTACTGGTTTGCTCGAATTTCCCAATATTATCCTCTAATTCCTAGGTTGATCTATAAATCTCTTCTACATGCATAGAAGCTTAAGCTCGACCTCTTACTTTTTTTAAATACCTCGACCATCGTCTGACTGGTGGCTTTTCTTTTCTCCTCCTCATGTATAAGATCCTTTGTGAGACACGGATAGAGCTAAGGTTTCGTATTCTACTAATGTACCAAAAATATGTTAGCTTTTTCATATATATTTTATACTCATTTTTGGTAATATTGCACTTTAAAGAAAGTTATTTTTTATTTTTTGATGCAGGTATGATGATTTATGGTCATTGGAATAAAAGAATGCAAAATAGAGCAAATTTGGAGCAAAATGGAGCCAAGTGAAGATTACGAACTAGGGCGCCGACGACGCCCAATCAGACTTTGAAGGCGCAAATTTCCAGAAAGTTGGGTTATTTAATCACACGATGGCGTCGACGGTACCCTGTGTCGGTTAACCCTCAAATTCATTGAATTTGGCCGGATTTTGAGGGGGTGCTTGGGGGAACTCATGGGAATTCGTTTCTAAACAAATTCAAACTGTTTGGGTGCCCATTTTAAGTGAAAAGGAGTGTCTCTTGAGTGAAAGGAAGTGTCTTTTTAAGTGTAGAAGAGATCTAGGGTTGGTGTGTGTGTAAGCGTGTGGGGAAGAAGAGAAGAGACTGAAGTGTGTAGGGTGAGTAAGGAGTCTATGGTTTGCATTTTGAGAGTGATTCTTCTCTTGAGAGTGTAAGAGAAGAGGGAAAGTGAGAGATTTATGCTTCCTTACTCATCTAAGGAGAGAATTGAGTGTGCTTGTGAAGAGAAAAGAGAAGATCAAGGGAATTACAAGGGATTTGCTTGGAGAAGGAGTTGTGATAAGTTGTATTACTTCTTGTTGGTTGTATTACTTTGCTTTTATATATAAAATCCTTATTTTTTCATACCTTCTTCATGAATTCTGAGTAGATTTATTTTTATTTCTCCTTATAGAGAAATTATGATGTGATGTTGTGGATTTGATGTGCTTTGTATATGTGTAACGAGTTGTGATGATTTTCTCTTTGAACTTCATTTACTTTTCGATCTAGCCAATTGAATTGTTAAAATCAGTTGTGAATCATATGATCCTAAATGGCTATGCATTCTACAATGAAAGTGAAGGTTACATATCAATGTCCATGAATGAGTGACATAGTTTATGGGGGTTGAGTGCAAATAAATAGGGAAATATTTTGATTGGGCGTAGAATTGGAGATTTTAGGGTGACAGACTGAAATCCCGAATTCGTTCCTAGGATTTGGAAACTAAAGCAAGAGCTAGCCTTCAGGTGAAGGGAAGTGGGAGCTCTGGTGTAATAGCCAGTATCCTCCCAGCCTAGCCACGGATTTATGGACTGAACTTAGGACTAGTCAATGTTCTTTATAGCATCTCTCGGAAGGGTAAAGAATATGTATGCTCCTATTTGGCACAACATCAATTATCTCAATTCCATAGCATCCACACATCATAGTATCATTATAAGGGGAAGGACTACTTCTCATATTTGAGAACTTTCAAAACAAAACTTATTTCTCTCTTAGTTTACTTTAACTTGTATTTCAGAAAGCACTTAAGCATCATTAGGTAGTTGAACCACAATTGCAATTAAGTGACTGTGACAATCGTTGCATCTACATTTAGACTGTTTTTTTAGGTTTTGAGCTACTATTTGATTCTCCAACCTTCCTCGTGGGATCGATAACTAGGACTCCACTAGAGCCCTGTATTACTTGAGTGATACGTAACTTGCATTTTAAAAGTGTGACTCACTAGAAATTTAAATCATAATATAGGTCTGAGTTCATAAAATTTTGTCATTTATAAAAGTCGCACTAAGTTTTTGGCACCGTTGTCGGGTAAGGTATAAAACGGTAGTAAAATTAGTAGTATTTGAAAACCTTTGTTATTTAACTTGAATTTGTGTTTGTTTGTTTACTTTATCTATGTTTAGTGTGCCTTTATATGTGTAGTAGTGGATCTGAAGTTTTAGTGCCCTACAATCCTGAGTTAGAACGTACTGTTAGAAAATTTTGAAAATCACAAAAAGAACTTAAAAATTTCAACAAAATGGTTAAAAATGAACATCAACCAAGACCTTTAAGAGATTATGCTAACCCTATATCAGATGAAATTCACTCAACTATTCAAAATCCTGATGTGGTTGCTAATTCATTTGGGCTTAAACCTGTGATTATCCAAATGGTACAAAACAATCAATTTTGTGGAACAATAAACGAAGATCCTAACTTACATTTTGCCAGTTTTCTAGAACTGTGTGTTACATTTAAATATGATGGAGTGTTGAATGATGTTGTCAGACGACTTTTTCCTTTTTCGTTAAGGGATAAAGTTAATGCATGATTAAATTTGTTAGCACCTGGATCTATCAGAACTTGGAGAGAACTTTCACAAATATTTTTGTCAAGAATTTTTCCTCCATCAAAAACTGCAAAATTTAGAAATGATATAACATCTTTTAGTCGGTTTGATGGGGAATCAATATATGAAGCTTGTAAAAGATTTAAAGATCTCCTTAGTAAGTGTCCACATCATGTTTTACCAGATTGTCTAATAATTCAAATGTTTTCTAATGGATTAGTAGGAGCACTTATATCGATTATTGATGCCACTGCTGGTGGATCACTAATGTCGAAACCTTTTGATGAGGCATATTATCTAATTGAAGAAATAGCTACTAACAATTTTCAATGGCCCTCTGAGTGGGTAAATCCAAAAAACGTAGCCAGTATTTATGATGTTGATGCTATAACCATGATATTCTCTCAAATTTCTATGCTTTCTAAGAAAATAGATCAAATTGGAATGAACTATTCTCAAACACCTCAAGTGTTGGAGGAGAATTCATTTGGACAAATAGTAGATTCTCAATCATCTTATGAAACTTTGAATACTATCAACAATAGACCCACAATCCTTATTCGAATTATTACAATCCAGGTTGGAAAAATCATCTGAATTTCAATTGGAATATCAAAACTCAGCTACTGCTAATCCGCAATGGGTGAACAGTCCAGCAAACCAATTAGGTAATTCGAACAACCAGGGAAATTCTAATTACAGACCATCTTATCCTCCAGTATTTTACAACAACCCACAGTTCAAAGAGAAGAAATTGTCAATGGAACAAATAGTTTTAAACTTGGGTAATCAAGTGCAAAGCCAGGAAGTTGCAATTAAAAATATGGAAACTCAATTAGGGCATATTGCTACTGCATTAAGCAGTAGACCTACAGGAACTCTCCCTAGCAATGTTGAAGTTAACCCAAAAGATCAAAGCAAAGAACAAATTAAGGCTATTCAACTAAGAAGTGGAAAAGAATTGGAAACATGAGAACCGAAAGAAACTGAAGTAGAAAGAGAGAAGGTGGAAACTGAAAAAGAGAATGAAGACATATTTCTAGATTCAGAATACCCTTTCGAACCAATGACAATCACGGTAGAAAGACCACCACCTCGGTTTCCTCAAAGTTTGGAACAACTAGACAAAGGAAAACGATTTTCAAAATTTTTAGAAATTTTAAAGAAAGTAATGGTTAAAATTCCCTTTGTCGAAGCCTTAGAACAAATGCCTGAATATGCAAAGTTTATGAAAGATATACTTACAAAGAAAAAGGAGTTTAGAGATCATGAGACTGTTGCACACAGTGAAGAGTGTAGCGCAATAATTCAGAAAAAACTTCCTTAAAAACTCAAAGATCCTGGTAGTTTCACTATTCCTTGTGTGATTGGAGAAAAATTTCTCGCAAAAGCCTTATGTG
This sequence comes from Papilionanthe hookeriana x Papilionanthe teres, assembly GCA_022702705.1. Taxonomy (NCBI): domain Eukaryota; kingdom Viridiplantae; phylum Streptophyta; class Magnoliopsida; order Asparagales; family Orchidaceae; genus Papilionanthe; species Papilionanthe hookeriana x Papilionanthe teres. The sequence continues at coordinate 156,346,488 of CM040426.1, forward strand.
ATTTGGGAGCAAGTATTAACCTCGTACCTCTATCAACTTTCAAAAGGTTGGGAATTAGAGAAATTTCACCTACTTATGTCACTCTTCAATTAGTTGATCGATCTCTCACTCATCTTAAAGGAGTTATAGAAGATGTTTTAGTAAAAGTTGATAAATTTATATTTCCTGTGGATTTTGTTATTCTGGATATGGAAGAAGATAAAGAAATTTCAATTATTTTGGGAAGGTTGTTCCGTTCTATAAGAAGAACTATGATAGATGTTCAAAAATGAGAACTGACTTGGAGAGTGAATGATTAAGAAGTTACTTTCAATATTTCAAAATCGATGAAAAATCCTTCAATGGAAAAAGATGATTAATGCTTTTTAATGGAAATTTGTGATCAATTAAGAAATGAACACTTTAAGGAAAAGTATGAAAAGAATATGGAATCTGAAGATTTTAAATGCCAAGAAAATAAGGAGATGGAAGATGATCAAGAGGAGATGGATAAGAAAGAACTAGATTGTGTTCAGGAAAAATTTGAAATACTGGATCTGGCAGAGAATGAGAATAAAAGTGTAACTCCATCTATTATCAAACCTCCTAAACTTGAAATGAAAACTCTTCCTAATCATCTCAAATATGCATTTCTTGGAGAATTATCTACTTTACCAGTTATAGTATCTTCAGATTTAAATAATTCTCAAGAGCAACAATTATTGGATACATTAAAAAGATATAAAAAAAGTTTTTGGGTGGACTTTAGCTGATATTAAAGGAATTAGTCCTTCAATCTGCATGCACAAAATTTTATTGGATGAACAACATAAACATATAGTTGATCCGCAAAGGAGATTAAACCAAATGATGAAAGATGTTGTTAAAAAAGAGATTTTGAAATGATTCGATGCTGAAATTATATATCCTATTTCAGATAGTACTTGGGTAAGCCCCACTCATTGTGTACCCAAGAAAGGAGGAGTGACTATTGACGTTAATGAAAAGAATGAGATAACACCAACAAGAAAAGTAACCGGTTGGCAAATTTGTTTTGATTATAGAAAATTAAATGCTACCACCACGAAAGATCACTTTCTGTTACCCTTTCTAGATCAAATGTTGGATAGATTAGCTGGGCATAAGTATTATTGCTTTCTAGATGGATATACTAGTTATCACCAAATATCGATTTCTCCTGAGGATCAATATAAGACTACTTTCACAAGCCCTTATATAACTTTTGCTTTTAGAAGAATGCCTCTTGGAATGCACCTGCAATATTTCAGAGATGTATGATGTCAATCTTTAGTAATTTGATCGATAATGGAATCGAAGTTTTTATGGATGATTTATTTGTATTTGGAACTTAATTTGATGCATGCTTAAAAAATATAGAAAAATTTTTAGAAGTGTGTGAAAAGACAAACATATTTCTGAATTGGAAAAAATATCAATTTATGGTTGCAAGAGGAATTGTACTCGGGCATAAAATTTCTGAAAAAGGCATGGAAGTTGATCCTGCAAAATACAAATTATTGAGAAATTACCACCTCCTACAACCTTGAGAGGGGTAAGAAGTTTTTAGGACATGCTAATTTTTATAGACAATACATTAAATATTTCTCAAAAATTTCAAAGCCTTTATGTCAACTTCTGGAGAAGGATAAAAAATTTGAGTTTAATGAAGAATGTGTAAGAGCATTTAAATTACTGAAAGAAAAATGAATAACTGAACCTGTAATAGTTTCACCTGACTAGGAGAAACAATTCGAATTAATGTGTGCCGCAAGTGATTATGCAATTGGATGCGCTTGAGGGCAAAGATGGGACAAAGTTTTCAAAGTTATATACTCCGCTAGCAAAACTCTTAATGATGCTCAAATTAACTGCACCACTACAGAAAGAGAGTTACTGGCTATAATATATGCTTTTGAAAAATTTAGATCGTATTTAATTGGGACTAAATGCATAGTGCATACAAACCATTCAGCTATCAAATATTTAATGCAAAAGAAGGATGTGAAGCCAAGATTAATCAGATGGATACTTTTAATGCAAGAATTTGATTTTATGATCGTGGATAGAAGAGGATTTGGTAATCAAATATCTGACCATATATCAAGATTAGAGCCACATGAGTTATTTGATTTTGAAAAGGAAATAATAGAAACTTTTCCTGATGAACAACTTTATAATATCAATGAAAAAAAATTACCTTGGTATGCTGATATTATGAATTATATTGTGAGTAATATTCTACCACATGAATTAAACATGCAACAATAGAAAAAATTTATACATGAGGCTAAATTTTATTTTTGGGATAAACCGTAATTATATAAACATTGTAAGGATCATGTTATTTGGAGATGTTTGTCGTATGAAGAAATTGAACTAATTATTCAAAGTTGTCATGACTCTGAATTTGGAAGACATTTTGGAACTGACAGAACTGCCTATAAGATTTTACAATCCAGATTTTATTGGCCCACTCTTTTTAGAGATGTCTACAAATATATATGAAATCACGTGATCTATGTCAAAGAGTTGGGAATATTTCTAGAAGAAATGAAATGCCTCTAAATTTTGCATTGGAAGTGGAAATTTTTTATGATTGGGGATTAGATTTTATGGGACCATTTGTGCCTTCATTTGAAAATTCATACATATTGAATGTTGTTGATTATGTATCTAAATGAATTGAAGCGGTAGCTTTAACTAAATGTGATGCTAGGAGTGTTTCAAAATTTTTGATGAAGAATATTTTCACAAGATATTGAATGCCTAGAGTAATCATTACTAATGATGGTTCTCATTTTAGAAATAATCTGATACAGAGATTAGTGAAAAGTATAATATAATGCTTAGAATCTCTACTGCTTATCATCCCCAAACTAATGATTTAGCTGAGGTATCTAATCGTGAAATCAAACGAAATTTAGAGAAAGTTATCAATACGCATAAGTTAGATTGGTCTATCATATTAGATACTACGTTATGGGTTTATAGAATTGCTTATAAGACTCATATTGGAATGACACCTTACAGATTAATTTTTGGAAAGACTTGTCATTTATCGGTGGAATTGGAATATAAAGCATATTGGGCAATAAAAGAGTTAAATTTCAATTTGAAAAGTGCAGGTGAAAAGAGATTACTGCAATTAAATGAATTGGAAGAAATTAGAAATAAATCTTATGATAATGACCGAATATACAAAGAGAAAATGAAAATATGGCATGATCGGATGATTATGAAAAATAAATTTGAGCCTGGACAAGTAGTCTTGTTATATAACACCAGATTGAAATTATCTCCTGAGAAACTTAAGTCTAGATGGAGTGAACCTTTTATTGCCATACTATTTATCATTTCGATACTGTTGATATCGAAGATCAAGAGACTGGAGAAAGAGGTAAAAAATGTTATAAATGCTATTAACAATATTTTTGATTTATTTGATCATTTGGATTGGTGAATGAAAGAGTAATTTGATCATTCTGGAAAGATTGAAGAAGGTTTGATACGTTTGTTGAAAGATAAAGCTTTAACTCCTAAACATTCGAGTGATGAATTTTTGTTATCTCCCCTTTTATAATCTATTCGTGCATCGCCAATCTATGGGAGATAGCAGAAATGACGATGATACTGACTTGGAGAAAGAGTAGTGACTCTTTTATTATCATCTACTATTTATCTTTTATTCTAGTGTTTGAACTTTAATTTAGTGTTGTATGTTTGGTGTTTGAATTACTTTGCTTGAAGTTAGTGTTGTTATGTTTTCAGATCCAGAGTATTATCGTTGTGAACGACACTGATTTTATATATGTTTTAATTTGGGGAACTTGAGAAACCAAGTTTGAATGTTGTGTATGTTTGTAACTTGGATTTTATATATTTAAGTGATGTTTTATGTTATGTGAATGAAATTGTGTTAGATGATCACTTTATTATGATATTCAATGCTTATTGAGACTATTTGGAAGCTAGTGCGACTCAAAAATGATCGAAATTATAGAAATTCTTTGGGACCTGGAATTTTAACTAGGGCGTCAACGGCGTCATTTTCCTAAGAGATCTGGAATTAAATTGAATTAGAACGCCGACGGCAAAATATCCAGATTGCTCTTAAAGCCGCGATTTTGACCTAGGACCCACCATTTTTGCCATTTTAGTCATCTCCTACCACCAGCCAAGGCCGAAACTTGTCCTAGGGCTTGCTTGCATTAGATTTTGAAGCGATTTCAAGGCTTGAAAAGCTTGGATCTCATCTTCCCATGGTAAGAGCTTCACTTTAACCTTAAAATTTTTTATTTTCACCATATAAATTTCTAGTTTGGGGGAAAATTGAGAATTTGGAATATTTTTTAGATTTGAAGATTTTCTATGGTGATTTAAGCTCTTTAGTACTAAGATTTATTTTTGGAGTCATTTATATTTGGATTTTGGAATTTATTTGGAATTATTTCACATTTTTAGCAAAATTTACATATGGCTCCAAGAATGAGCAAGGGGAAGAGGAAGTTGGATTTCAACGATTTCAAATTTGTAAACATGAAAGCTCAATTTTTATTTAATTCTAACATGTGTAACAAGAAGTGTGTCTAAGATCGAGCTTTTGAAAAGCCAGGTGGAGAAGTGGAGCAAATTATTACTGATACACATTGGGAGCATTTCTGTTACTATTCTGTTGATGCCGCTGCAAATATAGTTCGGGAATTTTATTCTAACATGTGTTGGACTAATCCTAACAAGCCAGTACTGTACAGAGGTAGGATGGTGGAATTTACTCTAGAAAAGATTAATGCTTTTTATCAACTACGTGATGAGCGTTTCTGTCAGTACAAATACTTTGGAACAATGGATGCTTATTTCAATGATGTGATTGTCTTTCTTACTGATGGGAAAGGAGTTTGGAAGACCAAAATGTAGCAAAAGGTAAATGTTTCTGCTTCTGCGCTAAATGTAAATTCTAAGGCTTGACATTATTTCATATCTGCTAGATTGATTCCTACACATCACCATAGTGAAGTTACTCGAGATAGAGCTGTTTTAAATTACTGTATCAAGAAGAAGAAGATGATTAATATAGGTGTTGTCATTTATAATAATATTTGTTCTGTTTCAAAGAGTGAAACCACTGGAGGTTTAGGACATCCTCACTTGAAAAGAAAAGAAGGATTGAAAAGCAATCCCATATAAAAGAAAAAGAAAAAAAGAAAGGATGTGAAATCAATCCATATATATATATGTGTATATATATATATATATATATATATATATATATATATATATATATATATATATATATATATATATATATATATATATATATATAGGAGAAGTTTGAGGAGATGCCTAATAAAAAATTGGCTTCAAAAGTAATCCCATATAAAAAAAAAAGAAAAAAGAAAGGATGTGAAATCAATATATAAATATATATATATATATATATATATATATATATATATATATATATATATATAGATATATGCGAGGAGAAGCTTGAGGAGATGTCTAATAAAAAATTGGCTTCACTTGATGATGGCAGTCGGAGGGGGCACTCGTCGTGCTCCGATCGCCGTCAATTCACGTATCGTGTCGATGTCATGGAGTCGCCACTCTCTTTCTCTATCAATTACCTTAATCCTAATCCTACCTAGACTTATTGTCGGAAGTCTTTGGAGAATTCAAAAGGAGGTAAATCGATCATGATAGAGATTGAGAGAAAAGGGGATCAAATGATAATCTTATAGAATAAGTCTTCAGATTGTGTCATTACTGAAGTTTTCATATAAGAACTTATGAAGATTCTGAGTAACCAGAGAGGTCTTGTAGGTTTAATACCTAACCTGGGTTCTTTTGGCTTTCCTATAAGAGCAACCTCTTATAGTTAATTACATCTTAGATAATTGGACCTTATCTAAGAAAACTTCTAATTAATGTTAAATCACTTATTTTATAAAGGGATTTCTAGGAACAAAGAAGGGAACATCGATGTTCAATCCTGGATTTCCTAAATGTCTAGTTTTGTCAATGTCAATGTCGATGTCATTTGTCGGTGTCATTGATGTCTTGTCAATCAATGATTTTTGTTTTAATGTCATGTAGATAATTTTATGTCATTACTTGTCATGTCACTATTTATTATCAATATCAATGTTTATGATTTAATGTCGTTTTTAATGTCATTTTGTTGTATTATTGTTTAATTTGGTCATTTATGTTGCCTTTGTTATTTTTGAAGATTCAGATTTTATGGTTATCCTAATAGTCCAATTTTGTTGTTTTTGTTGTCATGTCATTTATGTTTTGTTGTTTGTTGAAAGTTTAAGTTTCATGGCAAACCTAAAAGTCCAGTTTTGTTGGTTTGGTTGCTTTTTTTGTTTTTGCCTTTTTATTGTCAATTTTTATTATGTTTTAATTTTGTCGATCGTCCTGCAAAATAGAGTTAGCACACCCTATAACATGCAAAGAAAATCTAATATGAAACTTGTGTCGTCGTTCCGTTTTGATTCTCCTGCAAAACAAAGTTAGAACATTCTATAACATGCAAAGAAAATCTAATATGGAGTTTGTCTTCATCCTGCAAGTAAAATAAATGTTAGATTTAAAATAATATCAATTTTAAATCTTTTATTTTTAATTGGTTGTATTTTTGTGATAACCCGGTCAAGATGTCACTGGCTCCGTCATCCCAGGGTTTTCGGGGGCCTTAATCTACTTCGTCCGAGAGGTGTTTAAACCAGGATCGAATGACTCAACTTAGCAACCAGGATTGCGTCATCCATGAAATCTTTGTAGATTAAGTGCACTGGGGTTCAAGTTGCATTCGGTGATCTGTGTTCATTAAAGTTTCATTTAAGTTTTAATGTCTTTCAGATTTTAAGTTGTCAGATTTTAGGTTATTTACGTGTTATTAACCAATTTTAAATTTTTCATGTGACAATTTTAATTTCTTTACTTAAGTATAATGTCATTTAGACCTAAAGAAAAGAGTTTTATGTCTATTTAAATTCAAATGTCTTTTGAACTTAAAGTTTTTGGATTTCATGTTATTTTTGTCATTTTGCTTTTCAGATATCTAAGTTTGATAAGAATTTAGATTTAATGAATCAAAGATTTAGGCGTTTAAGTTCAGTTGTCACCCGAACTTAATAAGTTCAATGAAATTTTAGACTCAATGTCATTTGAGCCTAAAGGTTTGGGTTAAGTTTAATTTATCAATTTTTATGTTGATTTAGATTTTATGTTGATTCTGGTTTTACTTGCCAATTTTATATTTATTTAATTTGTCAATTTTATGTCGATTTAAGTTTAATTTATCAATTCCATGTCAATTCAAATTCAATTTGTTAATTTTATGTTGATTTAATTTGTCAATTTATGTTGATTTAACTTTAATTTGTCAATCTAAGTCAGGTCGGGTCGATTTATGTCAAATTGTGTCAAGTTTGGTTGGATATGTTAATTTATGTTGAATTATCTTGTTTTAAGTTTGTTACTTCAATTTATTTGATTTAGTTTCAATTTGAGTTGATCTTAAATTTTACGTCAGATTATGTCGAGCTAAGTTTGATTTGGGTCGAACTTAGGTTTTATGTTGAGATATGTTGAGTTAAGTTCGATTTGGGTTGAACTTAAGTTTTATGTCCAGATATGTCTAGTTAAGTTTGATTTGGGTCGAACTTAAGTTTTATGTCGAGATATGTCGAGTTAAGTTTAATGTTGGTCGAACTTAACAATTATGTTGGTTTATATTGAATTATGTTGAATTAAGTTTGATTTGGATCGAACTTAAGTTTCATGTCGGTTTATGTCAAGTTAAGTTCTATTTAGGTCAAACTTAAGTTTTGTGTTGGTATATGTTGAATTAAGTTCGATTTGGTTTGAACTTAAGTTTTATGTCGGGATATGTGGGTTTGGGTTCAATTTGGGTTAAACATAAGATTTATGTCGATTTAGGTTCAGTTTGAGTTGAACCTAAGTTTTATGTTGCTTTAGGTTCAATTTGAGTTGAACCTATGGTTTAGGTCGATTTAAGTTCCTTTTGAGTTGAACCTAAGGTTTATATCGATTTAGGTTCAGTTTGAGTTGAACCTAAGTCTGTGGGTTAGACTTAAGTTAAGCTTTTCTTTAACTTGGGTTCATGTCGGGTTAAACCCAATTTATGTTTGATTTAAATCTAATATGGGTTAGACTTAGGTTAAGCTTTTGGTTAACTTGGGTTCATGTCGGGTTAAACCCAAGTTAGGTTTGACTTAAGTCTAATATGGGTTAGACTTAAGTTATATTTTTGGTTAACTTGGGTTCATGTCGGGTTAAACCCAAGTTAGGTTTGACTTAAATCTAATATGGGTTAGACTTAAGTTAGGTTTTTGGTTAACTTGGGTTCATGTCGGGTTAAACCCAAGTTAGGTTTGACTTAAGTCTAATAAGGGTTAGACTTAAGTTACGCTTTTGGTTAACTTAGGTTCATGTAGGGTTAAACCCAAGTTAGGTTTGACTTAAGTATTTAATGGGTTAGACTTAAGTTAGGTTTTTGGTTAACTTGGGTTCATGTCGGGTTAAATCCAAGTTAGGTTTGACTTAAGTCTAATATAGGTTAGACTCAAGTTAGGTATTTGGTTAACTTGGGTTCATGTCGGATTAAACTCAAGTTAGGTTTGACTTAAGTCTAATATGGGTTAGACTAAAGTTAGGTTTTTGGTTAACTTGGGTTCATGTCGGGTTAAACCCAAGTTAGGTTTGACTTAAATCTAATATGGGTTAGACTTAAGTTAAGTTTTTGGTTAACTTGGGTTCATGTCGGGTTAAACCCAAGTTAGGTTTGACTTAAGTCTAATATGGGTTAGACTTAGGTTAAGATTTTGTAGTAAACCTTATTTATGTAAGGTTTAATTGGTTAATTGGACTTAATATGGGTTAAGTCTAATTAGTTTAGGATTAATTAAACCTAATTTGGGTAAGGTTTAATTGATTAACTAGACTTAATATGGGTTAAGTCTAATTAGTTTAGGATTAATTAAACCTAATCTGGGTAAGGATTAATTGATTAACTAGAATTAATATTGGTTAATTCTAATTAATTTAAGGTGAAATAAACCTAATTTGGGTAATGTTTAATTGATTAATTATACTTAATAAGAGTTAAGTCTAATTAGCTTAGATTAATTAAACCTAATTTGGGTAAGGTTTAATTGATTAATTAGACTTAATATGGGTTATGTCTAATTAGTTTAAGGCTAATTAAACCTAATTTGGGTAAGGTTTAATTAATTAATTAGACTTAATATGGGTTAAGTCTAATTAGTTTAAAGTTAATTAAACCTAATTTGGGTAAGGTTTAATTGATTAAATAGGCTTAATATGGGTTAAGTCTAATTAGTTTAGGGTTAATTAAACCTAATTTTGGTAAGATTTAATTGATTAATTAGACTTAATATGGGTTAAGTCTAATTAGTTTAGGATTAATTAAACCTAATTTGGACAAGTTGTAATTGATTAATTACACTTAACATAGGTTAAGTCTAATTAGTTTAGGATAATTAAACCTAATTTTAGTAAGGTTTAATTGATTAACTAGAGTTAAATTCTAATTAGTTTAGGATTAATAAAGCCTAACTTTATTTAGGGTTCATTTGTATTAAACCTAATTTAATTAAGCTTAAGCCTAATTAAAGTTTGATGTGTATTAAACTTAATGTAGTTAAGGTTTAACAATGATTAATTAAGCCTAATAATGTTTTAGACCAAATTAAGGTTTGTATATGTTAAACCCAATGTGATTAGGGTTTAATGATGTTTAACTAAGTCTAATGATGTCTTAGACTTAATTAAGATTTTTTATGTCTAAACCCAATGTCATTAGGGTTTAATGATGTTTAACTAAGTCTAATGAGGTTTAACTAAGTCTAATGATGTCTTAGACTTAATTCAGGTTTGTTTATTATAAAACCTAATGTCTTTAAGGTTTAATGATGTTTAACTAAGTCTAATGATGTCTTAGACCTAATTAAAGTTTTTTTATATCTAAACCTAATGTGATTAGGGTTTAATGATGTTTAATGTCTTAGAATTAATTAAGGTTTGTTTATTATTAAACCTATTGTCTTTAAGGTTTAATGATATTTAACTATGTCTAATGATGTCTTAGACCTAATTAAAGTTTGTTTATGTCTAAACCCAATGTGATTAGGGTTTAATGATGTTTAAATAAGTCTAATGATATCAAACTTAATTAAAGTTTGTTTAAGTTTAGGCACACATGAGTTGAACCTAAGTGTCTGAGTTTGGTTTGAATTCAGTTGGGATTGAACTCAAAATTTGATTTAAGCCTATGTGTGTTAGACTTAGGTTTGATGTGAGTTTCAACTCAACACTTGGGGCTTTGAATTTGGTTCTATAGGGGTTAAACCCACTAGTCCTGAGGAGATGAGTAAAACCCTATGTCAGTTAGGGTTTGGATTTACCCTAAATCAAATCAGAACTAAAGTTTAGGATTTGGTCAATCCTATGTGTCATTTAAGGTTAAGATTTAGCTTAAGGAATTTTAGGGTTTAAATGTAAATTTTAAATTTACTATTTTAACCCTAAGGGAGGAAAATGTCATTTTGAATTGTTCAATGGCTAGAAATTGTCTTTTTAGAGTTCAAAATTGTCCCTCTGAATATTCTAACCATTTTTAATTTATATTTCCAATATCTTGATTTTTATAACTATTTTTAGGAATAATTACAAAATTTGATAGAAATTAGGAAATTGAACCCTAGAGAATTTTTCTAGATTTGGAAAAATCATAGAATGTTCCTAAGGGTACAACGATCATTCTGTGAAAATTTCATAATTTTTGGAATTATTAATTTTTAATAATAAAATTACTCGAGGAAGTAATTAATTAATTAAAAATCAACTATAACTCAAAATTTAAAAATTTTAATTCCACATTATTCTCCTTGTTTTCTTGAATCCAGGGGTATTTTTATCTTATTTTTATCATTTTTCTATGTCTAGATATCATTTTTTGAAGTTAAATAGGATTATCTGGATTTATTTAATTTCCTTCTTAACCTTAATTCCACGTGGCGCTGACTGGATCATCGGATCTGTCGAACACCACGCGACGCCGTTTAATTGGCCAGGGGAGTCCATGCGGTAGCTGACGCGGCTTTGTTTCATATGGATGAAACAACGGAGCGATGAGATCATAGCTGTTCATTTCGGATACACAAAAATGGACGGCATCGCGTCGTCTCCCCCCGTCTGGTCTTTCCCGCAGGTTATCCGTGTTCTAGGCTTAATATCTTGGCCAAAACTTGATGAAACTTCATGAAATTTGTTTCAGAAGCTTCATCAAGAGGAAACGAACATATCCATACGGATCTTCATAGGTTTTGAAGTAGTTCACTTCACAAAGCATGAAACCCAAATGAGGTTAGGGTTGAGCAATCCATACCTTGGCCACAATGAGTCTAGCTCCAAATTGAAGGTTCTGGAAGTGTCGTGTAGTCCAGAGAAGGCTTTTCTGCAACTAAATTTGGACTCAAATCAAGTCTTCAAATGACTTTGATCATAGAGGGGCTCGGCTTAGGAGGAAATGGTCAAAGTCTGGTTTGGAGACTATGGGGATGCCTAATTTTGATTTGGATCATCTTCGTTTAGTCCCGAAATGGACTAGAGATGGCTAATTTGGAGATTCAAGGAGTTTGATTTCAAACTTCTTAAATATCCTATTTTTGGAGGTTTAGGTGCTTTCGGGTTTAACCAAATTGAGGTGGTGCACAGTGTATGGATGTTTATGGTTTCCTCTCCCTCCTCTTGAAGCTCTCGGGTTAGGCTTTGTTTATAGCCATGAATGGCTATAATAGGAGCTTGGCTTGGTCTGAACTTTATTTGGGGGAGTTGCTAACTTCCTCATCAATGTCTTGAGGGAGGTTTTTGTCTGTGGTAATGATGGATTGGCAATTTCCAAGCTTGACCATCATGAATTTAACAATGGTGAGGGAGGGTGATATCTCCTTGATTCTCCTATGGCTTCCTCCATTGCAAGGCTTGTGAGGTGAGCATGGCTGTCTAAGATTGTTCTCAATCAAGCCTTCCCCATATAATTCATTTGGTACCTCCCTTGTATCACTGAGAAGATGCCACTTAAGCATTCCTTCCCTCATTCCGATGTTTTAGCCATGATGGCTTTCAAATTTCCATGATGAGATCTTCATTTGATAAAATTGATTTGTTTCATCTCCATTGGGTTGAGAAGAGGTGTGTGATGGCTCAAAGAGGGCAAGTCATTCATCATTCAACATGTCATTTAAGGTTTCATAAGGGTATGACACATAAACCTTATTTTCTTTAATTTTTCAAAATCAGTATTTATGAGCTCATCCCATGAGGTAAGGGTGATCTAAGCTTCTCCTTTCTTCCATAGGTTAGGGTTTGAGGTGATTGATGACTCACCAAATGCTCTTTTAAGGTTTCATGAGGGAATGACACCTCACTTCACCTCATGATTAAAGCATCATCATATCTTTTAACCATGGTTAAGGTGACATGTCATGAGTCACCCAATGGATTAATTTATCCTTAATGAGTCTCATGGATTATGTGGAACCCATATGAGGTCATCATGATGTAATAAAAGGGCTTGGAATTTTTTAAAACCAATTATCATGTCATAATTGGTGTCATGGGTTAAATAGCCTTTTTATGGATTTTCTAATTATATTTCCATTTTTAATTAATTATGTCATTAATTAAAAATATTGGAAATAATATCATTAGCCAATAAATTAATCAAAATAATTTTGAAATTAATTATTTGATTAATTTTTATCTTTTTTGGTTCAAAATTGGTTATTTTGACCAAATTTGATAAATGTTGACTAGGATTGACCAATGTTAACCCTGGTTGACCCAAGTTGACCAATTCTAGTCCTAAGATGTCCAATGTAACCTTCTCAACCTTGTCATGGTTGATTTGGTCATGAGTCCATGGGTTTTGCCATTAAAGGTCTAAATTGGTCATGTTGACCAATTATAGAGTTAAAGTGAATCCAAAGGTTAATGTCGTGATTCTTGGATTAACTTTTGCTCATTTTGATCAATTTTGATTTGATCATGTCAATGTTTGTCTTTGAAGTCAATTTTGTGGTCAAGGGGGTATGAGCTAGCCATTTTGACCAATTTTAACCTTTTTAGGTCAAGGGTTGACCAATGGGGTTAATGTGATTGTCTTTGTGTTATGCATAGATTGTTTTTGACTAAATTTTTGTTATTTTAGTCAAAAACTGACTAATAGAGTCAATGCAATATTCTTTGTGCCATGGTTTAACCATTTTGACCTAATTTGTCTTTTAAGGTCATGAGGTGACCAATGAGGTCAATATAATGATGTCTAGGTCATAAGTTGACCATTTTTGTCTTGTTTGTGTCAAAAGTTGATTATTATTGGCCTATATTGATCATGATTGATCAATTTAGGTTCAGGGTTGACCTAAATAATTTATTTAACCTTGTCATGGTTAATTTAATTAAAGGGTTTTTAATCTGGGAAACCATACCTAGGTTTGACTAGGGTTGGAAATGTTTGGTCAATTTGATGTTGTCAAATGATCAAATAAGTCCTATTAGATCAATTAATGTCTGCATTGTCATTTTTAATAAGATGTCATTAGGTTTGTGTCAAAAAGACCTTGTCAGGGTTTCACCCTAGGTCTTGGAGTTTGTTGTCTCTTATTAAGTCTTTAGGAAGTCAATATGGGTAGACTTCCTTTCTTAATGTATTTGGTAAATGATCCTCATAAAAGTGAGGTCAACAAATGAGCCTCCAATATGTGTGGGATACTGTAAAATTATGATGCACATATTGGCATGACCAAAATGGTCTGGATATCGTATTTGCTAGAAAATGTCTTGTATTAATATTCAGAATTTAAAATGAATGACATAAAATGTCGAATGTCAACATGTTGATTTTGAGAAGGAATGCCATAATTTTCGTATCAAGAAAGGACGTACATCCGATAGCAAAGAAGGGAATGAATATCAAACTTTGATATGTCAAATTTCACAATGTTGATATGTCAGATGTCGATAACAATTATTGATATATCAAAAGTCAAAATGTCGATGTGTCAAATGTTAATAACTATTGTTGATACGTCAAATGTCGATGTGGAGTTATAGGAAAGACATAATTTCTGTGTCAAGAAAGGACTTACATCTGATAACTGAAGAGAGAAAATGGATGTCATGTTTCATTTCTCAGAATGTCAAATGTCGATGTCAAATTATAGGAATGTCATAACTTCCGTGTCAGGAAAGGACTTACATCCAATAACTGGAAAGAGAAAATGGATGTCATGTTCCATTTCTCAAAATGTCAAATGTCGATGTCAAGTTATAAGAATGTCATAACTTATCGTGTCAGGAAAGCACTTACATCCGATAACTGGAAAGAGAAAATGGATGTCATGTTCCATTTCTCAAAATGCCAAATGTCGATTTCGAGTTATAGGAACGCCATAACTTTCGTGTCAGGAAAGGACTTACATTTGATAATTGGAAAGAGAAAATGGATATCATGTTCCATTTCTTGAAATGTCAAATGTCAAATGTCGATGTCAAGTTATAGGAATGTCATAACTTTCGTGTCAGGAAAGGACTTACATCTGATAACTGAAAAGAGAAAATGGATGTCATGTTCCATTTCTCAAAATGTCAAATGTCGATGTCAAGTTATAGGAATGCCATAAATTTCGTGTCAGGAAAGGACTTACATCCGATAAGAGAAAATGGATGTCATGTTCCATTTCTCAAAATGTCAAATTTCGATGTCAAGTTATAGGAATGCCATAACTTTCGTGTCAGGAAAGGACTTACATCCGATAACTGGAAAGAGAATAGGTTGTCATATTCCATTTAAGGAGATCTTATTCTTTCTCAAAAGATGTCAATGTCAGTGTCTTGAAGAGAGTGAAAGGAAATTCACAAAGAAGAGTGTATCTGGTGGGCATTTGATCTTGTAGATCAAAGAATAAATCTTTTATTAATTATCTCAAGTTATTCATGTTGTCATTCAAAGGATTCATATTGGTGCTTTAGTACCTGCCGACACATCATAGACAACTGATCTACCTAAGAAAATACTCATTTTTATGTCTTATTTATGATTCAATTCTTAAGGATATTATGCTTTAATAAAAGGTATTTTCATGTTTTTGGATGTAGATGATTAAAAAGAGTCCAAGAAAGAAAAAGAAGGAAAAAGGAGCAAAAAGGAACAAAAATGGAGCATACGGAGCAAATTTTGGAATTATTGGCCTGGCGCCTAAGCGCCAGAGTCCGGCGCCAAAGCGCCAGTTCGATACAGACGCTGTTAAGTTTTTTTCGATGACTTTGGGCAGTTATTTTGACGGTGTTAAGCGGTTATTGGAGCTTCTAGAAGACTGAAAGGTACTTCTAATATATTGGACATGTGATACAATGTATTTGGACACAAGGAAACGGTCTTGATCGCAAAGAGGTGCGACCCAAAGTGAAGAGGTGTGAAAGACCTGGTCACGGAGTCCGGTGCCTAGGTGCCAGATCCCGGCGCCTAGGCGCGACGGTTACCTTTTAGAAGATACATTGAATTTGGACAAATTTTAAAGAGGTGTCTTAAGCAACCCCTGGTCAAATTCAGAGCTCTATAAATAGGAGCCCATTCTACAGAAAAAATCGCACCAAAACCCCCGCTCTTAGTACACATACCCATTTTAGCATATTCTCTCTCATCACGAGTTTTATTTAGTCTCTTCCATACTTAGGGTGCCACTTTATTTTGTATCTAGTGAGTTTATTTTGAGCGTTTATTGTGTGTAATTATTGTTGGAGTCTTTCATCATTGCTTTAGAGTCAGTAGAAGTCAGCGGAGCTCTTGAAGGAACACTTCAGATAAGTATTTGTACTTTGGTTCAAAGTTTTATAAATATGTTTTGTTGTGTTATTTTATTGAGTTCTGAGTAGTTGGTTATCTTTCTCCTTTCAACTATGAAAAGATTACAAATTAATTAAATTTTATAGTAGAATTAAATATAAAATATTTTAAAATATTGTGATGATATTAATACCTGATCTTAGTTTACTTTTTAAATTGGCCATTTAATTTGTTAAAACCTGTTGAAGAATTTTGAGACCTATCTGAAGATAAATTCTTAACTAGTAGATATCACATGAATCCTTAGGTGATCGCAGGCTATACGCGGATTGTTTAAGGTGAAGTGCAAATAAATAGGAAGATATTATTTATTGGGCGTAGAATTAATTCATTTTTAGAGTGACTGACTAAATTCTAATAATTTGGTTTATAGAAAGGTAACGGGTCACTGGTAGGGCCGACCATAGCCACCCTTGGACATCTAGTAGTGTGAGCCTAGATTAACCCATTCTACTAATAAAACATCATGAGCCTAACTATAGATTAGTCAATATTCTTTGCACCTGGACCAAAGGGTAAAGAATGGGAATGCTTCTATTTGGCACAATACTATAATCTTAATTTCCTACAAAAGATAATTAATCTATAATTCTTGGATTAGTTGAAAAAGGAGAAAGTCGTTTTTATACTTGCATAGAATTCTAATTACTGCTTATTTTAACTTACTGCTTACTGCTTCCTATATTTTAGCAAAAATTACTATTTGAATATAAAAAATAAAATAAAAAAAGAGTATATATAATTTGCATTAGAAAATTACAATATATTATTTGTATATTTTACTTTTTATTTCACTATCCCTGTGGGATCGATAACCAGGACTCCACTCGAGCCCTGTATTACTTTAACGATACGTATACTTGCGTTTAAAATTGTGACTTTTACAATAATTAAATCTAAATATAAAATTATAAAAGTAAACATCACATCAAGTTTTTGGCGCTATTTGCTGGAGGTTAAATCTTCTAAAAAGTGGTATCAAATTCTTGTATTTTAAAGCATATTTAAAGTAGCATTGCATCAAATTTTTGGCGCCGTTGCCGGGGATAGGATAAAATAAAAAGTAAAAAAAGTAAGAAAACATTAAAACAAAAATATTTTCTTTAAATTTTTATGCGTAGTTCTGGATCTGTAGGATTATTACCTTTTGATTCTGAATTAGAAAGAACAATTAAAAGAATTAAAAAAAAACAAAACAAATTTCAAAACATCAAAAAATGGCTAACTTACATAATAATAATCAAAATCCAATCGAAATTAATGAACAAAATATTTATAAACCATTAAGGGAATATGCAAACCCTACAGCTGATGAACTTCATGTTAGTATTCAAATTCCAGCTGTAGATGCTAATTCTTTTAAGCTTAAACCTTCTATTATTCAAATGGTTCAAAATAATCAATTTGGAGGAACACCTAATGAGGATCCAAATTTACACATTGCTAGTTTTTTAGAGCTTTGTGCTACCTTTAAATATAATAATGTTTCTGATGTTGCTATTAGGCTTAGACTCTTTCCTTTTTCCTTAAAAGATAAAGCAAAGATGTGGCTTAATTCATTAGCAACTTGTTCTATTAAAACATGGGCGGATATGGCACAAAGATTCCTTGTTAAATATTTTCCTCCTTCTAAAACTGCTAAATTGAGAAATGATATTACTTCATTTACGCAATTTGATGGGGAAACAATTTATGAACCTTGGGAAAGATTTAAAGAACTATTAAGAAAATGTCCTCATCATGCCTTACCAGATTGGTCAATTATTCAAACATTTTATAATGGACTTATTGGATCACTTAGATTTATTATTGATGCTGCTACTGGTGATTCTTTAATGGTTAAGACATTTGAAGAAGCCTACACCTTAATTGAAGAAATGGCTAACAACAATTTTCAATGGCCTTCTGAAAGGGTTAATCTTAAAAGAATGGTCAGTATTCATGATAATGAAGCATTTTCTATTTTAGCTTCACAAGTGGCTGCGATATCTAAGAATTTAGATAATTTTGCTATTAATATATCACATGTAAGTAATGATAATCCTGCAAATTCTGATGATTCTCAAACAATGGAAACTTTGCAAGCTATTGCTAGTAAAACTAATAATCCTTATTCTAATTATTATAATCCTAGTTGAAAAAATCATCCTAATTTTAATTGGAGTAATGGACATCAAACCAATCCAAATTGGAACAATCAAGGAAATTCAAACTATAGACCAACTTATCCTCCTGGTTTTAACAATCGGTAGAAAAAGTTGTCTGTAGAAGAATTGATCTTGCAACTAAGCAATCAGCTACAAAGTCAAAACACTGCTATTCGTAATATTGAGCATCAGATGGGTCAAATTGCTAATTTCAATAATTACAGACCTCAAGGAACACTGCCTAGCAATGTCAAAATTAATCCTAGAGGATCTGGAAAAGAACATGAATAAGCAAAAGCTGTACAACTTAGAAGTGGAAAGGAATTAAAAGAGAAAACACGGAATGAGATTGAAAAAGAGAAAGAAGTTGAAGAGATTGAAAAACCTAAAGATACCCTTTCTCCTAATAAAGATCATACTGTTATACCTATTGAAGTGGAAGTTGAAAGACCACCACCACCTTTTTCTCAAAGACTTAAACAGCAAATGCTTGACCATTAATTTTCCAAGTTCTTTGAAATTTTTAAGAAACTTACCATCAACATTCCTTTTGCTGAAACTTTGGTGCAAATGTCAAGAAATGAAAAATTTATGAAGGATATTTTAAGTAAGAAGAGAAAATTTGAAGATTATAAAACTGTTGCATTAAGTGAAGAATGTAGTGCAATAATTCAGAAGAAATTACCTCAGAAACTTAAAGATTCTGGAAGTTTCACTATACCATGTGCTATTGGAGAAAAAATCTGTGGAAAAGCCTTATGTGATTTAGGAGCTAGTATTAATCTCATGCCATTTTCAATCTTTTGTAGGTTAGATTTAGGAGAGATTTCTCCTACCACTGTAACTCTCCTGTTAGCTGGTCGATCCATCACTTATCCTAAAGGAGTTATAGAGGATGTTCTTATTAAGGTACATAAATTTATCTTCCCTGTAGATTTTATTGTTCTAGATATGGAAGAAGATAAAGAAATACCTATCATTTTAGGAAGACCTTTTCTAGCTACCGGTCGAGCTATGATTGATGTGCAAAAAGGAGAATTAACGATGAGAGTTAATGATCAAGAGATAACATTCAATGTTCTGAAATCAATGATGTATCCTGAAAAAGAAAAATGCTATCGGGTGGATATTTTTTATTATATGATTGAAAAGCATTACCAAGAAAGATGTAAGGTCATTTTTGATGATAAAGATAAAGAATCTATGTTATATGATTAGTCATTAAATGAAGAAAATTCATCTAAAGAAGCTCATTATATTCTTGAAAATTGTGAAATTTTAGACACAACTACAAATGCTATATTATTACCCTTAATTGAAAAAGCCCCTGAACTGGAATTAAAGATGTTACCTGCACATTTAAAGTATGCATTTCTTGGAGATTCATTAACTTTACCTGTAATTATACTTCAGAATTAAGCAAAGATCAAGAAGAAAAAATAATTAGAGTTCTGAAGAATTATAAGAAAGCTTTTGGTTGGACTATTGCAGATATAAAAGGAATAAGCCCTTCAATCTATATGCATAGGATTTTAATGTAAGAAAATTGTAAACCCACTATTGAACCTCAAAGAAGATTAAATCTAATTATGAAAGAGATTGTTAAGAAAGAGATTTTGAAATGGTTAGATGTTGGAATTATTTATCCTATTTCGGATAGCCAATGAGTAAGTCCTATTCATTGTGTTCCGAAGAAAGGAGGAGTAACTGTCATTGTTAATGAAAAGAATGAATTAATCCCAACAAGAAAAGTTACTGGATGGCGAATTTACATTGACTATCAAAAATTAAACTATGCCACTAGAAAGGATCATTTTCCTTTACCTTTCTTGGATCAAATGTTGGATAAACTTGCTGGACATTCATATTTCTATTTTCTGGATGGATATTTTGGTTATCATCAATTACCTGTTGCTCCTGAGGATCAAGAAAAGACAACTTTTACTAGTCCTTATGGAACATTTGCCTTTAGAAGAATGCATTTTGGTTTATACAATGCACCTGCAACTTTTCAAAGATGTATGATGTCAATATTTTGTGATTTGATTGATAAAGGAATTGAAGTATTCATGGACGATTTTTCAATTTTTGGAACTTCTTTTGAATCTTGCTTGGAAAATATAACAAAAATTGAGATGTGAAGAAACAAATTTAGTTCTAAACTGGGAAAAATGTCAATTTATGGTCACATAAGGCATTGTACTTGGACATAAAGTTTCACAAATAGCGATGGAAGTTGATCAAGCAAAAGTGAAAATTATTGTTCTACTGCAACCACCTACTACTGTTACTGATTCAAGAAGTTTTCTGGGTCATGCTGGATTTTATAGGAGATATATAAAGGATTTTTCTAAGATTGCTAAACCTCTTTGTCATTTATTGGAAAAAGAAGCTAAATTTGAATTTAAAGAAGATTGTCTGAATGCGTTCATTATTCTGAAAGAAAAGTTAATCACTGCACCTGATTGGAATAAACCTTTTGAATTAATGTGTGATGCAAGTGATTATGCAATCAGAGCTGTATTAGAACAAAAATATGAAAAGATTTTCAAAGTTGTATATTATGCTAGCAAAACTCTTAATGAAACTCAAATAAATTACACAACTACTGAAAAAGAGCTATTAGCAATAGTATATGCCTTTGATAAATTTAGACCATATCTTCTTGGAACAAAATGTATTGTGCATGTTGATCATTCTGCTTTAAGTATTTAACATCTAAAAAGGATGTTAAATCTAGATTGATCAGATGGGTTTTACTTTTGCAAGAATTTGATTTTGAAATTGTAAACAGAAGAGGGACTTACAACCAAATTGATGATCATTTATTAAGAATAAAAAATAATAATAAAAAGATTTATGAAGAAAATATAAATGAGAAATTTCCGGATGAGCAATTATATGTCATTCAAGGATTACAAATGACATGGTATGCAGATATAGTTAACTACTTGGTTAACAATATTTTACCATATGGGATGAATAGTAAATATATTAAGAAATTTAAGAATGATTAAAATCGTATATTTGGGAAGATCTTCATTTATTTAAATTAAGAAGAGATTCTGTGATTCGAAGATGTGTACCATACGAAGAAACTTTTGCAATTATTCAAAAATGTCACGATTCTGAACTTGGATGACACTTTGGAGTGGATAAAACTTCATTTAAAATTTTAAATTCTAGATTTTATTGGCCTACATTATTTAAAGATATTGGACATTATGTGAAAACTTGTGATCAATGTCAAAGAAGGGGAAGTATATCCAGAAAAGATGAAATTCCTCTAAACTTTATATTAGAAATCGAAATTTTCAATGTATGGGGTTTAGACTTTATGGGACCTTTCATACCATCATCTGGAAAGATTTATATTTTATTAGCAGTTGATTATGTTTCAAAGTGAATCGAAGCTATAGCTTTACCAAACTGTGATTCCAAAAGTGTTTTGAAATTTTTAAAGAAAATGATTTTTACAAGATTTGGAATGCCTAGGATAATTATCACAGATGGGGGAAGTCATTTCAGAAATATAAGAATTCAATCATCGCTGGAAAATTTTGGAATTAAGCATAGAATTGCAACTGCTTATCATCCTCAAACAAGTGGAATGGCTAAAGTATCAAACAGAGAAATTAAAAGAATATTGGAAAAGACTGTTAATTCTAAAAGGACTGACTGGGTTGATAGACTTGATTCTGCATTATGGGCTTATAGAACAGCTTATAAGACATTTATCGGAATGTCACCTTATCGTTTAATTTATGGTAAAAATTGTCACTTACTTGTTGAACTGGACCATAAAGCTTATTGGGCGATAAAGGAGTTCAATTATAATTTGAATACTGCAGGAGAAAAATGATTATTACAACTGAATGAAATGGAAGAGATTAGAAATGAGCCTTATGAAAATGCAAGAATTTATAAGGAAAGAATGAAGAAATTGCATGACAAAATGATTTCAAGGAAAATATTCGAGCCTGGACAAGAAGTTTTATTATTTAATGCTCGTTTAAAGCTTTTCCCTTGAAAATTAAAATCTAAATGGATGGGACCGTTTATAATTGAGAAAGTATACCCTTATGGAGCTGTAAATATTAAAGACCCCAAATCTGGAAAAATATTTAAAGTTAAGGGATTAAGACTGAAGCATTATATGGGAGAAATGAAATTAAATTACAAAGAGGCTTATGAACTGAGTCTACCCGATTAATTTAATTAATTAGGTCGGGCTGACGACGTTAAACCAAGCGCTTTGTGGGAGGTAACCCATATTTATTAGTTTGAGTTTTATTGTTTTAAGGTTATGCCTTAGTCTTGACTGAATTTGTATATAAGTTCTAGAAATAGAAGGGTAACAATTCTGTATTGGCTTAAGCTAAACATTTTCTTTAAGTATATAGAAATATGACTTGGACCACTCCATGACAAATGTGAGTAAAGAGGAGATCAAGTTAACCTTCGTTTGTGATTGTTTGTGATTTGAATTTTTTGTAATTGTGTTTGTGTGTTGATCATACTCGTTTGTTAGACCTATTTTTACGACCGAAACTTTGCAAAATTTGATGATAGGCGAATCGGAGTCGATCGAGGTTCCGGTGCCTAGGTGCCAAAATAACTGGTGTATCAATGATTCGGCGCCTAGCAGCCAGATTCCGACGCCTAAGCGCCGCGATTACAGATCGTGGAAAATTTGAATTTCTTCAGTTTTTCACACGAAATCTCTTTATTTATAGCCTATTTTTCATCCTCAATCCCGTAGACACACTAATTTCGACCAGAGCAATTCATTTTGCAGGAGTTAGGAAGGATTTGGAGGCCATGGATAGAGGAAATCATGAAAATGAGGTAAGAGACAAATCTTCTAAAGATCCTCATCCTTATTTTAATAGTTTTATTGTTGTAGTTTGGAGAAGATGTTTAGTCGAATGGATAAGGTTAAAGCGGAACTTCAAAGTATTGGTAATCGTCTTCATGAGATGTATCACCAATACGAACATTTGGAATGGCAAACCAAACTTTAATCTGATCACATAGCTGCCTATCATGATGCTCAAGTAGAAATGTAAGCGAAGAACAAGTGGATAGATGAAAAGACGGCTTTGGAATTTCCAAGGGCGTTAGTGTTCTATCCCTTCGGTCCTAGCGAACTTCATTGCGAAAGAGATGGAAATTGAAGATCGGTGTTAAATAGATTCTATATGTGTTTTAGGTGTGATCGAGTCTTGTTTTAATGTCTTGAATATCTTATGCGTGTATTTGCTTAAATTGTTCAATGTGTGTTGTTGGATTTGAATATTTGCTTTATTGTTGTTTGTGTTATTTATAAAACGATGAACCTTGATACAAGTCTTGTACTGAAGATTGTTGAATATGGAAGGGATATTAGGATTTTAAATTGAAGAATTTGGATACATTTATATGGATCGATACTTTCATTTTAAATTGATTGTCAAAATATTTGGAGGCTATAAAATGGATAAATACTCTCATAAGAGTAATTAGGAGTCAAATTTGATAAGATTTGGTGGAAAATATTTAATTTAAATCAAATTTTTGGAAAGGAGAGTCTGGCGCCTAGGCGTCGGTTCAGCCTGAACCTGAAAAATCAACTTCTTAACCCCCCCCATGTCATTTTTGACACCTAAGCTTTCTTCTCCATAGTATTTCGCAAAAATATCACCTAAAGATCCCATTTTGAGCCGGATTTTCAAGTTTTTGGGCTTGAAATCACCCGATTTCTTCATCTCGATGTCAGATCTACATTCTAAACTCATTCTTTTTTATTTTCACAGTGAATTTTGCTCTCATCTTGAAACACCAAAATTTTAAGAAAAATTTTGATTTTTTATGGTTAAATCCATGGGTGTTTAAGCTATTTCAAGTTTGAAAAGCTTAAATTAGTTTATTTTCCTAGATCTGTTGAATTTATTTTGCGTTTTTCTTTCATGTTTAGATGGCACCCAAATCTAAGCGAAAAAAGAGTGAGAAAACTTTGATCGTAGAAAGTTCGTCACTGCTGCTGCACACTTCCGATACAATGATTTTGCTACGACTCAGAAGTTTATCTCAGAGCGAAGTTTTTATAATCCTGGAGGAAGAATTGAGGAGACAATCATTGGACTCAACTGGCAACGATTTTGCTATTTCACTGTTGTTGTCATTATTCCGGTGGTTAGAGAATTTTATGTTAATTTCGTGGATGCAGAGGAATACGAGATTTTCGTTCGAGGAGTTGGAGTAGGATTCACTCCTGAATGCATCAACATTTTCTATGGCCTGCCGCCAAACATTGAGTGTTATTACTCAGGTTTATCTCCATCTGAGGAAGATTTGGACATGATCATTGCCTACCCGATCGATAATACTCGGAGCTCGGAAGACTCGGAATGGAAAAAGGGTAAATTTTTCATCTTCTAAGCTTAATGGTGTTTCCAAGGCATGGCACTACTTTATTTATGCTCGTCTCCTTCCATCCAATCGTCTGAGTGAAGTCACCAGAGATAGAGCTATTCTAAACTACTGCATTCAAGAGAAGAAGTCTATTGATGTAGGGAGCATTATTTATGATTCCGCAGAGAGCTCTTTGCTCCTTCTAGCACATCTATTGGACTTGGTTTTCCATCACTGATCTATTCTCTATGTCAAAGTGCTGGAGTAGTTGCTGAGCTTTCTGAGGAAAAGCTCAAGTAGACGAAGCCTATAGGAAGAGAAAGCGCAGCATTTATGATCGACTGCGAGGTAAGAGTTCTACTACACCTGCTGGTTCATTACCTACTTCAGGTAGAGCTTCTACTTCTAGACCATCAACTTCTGCTGAGCCATCATCTACATTTTGGGAAACCATGTATGATCAGTTCATAGAGCAGCAGCATGAGTTATTCTTAACTCATTGCAGAGTAGATACCATAGAGAAGAAGATTGATCACCTTTCTGAGTATACATGACCCACTTTTTTATGTTTGCAAATTATGTTAATAGCAACGGCACAAAAAACTTGATCCCCCTTTTTAATATATATATTTGATTTTATGATGGAATGTATAATGTGGATTCTACGCAAGTATACGTATCGTATCAAGTAATATAGGGCTCTAGTGGAGTCCTGGTTATCGATCCCATAGGGAAGTTTTAAAAGATTTGTAACAGCTAAATTTAAAGGATTTACTTACTAATATAGTATACTGAAATTTTGAATACGTAACTAAAGCGAACTAAAGTAAACTAATGCTTTAAATAAAGTTGATTTAAAGATTTCAGAAAAAGTATCCTTCTCCTTGTTTTTAGAAAATTAAGTGAATGATGAATTCAAATAGATTTTTTATTGTATTGTGACAAATAGGAGCATTCCTATTCTTTACCCTTTGGTCCAAGTACAAAGAATATTGACTAATCCTATGCTTGATTATCGAATCTGCGACTAGGTCGGGAGGATACTTGCTGCCACTTCGAGCTCCCATGTTCCCCTCACTCGAGGGCTAACATCTACACTTCGACTCTCAAACAATAGGACCAAATTGAATATTTTAGTACGTCACACTAAAATGTCGAATTCTACGCCCGATAAATAATATTTCCCTATTTATTTGCATCCTCCTTCCAAGGCTTTTGACTTCCCTGAATATTGGATGCAATCTTTACTATAGTTGATAATTCAACATATTTTAACAAATCAATGGGCCGGATTGAAAAGTAAATTCAGTTTTAAGTAAAAATTATCACAATTTATTTTAATTTATTAGGCACTTATATTTAATTTCATCAATTCACATAATTTCATAAACAAGGAGAAAGACTAAGAAAACTACTCAGAATGCATGGGAATTAAACAAAGCATGAATTTCATTTAAAGTTAACAACAATAAACAAAGATACTTATCTCGATTTCCTCCCTGACGGACTCCTTGAAGTTCTTTGACTTTTCCTTCTAGTACAACACACTTCTAAACTCACTAATTACACTTACTAAAACAAAAACTAGACACCAAGTAGACACTAAGACTCTCTAAAATTGACACACAGAAGACACTAAGACTCTCTAAAATTCGTCCTCTATTTATAGAGGTAGACAAAGGTCCAAGGGGTGCTTAAACACCTCTTCAAAAAGCGTCCAGGTTCAATGTATCTGGCATTTTGAACAGTCTTGCCGTCGGCGAGAAACGACCTGGCCATCGGCGGGGCTTTTAGAAGGTCTCCAAACCGCACGATCTCACCGTCGGCGGGCTCGGGCTCGCTGTCGGCGAGGTAGTTGCAAATCCTTCAAAAATTCTCCTCATGATCTCGCCGTCGGCGGGCTCGATCTCGCCGTCAGCGACTTAGTTCATTTTTCATGAATTTCTTCCTTTTTTGACCCAAATTCGCTCCATTTCATGTTTTTTGCTTTCATCACTTATAAATCTTCATTCCTGTAATAAAATAAAAAAATATCTTTCTTTAAAGTGCAATTTCATAAAAAATGAGTATGAATTTCTTAATATATTTTCTTGTGATCAATACACAAAGAAAGAGTGATTATGATTCTGAGTATTCAGAGTCTTTAGTAAGATTTATGAAGGGAGTGCATGATGTTCAGTTCCCTACTTGTCCCAGATTTTCACCCTATGTTGATCCTAAGGATATCGAGTTCTCTTTTGGTGATGATGATGATGAAGCTACAGACAGTGATTAGTAGCTTAACTTATCTCTAGAGATTATTGATTCTGTTTTTAGTGTGTTTTCTTATTTCTTGTGTTGTTTATTATGATGTTATTTGTTAGAGTTGTTGTGAAATTTTTTTTTAATGTTTAAATTGTTTCTTAGCTTATCTGATGTATGTTTAAGACTGAGATGTGAATGAATTTCCATAAAAGTTTATTTCTGTTTTAACCTATTGTTTAGTGTTCATGAATAGTTAGTAAATTTGCATGTTTAAAAAAAATTTAAAAAAAGATTTATTTTTAGAAATTAACTCCTGCTCTGCAAAAATTTTCTATATATGCTTAATCATTTCTGTTATATTCATATTGAAGCATGTGTAGAAGTAGAAGTTAGTTTTTCCTTACTACATCATTGTTATACTTAGATTAATTCCTATTTATATCTTTCTCTCATGTTTTAGAAAATTTCATATTTCATATTTATACTAAAGCTGAAGTTTAGGGGAGGGAAAAATATCTATCAAATTTTAATATTATTTGTCCTTAAATAGCTAATATTTTCTTTAAAAATATATTAACATAACATAAGGAATGAAAAATTTGTTTAAGATTACCTAAATTTTTGAATTTATAAATAATTTAGTAAACTTAACTAAAATTTCAAAAAATTTGGTTGATTTTAAGAATAGAATTATTTAGTTTAAGGAATAATAAGATGAAAATTTTTCTATTTATAGTAAAGAGAATTGTGTTTTTGAAATACTAAGGAATCAAGATTATTGCTTGAAAAAGAAAAGATTGAAATATTTTTTAAAAATAATAAATTATTAATGTCATATTTATTAAGTAAGAATGTATAAGTTCTTGAAAATAAGTTAAGGATAGTGAAGCTCAAAATCATTAACAGGCTATCCAAAAATACTAATCCTCACTTAAAAAAAACGGATTGAAAAACAATCCAAAAAAAAAGAAGAAGTGAGGAGAAGCTTGAGGAAATGCCTAATCAAAATTTGGCTTCACTTGAATTATCTTATAGGAAGAAAACTGATTACATTTTTAACTTAATTTCTATGTACGTGTATTTTTACTAGAAAAATATTTCATGAAAATCTTTTTTTCTTGCAAATATTCTATGTGACATTGATATGATAAACTACAATTATTCTTGAAATAAATGAAAAATTGTAAGTCTTATAGTTTGGTGGTTAAATATTCTTAAATGCTTAAAATTAAACTTAATTAGTGAAATTTGGTTAATGGCTTGCTAAAGCATTTATAAAACCAAGAATTGTAAGGAATCTTAAATATTTTAACTTCATTCCAAATGTTATCTATTTTATGTAATTAAAAGGGTTACTTGAGGACAAGTAACGTTTAAGTTTGGGGGAATTTGATCTACCTAAGAAATACCCATTTTTATGCCTTATTTATGATTCAATTTTTAAGGATATTATGCTTTAATGAAAGGTATTTTCATGTTTTTGGATGTAGATGATTAAAAAGAGTCCAAGAAAGAAAAAGAAGGAAAAAAGACCAAAAAGGAGCAAAAATGGAGCTTACGGAGAAAATTTTGGAATTATTGGCCTGGCGCCTATGCGCCAGAATCCGGCGCCTATGCGCCAGTTCGATACAGACGCTGTTAAGTTTTTTTTATGACTTTGGGCAGTTATTTTGACGGTGTTAAGTGATTATTGGAGCTTCTAGAATGCTGGAAGTTACTACTAATATATAGGACATGTGATACAATGTATTTAGACACAAGGAAACGGTCTGGATCGCGAAGAGGCGCGACCCAAAGTAAAGAGGTGCAAAAGACCTGGTCATGGAGTCCGGCGCCTAGGCGCCAGATCCCGGCTCCTAGGCGCGACGGTTACCTTCTAAAAGATACATTGAATTTGGACGAATTTTGAAGAGGTGCCATAAGCAACCCCTGACCAAATTCAGAGCTCTATAAATAGGAGCCCATTCTACAGAGAAAATCGCACCAAACCCCCCCCCCCTCTTAGTACACATACCCATTTTAGCATATTCTCTCTCATCTCTAGTTTTATTTAGTCACTTCCATACTTAGGGTGTCACTTTATTTTGTATCTAGTGAGTTTATTTTAAGTGTTTATTGTGTGTAATTGTTGTTGGAGTCTTTCATCATTGCTTTGGAGTCAGTAGAACTCAACGGAGCTCTTGAAGGAACACTTCAAATAAGTATTTGTACTTTGGTTCAAAGTTTTATAAATATGTTTTGTTGTGTTATTTTAATGAGTTCTGAGTAATTAGTTATCTTTCTTCTTTCAACTATGAAAAGATTATAAATTATTTAAATTTCGTAGGAGAATTAAATATAAAATATTTTAAAATATTGTGATGATATTAATACCTGATCTTAGTTTACTTTTTAAATTGGCCATTTAATTTGTTAAAACCTGTTGAAGAATTTTGAGACATATCCAGAGATAAATTCTTAACTAGTAGATATCACATGAATCCTTAGGTGATCGCAGGCTATACGCAGATTTTTTAAGGTGAAGTGCAAATAAATAGGAAGATATTATTTATTGGGTGTAGAATTAATTAGTTTTTAGAGTGACAGACTAAATTCTAATGATTTGGTTTATTGAAAGGTAACGGGTCACTGGTAGGGCCGACCATAGCCACCCTTGGACATCTACTAGTGTGAGCCTAGATTAACCCATTCTACTAATAAAACATCTTGAGCCTAACTATAGATTAGTCAATGTTCACCTGGACTAAAGGGTAAAGAATAGGAATGCTTCTATTTGGCACAATACTATAATCTTAATTCTCTACAAAAGATAATTAATCTATAATTCTTGGATTAGTTGAAAAAGGAGAAAGTCGTTTTTATACTTGCATAGAATTTTAATTACTGCTTATTTTAATTTATTGCTTACTACTTCCTTTATTTAAGCAAAAATTACTATTTGAATATTAAAAAAAAAAGAGTATACATAATTTGCATAAGAAAATTTCAAAATATTATTTATATATTTTACTTTTTATTTCACTATCCATGTGGAATCGATAATCAGGACTCCACTAGAGCCCTGTATTACTTTAACGATACATATACTTGCATTTAAAATTGTGACTTTTACAATAATTAAATCTAAATATAAAATTATAAAAGTAAACATCACATCAAGTTTTTGGCGCTATTTGGTGGAGGTTAAATCTTCTAAAAAGTGGTATCAAATTCTTGTATTTTAAAGCATATTTAAAGTCGCATCGCATCAACAACGAGGAATGTTTTCTAACATTTCATTTTATAATTTACATTGCAAACAAAAGTTAACGGTACATATTGTTGAGAACAAAGTTAACAGTACATGTATGTACATATATTATATAGCATGCACGCCACAAACTGTCAATACATCTTATGTCAGAAGTTTTCATGTCATCATTCGTCGTCATTATAGCCTTGGGTATTATTAGACCATCCATAAACATCTAACACTCCAAGACATTATCTGTCACATATGTCTCAGGTTTTTAGACATTCACGGGGTCGTACTTCTAAAAGCTTCAACCCTTTGAGCTCTAGAATGGCTTGATATCTGATGGGTCGTTCATCTGGTCGCATAAATGCAAAGTAATCGAGATGCGAGGCCTATCGACACTAGGGATACAATGTTTTACCATGTCTGCACCGTTCCCTTGGAATAAAAGAACTGACCCTCGTGAAGGACACGACAAGTTCCTGCAAGTTCTCCTGGCCCAAGGATCTGTATCTCTCTTCCAAAAGTGATGGAACATCGATTCATCAAGGATATTGTGCAAAACATTCTCTCAAAATCGTGGTTGTCAATATGAGGTGGGATGCAATCCCCCTTGTCATATATGTTGACAATGTAACTATCTGGGATACAGCTTATCGGCATGACCCCCAGGTGACGAGATGTCTAATGATCTGAATAATTACGGTAAGCAGTGGATCTACCTGTTCATGTCGTAAAATTTCAGGAGGATTTCTCTCTCTCTTTTGGATAATTGTAACAACATCCATATTTGATTGTCAACCTGCCCTTACCACGTATCCATTTGCTTGGCTCGGAATAGGTTCTTCTTTTAAGATGTTCGGCCCGACCTGAGTCTCGAGCTCTCATTATATTTTCGATGATGGATGTCTGCTCATCTTCATTAAATATCCTAGTGAATAACTTAATACCTTCAAGGATATTGATCGTTTGTCCATTGATATGCTTGAATTATTTGAAGGATTGTCATATAATAGCCCAAATTCATCATATTTCCTCTTCGGATATGTCCCTTCTATTGATTTCTGTCTCTAGCACTGTCAAATCCAGAGCAGATATGTATGGAATTGGGGTGAATGTAGTTCTTTCAATCCGGTCTTCTTTCTCTGGATCCAAGTCTGGTGTCTCCAGAACAGGATAAGTTTCATCGAGTGGAGTTTCAAGGATAGAAAATTTAGACTTGTCAATGTCGTCTTCCCTATGCTTTATGTCTTGTAATTGTCGTTCTTCTTGTTGCTTCATTCTTTTGTTTTGATTTCGTCTTTGTGAACGTGTTAGTCTGTTGTTAGCTTGTTAATTCTGGCTGCGGATGCTTTCACCATCCTTTGTGCTGCGGATATAGCCACAGATTTCAGTTTTCGAATTTCAAGTTTTTGTTTCTGATTAACAAGTTCAGGTTCATCCATGGTTGTATCTGGTTGTCGGAGTTTAAACTCCAGTACTGGTGATTTCTCCTTAATTTTGTCTCTGTCAACGAGGTATAGCAATGATTTATCATATAGCAGATCGATCTCTACTAGATTGAATCAAAATGGATCCTTGCTCCTTTTTCAATGTGTCGGCGGTCCAAGGCCAGAGTCGTACCACTTTGAAAAGTGAAAAGAAGCTTATTGTCAGACATTTTTCTGCAAATGACAGAATAATGTGGCATGTCAGACTAAGTTTCATTTTCAAAATTTAAAATTTTTCAATTTTGAGAGATTATGCTCACAAGTGTATACTTAATAAGCAAGACGAAAATTTCAAAAGACAAATTTAAATTTGCACTAATAGGGCAAAAGAAAATTTTATTATTTTCCCATTTCATAAAAAATTCATTGTTTTATGTCGCATAATATTTCTTTAAGAAACGCCCATTGATTGAGGTCAGGATTCTTTCTCCGTGACAATCTACCAACTAGTAAGATCCTCCCGAATATTTCTTTTCAATTACATATGGGCCCTCCCATATTGGTTCGAATTTTCCTCGTATATTTCGATGAGTGAGGATAGGTCTTCAGAAAACTGGAACTAGTTCACCAACACGAAATGACCTGGGACGAACCAATTTGTCATGGGCTCGTATCATTTTTGCTTGATATAATTCAAGATTTTGTTAAGCTTGCAAATGCTTGCCTTCCAAGCTCTCAAGTATTTCAAGTAGTAATTTGACATTTTCTTCTTTAGTGATTTTATTTGTGATAGCAACTCGAAGAGAAAGAATTTGTACTTCAAGTGCCAAAATGGTCTCAGAACCATATACCAAAGCAAACAGTGTTGACTGTGTCAGTGTTCAATATGTAGTCCTATCAGCCCACAAAGCTTCTGTCAATTTTTCATGCCACTGTCTCGGGATGCTAGTTAAATTCTTTTTCAGAATTTGTACAAATGTTTTGTTGAAAGCTTCAGCTAAGCCATTGGCCTTTGGATAGTAGATTGTGGAGTATCTCCAATCTATCCCATGTCTTTAAACAAAATTGTTCATTTTTGTATTTTTGAAAGCTAGTCTGTTATCTGATATGATCCTTCAAGGAATTCCAAATCTATAGACAATATGGGTTTTGAAGAAGTGGAGAACCTGCTCCGCTTTAACTTCTCTAAGTGGTGATGCTTCTGCCCATTTAGAGAAGTAGTCAGTGGCCGCTAGTATAAAATGATGGCCTTTAGACGATGGAGGGTCTATAGGGCCCACTATGTCTGTACCCCAACACTCAAATGGCCAGAATGCAATAGTCGGGTGCAATACATTTGGTGGTTGATGTAAAACCACTCCATGTACTTGACATTGATGACACTTCTTTGCAATTTCAAGGCAGTCAGTCATCATTGTTGGCCAATAATATCCCATTACTTTTATTTTCATTTTCATTTTAGGTCCAGATTGGTGTGCACCACACAGATTTGAATGAACTTCTTTAATGAATTCTTAAGCTTCTGCTCAGTTTAAGCATCTTAGCCACATCTGGTTTATAAAGAATATCATTCACCAAGGCATATGACAATGCTCTTTAATTAATTTGGTTTGCAATGGAATTATTCTTGGGTAACCTTCTAGTTTGTAAATATTGGACAATTGGTTGTCGCCAATCATCCTTTTCCTCATTATTTATTGTCATTATTATGCTGTCATCGAGTTTATCCAGATTATTTGTGTCGACCTGGGAAAGAACTTTTCATCCTTTATAAAAATTATAATGTCGTCCTCTTCAGGACAAGCAAATTCTTTTGCAAGTTTTACAAGGGCATCTGCTAAAGAATTTTCTCATCCATGAATTAAGAAGAAAGTCACATCAATAATTTTCTGAAGTATCTTCAGAGTGTAATGGAAATATTGTTCCAATCGAGGTTTCGAAGTTTTGTACGTGCATGCAATCTGATTAATAATCAATTGAGAATCTCTGTAAATGTCAATGGCTTTTATTTTCATGAGTATTGTCAATTCTATACCGGTAATGAGCGCTCATATTCAGCCTCATTATTGGTGCATGGTTCAGTTAAATGATAGGAGAATGGCATCATTGCTCTGTCTAGGGTAACAAAAATTTATCCTACCTCGGCTTTGTCTAGTATAATTGTTTGTTTATTCTTATCTATTCGACCAGATGATTCTCCATCGAAGTATAATTCTGTTGACCTCACTTTTGGTTGAGGTCTAGTCTCTCTTTAGATTGCCTAGGGTCTAGCCATAAGACTTCCTAGTGACTTTTCTTACAAGACTAGCAATGGAACTCACCACATAGAAATTCTACATACCCTTTGCTTCACCTGGAATTTTCATATGCTTAAGGACTGACCTCCAGCTTTTAGGTGGAAGAAACCAAGCATAAGGAAACCCAGGGGAAATTCCCATAGGATGAGCTAAGCCTTAGAACTAACCCTGGGAGGTCTGGAGCTCACACCTACACCAACACCTTACACTTACAATCCCAAACTAAACACAATTTCCACCTAAACCTGGATCCCCTAACCCTTTAGAAACTCATGTGGTTGGTCCAACCAACCCTCAGCCTATGGCTAAGGTGGTCAGAACCAACACATAGAGGACCAAAAGAAGGTTTCCCTTGGTTCATGGCTCAGCTAGAATTGTCCTATTCTTCCAGTTTTAAAGCCCCTCAATTTTTCCAAAATTTCAATTTTTCCAAAATTTCAATTTTTGATCCCTTGCCCCTAAATTCATCCTAAATGACCAAATTACCCCCCCCCCCCCAAATATCCCAAAATTCCAAAATTACCCAAAATTATCCAAACACCTCAAAATCATTTCAAAATGATTCCCACCATTCAAATTACCCAAATTTATCAAAATTTGCAAAATAGCCACGAAATCCCAAAAATTACCAAAACAGCCGCCTTAGCCCAAAATTCCAAAAATTCCCAATTTCATTTTGATCAACTACCACTTGACCCAATTTTGCCAATTCAAACCACTTTAGCCAAAAAAAGACCCAACTTGACTCATTTAACGCAAAAGAGCCCAATTTCAACCCAATACCAACCCAATTGACCCCAATCTTGCCAAAACTCAAATCCAAACCAAAATTCAATATTCCCAACACCAATCTAAACCAAATCCAAGTTCAATTGAACCCACATTCAAGCCCAATTTGAACCCAAACCCAAAAAATACTTAAATTGACCCAATTGACCCAAAGCTCCCAAACTGAGCCCAATGTCAGCCCATTCTCCCCCAATTAATGTTGGAAACTCTTCATAACAGTCCCTTGGACCAAATACAACATTCAATTGCCCCCAATTTGAGCTCAAGTCTCACCCACACCCACCTAAACCATTTTTTTCAATTTTTGGCCTAAACATGCCATATGATCAAACTCCACCAAATTGATTGTCCTAACCCTCAAATCTCCACCAAATTAATGTTGAAAACTCTTCATGACATCTTCCTTGACATTTTGAAACAATCAAGTAGACCCTAGTCCAACTCTAGCCCAACCTAGACTCAAGCTAACCCAAAGGTCCACAAATTGACGAAAAAATACAAAGTCTCAGCAAATCAAACTCCCAAATGAACTTTAAATCACTCCAAACTTTTCTAAACCACTCATGACAATCACATGCACAATATTGCTCAACCAAATTGACCTAACTCAAACCCAAACCCAAGTTAGCCCAACTTGGACCCAAATGGACCAAATTGGATCCATGACCAAATGTGACCAAATTAAACTAAATGTGGCTAAATTAGCCTCGCCATAGCTAGACTAGGTCCTCTAGGATTAACCCAAACCCACCTAAACCCAAGCTGGGTGAGCCATGGACAAATGGACTCATAATTTAAGGTATTTGTATCCTTAATTTATTAAGCCAAGGTGATCTTTCCCAAACCCGTCTCCCATCCCAGTTAAATGCCTGGCTCACTGTCTCACTGACCTCACCTGACCCATGGCCAGCTTCACCGTCCTTGTCGGCCGGCCTAGTCACCGGAGGAGCCTAAACCTGAGAGCCACCTCAAGCCAAATCACACCCAAACTCACCTCCTGATGTGGAAATCTCCCCTTGGACAGTTGCATCGTTAAGCTCTCCACCTCAGCAGCCTTTTCCACCCATAGCCACCCCTTGAAGCTCCCTCTTCGGCTATAAAAGCCTCCCTTCACGGCCAAAAGAGGAGTGTTGCAAAAATCTTAAGGAAACTCTGCCAAACTGCTCTCTGAGCTTCCCTGAGACCTCCTCAGTGCAACCTAACCCTTTTTGGGCCATCTCTCCCACTACCAGAGCTCAATTTTTGAGCTCAACTTGGCCGGAAAACAGAACACTTCCAATTGCTTTCCCCCATAACCTCAAGCTCTAAACTAACTTTCTCCTCACCATCCCCTGACTAAACGAGGAAGATCCCCAAATAAATTCCCCCACCATAGAGCCTCCACACTAGACTTTGATCAGCACCCAAAATCGAGCTTGGTGGAAGTCTAGCCTAGGCATTTCACCACACCATAGAGTTTCATCCTTAGCTTCTTTAGACCTCCATGAAGGTGTAGAGCTCCTCTGATTGAAGCTACACTTCTCAGAGCTAAGGTATAACCTCTCCACTGTCCCGAGCTCTTTTTTATTATTCATGCTTGTTGGGTTGATTTCATACAATGTTAGCCATATGGATAGCTTCACCTTGGCTAGATGAACATTTAGAAACAAACCCAAGGTCATTTGGTGGAGTATAGCTTGAGATCTTAAGCTTGGGAGGTGGACGGCTCTAGAGATGAACCAGACGAAGATGAAGACTCTCCGCCATTTGATCGTGCGTGTAACTCTTGGACGGTCCAGATGAAGCCGGACAGTGCTTCAATACACAAAGCGCAAGCCCAGTCAGCGCACACGTGGATGGCGGCGTCAAATGGGAGCACGCATCGTAGCCTTTAGGAGCTGTCACATGATTTCGTGGCGCCGCGTGTTTAAGTAGGAAAATAGGGATTTATTTAAATCAAAAAATGTCCCCTAACTTCAAAAATCCATAACTTAGTGTAGAAAAATCACAAAAATAAAATAAAAAAATCTTAGTGTTCAGTGAACATAAGAGAACAGTGTGGAAATGTTTGTTTGGTCATTTGATGCATGTTTGATTTTTAATCAGTTAAATACTATTTTGAGTATTTTAATTCTCCATGCACTTACACATTTCACCATGGCTTGATATTTTGGCATGTTGTTGCCTCTGTCATGGGGGATCTTCCCTAATTTTTCCAAAGTCGGAAGAGATCTCTAGAACGAGTTCTCTATTTTTTAAGTTTATGTCTATCATTTGAATATTTTACTCATGATAATTAGCATGTTGACCATAAAAATGTAGGAAAATTATGGAAGATTCCCTGTGACCAGAGGACCCTATGATAAAATTTTCATGGCCTAAAACATTCAAAATGACCCTAATTATTATGTCAACCTAAAACTAAATTTTAATTAATTTGAACAAACTAAAAATCAAAATTACACAAAAATCACTCTCCACTACACCTTAGGTATCAGAGGACTCCACATAAAAATTTCAAGACTTTTGGAGTTCATTTGGTTACCCAAATGAATTTTCCAAGCTAATTATCAATTTTGGCACTTAAATGATTTTTAATAATTAAAATACAACTCAAAAAATTATAAAAATGGATTTGGGAGTTCTCTGTGATCAGAGAAATTTTCTTAAAATAAAATCACAATTAAGGTAAAATTTTCATTTTTAACCACCTTTTAAATATTTAAATAATTAAGAAATAATAATAAAATCATCAAAATATTAAAAAACATCAAATTGTCACTTTTGGTCTCCTAACCACTTAGGGATCAGCCACATAATTTTCCTAAGTCTCTAAATCAAAATATAAATTTTCAAAGCTTAAAGTATCCATTTAAACATTAAAAAAATGAATTTTCTTAACTTTCCACAAAAATAATTCTAATAATTTACAGAAAAATCAGAAAAATATAAGATATATTTTCATGGGTTCCCTAACCCTAGGGAGATTTAAGAATAATATAAAACTCAAATTTCACTCTTTAAAATATTTTATAATGAATAAACACTCCAAAATTTAAGATAATTTTAGTAAAATAATTAAAATCCAAAAATCATGAAATTTGGTCTAAATGATCCTCCGATCTAGGGCTACCTACAGTAAAAATTTTCAAGGATTTGGATATTCCTTGGTCAAGTTATTGAATTTTAATTAAAAATCATCATTTTTACATTAAAATAAATATATAAATAAAATTAAAGCCAGAAAAATCACATTTTCTCCTCTGGTGCCTTAATTGACCCATGAGTGAACTTGGATAAAATTTCAAAGTCACTTGCATTAGATTTAATGAATTATGAAGTGATAAGTCCCGAGGGGCAAAATGGTAATTCTAGGATTTAAGCCCTAATTGAATCTTTTGGCTTAATTCAAAGAAAAATGGGTAATTCATGATCCTAGTTAGTATTCAAATGATTCCAACATTAAGGGATGAATGGTAGAAACCCACTTCACTGTTGTCACATTCAAATTAAACTCACAATTTCTTCAATTATCCAATATTAGAAGAAAAATCAAATTAAAGGTCCTTAGGGATAAGGGTATGAATTTGGAAGTCAATAAATTTATCAATCTAAATACCCTTAATGGATGATCAAAATCCAACCTGATCTTTAGGAAAGAATTACCTTCACATGAAATTAATCTTCAAAATTAACAATCTTACCCACTAAAACCTTAAGGGCTTGATAGTGACCTAGGTCAAATCAGCTTTGACTAATGAGGTTTAGAAAACTAAATTAAAATTCCAACCATTTCAAACACTACAAGCCTAAATCAAAATCAAAAATAGGTTAAATCCTTTAATGACATCTCCCTAGGCGCCACAGTTACAATCTAGAAGATTCATTGAATGAGGCCGAATTTTGAAGAGATGTCTAAAGCAATCCCTGGTTATTTTCGAAGCTCTATAAATATAGATCATTTCTATAGCAAAAGAGCCCCCCGTTTTAAATCATTTTTCTTAGAGTGTGTCATTTGAGAGTATTTTGGGGAGTCATTTTATTGTTTCTTCTTCATTTTATTGAAGAGTGTGTTAGAGTTTGTGAGTGTGATCGTTGTTCTTGAAGTTTGGAGTCTTGTATTTTGCGTTGGAGTCAGTAGGAGTCAAAGGATCACTTGAAGGAACATTCAGATAAGTCTTTGTAACTTGGCTCTTAAGTATTGTACTTTGAATTTGAGTTTTATAAATATGTTTTGTTGTGTGAATTCAATGTATTCTGAGTAGATTTCCTTACTTTCTCCTTTCAAATATGAAAAGATATTTGAAGAAAAATTAATTTCGTTAGAGAACTTTACTTTTTATTAACAAAACATTGCAATAATATCCATTCCGGATCTTTATTTATTTTTCAAACTAGCCATTTATTTTGTTAAAATCTGTTGAGGAATTCTGAGACCTTCCCGGAGATGAATTCCTAAGTAGTAGATATCATATGAATCTTCGAATGGTAAGAGTGTATTGTTCGAGGGGAAGTGCAAATAAATTGGGAGATTTTATTTATTGGACATAGAATTGATTGATTTTTAGAGTGACAGACTAAATTCTAACAGTTTGGTTTATAGAAAGGGAACGGGTCACTAGTAGGGCCAATCATAGCTACCCTTAGACATCTAGAAGTGTGAGCCGAGATTAACCTATTACTACTAATAACACATCCTGAACCGATCTATAGATTAGCCGATGTTCTTTAAGTCTTGTTAGATGGTAAAGAAACATAATTGCTTCTATTTGGCGCAATACCACACTTTAAAGTTCTCAAACGATTGAAAGCTTCTGATAAATCTTGAATTAATTGAATGGAGAAAGTCTTTTTCTATACTTGAATTAATCATTACATTGCTTTACTTTTATTTGTATAAATTAGAACTTTAGAAATTTTTTTAATTCCTGAAAGAAGTAGAATGTATATATTTATATTAGTAATTTGAATTTTAAAAAGCTTCCAATTACCTTCTTGTGGGTTTGATACTGGGGTTTTTCACATAAAAATCCTATATTACTTGAAACGATACATTTACTTGCATAGTACCTCTAGTGTGCAAATTATTTTCTAAAATTTACAATATTTTGATTTTATATACTAGCCCCTTGAATATAAATTGGACCAAATTTTGGCATTTTAATGAATGATATTTTATTGCATAGTTGTGGGTCGGGTCACACGGCGCCACACAATCATAGGCAGCTCTGAACGACCACACGGCGTGCTCCCATTCGACGTTGCCTTTTGACTTAGCATGAGCTTTATGCTCCATCCTCCCATCTAGCGCAATCCTATACGTCCAAGTCATACACGTGTGTCGACCATCAATTGAAATTTGTCAGTCGTCAGAATGGAAATCCCGTTGCCCACTTTAAAATATGTTTAATTTAGCGCGCGCACGAGCGCACACACACACACATAGAAAATATTGCTTTTTTTTAGGGTTTATGTCATGATGGACGACAACCTCGAGATCCTATAAAGAGTTAAGGCTTAGATTGTACAATATGATTGTGCAAAGACCTAAAGATAAGGTGATGATTTATGTCGCGCCAGACAAATAACCTCGAAGTCCTATGGCTTTGTTGTTTATTTCAAAGGAAATTTTAGTTAATGTAGATTCGTTTTGCTGTTCAAGATTGTCGTGTTGCCCACAGTGTTTGCTCCAAGTTCCTCGTTGTAGCAGGTTTCAGTTTAAACAAGTGTCAAATTGAAGAGGTTGAGAGAAGTGTCGGGTTCAAGAAATGTTTAAATTGAGATGTCTTAATGTCTTATTAGGGGACAAACATTAAAGTTGATTATAGCGACACTGGTTAGGATCTTAGAGTGCCCTCATTTCGGCACCACTATTTTCTTTAGATTCACTTAGTTCAGATGAATTTACTGAATTTAAATCAATGAATTTGCCGAATTCAAATCAATGAATTCTGTATGTTCATTCAGACCGTGGGAAATCTCGTTAGCAACTGTAGGTTGCCTCCTCCGAGGTGTTCCCGATCATGCAAAGGGGTGTATTAATTTAGTTATATTTTGAAAAAGATTTTTTTTGTTTATGATTAAATTTTAAGTTGTCATATCTTTTTGTTGTGGTTGTTAATTTTGTTGTTTAGCAGTTTATCACAAGTATAGCATGCAGGAAAAAGTAAAGCAATTAAATAAAATAGTATAAATTGCAATAAACATAAATGCGTACCTGGTAGTCTTCAAGTGCATCTGCTGAAATTTTAGCATCACAAATAAATATTAAAGTGGAAATTAAAGTTCGACGATTTAAGTTTAGTGAGGGAACCTATTTCATAACTTGGTGGGTTCCTAAGGTATGTTAAGAATGATTTTCTTGATCAAAGAACAACGAAATCTAATTGTTCTTCTAAAACATCCCATTAGATTAAGGAAGTGCTCGGGTCATCACCCTGAACATCTTTCTCAAAGCTTTTGGGACCATTTAGAGTTCATTTGGTTTCATTGTTTGGTTCAATTAACCATTCATGTTCAATTAGAGTTTATTAATGATGTTTTAACCCTTGCTCGATGAACTTAGATGTTTTAATCATCTCTTGAGTGGGGTAACATTCATTTGACATTTCATTTAGGAATTATGTGAGTGAAAGCCTTTAGGGGCAAGCTCGATTATTGGTGGACTTGGCCATTTGGATTAAAGTTCAGCTAGTAGTGTTTTAAAATGTTTCAAATTAATTATATTGTCTTTTATAAACGTCATTAAGCCATTTTGATTCAGCCTAAGTTCACTATTAAGCCCTTAAGACTTAATGGATAAATTTGCATATTCTGAAAATGTTATGTTAAATATTATTTTAATTCTTATCAAAATTTTGAATTATCATTAACCATTAGAATAGGGGTCCCAAATCATGAGTTATGATTTTTTTAAAAAAAACCTTACGATCATTTTAATTTAATTAACTTTCAAATTTAGAGAATTAGGGAAATTACAATTTTGTCCTTATGGAGGAAATGGAGAGGTTGGTTTCTATCTTTTATTCCTTTATATTTCAATCATCTAATCATGTCAATTTATGATCATTAATTACCCATTTACCCTTAGATTAGGCCTAAATTTTAATTAAGGTTTAACTCTCATAATTACCATTTTGCCCTTTTAGGCTTATTACTTCATAATTCTTTAAATATAATTCAAATGACTTTGAAATTTTTTACGTTACCCCACTCATGGGTCAATTAAAATATTAGAGGAGAAAATATAACTTTCTAGTCTTTAGTTTATTTTTATACTTATTTTTAATGCAAAATAGGGATTTTCAAAGTAAATTCAATAACTTAGCTAATATTAACTATCTGTCCTTAGGAAGATTATGAGAGCTTCACCTAGGTCAGAAGATCACTTGGATAAAATTTCATGATTTCTTGAGTTTTGATTTAATTATTAGATATATTTGTTGTTTTTTAGCATTAATTAAATTTCAAATATTATTTAAATGGAAAATTAAGTTTTGTATATTTTTTAAAATCCCTCTGATTTTAAGAAATCCAGAGAAACAAATTTCATATATTTGTAATTTCTATTTTATTTATTGGAATTATTTTGGTGGAAAATTAAGAAAAATTCATTTTTAGCCTTTAAAAATCATTTTAACCCTTTGAAAATTAATATCTTCACTTAGAAAATTAAGAAAATTATTCCAATTGCTCCAAAGTGATCAGGAGATAATTTAGAACATGTTTGTGAATTTTAATCTTTTTATTATTTTTATGATTTTTAATGATTTTTTAAATTTTTAAAAATTCACAATAGGCTTAAAATTGAAATATTTATATTAATTCCAATTTTATTTTTCTTATGTTCCTCTGATCACAGAGAACTCCCAAAACCAATTTCATAATTTTTTAAAGTATATTTTAATTATTAGAATTATTTTAATGTCAAAATTGTCATTTCACTTAGAAAATTCATTTGTGGTTAAATTAATTCTAATTGATTTCAAATTTTTTTATGGGGTGTTCCACTCATCCTAATTCAAAGTGGAGAATCATTTTTGTGTCATTTGCATATATATCTTGCCCATGTTAATTTTCTTTCATTTAGGGTTTTAATTACCATTAGGGACATTCTTAATGACTTAAATCAATTTTATATTTTTCTTAGGGTCTTCTGATCACAGTGAACCTACCAAAACAAACTTTACATTTTTATGATTAATATTATAATTATTATCAATTTTTACACCAAAACAGAGGTGATTAGCTTAAAAATTAGGGATATTTGCATAGAGATCCCATCTGACTTTGGAAAAATCAGGGAGCGTCCCTATTAACACAGAAAACAAAACCCCTAAATATCAAACCATGGTGAAATGTATTTGCTAAGATATGATTGAAACATACAATGTTGTATTTAATTAATTAAAAATTAAACATACATCAAACAAACATCAAACCATTTCCACATTGTTCTCCTTTGTTCACTGAGCAAGAGGATATTTTTATTTTGTTTTTATGATTTTTCTACACCAATTTATGGATTTTCTAAGTTAACTGAATTAAATAAATCATTTAAACCCCTAATTACCCACTTAAACAGCTCAGCGCTGACTCAACTTGGGACTCTTCGAACGCGCGTTTGTCGTCTCCCTATTCGGCGCCGCCTTCTGACTCAATTTCCATGTGGCCCGCCTTCACCGTTTCATCTCTTGGTCCAACTCCATCTGGT
This sequence comes from Papilionanthe hookeriana x Papilionanthe teres, assembly GCA_022702705.1. Taxonomy (NCBI): domain Eukaryota; kingdom Viridiplantae; phylum Streptophyta; class Magnoliopsida; order Asparagales; family Orchidaceae; genus Papilionanthe; species Papilionanthe hookeriana x Papilionanthe teres. Next base: position 156,389,673 of record CM040426.1, read on the forward strand.
CTGTCCACTAGATACACGTGCGATTCGACGACCACAGTTCTTCGTCCCCAACTGGTATAACTCGAGAGCCACACACCTTCCAGACCTAATTTCTTTTATATATTGTGGTTTAGGAATATGAGAATTAATTGGCTTTTCTAACTAAATGTTATTTTTAACTAACTTTTCGAATAAATTTTAAGTGATTAAAAGATAAACAATAGACGTTAAAACGTTTAAAGAAGACATGCACGACTAGTAATGAGGTAAAATTAATTTTAATGCTTTAATTTAATTTCTTTAGTGACCCTTTTATCTGTTAAATTGTAGATGAATATAGAAATTTTAATTCACATTATCCGACCGTTCATTCCTGCCTTAGTTAATTCCATGTCTCAGTCGGGTCTTGACACTGATGAGCCTAAATAAGTGGAAAAATGATTTTTATAATTTATTTATCTTTTATTCTCTAATTTAAATCAACATCCTTAATAAAATTAAATCAATGGTTGGCCCGCCTTAAAGAGAGATGGATTGAAGTGAGAAAAGACATTGCATAATATGAATTTATAGTATACGCATGTTAACCAAAATACTTTAAGCTTCAATGAAAAAACTAAACCAAAATACTTTGTTGATGAACCAGTCATAATCTCAGTAGATAGCTTGTTGAGTCATAGTATTTTAGCTCATGCATCTTTTTGAAAGCTCACTCATACAACATTATCCTTATTATACTTATCCCATTATCCCATTGTTTTAGAGTTTATCTTAGAAATCCAAATCATTTGTATTACTTCAATCCATGTTGTAAAAAGAAGATCTACCCCCGTTCCTTCCAACTTCACTCAAACAATTACATATTTCCTGCATTTTGATGCACCGGTAATATAATTCATAATTCTCTTAAAGCAGATCTTCAAAAAAATATCATTTTTCTTTCTTTTAATTGTTAGCAACAGTCAACCAAGCACAAACACTTTGTCTCACCAAGGATGCTATCAGGCCTGAAGTTTCTAGTGGCAATCTTTAGCTCCTAAAATGTGAACTGTAGTGGCTCACAACTTGGTTTATCTGTGGCTGTGGATTTATTGTCATTTTCGAGAACATAGTTTCATGTGAAATATTCATCTCATGAATGCTAGCATTTAAGTATCTTGTTTCTGTAGCTGCATTGAAAGTTCATGTTTTTTTATCACTAACTTCTCCAAATGAAACAAAAGATATGCACCGTGTTTTAAAATAACACAGGACACGTGATGAAAACAAAAAGAGCCAGTATAAGATGCATGGAATTTTTACAATAATAACCAAGAAATAATGTCAAGGATGCATGGAAATTAGACGATAAAATTCAATACAAGAAAATATATTTGAGACCATTTTGTCCGTCAGATTTGTCAATACTAAGTAGCACACTATCACACAAAGGTTCTCGTGGAGCTAGCACATAGCAAATCACGTGAAATTTTAAACATGTGACAAAAAAATGAAAAACTATGAATAAAAATACAGCTAAATATGAAAGACTAATAAAATAAAAGATAAGCCATCGTAAAATATATATATATATTTAAAGATACACTTAAGTTCAAGTTTGCAATATCGTAACCATTTAAAATTTTAAAAATTGTAATTTACCAGTCTAATATTTTTTTAAGAAATTAAACTATTTATCTTAAGAATCATCATCATCATCACAATTGAGAACAATCTTCTTTCCTTCAACATCAACATATCTTATAAATCATAATTTTCTTCATCACCCTGATCATCTTCATGTTCAATTGCAATAATATTAGGCCTATATCTTTAGATTGCGACTAATATTGTAGTTTCGTTTTATCTTAAATTATATTCAACATTCTATTGGGTATCTAATAGTAATCGAGGTAACAAGCACAATTTTGTAAACTAGAAAATTTTGAACAATAAAATACAATTTAGTAGAGTAAACTTTTTGTTTAGTAGGTTTTAGACACATTATAAAAATAGCAATTGAATAAGATTCATACATTATTTAGCAGAAGAAAAGAGGTGAACAAAGGAAACAATGGATCAAATGTAAATATATGGAGTTACACCTGTATAAAAGGAAGCAATGCAGCCTACAATGGTGGTGTTGAATGAAGAGCAAGACGCAAATGTTTCACGGCATCTATGTACTTCTCACTGGCCAACTTCCTGTACAGCAATATTGACTGAATCGGATCCTTTGTTAAGAGCTTTATATGTTTAGGCAACAATCTTTTGTCCAGTCTTGACATAGAACCAAAAACAAAATTTACGTTAAACCATAAATGCAGAAGTTCAACTACTGTTGTAAAAAACAAGGGGATGTTTCAAGCATACAATTATATTAAAAAAAAACACTTAAAGATCATGAACACGTGGGATATTATACACCCGATCAATCTAGTGTAGATGGAGTTGAATTTCAGAAAGACATGTTTCAAAGTGCACGAAGATTGCCCTAAAACTAATTAAAATTGATTTAGTATAAATTATTTTCCAATTTATGTTGACATTGTTATAATTTGTATAGCAATAGAAACATTCAAATGCCTATCTAATGTTACAACGCATAACAACCTAGTTCCAAATAATTAACGTGCTAGGTATACAACCTGAGGAAGAAGAGAGAAAGAAAGACGGAGTATCGAGGGCAAGATGAATAGTTCGGAGAAAAATGTTTGTCTTTTTATTCATAAAATGGTCTTTATTTATAATAATAGAGATGACCATTGATAAAATTATATGTCTAACCTCACTTCAATATGGGTATTAAAGTTCATTATTATTTTCTTGAATAAAGGCGTTACAGACTTTTATTGACACTCAGACACCTTTTCGTAATCATAACTGATTTTGTCAGTTTTTTATATTTGTAACTGATACTGGCAGAACTATGTATCTATAACTGATATTGGCACTTTTCTGTGTGCATAAGCCTTCCAACTGGTTAGGTCTTCTGGTTAGTTGACTCAGTTGGTTTGGGTCGGCTATTTTGTTTGGATATGGTGGGTCTTCACTCTGGGAAGCCATGAGACATTGAGAGTGATAGTCGATCGACCTTGTAGTGTCGTCTGACCCAGTTCCTTGGTGATTTATGGGAATATTTAGGGGAGCTATTGAAAAAATCTCGCGTTTTTACTTGTGAGCTTGTTGTTGGATTAGACATTTGTTTGGTCATCGGCGTAGACGTCTGTCTCTTATTGGCCTCGGTGTCCTTTTGGTATTCAGACAGACTTTCAATCAATCGATAATTCTTCGGTTGTTTGGTTGTATGATCGAGTTCATGAGTACTTGTATCTTTTCGTCATATTAATGATCCTCATCTTTTCCCTTATAATCTAGACCATTTTGATCTCCTCAATATTTGTATTGACAGTTTTCTTGTATATATGTTAGTTCCCAAATTTACTTGCTTTTTGAAGGTCGCGTTACGATAAAGACAAATGAATATTAACAATAAAGTAAATTTCATTTATAATTTCTCAATGATTTGATAATTGAACAATTAGACTCTGTGTATTTTCGTGTCTGCGTCCCCTATAAATAGGATCAAGAGGGTTGTCTCATTCCACCCCCCTCTCCTTCCTCGAACTTGAAGCGTCGTTATGTCTTGTGCAAGGGCACAGGGTCGCTTCGATAAAGATGTGCTTCTCATGGTTCTTGATGAGATTAGTGTTATGTCGCCTCCTATGAGTGGAAGATTCAGGAAGAAGCTTGTTCTAAAGAAGAGGAAAGAACTTGAGTATGATCTGCACGATCAAGTGGCATCATCGAGAGACAATGATGATCAGTAGTAGAAAATCATAAGGGACGACGAGTGTAGACAAAATGCCCCGCCCACTGAAGAACTAGCTCCATTGACTGTTGTTGCTAAACCCGGAGCTCCTGGTGCTTTGGGACAATCGGGGGCGCCATTAGTGATGGAGGTTGAGTTCCAACTAGAGGCACGGGTGAGAGATAATGCCCCTAAATTAATTTGCAAGAAGGATATATCAACACCTCTGCCGCTTGGGGCCAAACGCTTAGTATGAAGTATTGATACATGTTATTTGTTCTTAAAATTTTTTTCATACTTTCTTTTTGACATTGGTCTTCGAGTCCAGAGGAGGCTTGCCTTTGTCAGTAATGAAGTTACTCTGGTTGTTGACCCTATAGCAACAATTCAAGGGTCGGTGTGGGATAGTCAACAATAGATCGGCGATGTTTGGCAAATAGGCAGTCAATCCTTCAGGGACTTTTGGAGAGGTGTCGGTCGTCATTTGGAAATGTGCTTAATTCAATTAACTTCCAAATCATCTAAACGTGTCAATTTATGTCTCAATCATCTAAACGTTTCAATTTATGATTATTCATTACCCATTTATCTCTTGATTTGGCCTAAATATTATTTAAGGCTTAAATTCTTTAATTACCATTTTACCCTTTAAGGCCTCATCACTTCATAATTTATTAAATTCAACTCAAATGACTTTGAAATTTTTATGTCACCCCACTTATGGGTCAATTAAAACATCAGAGGAGAAAATGTGATTTTCTGATTTTTATTTTATTTTTTATAATTATTTTAATGCAAAAATTGAAATTTTCAATATTAATTCAATAATTTAGCCAAAACAAATTATCTATACTTGAGAAAATTATTGAAGATTCACCTAGGTCAGAGGACCACTTGAACCAATTTGAATATTTTTTTAGTTTTGATTTAATTATTAGATTTATTTGTTTGTTTTGAGTATTAATTAAATATAAAATATTATTCAAGTTGAAAATTAAGTTTTATATTTTTATTAAATCTCTCTTAGTTTATGGAACTCATAGAAACAAATTTCATATTTTTTTTATTTATACTTTATTTATTGGAATTATTTTAGTGAAAAATTAAGGAAAATTCATTTTTAGCCTTTAAAAATTCATAACTTATTAAAGAAAATTAGAAAAATTATTTTAATCACTCCTAAGTGATCAGGAGACTAAATGTGACATTTTTGTGTATTTTTATATTTTAACGATTTTTATGATTTTTAATGATGTTTAAATATTTAAAAATTCAAAAATAGCTTAAAATAAAATATTTATTTTAATTCCAATTTTATTTTTCTTAGGTTACTTACTACAGAGAACTACCAAAACCAATTTCATAATTTTTTAACTTATATTTTAATTATTATAATTATTTTAATATCAAACATATCATTTTACTTGTGAGGTCTATTTTAGTGGGTAAATTAACTCAATTTAACTTGGAAATTTTATGGCGAGTTAACATGATTATTATTTATAGTGTGGAATGAGTTTTCTGATTTTTTCATTTATATTTTAATTATTTAATTTTTCTTTCATTTTAATGAGTTAATTACTTAAAGTGACATTTTTATAGGTTAAATACATTTTATATTTTTTTCTAGAATACTCTGATCATAGGGAACCTACCAAAGTCATTTTTTTATTTTTCTGACTCACATTTTAGTTATTATAATTTTTAAACCAAAACAGAGGGGATTAACTTAAAAATTAGGGATCTCTGGCTAGAAATGCCCCCCGACCTTGAAAAAATCATGAAAGATTCCAAACATCAGTGCCTACAAGCCCTCCAAACCACAAGTCAAGGTGAAAAGTTTACACCAAATTATGATTTAAATAACATATAATGTATTTAATTAATTTAAAATTAAACATAAGTCAAATAACTTCAAATTCATTTTTACATTATTCTCCTCTATTCATTGAGCAAATTTTATTTTTATGATTTTTCTACACCAAAATATGTATTTTCTAAGGTAAAGTGATTTAAATAAATAAAAAGTACCCCTAATTTTCTATTTATCCAACGCGATGCCACGCAACCATAGGCAGCTCCGAACGATCACGCGGCGCGCTCCCATTCGACGTTGCATTTTGACTTAGCATGAGCTTTATGCTCCATCCTCTCATCCGGCGCAATCCTGTCCGTCCAGTCATACACGCATGTCGACTATCAATTGAAATTTGTCGGTCGTCAGAATGGAAATCCCGTCGCCCGCTTTAAAATATGTTTAATTTAACATATATATATATATATATATATATATATATATATATATATATATATATATATATATCAAAGAAGGAAAATAGAGACTCTAATGAATTAAAGAAGGAAAGTAGTGACTTTAATGAATTAAAGCATTACTTTACAAGTACATTGCTCGTAGCAGTTACCATATATTTCACACCTATGTCAAACATTCGAATCACCAACTGCAAAAGCTTATAGCATTCAGAAATAAATGGCAGCAATTGTTACTGTCACGCTCTGAATTCCTGGAAAATGTAGATCATTTCGCCTCCAACTGGACAAGTTTCAATGATGCTCAACTTCTTGGATTACAAGACTACGCTGGACAAACAGAAACTAACCATATCTGCTGGCAGTTATTAATGGAAAAAGCAGAAATTTATAAAGCATTATAAGCACTCTTAAATACCACAAATCATTGGGGTGGAATGTGGCCTTTGAAAGAAGAAGAATAATGGTACCCTCTATTTCAGTAATGGTGCAAAAGGAGCTGGACAAGGAGATACAGTGTGATCTGGTAGCTGCTCTATCAACTCCATAGTTGCTCCAGTACAAGAATTTAGCATTTTCTTTTCTAAACTTACAAGCCTAGCAGCAACTCGTTTCTTGGGATTCAATTGACAATCTGCTACACTGGCTTCATCTTCACTTAAAGTTGTAGGGTAACTTGCTAGACGAGCCTGAAAATAACCAAAGTAGTTGGTCCAGAACTTCACGTTCCATACAAGGGCTCACAGGGCAAATGGGGCCTTGTGAAGAAATAACAGACTGGATCTCATATGGATCTGAAACATAACCTAATCGCAAATAAGGAAGCATATCGGAAATTGCTTCTCTCCCTTCCAATATATACATGAAAAACTTTGGCAGATAGCCTTCCATTTCTCTGTGCAACAATTCGTTTTTCTTGGTATTGAGGATCTTCTGTGTTTAGGGAAGCCTCAATACAAGCCGATCATATGGATTATCTTCATCAACAAAACCATAATTCAAGAACAGCCTTGAATTAGGCTGTGGGCCACACCATACAACAATTGCAGCCCCAGCATTATAAGGACGATCAACGACCAGCTGAACAAAATCTTGATCAGCTTTTAGTATAGCCTTGAAGTTGCTCTTGTAGGACAATAGTGGTGGCCCCAATGGAACCAATGCAAACCTTCGAGCCAAACTGACATTCTGAAGGTGGACAACACATGACTGAACTGCCACAAAAGCCTGCTTGAAGATCTCATATGGAAAAGCTTCAGTCGGTATATCAAAAGGATATTGCTTAAACAATGAACCAGCCACAAACCAGACTGTGTCAAGCTCATTGTACTCTCTCTTTATCCCTTCCTCCCTCCCAAGGACTTCGGCCCTTGTAGGACTCCCATTAAGATAAGCGAGATCATCTTCTGACCACAAAAGTGGAGATTCCACAGCTAGCTGGCCTCTGCCTCTTTGGCGGTCAAGTTCTTGAATGAAAGGATACCAGAACAATTTCTTCCCTTGTTTTTTTCTCATATACATGAGATACAGAGCCAAGCACGCCAATTCAGAAAGCTTGTTTGTCGTTAAAAGCTCAGCTACAGTTTCATCGCCCAAAACCATCTCTAGCGTGACAATCAAAGAATTCGGCACAGAAAAGGCCACATAGAAGATCAACATTACTACTGAGACAAGCATAGAAAACAAAAGTTTATGGGTCATATTATAAAAACAATCAGAGGAGTGTGAACTTCATCTGCAACCCTCAAAAGCAAGATAATGAGCTTTAGAATCAATCCATAATAACAAAACCAATAATAAAAAATATGAAAATAGGGCAGCATAGTTTTACTTCACTGCATAAAGACAACTGAAAAGAAAGCAATGGATGCTTACAATCTTGTGTGAAAATATGCCTCTTTAATTTTCCCTTGACTGAGATAAAAAAGTGCTAGTTCAAGCTGAAGCAAGCGTTTCTGCTCAGTAAGAAGAAGATGCAGCAAATCAACGTCATAAAGATTTCAAATATCAATGGCCTAGCACTATATTTCATACATTTTCACCAAGCATGGTTTGTTTATTAATTTCCATATGACTTGTCGAAAATTAAGATTGAAAATGACGAATCATGTAATGAAAATACAGCAATCTAATTACCTTCGCATGCCCTTTCTTATGCCAGGATAGTTTACCCAACCAAACCTCATAAGTCGATTTGATCAAATTATGGTAGTTTCTCTTCCTGCAGAACCGTTTCTGAAGCTCCATACAAATGTCATGTGATCGTTAGTGATAAAAACCCGCCACCACCGTAAAACACCCATTATAAAAAAAACCAGAGAGAGAGATTGAACACATTCAACCAACCAGAAAGTTTCTCCGGATTGCGGATTCTTTCAATAGAAAAGCATTTCTCCTTTAGAAACTGTAGCAGGTCATCAATCACTCAAAGGTCTGCCAGATTTTCTTTAAGATTCAAAGGATTTTTAATATGGATATGTAAGTAGGAGAGCTGGCAAGCATTCCCTTGTTGTGTAAGGCAATTGAGAACAGCAGTCACATACTCAAAGTTTGGACCGTACAAATGAATTGCACAGGCAGCCTTGAATTGCAAGAGCATCCAATCACCTGTGGCAAAAAAACAAAAAGTTTTTTTCTTCTAAGTCGGCCACAATAGAAGCATTCATTTGACTTTTTATCAAATTGATGAACAAGAAAATGGATTGAGCGAAAAATCACACCTTGAATGAAAATATGGTAAACAATTTTCCAAAAAGAGAAAAAAACATGAGACTCTCGCTCCTGTTGAACAACAAGCATGTTTGATCGAGAAGCTATAGATCTTGGATATTTTGGAAAGGTCAAGTATCCATTAGGGATAGCATTCATCAATGATAGTATGTAGAGTGCCCTAGTCTATCCAATTGTAAATTTAAGAATGCAGAGTTGGACACTTGCAATTCTGACTTCAAGTGAGTAATGTACTAAAATTCATTGGGTTGTTAAGTCCGTTAACATCCAAACAATTTTATGTTATCAATAGATGATGACTGTATTTGTCTGCAGATGTCTAATAAATAAATAAATAACTTTCAAGTACGTTTTGCTTAAATCTAAATAATATCCACCACATCCAACTATTAGGTATTTAAACAATAAACTGAATATGTATTAATAGATAAAAATCTACACACAACAATTAACAAATAAGACATCTTAATGACACTTCAAAAAGGCATAGGATCAAAAAGCTCCTAAACTTCTTTTAACCAAACCAAGAATATTAAGGCCAAATATACTAACCTATCCACACGGACAATGTATCCTGAATGACATCTTTTCAAACTTCCAGGATTCATCCGTGTCATATTCATATAGCTTCTTTCGAAGATTTCATATTCATATAAATTCTTTCGAAAATTTCATATAATCATCACTTACATAGCATAATCATATTGTTATAAAATACCTATGCTTCACATATAACTAATGACATAAAATTACATAAGATGCCTTTTTATTAAAGGTAAAAATATCTTCTATGTAAAAAAAGAAAATATAATTTTAAACATGACTAAATACGAGTTTTGAGAAGTTTCCATAAAATAGTAAAATGATCAATCTTATCAGGTATAATATAGAACCATAAAACGTAATATGAAAAATTTTAAGTAGTATGTTTAACAGATCCATCACACCCCCTGCATTCATATCTCTCTCAAATCAAAATAGATGCATGGCAGAATATATAAACTTACCAGCCTTGATCTCAGAGAGATAAATACTTCTGCTAAAGTGCCGTGATACCCACCATCTACAGCGAAGCCTCCAAGTATCTCCAGTTTCTCCTTCAGTAAATATTGTAGGTATTCTGTTGCAGTAATTATTAGTTGTTACAGCTCCAATGTTTGCTGAAATGCAATCTTCATAGTGAAAAAGCATAGATGTTTGAAGTTTAAGCAAGCAAGCAGCAAATTCTTCCCAAATGCTGCAATTCCCATCGACAGTATCTAAATGCATAGCTAGCATCTCCAGCAGTGGTGTTGTACAGTAATTCCCTGATGCAACAGGATAAAAATAATCAATTATAATTTAAAACCACCGACTTATTGCTTCATACCGGGCAGATTATTCTACAGATGTTGGAATGACAAGTATTAAACAATTTAGTATAATTGACAATATTGGGTATCAGGAAAAATCCTTCATTCAACATAATAGATGTATCATAATTTTGACAATCAAAATTTTAAAATATTTAGGAACAACTGAAATAAACCCAACCAACATACCCAAAAATTGGATGAAATTAATAGTAAGGAAGCAGACTTACAAGTTCTATTCATTCATGCACTCTTTGGATAGTTTCATGCATGAAAGTTCTCCCAAAAGCACATTCTAACTGTTTACAATGGATTTTAAAAATTCAAGTGGCGGCATAAATGAGGATGCATGATTTTTTTTTCATTTTAACCTTTTTTTGTTTTATAGAACTTTTTGTATGGTTTTTCAAGGTGCTTTTGTGCAAACAACTGGCAAATGCATTATGTAAAGAGATTGAAGAGCGAATATTGTAGGTTTTCTATAAGAAGAAAAAAAGGAATATGGTTGTGAACAGACAAGATATCAATGTCAATCTCGCAATGTATACGCCATAGCTTAAGTGTTAATGTGTGAATTCATCTCACCAGCTTGGGAACAACATCCTCCTAACTGCTATTTGATGGCCATTTACAGAGAAAGTCAGATAATCTTTTATTGTTGGAATGCAGCTTTTATATAGGTATTTTCTTTCCTTGCTATCTTCTGTATTATTCCCCTGGCAATCATACTATTATTCTTTGCATTTTAAGTTACATAGCTTTCCATGACAATTAATTGACAGATATTCCTATAAAATTTGTAAACCTTAGGAGCGAAAAGACACTAGGAAGAAATGTTAAAACTACCATCTAATCAACTTTAAGATGATCTGAGCAATTCACACAACGAGATCAATAAGATACAAATCCCTATTTGAACTTGAGAGTTCATTTTTTATGAAGCAGCCATCATATTTTTTTTATAACATGTTGGAAATTTATTTAGATTTGGAAGCTCAGTCCCTCGTAATTACTAATAAAAAAATCTTTTGAGAGCACTCATAATTAAAAGTGATGCTTATTTCAACTTTAGGTCACGTTTAATGTTTAGGTTTCAATTGAATTGATGGGTGATATTGTTGAGAGAATAGAGGTATACTCGATCAAGATTGCATGGTTCTATCATCCTAGGCATACCAACAAACACACTCTAATAACGTTGAAGAGCAATAAGATGTAATGTCGATGGAATCTAATTAGCAACCTTAGGTAGTTTTCTTTGGTAGTGACTAAATCAAGGTTAACATCTTTGGATTTTATCTAGCAAATTGGATTGGCGAGTAGGCTTGTTAGCATTGGAGTTGGCATGAATAAAGGTTGAGTTGCGCTTATATTCATAAGAAGGCCCAAGTTTCTTTATTAATGAGTTTATTAGTTTTATACTCACCTGGATTAGTTATGATGGAGCTTAAATCCATTTACATTAATTGAAAGGCCCAAATTTGATTTAAAATAGGGTTGACGCGTGTGCTAGGGCAGCGCCCGATATGGGTGCCTTGTTTCTGCCCGACGGGGGCTCGCGAATCCGCAGCAGGATCGCGAACCCGCGGCAGGATAGTGATCCCGCGCGAAGGAGGGATTGCAAACTCACGCAATCCAGTGAGCCTATTTCACGTATCTACCGCACCAGGCCTTTTCGGGAAAGAGTTTATGGATTCTTCTTGTCTTTTACACCTCTTTCCTTTTGTGTAGAAGTAGGATGCAATAAATATTTATCCCCCGTGTGTAGGAGTCAGTTCTACTAGAGTTGTCTTCTAATCTCCTATGTGGAGTCTCTTCCCTCTAGTTTGGGTTGTAACCGACGATAGGTGGAGCTTCGGCTGTATCTTGCTCTGAGGTAGTATTGTAAACTTCAAGCTCCTTCACTACTACTCACAATTTTCCTTTCCCTACCCCTCACCTAGCTGCCTACCATCCCCATTCCTCTACCATTCCATCGCCACCTCTACTTCCTCCACGATCTCGCCGTCCAATTCACCTACAACCAACCATACACAATCCCCTACCTACCCAACGACCGCTCACCCCGCCGACGCCGCTACTGCCTTTGAATCTCTTCCTATAGCTCTAGTTAAGGATTTGTCTATTATTATTGTATTTCTCTTTTATTTAAGTCGTGTTGTATCACTATTTTTATATTTAAAAAAGTTTACCTTTTTTTGTATTACGCCACATCTCAATTAATTCCAGTATCATTTGGTATCAGAGCCAGCTTAACCCTAGTCCTATCCTTGGGTTCCCCAGCACCCGCCCCTACCCAATCACCTCCATCAACTTATTTTCTTCTCATTCCCAACTCGAGCCATGCCACCACGGAGAGAAACATCAGGTTCTGCTCAGGAAGAGATCCAACAAGAAATTTGTCGTCTGCAACGGAGACTAGTCGAGTTAGGTGATGTGAACCAGGAAGAGATTACCTTCGACCATGATCGAGAGAGTCGTAGGGTAAACAGAGACAAGGATCTTAATCCATTTCACTAGGAAGATCACAACAATGGAGAATATCGGTCACGCTGTTTTGAAATTTAATATCAAAGGAGATTGAAAAAAGAGACGCCTTATGGAGGTCAGAGGGACTTTGGCATCAAGATGGACCTCCCATAGTTTAAGGGAATCATGAACCCCACTGAGTTTATTGACTGGCTGCAAACAGTCGAACGAATCTTCGAATATAAAGATGTACCAGAGGACAAGCGAGTCAAACTAGCTACAATTAAACTAAATAAGAATTCTTCATTACGGTGGGAGAATCTACAAGGCAAAGGCGGGAAGAAAGTGAAAAAATAACAGTGGGAAAAAATGAAAAAGTAGTGAAGAAAAAATACCTCCCACCGCAGTATCGCCAGGACATGTTCCTAAAACTCCACAACTTGCAGCAACAAGACGTATCAGTTGAGAAGTTCACGGCCAGTTCGACCACCTGCAGCTAAAGTTCGAGCTGACAGAGCTGGAGGAGCACACAATCGCCAAATATCTTGGAGGCCTAAAATTCGTCATTAGCAATGTAATACAGCTACAACCATACTGGACGTTGAGGATGTCCAGACACTAGCCCTGAATGTGGAGAGACAGCAGAAGCAAAGCAGGCAACAGTCGTCGTTCAGACCACCACCTTCAACTAAGCAGTCACCTGCAACTGCTACAACCGACAAAAAAACCTTAGGAGGAAATAACAGAATTGGACAAGAGACTGATAGGGAAGATCAGAGCGGGAAGAAGCCAGAGAAGGGCAGTTCCTCCAATACAGCGCCAGCCAAGAAGTATTTATGGCCACGGCTACAGTCACATAACCTCCAGCTGCCCAATAAGCTGTGTCGCACGCTCACGGATCAAGACACCGTCGAGGAAGTCGATGAGGAATCAAGGATTCTAGAAAAAGAGCTTCGACTCCACGGAGACGAAGGAGAAGCACTAGTGCGGCGAATACTACAGCACGAGCCCGAGCGGGACCAATCTTGGCTAAGCCATAACAATTTTCGCACCACGTGCACCGTCAAGGGGAAGGTCTGCAGCCTAATCATCGACAGTAGGTGTTACGAGAACGTGGTGTCCACGCTCATGGTAAAGAAGTTAGGATTGGACACACAGAAGCATCCCCAGTCATATTCGCTTACCTGGCTGAAGAAGGGCAATGGGATACGTTTGGATTAGCAGTGCCTAGTTGACTTCTCCATTAGAGACCAGCTACATGAACAGGTATGGTGCGACATAGTTCCTATGGACGCCGCCACATTCTGTTATGTAGGCCTTGGCAGTTTCATCGCAAGACTCAGCACGACGGTTTCAAAAATAATTAATTCTTTCAAGAAGGATAGGAAACGTATAGTTTTATTACCTGTCAAGGATACCAAAGGCGGGGGCGATACAAAGTCAGTCAGAGATGCCCCTGTAACACTAGCATTAGGTCTTCTGGAAGAAAGCGAGGAAGAAAGAAAGGTATCAGCACTACTGCAACCATTGATACAAGACTTTCAGGATGTTATGACCGACAGCTTATCAAAGAGACTACCACCACTAAGGGACATTCAGCATGTCATCGACCTTATACAAAGATCCATATTGCCAGACTGACCAGCCTACAGACTAAGACCTGCAAAGTATGAAGAACTACAATGAAAAATGCAGGAACTCCTTGCAAGGGGGCCAATCAGATAAAGCACCAGCCCGTGTGCAGTCCCGGCCCTGATGGTGCCCAAAAAGACTGGATCGTGGCGAATTTGCATCGACAACCGAGCCATCAACAAAATTACCATCAAGCACCGATTTCCTATACTCCGCTTGGATGATCTCTTAGACCAGCTACATGGAACCCTTACCTTCTCCAAGAAAGACTTAAGCAACGGATATCACCAGATATGGATGAGGATAGGAGACGAGTGGAAGACCGTTTTTAAGATACGGGACGGCCTTTATGAGTGGACTGTTATGCCTTTCGGTTTGCCGAAAGCACCTAACACTTTCATGAGATTAATGAACCAGATATTCCAACCTCACATTGAAAAATTTATCATTGTCTATTTTAACAACATTTTAGTATACAGCCGGTCAAAGGAAAATCACTTGAATCACCTAAAGGGAGTATTCGAGATATTGCGAGCCAAGCAACTATATGCTCATCCGAAGAAATGTCACTTCATGACAAGCCAGATATGTTTTCTGGGTTACATTGTGTCTAGTGCAGACAATCAGATGGATCTCAAAAAGATAGAGGTCATTATCGGTTTGGTCGTACCACAATCGTTCACCGAGCTAAGTTCTTGGACTAGCATCCTTTTATCAAAGATTTATCAAAAACTTCAACATTATCACCTCCCTCTAATTGAACTTCTAAAAGGGAAGGAGTTTACTTGGACAACAGCAGCCCAGGACAGCCCAGGATAGTTTTGACACACTAAAAGAAAAGGTAACTCAAGCACCCGCACTAGCATTACCGGACTTCAACAAACCTTTCGAGATAGAATGTGATGTCTCCGACGTGCAGATCGAAGCAGTACTAAGCGAAGGAGTAAGCGAAGGAGGACACCCCATCACTTTCTTCAATGAGAAATTAAACGAGTCCAGAAGAAAATAGTTAACTTACGACAAAGATTTCTACGCCGTCGTAAGAGCTCTGGAATACTGGAGTCGTTACCTATTGACAAATGAGTTTACACTATTTCCAGATACGAGGCTCTAAAATTCCTCAGTAGTCAGAAAAAACTAGAGGGACGACACGCCACCTGGGTGGAATTTCTAGTCTCATTCTAGTTTTTTACTAAAAAATAAGGCGGGAAGCCAGAACCGAGTAGCAGATGCACTGAATCGTCGACACTTATTGACCACATTCATGCAGGCTTAAGTTTTGGGCTTCGAGGTCATAAAGGATCTATATGAAACGGACGAAGATTCAAAAACATATGAGAGTAATGCTAGGAGAAGTCAGCAGGGCAATATTATCGCACAGATGGATACCTGTTCCACCAGAGTCAGTTGTGCATTCCCAGTGTTCACTAAAAGATGTCATTGTCCAGGAAGACCACATCGAAGGACCTGCAGGTCATTTCAGCAGGGATAAAACCCTCGCAATCGTACGAGAGCATTTTTCTGGCCAAAGATAACAAGAGATATAGAACGATATGTCAAGCAAAGCAAGATTTGTCATTTGGCAAAAGACAAGAGCTCAGAATGTCAGATTATACATACTAGTTCCAGTACCAGTGGCACCGTGGGTGGATGTCAACATGGATTTCGTGCTAGGACTTACAAGGACTCAAAGGAACAAGGATTAAGTGATGGTTGTGATAGACAGACAAGATGGCTCGCTTTGTACCCTGTCACCGGACACTAGACGCCTCTCCCATCGTCGATCTATACTTCAGGGAGATTGTAAGGCTGCATGGGATTCTCAAGACCATCACCTCAAACAGAAATGTCAAATTCCTGAGCCACTTCTGGAGAACACTATGAGGAAAGCTCGGCACCAAACTCCAAATCAGCTCGGCAGTGCATCCACAAACAGACGGACAGACAGAGGTAGTGAATCAGGGCCTCGGTAATCTCCTGGAGTGTTTTGTGGGGAAAAAGAAACAGTGGGATCTCATCCTAGCCCAATTTGAGTTCGCCTATAACCAATCCATCAACCAATCTACAGGACGAACCCTCTTCGAGATTGTGTACAGGGGCAATCCGCTCACACCACCTGAATTGGTGCCACTCCTACCATCTTCAAAAATCAGCAACGATGCCATAGAATGGGTTCACGAGATCAAGAAACTCCATGAAGAAGTTGGCAAGGAAATTGCTAAACATAATCCAAAATACCAGGCACACGGCAATAAATCCAAAAAGAAGGTAACGTTTCAGGAGGCGACCATATGGATTCGGTTGAAAAAGGAGAGATTTCCTACAGAATCATTTGGGAAGCTGAAGCAGAGAGCAGATAGACCTTTCATAATACTTCAGAAGTTGAACGACAACACATATAAGATCGATCTGCTTGGCGACTACAACATTTCAACCACATTCAATGTCGCAGACTTAACATCATACTTTAAGAGCCTGGAGCTCGATCAATAAAGATGAAGCTCCCCCAAACCCATAAGATTGATGCAAGCGTTAGGGCAGCAACCGATTGTGAGAGCTGAAAGCACCAGATACGGGCGCTTCATTTCCGTGGGAAGGGGAGGCCCGCAAAGCTTCGCGGATAGCGGAATTGCGATCCCGCGTGAAGGAGGGATTGCGAACTCCCGTGATCCAGTGGGACTACTTTGTATATCCAGCCACATCGACTCTTTTCAGGGAAGAGTTAATGGATTCTTGTCTTTTCCATCTATTTCTTTTTCTGTAGAAGTAGGAGGCTATAAATAGTTGTCCCCTGTGTATAGGAGGCAATTCTACTAGAGTTATCTCTTCTAATCTCTTGTGTGGAATCTCTTCCCACTTGTTAAGGTTGTAACCGACAACAGGTGGTGCTACGGCTGTATCCTGCTCCAAGGTGGTCTTGTAAACTTCAAATTCCATCGCTATAACTCAACGAACCCCTTTTCCCTACCATTCCCCTAGCTGCCTACCACCCCCACATTCTTCCACCACTCTACCGCCACCCCTACTTCCTCCACGATCTCGCCGTCCAATCCACCCACAACCGACTACACAAAATCTACTACCTACCCAACAGTCTCTCACCCCGCCGACGCCACTACCGCCTTCGAATCTATTCCTATAACCCTAGTTAGGAATTCGTCTATTATTGTATTTCTCTTTTGTTTGAGTAGTGTTGTAACATTATTTTTATATTAATAAAATTTTACCTTTTTTTATTACATTTACTCCACATCCCAACTAGTTCCGGTCTCAAAAGGGCTTGATGCTTTATTTAGTAGGCTCGAATAATAGAATCAACTAAATTGTGAGCCTTAAAGCATTGCTTATAGGCAAAATAGCCTGGTGAGTAAACTGTACTCTTTTAATAAAGTGTATATTACAATACGCATATTGAGATGACTAATAAAGACACTGATATATCAATAAAATCAAATATAGGTCATCATTTTATATTCCTCATCAATCAGATAGATTCTATTTGCAATAAATTAAAGCCTTGGAGACATTACTATTTAGTCCTTTAAATGATTTGTCATTCTGAGGAGGGTAACCAACCTTTATTAACCCATGCCTGACTAAAATGTTTACCTATAAACTTAAAATATTTGGAAAATAGATATGCACTTGCAAGCTCCCTTTTATGCATTGCATAAATGTTAGCACCTAAGAATCTTTTATGACGTTTCCATAATTTCATATTATTCTTGATTTCTAGGGCCATTTTACTAATTTATCAATACTATCCAAAGTTGTCAATAAAAATCAAATCAAATTTATTAGATGATTCTAACTTACACGAATTGCTTCAATTTATTTCTTGCAATTTGGACTTCCTTGAGCATATATTGCAAAATTTAATTCTTGTTCTGTAATTTGATAAAAAAAATTTGCTTTTGATTACAGGTGCATTTTCTAAGTAACAAAGAAGCTGAAATGCGACATTTAGCGAAATTATAAGTCCCACCATATTTTCTTTTAGCTCTTCCTTTTTTAAGACTATTTCTTTATTATTTTTGTTCAAATTATTCTATTCACAGTTGCAGCAATTTGATGATTTATATCTTCTTAGGTATCCCAATTAACTTTGAATCCATGAACAGTGAACCACTCAATCATTACAAGTAAAATGCAAGGGATCCAAGTACCTTATCAATCCCTATCGTGCAACCTTAAGGAATTTACACGCACCCTTATACAAATGGGATCAATGCTCTAACCAATGAATCAGCTTCCACCAATTTAGCCACATGAATTATTAATACAGATAAGGGAATGATGGATATGACATATATCCGATTTATTTTGGCAATTCTTTTACCCTGAAACTATTAATAATATTTGTGGAACTTTAACACAGCGGGAATACGGATCAAAGGCCGCCTTCACTTATATAGTATTCATGATAATGTGACTTAATCGGGGAATCCACATGGAATAAAACGCCATATCAAAAGTTGCAAGTTTTTATGTCAATGAATTTCAAGTTTCCTCTCCCATTTTTATTTGAAGTATTTATTTCAAAAGGACTTGAGGCTTTAACAATATCACTCGGTTGCAACAATTTAAAGGTGAATCCCAATTAAATAGTAAACACAAATCTAAAGTTAATTGGATAATAAAGAGGCAACAGTATTTTTTTTATTCAATAATAACTCTCTTAAATAATAAATTGATTGATGCGTCTAGTATCATTATATGGAAAATTTACATTCATACCGCACAATTTTTATATAATTATATATATATAACATCTAAAGTTTATTATTTACATTCATTGCACTTTGATATTTAAAACATGTGTATAAAAAGGTGGATTTCACATTAAAAAAGTTGGTATAAGTGATTTTTTTATGTGACGTCAAAGATTGAGAGAATTTAATCAACAATTGAGGGAACTTAATCGCTAACACAGACATATTGTATAAAGAAGGCCTTAAACCCGGGGTTTTTTTATTTAAAGACTAAATCTGTTATGTATATAAATACAAAACTTTAAATGTTAGAAATGTGAATATATAAGAATTGTGTGGCAACTATGTAGATGATTATTCTTATTTTTTACAATCTCCCTCGTGAATTTCTTCAAGAAAACAAACAAACCATGTGTATTGTTCATGGTTATCTCCTCAAAAATTTAAGCAATGACGATCATGTCCAATGCCTCCCAAACAAACAGCAATAGGTTTCAAGCACGATAATGCCGTTAAAATCAGAAAATTATTGTGGAGACCTCCGTCCAAAAGCGATCTGATAGCAACTTGAAGGCTTTTGTAAAAAAATAGCCACACTCAGACATTAAAATCAAGAAAATTACTCCCAAGATCCTGATCAAAGAAAGAAGGAAGAACTCCACCTGGACCAATGATTTGATGAAGATAGGGCACATTTTTTCATCCAGACGAAATCAAAGATTCATGGGATGTAGGATTTATGACAATCAATAGCTCACCTAAGCGTTCGCCTTCCTCCTTCCATCTCTTGTAACTGTTGCAAAATTAAAGAGAATAAAAGGTACTCTGGGCAGGCGTTGGTGTGGGACTAGAGAGGGAGATCCAAGGAAACAGGCAGAGGAAGGTTACAGTGCATAGCTAAGAGGACAAGCAACCAAAGGCGGAGAGTGAAACAGAAGAAGAAAGGTTTGTGACAAAGAGCATGCAGAAGAACTGGGAGAAGGAGATTGTGGGATGAAAGCATCAAGAACGAAACTATGTAAAAGTTTATTCTTATCATCTCCCTTGCCTATTCCTTCAAGAATACCAACAACCATGTCTATTGTTCATGATTATCTCCTCAAAAACTTGAGCAATGACGATCATGCCCAATGCCTCCCAAACAAACAGCAATAGGTTTCAAGCACGACAATGCCGTTAAAATCAGAAAATTATTGTGGAGACCTCTGTCCAAAAGCGATCCGATGGCAGCTTGGAGGCTTTTGTAAAGCATTAGCCACATTCAGACATCAACATCAAGAAAATCACTCCCAAAATCCTGATCAAATAAAGAATAAAGAACTCCACTGGACCAATGATATGATGAAGACGGACTCAATTTTTCATCCATGTGGAATCAAAGATTCATACGATATAGGATTTATGATAATCAATAGCTCACCTAAGTGATCGCCTTATCCTTCCATCTCTTGTAACTTTTGCAAAAATTAAAAAGAATAAAAGCTACTCTGGGCAGGCATTGGCTAGAGCAAGGAAATAGGCAGAGGAAGGTTAAAGCGCATAGCTAAGAGGAAAAGCAACCAAAGGCAGTGTGTGAAATAGAAGAAGAAAGGTTTGTGACACGGAGCATGCAGAAGAACTGGGAGAAGAAGATTGTGGGATGAAAGCATCAAGAACGAAACTATAGAAATAAGACAAGTGTGTTAGAGAAAGTTTGAAAGACAGACAAGATCAACCACATGATCTGCAAATAAGAGTGAAATTATGGGCAAGTGAATTAATTATGTGTGATCGTGGGGTACAATGTGAAAAGAAAATTGGTGATTGGGAGACATGGGTGGAGGCCAAGCAGTGAACTTTTCTTTTAGTGGTAAACATTGTCATAGTTTACCGCTTACTAATGTTTCCTCCAACAACAAGACAATTATCAATTCTTTCCATGCAAATTTTACAAACATGATTTCAAGTAATTTGAACTTGACCACGCCAATAAGACAAGACAAATTCCAACACACCTCCCCACTCGAACTATAAATCATGATCATAGATTAACAAAATTGATGCCAATAAAAAACATTAATATGGATTAAAATCGATTTTTAGTTCATCAGAGGCAATATAATTAAAAGAGAATTGGAGTCATTACCTATATTTTGTTTGTGTGACATTAGAATTACAATTTACAAGTAAACAAAAATCCATTTTTCTTTTGACAACAGAGGTTTAGAGTGCTAAAATAACAGTGATACCACAATGAAGTATGAACAAATAAATTGGTAGACGTAAGGTCAAAGCATTTTAGTATATTTCAAAAAAAAAAATCCTTGGAAAGGTTGGATTAAACCTGTTTTGTGCATTTTGATTAACCTTTCTATCGAGTAACTACATGCAGGGTCCTTCGTCAAGGCACTCTCATAGCAGCTGGAAATCACTGAGATCTGACTACTACAAAAACATTGTAGAAGTCTAGCCTTCAATCTACATGAGATATCATCATATCTATCATTAGTTTTGGAGAAATAGATGGATTAGTATTTATTTACCAAATTATTTAAAAAAACAAAAATATTTTAAAGATCGAGCTTTAAAAATAAATATGACAACAACAAGAAGCCTATATCCCACTAAGTGGGACCAGCTACCTGAATCCTTTTCTCCATTGTGTCCTATTGAGTGTCATATTTCCATTTAATTCTAATAAATTAGGAATATGAAAAAAAACAAAAAATATGCTCAAACATGACTTCATTCCTAAAATGAAGAGAAATAAACACTTTACAAGTACAAAAAGTGCATCAAATCATGCCAGTCTTTATAGGATACCTGAAAGGAAGTGCTGAATCTAACTCATGGCAGGACTTGTCAAGCTCAACAATTGCTTCATGTACCTGATCACCAAGCAACAACAGCTGGTTGTGCAGCATAATTAGCTTAAAGAAGACAAAATCTCAAATCAAAAGACAGAAATATCAAAAAAAAAAGTTAATAACAGTGGAAGAGACTGTAATAGAGGAAATAAAATGGTTCTGTCAAAGAAAGAATTACAGTTCCACACACACACACAGAGAAAAAGAAACAATTAAAAAAAAGAATTTTTTATTGATTAACTCATCAGTAAATTTGCTGATCAACACAAATAACTTGCAAATCAGCCTGCCAAGCTGATTTTATTCAAAACACTAACTGTTTGGCACATGATGCATCCCATAAAAGTGGGAACAGAAAGAGAATGCCATACGAAGCTAAAAAAGAAAAATCTCATGAATAAAAAAATATATATATCATTAAAAAAAAAAGTAGCAGTTGATGAAAAAATTCAATCGAATGTGCATGAAAGACAAGAAATTAAAGATTCAAATTTGAGGGTATTTTCAGTTATCACGGTTTTAACACCATTGAACTAACTTCAACATATATTATATTTTTGGTGGTGTATGCGCTATCATCTCAAAACTGTCCAACATCCATCTTCTGCATCTAAAATTCATGACCGGCATAATTTCAAGCAGCCATTTTGAAAACCAAAATTTTGAGAAGAATAGTTTGGACGGCTTGATAGGCAAACATTAATCATTGAAGACACTTAAGAGAATATTTGATAAAGACCCAATCAATTAGATATTATTACGCAGACCATTTATGACACTTAAGAAAATATTCGATAATTATTATTTTTTAAAAAACACAGCAAAAGTGAAGTTTTAAAGGCATTTTTATTTGCTTATACGCCTTCTTTAAGGCATACTTGACTTACGTGACCATCAGGAAAACTGAAACATGTATTTCTCATGAAGCCCTCCAGACTCCAAATCAAAATCAAAATCACTAATCTAGATTCTAGAATACACTAGTCAACATTGATATCAAAAGAACTAAGCATTAAATAAAAAACACAGAAGTTAGGGGCATATATGGTTGGTGTTTTTTTCTCTCAGTTTTGTTTTTATTTTAGTTGTATTTTGTTATTTTTTTCACATAAAAACAGAAACATTTTAAAAGACTGTATACATATTGTTTTCCAAATAGAATTTTTAGAATAAAAACAGCTCATGTGGTGTTTTCAATTTTATTAAAAACACTAATTTCTTTTCAAAAAAAAAAACAAAAATGCCTAACCAAACACATTTCCTAACTGAATTAGTTATCCTTTAAAACAAAAATAAAAAACAGAAAACAAAAGTATAACCAAACATGCTCAACGTATATGCAATGCATTTTATTAAAATTATTACGAAGGGGTTGGCAATAAATGCTGAAATAAATAAAATATCATATAATATTTCATTCATATAATTTTGAAATGCACTGGAAGAACAGCAAAAATTGGTCACAACATCATATCAATGTTAGAAAAGAATCTCATCAATCTTTGCCATCATTTTGCACCCTTGGGCACAATGAGTTATTAGGTTGGTAAATAATCCAAACTTGAGCTGATTGGAGCATGGATCAAAATTGGCACAAAAACATTCGGTCGGATCTAAAACCAAGAAAGAGCCTTATTAAAGGCTACTTGTTAAGATTTTTATTCGAGCCAAGCATAACTCGTAAACTTTAATCCAAACTCAAATCAAGAGAAAAATCAATATGATTATTACTAATTATATATATAAGACTCATAGAATCCGTAGAAATTATCTTGGGCAAAGGAATTAAGTTTTCAACGGAATACGTCAGAGAATAATAGACTTTCTCATGTTCTCTAGACTTGAATGGTTAATAAGTTAACTATAAAGCAACTATTTGATGAGAAGACAATGATTGATAGCTAAGCAGTAGTTAGATAGTTGGCCTCTGTAGACTGGAAAGAAAGAACGTGAGGTTGAGAATCCACAGTTAAAATCAAAAGTGGGAGATAGGATAATAAATATAGGACAAAGAAAGAGAGAATAAGGAGGAATTATGTATTTTTTTTCCTTTTCCAACTTGAAGTTAAAATCCTAAGCACTCCTATTTATAGCAATACATTGGTCAATCCATTTCCAAATTTAAACTAGTTGCATCGAATTAGTACCCTTCATCCAAAATATCCTAAAGACAATTTCAATTAGAATAACAATCCCTTAAATAAAAAATATATATATTCTCTTGAATCACCTAAATTGGATGGTCAGCCATGTAGAATTAGATGGAGCGAATTTTAGGTAGTTGCCTTTATCTCTCTACTTCTATTTTTCTCTCCAATCTCACCAGTCACCCTCTATTTTTGAAATTTAAACTACACTTTTGTGAGTTCCCTGCTCAATTCATATTTACAAAATTTGCAATGTTTTTGAAATCCTCCTGCATCACTGTCGCGGCTCCAAATATTTAGACCATTTACTCCTACAAGTTCCTCTTCTTGTTATTTGGATCTGCTCGTTTTTTTTTATATTTCTTGAATTCATAAGCTTCTAAGCAAGTAATAATAGTTTAATCTCCTTCATTTGATATAAACAATGAATTCAGATTGTGCCCTTATGCTTTTCATTAGAAAGAGAACTCTTAAATCCTTGTTGAAATCCTCAATCTATTGGTCTTCTCCATCCCCTTCGAATACCAATATGTTTTTTTTTCCCTTTCTTTACAAAGACGATTTTTTTTATCTTCTAAAGAAGATAGCATCTTTATCTCACCAAAATGGATTGCCCGATATTACATAGCATACATCCAATGCTACAATTTTGATTAATATTGATTTATTTCATCAATGAAGCATCTGCATAAAGTTATAGTGACTTAGCAAACATTACTCTATTAGAAACCAACTACGAGAATAGGGTTTTGGAAGCTTAGTACTGACCAAACCATAAATCAATTAGGTCCAAAACAACATTAAGAATATTGATTTCACTAGAAGTTGGTGCTATAAAGCTTCTCACTTGCATGTGCATGTAAATGAAGGATATTGCATGATCTTACCCTTGGCACTCCAACATCAATTACTTCTTCTAACTTAATGAAGATAATTTTCTGATCCACCCAATTTAAAATCCTAGCTGGATAAAAATTTAAATAATTATTGAGTTTATAACATACTTATTGCAAAAGCAACACAATCATCTAGTGACTTACTCCTAGGTGAGGGGACCTTCAATCCTCTCTTTTCTACATGGTTGCAAATTGGGCTTTCTATCCAACGTGAAGAGACTTATTTTTTTCCCCAAATACAATAGCTACGTATAAAATCTTTATTGAAACCCCACTACAAATTTTATAAATAAATATTTTTCTTGAAACAAAATTTCTAAAACAATAGATTCCTATACAAATTCCTTATCATGCTTCGAAATCTATCATTGGATTAACCCATTATTCTTCATGTATGATGGAATAGAAATAAACTTTTAACAATATTTAAACTAGGCACTTGTCAAGGTTACAAATCATAATTTTAAAATTGTGAATTTAACCATGTTAAAGTGCGTGAAACAAAACTTCAAACAAGCTTGCTGAAAGAAGTAATTTTGAATTTAACAATACAATTTTTTTTTTACTATCAAGATAATACATACCTTGAAACTCAAGACAATTATCAATTAACTAAAACATGCAATTTGGTTGATGAGGTGACTCTTATTTTGCTTCTGGGAGAAGTTTTCGTCTGTCTATTTTGTAATTTTTTTAGCTTCTATACGGGTCGTAAAATTCTCCTCCGCATATTTTTGTTTTTGTAGATGTCTCTCCTTTATTTTCATATAGTAGCATGACCTTATCAATAAAGCTTCAATGTAAATTCATCATTGCAGACGCCTGACTCATCATACGTTTTTATAAACTAAACAATCACCTTCAACTTTTTATATTTTTCTCATAGTCAGCAAGTTTTAGTCTCCAAGTGTCACCTTCTCAATCCTTAATTAATCCTAAAAAATTTCATGCGAGTTGGGATAAGATTTCAATACCAAAATATCATTAATATTTCAGAGTTATGGAACTAATAGAAATTACTTAGGGGCTGTTTGGGATCAAATTTTGTTTCTTATTTATTTGTTTTTAAAAATAAAAACAGAAAAATATAGAAAAACAATATTTGTTTAACTGTTTTTTATTTTTAGAAATAACATATTCGTCTTTAAACTATCGAAAACAGAAAAAAAATATTTTTACTGCTTTTAAAACACCTTAAAGAGACCCGTCTCTAAACACATTTATAAATAAGTCGTGAGAAAATGCACATCGACGGCCGCCCGCGTTACCTAGCGTCACGGCCACCAGCATCGCCTACTAGCCGCCACTGCCTACCTGTCTGCAGTCGCCCGTTGAATGTCGTAAAATTCTCCTCCGCATATTTTTGTTTTTGTAGATGTCTCTCCTTTATTTTCATATAGTGGTGTGACCTTATCAATAAAGCTTCAATGTAATTCATCATTGCAGACGTTTTTATAAACTAAACAATCACCTTCAACTTTTATATTTTTTCTCATAGTCAGCAAGTTTTAGTCTCCAAGTGTTCACCTTCTCAATCCATAACCCTAAAAAATTTCTTGCGAGTTGGAATAAGGGTTTCAATACCAAAATATCATTAATATTTCAGAGTTATGGAACTAAGAGATACTTAGAGGTTGTTTGGGATCAAATTTTATTTCTTATTTTTTTGTTTTTAAAGATTCATGTAGCCGACCCCACTTGGTGGGATAAGGCTTCTTGTTGTTGTCATAGTAATAGTTTAATGAGGTTTAAGTACCATATATTTCAATTGAGTGGCTAGCATCAATGGAGGTGCATACTCTCGTGTATTGGTCAAAATAGTCTTTTTTTTTTTTTGTATATTTTATGAGATATAAAAATTATCATGAATAGTTTCCACTGGTAGGGGGGCCATGTAGCAACATTACCTTACACTTTTAATCCTAGGACAATTAATTGTTAATGCATAACCTAACCTAAATTATAACAAAGAAAAAGGCTCCTCTAAGTGGCCCTTTACCTCCATATAAAATAGATTTATAATAAACATAGAGATATGTTTATCATTTTTTAAAAAGGCAATAAGCACTAACATTGATTTTTTTTAGCAATACTCTTCCATAAGAACATATGGTTTCTGATTGTAGCATTCCCATTTCTGTTACCCGGGGAAGGGGAAACAAAGAATTAAAGTAGAGGAAGAAATGAGGAGTCGGGAATCAGAGAGTCGAAGGAGAGGAAGCGAGCAGTCGAAGCAGAGAGGAAATGAATTGGTTTGGAAGTCAAAAAGGGGAATTCACCCTATAAATCGCATATCAGACGAGAAGGCGATCAGAGAGCAAAGGAGGGAGAAGGAAACGAAGGAGTAGTGTACCCAAAGAAGCGCCACAGCGGCCGGTTGCTTTCTGCTCGAAGGAAGATGAGAATTGTCGCATTCTTTGATGTGTCGAGCTGTGACTGAAGGTGTATGGGAGCCGAGCACTGTATGCAAAGAATTTGTGCACTAATTTGAGAGAAGAAGAAGATGTCAAAGGAAGAAGGGGTGTCACTGTCAAGCAGGGAGGAGGAAGTGGGAGTCGCCGAATGTTTGTTGAGCAGTGACCGAGACGAAGAAGAAGTGCGTACATGCGGCAGGGGGGAGAAGAGCGAACCACGAGGTAAGATAAACATGTTGATAAATTTATTTTACTTATTAATTGTAAAATATAATTAAATCAAGTTTTTAGTAGGAAAATAACAAAATAAAATAAAAGTTTCCTAATAAGAACGATTAGGGTTTTGATTTTATTTAGGTTTTAATTGTTTATTTAATAATAAATTTTGCAATTTATTTATAAATCTAATAGGAAAGATACAATTTATATAAAATAACTAGAAAATTAAATTAGAAGAACCTACTTTATTGTCAATATTTTGTTTAAAAAAATATGATAATTAAACAAAGATAACAATTAGGATAATAATAATAAAATAATTAATATTACATGATACAACAAAAGGTCAAATAAAGGTAAATTGCCTTCTAAAAATAAGATTAAAGCATAATAAATTAATAATAATTCTTTATGCATTTGACATTAGGTTTTTTATTGGAGATAAGTGAAAAGAAAGTTTAGAACCATCAGTGATTGAGGTGAGTACTCATTTTTTTTGTTACAGTAATTTTTTGTTTCTTCTCGACCAAATGCATTTATTGTTATTGTTATAGTACAACATACACCTGATTTATGGTTCAATGAAATTTTGTTCACATTGTAAGAATGATATGTGTGTTCAGTTTTGTTAAAATTGTCATTAAACCAACTATAATAATATTGACTGCTATGCAAATGAGAATGAAATAATTATTATTTTAAAGGTAATACTTTTATAGCCTGCTTGTATGTGCATGTTTGGCTATGATGGAGCATCACTTGATTGTACTAGTGAAGGAACACTAATGAACTCATGCATAGAAATGGAAAAGGATATTGATATTGAAGTAACTTAAGTAATAAAATTTTTAGACGGTGTCTCCTGTGACAGTTGTACAGATACATAATAATATTAATATGATATTAATATTGTAAGGATCTTTGAATAGCATTAAATATGTTTACTGATTTATTAAAAACTTGGCTGGCATGTATATTGTCTTCTTTTCTTTTATATTACTATGGTTTAGGAATATTAATATTCACTGGCTTGTTTAGCTACTTGTTATTTTTAAACTAGTTTTTCAGATAAATTTTAAGTGATTAAAAGATTAACAATAGACGAGAAAACGTTTAAAGAATACATGCACGACCAGTAATGAGGTAAAATTAATTTCAATGCTTTAATTTAATTTCTTTAGTGACTCTTTTATCAGTTAAATTGTAGAAGAATATAGCAATTTTAATTCAAACAATCCGACCGTCCGTTCCTACCTTAGTTAATTCCAAATCCCGGGTCGGATCGTGACACTGATGAGCCCAAATAAGTGGCAAAATGATTTTTATAATTTATTTGTCTTTTATTTTCTAATTCCAATCAATATCCTTAATAAAAATAAATCCATGGTTGGCCCACCTTAAAGAGAGGTGGATTGAAGTGCGAAAGGGCATTGCATAATATGAATTTATAGTATACGCATGTTAACCAAAATACTTTAAGCTTCAATGAAAAAACTACTTAACCAAAATACTTTGTTGATGAACCCGTTAAATCTTAGAAGATAGCTTGTTGAGTCATAGTACTTAATTCATGCATCCTTTTGAAAGCTCACTCATACAACATTATCCTTATTATACTTATCCCATTATCCCATTGTTTTAGAGTTTATCTTAGAGGTCCAAATCATTTGTATTACTTCAATCCATGTTGTAAGAAGTTGATCTACCCCCGTTCCTTCCAACTTCACTCAAACAACTAAATCCATCCTGCATTTTGATGCAGCTGTAATATAATTCATAATACTCTTAGTGCAGATCTTCGATAAAAATATCATTTTTCTTTCTTTTAATTGTTAGCAGCAGCCAACCAAGCACAAACACATTGTCTTATGGGATTGCATTTACTTGATACAGTAACAATTGAATAATAAGGTCCATACAATATTTAGCAGAAGAAAAAAGGTGCACAAAGGAAACAATGAATCAAATGTAAATATATGGTCTTACACCTGTATAAAAGGAAGCAATGCAGCCAACAATGGTGGTGTTGAATGAAGAGCAAGACGCAAATGTTTCACGGCATCTCTGTACTTCTCATTGGCCAACTTCCTGTACAGCAATATTGACTGAATCGGATCCTCTGTTAAGAGCTTTATATGTATAGGCAACAATCTTTTGTCCAATCCTGACATAGAACAATAAACAAAATTTAAGATAAACCATAAATGCAAATTTCAACTACAGTAACAAAAAACAAGAGGAAGTTTCAAGCATACAATTATATTTAAAAAAAACACTTAAAGATCATGGACACATGGGATATTATACACCCGATCAATCTACTGTAGATGGAGTTGAATTTCAGAAAGGCATTTCAAAGTGCATGATGACTGCCCCAACTCTAATTAAAACTGATATAGTATAAATTATTTTCCAATTTATATTGACATTGTTATAATTGGTATAGATACAGAAACATTCAAATTCCTATCTAATGTTACAATGCATAACACACTAGTTCCTAATAACTAACCTGCTTGGAACTTATTACTAATAATGAATAAAAAAAGAGGTACGATCAAATAGTAATTACACAAAAATGAAAATATCAAAAGAAAAAGTTAAGTTTACATATTGATTTGTTACGAGGAAAAAATATAAGAAGATTAGCATAATCACATCAAACAGTGGATAGAATAAACAACAAATAAACATTCTAAAGTGCATTAATTTACATGATCGGATTCATGCATCATATCATGGGAAATGCTGAAAAACTTCTCTTTTTGATGCAATGCATGAGTTTATGATTCTAACAACCTAGATGTCAATACAACAACAACAGCAACAAAGCCTTAATCCCACTAAGTGGGGTCGGCTACATGAATCCTTTTTCTCCATTGCGTCCTATGTAGTGTCAAATTTTAGTTTAATTCTAATAAATTAAGATCATTTTTTATGCAATAAGCCCAAGTTTTCCTAGGTCTACCTCTGCCTTTCTTAACATAAGTTGTATCTAAAACATCTACTCTCCTAATATGATCATCAGGTGGTCGACGTTTAATGTGACCAAACCATCTAAGGCGACTCTCTCTAATTTTATCCGTCACTGGTGCAACACCAACCCTATTACGAATATATTCATTTCGCATTTTGTCTCTAAGTGTAAAGCCACTCATCCAACTAATCATTCTCATCTCGGCAACACTTAACTTAACATTATGCTTCTCTTTTAAAGGCCAACATTCAGCACCATAGAGCATTGCAGGTCTCACCACCATCTTATAAAATTTTCCTTTCAGTCTAAGCGGTACTTAACAACCTAGATGTCAATATAAGAGAAAAATGCCAAGTCTTGAAATATTTGTTAAGTTTCACAGTCTTTTAACAACAAACATATTTAGACATTCCACATCAATAAAAATCTGAAAATAGCAACAATAAGCAACATTAAGAAAAAAATGGAAATGAAAAAGTCATAACAAACCAGAAACAAAAAAAATGGACGTGTTCATAAAGTTATCCCGATTTTTGGGGAGCCATTTCTCCTCTACATCGCATTGGCTAATATGGACCTGTGCATTAAAGGCATCAACAGAACTTTTTCTAAGAGCAGCGTATTTTTCTACCATAAAGATTTTCTCGATGCCAACAGAGCTTTCTGAAGAACAATGAGAAGAAGCTTTGGTATTCTCAATATCAACAGCAACATGACCATTTGAACTTTCATCAATTTCAGTTTCCTGGAAACTATCAATCAACGGCATCGCAAGTGTGTCTGATGAAGGATGAACATCAAAACCTTTTATTTGCATCTCCTCAGGTAAATCAGCATACCAAAGCTGATACAAAATCAATCCATGGATCAAATTAATGTAAGGCTCGGTTCCAAATTCCTCCGTAACAAGACTGAAAAGAAAAATATGTTTAATCAACACTATCGGATGTTCGAATCATAAAATCTTAACCAAAATAATAAATAAATAAATAATCCGCAAAATATATGATGATTGAAGGCTAACAGCAATAAATTCCACATGCCTGTTCTATTCCAACATAATAAATCAATAAACAAATTAACAAAGTAGCAATATTAACATAAAGAAATCTCAAAAAATTAGACAAGATTTTAATTTGATAAAGTTTAGAATTACTCTAAACATTTTAAAAGGATGAGAGCAAATTTCAATCAAGTAAGAGAAAATCTCTTATACCAAAGGTGTTGTTGGGTTCAATGCTTCTCGGTGTCCTTGATGTAGTTTTATGTTGAGTATTTTTGGTAGTAATATAAATTGTTTAACTTAATGTTATCTTGTATGTTCAGATAATCTAAATTATATAAAATCCAAACTCAAATCTGATGTAATATAGATTTCTTTAATTTTCATAGCAATATAAAAGGGAAAGAAAAAAAATGAAAGGCATAATCAACATTGATCATTCTAGATAACGCCATTATTTAAATGAAAACCCAATCAACTAAACAAGTTACATTTCATATAAAAACAATTACATGAATGTTAATAAATTGCAACCATTTAACAGCTCAGAGGCCCTTAAAAGGCTACTTAGCAGCTCAAAAGCTTCCTAAAAGAACCAGTCACCAGTGCATATGGAAGCAAGAAAATTCATACACAAAGATGTTAAACAATGGAAGCTAAACAATTATTGTATTCAATGGTAATTTTGCTTGAACAAAACCCTGAGTAGTGAAAACTTGTAAACTTTTTAATTTGTAAGTTCCAGCTCAAATCAGCCTATGAACACAAATTCAAACAACCCCGTTCCCAAAGTCCATGGCACGTTTATATGTCCATTATAAAAAAAAAAATTGTTCAAATAGCTAATTTTAAAAGGAAATTAATATATATATATATATATATATATATAGAAGATCAACATTACTATTGAAACAAACATAGAAAACAAAAGTTTATGGGTCATATTATAAAAACAATCAGAGGAGTGTGAACTTCATCTGCAACCCTCAAAAGCATGATAATGCGCTTTAGAATCAATCCATAATGACAAAACCAATAAAAAAAATATGAAAATAGGGCAGTATAGTTTTACTTCACTGCATAAAGACAACTGAAAGGAAAGCAATGGATGCTTACAATCTTGTGTGAGAATATGCCTCTTTAATTTTCCCTTGACTGAGAAAAAAAAGTGCTAGTTCAAGCTGAAGCAAGCGTTTCTGGTCAGTAAGAAGAAGATGCAGCAAATCAATGTCATAAAGATTTCGAATATCAAAGGCCTAGCACTATATTTCATACATTTTCACCAAGCATGGTTTGTTTATTAATTTCCATATGACTTGTCGAAATTTTAGATTGAAAATGACGATTCATGTCATGAAAATAGAGCAATATAATTACCTTCGTATGCCCTTTCTTATGCCAGGATAGTTTACCCAACCAAACCTCATAAGTCGATTTGATCAAATTATGGTAGTTTCTCTTCCTGCAGAACCGCTTCTGAAGCTCCATAGCGATCTAAACGCAAATGTCTTGTGATCGTTAGTGATAAAAAATAGCCACCACCATAAAATACCCATTATAAAAAATATAATAAAAAAATAACAAAAATGAGATTGAACACATTCAACCAACCAGAAAGTTTCTCCGGTCCTGGGAGTAATAACGAGGGCAACCCGCAAAAGTAGTGCTCAAAACCGCGCTGACCTTTTTCCACCGGTGGTTCACAACTAACCGATCGAGGAGACGACCCAACCTTCGATGGTTTACGCTACTGACGGCCGAAGATCGCTTCTGCGGCACCCTCCAGTGGCCACCGCTCTCCATCCGAAGCTTCAAACTAGCGGCCGAACCCGAGAACATTCGAGAGGCAGCCGATCCCGAGATCATTCGAGTGGGAGGTCGGGGGTTTGGGTGATATACGCACATGTATTATATTAGATTCTACGCCTCAAAAAGAATTTAGCAATATGATAAAATTAATTATGTTAACTTTTATAAATTAAAGAATTATTTATTAATAACTTATTGAAATTTTATTTTATATTAAGAGGTTTTTGTTGAATTTAGATTTGTCTTTTAGAACACGACTCGAGGGATACAACCTGAGGAAGATGAGAGAAAGAAAGACGGAGTATCGAGGGCAAGATGAATAGTTCGGATAAAAATATTTGTCTTTTTATTCATAAAATGGTCTTTATTTATAATAATTGAGAAGACCATTGATAAAATTATATGTCTACCCCCACTTCAATATGTGTATTACAATTCATTATTATTTTCTTGAACAAAGGTGACTCTCAGACACATTTTCATAATCATAAATGATTTTGCCAGTTTTTTGTATTTGTAACTGATATTGGCAGAACTATGTATCTATAACTAGGGCTGTCAAATTGGCTCGTTGTTCGCGAACAGCTCGTGTTCGGCTCGTTAAGTAGCTCGTGTTCGGCTCGTTCGTTAAGCCTAACGAGCCGAACACGAACAAATTTTTAAGCTCGAAATGTTAACGAGCCGAACACGAACAATCTGTTTGTTCGCTCGTGTTCGGCTCGAATTGGCTCGAAATAAAAAAATAATCGTATAATTATTTATATAATAATTTATTATATATATTATTTATATATTAATATATTATATATATTTATATTTAAGTTTAAATCATAATTGCTTGTGTGGTAGCGTGGTTATCTTCTTGTTTCCATTCATTTAGTCTGGGTTCGAATCCGTGCTAGACATATATTTTTCCAATTAATTTTAACAAGTCAATTTCGAGCCGAACACGAACAAGAATATTTAATTCGAGCCGAACGCGAACACACCTTTCACGAGGCATTTCGAACACGAGCCGATTTCGAGCCGAGCTAATTTCGAACGAGCCGAACACGAGCCAAGCCTGAGCTCGCTCAAGCTCGGCTCGTTTACAGCCCTATTTATAACTGATGTTGGCACTTTTCTGTGTGCATAAGCCTTCCAACCGGTTAGGTCTTCTGATTAGTTGACTTAGTTGGTTTGGGTCGGCTATTTTGTTTGGATATGGTTGGTCTTCGCTTCTGGTGGGTCTTCACTCTGGGAAGCCATGCGACATTGAGAGTGATAGTCGATTGACCTTATAGTGTCTGTCTGACCCAGTGTTCCTTGGTGATTTATGGGAATATCTAGGGGATCTATTGAAAAAATCTCGCATTTTTACTTGTGACCTTGTTGTTGGATTAGACATTTCTTTGGTCGTCAGCGTAGATGTATGTCTCTTATTGGCCTCGGTGGCCTTTTGGTATTCAGACAGACTTTCAGTCAATCGACAATTCTTCGGTTGGTTGGTTGTATGATCGGGTTCATGTGTACTTGTATCTTTTCGTCATATTAATTATCCTTATTTTTTCCCTTATAATCTAAACCATTTTGATACCACAATATTTGTATTGATAGTTTTTTTGTATATATATATTAGTTCCTCAATTTACTTGCTTCTTGAAGGTCGCGTTACGATAAGGATAAATGAATATTAATAATAAAGTAAATTTCATTTATAATTTCTCAATGATTTCATAATTGAACAATTAGACTCTCTGTATTTTGTGTCCGCGTCCCCTATAAATAGGATCAAGAGGGTTGTCTCATTCCACCCCTCTCTCCTTCCTCGAACTTCAAGCGTCATTATGTCTTGCGCAAGGTCACAGATTCGCTTCGATAAAGGTGTGCTTCTCATGGTTCTTGATGATATTAGTGTTATGTCGCCTCCTATGAGTGGAAGATAGAGGAAGAACCTTGTTCTAAAGAAGAGAAAGTACTTGAGTTTGATCTGCATGATCAAGTGGCATCATCGAGAGACACTGATGATCAGTAAGAGAAAATCATAAGGGATGATGAGTGTAGAAAAATGCCCCGCCCACTGAAGAACTAGCTCCCTTGACTGGTGTTGCTAACCCCGGAGCTCCTGGTGCTTTGGGACAATTGGGGGCGCCATTAGCGATGGAGGTTGAGTTTCAACTAGAGGCACGGGTGATAGATAATGCCCCTGCATTAATTTGCAAGAAGGATATATCAACACCTCTGCACTTGGGGCCAAACACTTAGTATGAAGTATTGATACATGTTATTTGTTCTTAAAATGTTTTTCATAATTTCCTTTTGACATAGGTCTTCAAGCTTTGATGGACTCTAGATGAGGATTGCCTTTGTCAGTAATGAAGTCACTTTGGTTGTTAACCCTATAGCGAAAATTCAAGGTCGACCTGGGACAGTCAACAATAGATCGACGATGTTGGCAAATAGGTGGTCAATCCTTTAGGGACTTTTGGAGAGGTGTCAGTTGTCATTTGGAAAGGTGCTTAATTTAATTAACTTCCAAATTTCCATAATTTATGAAATTATCATTTTAACCTTATAGTGACAAAGTGAGATTGGTTTCTACCACTTAATCTCCCATGTCTCAATCATCTAAACGTGTCAATTTATGATTATTCATTACCCATTTACCTCTTGATTAAGCCTAAATATTAATTAAGGCTTAAATTCTTTAATGACCATTTTGCCCTTTAAGGTCTCATCACTTCATAATTTATTAAATTCAACTCAAATGACTTTGAAATTTTTATGTCACCTCATTTATGGGTCAATTAAAACATCAGAGGAGAAAATGTGATTTTCTTATTTTTATTTTACTTTTTATAATTATTTTAATGCAAAAATTGAAATTTTCAATATTAATTCAATAATTTAGCCAAAACAAATTATCTATACTTGAGAAAATTATTGGAGATTCACCTAGGTCAGAGGACCACTTGAACCAATTTGATGATTTTTTGAGTTTTGATTTAATTATTAGATTTATTTGTTTGTTTTGAGTATTAATTAAATATAAAATATTATTTAAGTTAAAAATTAAGTTTTATATTTTTATTAAATCTCTCTTAGTTCATGCAACTCATAGAAACAAATTTCACATTTTTGTGATTTATACTTTATTTATTGGAATTATTTTAGTGGAAAATTAAGAAAATTCATTTTTAGCCTTTAAAAATTCATAAGACCAAATGTGACATTTTGATGTATTTTTATATTTTAATGATTTTTATGATTTTTAATGATTTTTTATATATTTAAAAATTCAAAAATAGTTTAAAATGAAATATTTATTTTAATTCCAATTTTATTTTTCTTAGGTTTCTCTAGTCGCAGAGAACTCCCAAAACCAATTTCATAACTTTTTTACTTATATTTTAATTATTATAATTATTTTAATATCAAAAATATCATTTTACTTAAGAGGTCTATTTTAGTGGGTAAATTAACTCAATTTGACTTGGAATTTTTATGGGGAGTTAACATGATTATTATTTATAGTGTGGAATGATTTTTGTGATTTTTCCATTTATATTTTAATTATTTAAAATTTCTTTTATTTTAATGAGTTAATTACTTAAAGTGACATTTTTATGGGTTAAATACATTTTATATTTTTTCTAGAGTGCTCTGACCACAGGGAATCTACGAGAGTCATTTTTTTATTTTTCTAACTTTCATTTTAGTTATTATAGTTTTTAAACCAAAACAGAGGGGATTAACTTAAAAATTAGGGATCTTTGGCTAGAGATGTCCCCTGATCATGGAAAAATCTGGAAAGATTTCTAACATCAGAGCGTACAAGCCCTCCAAACCTCATGTCATGGTTAAATGTTCACGAAGTTATGATTTAAATAAGATATATTGTATTTAATTAATTTAAAATTAAACATAAGTCAAATAACTTCAAATTCATTTCTACATTATTCTCCTCTGTTCACTGAGCAACAATGTATTTTTATTTTATTTTTATGATTTTTCTACACCAATTTATGCATTTTCTAAGGTAAAGTGATTTAAATAAATAAAAAATACCCCTAATTTTCTATTTATCCAGCGCGGCGCCACACAATCATAGGCAGCTCCGAACGACCAGGCGGCGCTGTCCCATTCGACATTGCCTTCTGACTTAGCATGAGCTTTATGCTTTAACATCCCATCCAGCGCAAACCTGTCCGTCTAAGTCATACACGCGTGTCGACCATCAATTGGAATTTGTTGGTCATCAAAATGGAAATCCATCACCCGTTTAATTTAATATATATATATATATATATATATATATATATATATATATATATATATATATATATATACGAGACCAAACCGATCTCATATCCTTAATAGTTTAAATAAACGAGCACTATACCACAAGCTATGCATCTATCCCAAGGAATAGAAATATTACTTGATAGTGCGACTCGATTAAATAAACTAGTAGATTTATGACATTTTTTTGGTCTGCGAACCAATTTTATGTTGACCGACAAGTTCCCTTATCTAATATAAGAGATTAGATGGGTTTTATATTACATGAGTTCTAAAGTTCCCTATAAAGGTAAGCCTCTATAGTTAATTACATCTTAAATGACCTAAGTCATTTAAGAAAACTATTGATAAAGATCAGTGGTTTTGCTTTCAAGAATTTTAAATTTTAGGGTTTTCATGATTGAACATTGAAAATTTAAAAGGGAATGAATCAAATTTAGAAGCAATTTATTTTGGAATCCAAAGACAGAAAGAAAGGAGATGTCACGGATCCAAGAAGAATCTCAAAGACTTCCCAAACTATCCTATGATTTAGCTTCGATTTCAGGGAGATGTTATTTGATATTTCAATCTTGTCAATTTTATTTATTTAGGACTTATGTTTGTATGACATCATCACACAAATAGCCTGGAAGATAGGAGGGTTTACGTCGTGACGGACAACAACCTCGAGATCTATAAAGAGTTAGGGCTTAGATTGCACAATATGATTATGCAAAGGCCTAAAGATAAGGTGAGGATTTATGCCGCGCTAGGCAAACAACCTCAAAGTCCAATGACTTTGTTTTTTATTTCAAAAGAAAGTTTAGTTGATGTAGATTCATTTTGCTGTTGAAGATGGTCGTGCTGCCAACGATGTTTGCTCCAAGCTCCTCGTTGTAGCAGGTTTCAGTTTAAAGAAGTGTCAAATTGAAGAGGTTGAGAGAAGTGTCGTGTTCAAGAAATTTTTAAATTGAGATGTTTTAATGTCTTATTAGGGGACAAACATTTAAGTTAATTATAGCGACACCGGTTATGATCTCACTGTTCTCTTGTTTCGGCGCCACAATTTTCTTTGGATTCACTTAGTTCAGATGAATTTACCGAATTCAAATCAATGAATTCAGTACGTTCATTCGAACCGTGGTAAATCTCGTTAGCAACCGTAGGTTGCCTCCTCCAAGGTGTTCCCGGTCATCCAAAGGGGTGTATTAATTTAGTTATATTTTGAAAAAGATTTTATTTTTTTTGTTTGTGATTAAATTTTGATTTGTCTTATCTTTTATTGTGGTTGTGAATTTTGTTGTTTAACAGTTCATCACAAGTATAACATGCAGGAAAAAGTAAAGCATTTAAATAAAACAGTATAAATTGCAATAAACATAAATGCGTACTTAGTAGTCTTCAAGTGCATCTGCTGAAATGTTAGCATCCTAAACAAATATTAAAGTGGAAATTAAAGTTCGACGATTTAAGTTTAGTGAGGGAACCTATTTCATAACTTGATGGGTCCCTAAGTTGTGTTAAGGAGATATTCTTGATCAAAGAATAATGAAATTCAATTGTTATTCTAAAACATCCCATTAGATTAAGAAAGTGCTCGAGGCATCACCCTGAACATCTTTCTCAAAGCTTTTAGGACCATTTAGAGTTCATTTGATTTCACTGTTTAGTTCAATTAACCATCCATATTCAATTAGAGTTTATTAATGATGTTTTAACCCTTGCTCGATGAACTTAGATGTTTTAATCATCTCTTTAGTGTTGATTTGATATTTTATTTAGGAATTATGTGAGTGAAAGCCTTTATGGGCAAGCTCGATTATTGGTGGACTTGGCCATTTGGATTAAAGTTGGGCTAACAGTGTTTTAAAATGTTTCAAATTAATTATTGTCTTTTATAAACCTCATTAAGTCATTTTGATAAAGCCTAAGCTCACTACTAAGCCCTTAAGACTTAATGGATAAATTTGCATATTCTGAAAATGTTAAGTTAAATATTATTTTAATTCTTATCAAAATTTTGAATTATCATTAACCATTAGATTAGGGGTCTCAAATCATGAGTTATCATTTAAAAAAAAAAAAATCAAACCCCTCACCTTACGATCATTTTAATTTAATTAACTTCCAAATTTAGAGAATTAGGGAAATTACAATTCTGTCCTTATGGAGGAAATGGAGGGATTGGTTTCTATCCATTATTCCTTTATATTTCAATCATCTAACCATGTCAATTTATGATAATTAATTACCCATTTACCCTTAGATTAGGCCTAAATACTAATTAATGCTTAAATTCCATAATTTCCATTTTGCCCTTTTAAGCTTATTACTTCATAATTCTTTAAATATAATTCAAATAATTTTGAAATTTTTTATGCTACCCCACTCATGGGCAATTAAAATATCACAGGAGAAAATGTAATTTTCCGATCTTTAGTTTATTTTTATAATTATTTTTAATGTGAAATAGGGATTTTCAAAGTAAATTCAATAACTTAGCCAATATTAACTATCTGTTCTTATGAAAATTATGTGACGTTCACCTAGGTCAGAGGATCACAAAATTTCATGATATTTTGAGTTTTGATTTAATTATTAGATATATTTGTTGTTTTTTAGCATTATTTAAATTTCAAATATTATTTAAATGGAAAATTAAGTTTTATATTTTTTTTTTAAAATCCCTTTGAGTTCAAGAAATCTAGAGAAATAAATTTTATATTTTTGTGATTTATATTTTATTTATTAGAATTATTTTGGTGGAAAATTAAGAAAAAATCAATTTTAGCCTTTAAAAATCATTTTAACCCTTTGAAAATTAATATCTTCACTTTAAAGATTAGGAAAATTATTCCAATTGCTCCCAAGTGATCAGAGACAATTTAGAACATTTTGGTGAATTTTAATATTTTTGTTATTATTATGATTTTTAATGATTTTTTAAATATTTAAAGATTCAAAATAGGCTCAAAAATGAAATATTTATATTAATTCCAAATTTATTTTTCTTATGTTCCTCTGATCACAGAGAACTCCCAAAACCAATTTCATAATTTTTTAATGTATGTTTTAATTGGTAGAATTATTTTAATGTCAAAATTATCATTTCACTTAGAAAATTCATTTTAGTGGTTAAATTAATTCCAATTTATTTCAAATTTTTTATGGGGAGTTCCACTCATCCTAATTTATAGTGGAGAATCATTTTTGTGTCATTTTCATTTATATCTTACCCATGTTAATTTTCTTTCATTTTAGTGTTTTAATTACCATCAGAGACATTCTTAATGACTTAAATCAAATTTATATTTTTCTTAGGGTCCTCTGATCACAGTGAACCTACCAAAGCAAACTTTACATTTATGTGATTAATATTTTAATTATTATCATTTTTATACCAAAACATAGGTGATTAACTTAAATTTAGGGATCTTTGCATAGAGATCCCCTTGACTTTGGAAAAAATAGAAAGCGTCCCTATTAACAGAGAGAACAAAACCCCTAAATATCAAACCATGGTGAAATGTATATGCCAATATATGATTGAAACATACAATGATGTATTTAATTAATTAAAAATCAAACATGCATCAAACAAACATTAAAACATTTCCACATTGTCCTCCTTTATTCACTGAGTAAGAGGATATTTTTATTTTGCTTTTATGATTTTTTTACACAAAGTTATGGATTTTCTAAGTTAACTGAATTAAATAAATCATTTAAATCCCTAAT
Organism: Papilionanthe hookeriana x Papilionanthe teres; assembly: GCA_022702705.1. Taxonomy (NCBI): domain Eukaryota; kingdom Viridiplantae; phylum Streptophyta; class Magnoliopsida; order Asparagales; family Orchidaceae; genus Papilionanthe; species Papilionanthe hookeriana x Papilionanthe teres. The sequence goes on from CM040426.1 coordinate 156,430,920, forward strand.
TTCCCACTTAAACAGCTCAGCGCTGACTCAACTTGGGACTCTCCAAACGCGCGTGTGTCGTCTCCCTATTCAGCACCGCCTTCTGACTCAATTGCCACGTGGCCTGCCTTACCATTCCATCTCTTCGTCCAACTCCATCTGGTCTGTCCACTGGATACACGCGAGATCCGACGACCACAGTTCTTCGTCCCTAACTGGTATAACTCGTGAGCCACTCACCTTTCAGACCTAATTTCTCAGTCTAGACTCAACCAAATCGCATAAGATTTGTTACTAGAGCTTCATCTAAGTGAGACGAACCTATCTATACGGTTACTCAAGTATTAAATAGAGGTCTACTTCACAATGTCTCAAACCAAGCTCAAATTTGGGGATTTTGATGTATACCTTTGTCTGAGAGGTGTAGCCTCAATCAGATGCTTGGAGAAGCTTTAGTGGAGTTTGGCGAGCCTCCTGGATGTGTTGATTTTGAGATAAGCTTGAATTTGGTTTAGAAGTCCTCCTATAGGTGGGAAGATGGATGTGAAAGTCTAGGTTAAGGTGGTCTAGAGATGGGGCTTTTAGTGGAAAGCTTATTCTCTTGATCTGATGAAGGTGTGGGCAAAGTTAATTTGAGTTTGGTGCATTGTGGTGGTGTATTGGGAGATGGCCGGAATATGCCCTGGTTTTAGACTCTGAAATTGAGCTCAGGCAGGGGAAATCAAGGCTGGGAAATGGTTGGGATGATCATAGGAAGGTTGTAGGAGGCTTTAGAAGCAATTTAACAGAGTCTGCGCAAGGAATTTGAACATCTCCCTTCTTGACCGTGAGAGGTGGTTTATTTATAGAGGAGCTTGGGGTGGCCAATTGGGCTGGCTGATGGTGGCTTTGGCTGCTTAGGTGAAGAGAAAAAGAGCTCCAGTGTTCAATTGGGTTGTGACACATTAGCTGGGTGTAAATTGGAGTTTTGACCATGGTGGTGCTCTCGGGTTTGGTGTTTTTCGTTAACCAAGGTGGCCGCCGGCCAGGGAGAAGTTACCATCCCACTGAGCATGGTCAGTGGTGGGCAAGTGTGAAGTCAATTAGGTTTATGCATGGGTAGAAGTGATTAATTGAAATGGAAAGGGGTTTGGGTCAATTTGGGTTTAGGTTGGGTCTAGGCTCACTAAAATGGCTTGGGTCACTCTGAAGATGATCAAGGCTGATGAGGAGGTAAGCTTGATTAATGATGTGAAGTCCCAATCAAGATTAATTAAATCAAGTTTGGTTTGGGTGAAGCATAGGAAGGGTTAATCACTTTTTAAGGGGTCATTAAAAGACTCCCTCCTTTTGCCCAAAATAGCATGGTGACATGAGCATGGCTCACATGGCTTACATGTGGCTTAGAAATGGCTTTTTGGCTTACCTTTAGCTTAGTTAAGTTGCATGAAAAGGGATGTTTAGAATTTTGGCATTTTCGGTGGTTTTATCATGGGGCTTAATTTGGTTGATTTAAATCATTAATTTGAAACTTAGGGCTTGATTTTAATTGAGTGGATGATGAGGGGAAATTGTCATGTGGGCTATTGATTTAGATTTGGGCTTTTAAAATGGATTAAGCATGGTAGGCTTTTAAAATTGGGGATTAATTCAATATTAATTCGGTGGAAATTTTGGGGTTATGGCATTTAATTTGGTGACATTTGGACATTTGGTTAAAATTGGGGATTTTGGTTTAAGTTTGATTTAGGTGAGCTTTGAGTTCAAAAGTGGGTCAATTGAAGGTTCAAATTAGCTTAGGGGAATGTTATGAAGAGTTTAGAATTCAAATTTGGGGAAATGGGCTTGATCATGAGGTTCAATTTGGGGAGATTTGGTCATATGGTCAAATTTGGGGCTTTTTTATTTGGGTTGAAGTTGAGTTTGGAATTGGGTCAAATTGGGCTTGGATTTGGTTTGAGTTAAAATTAAGGATGATTAATTTGGGTTTGGAATTGAAATTGGGTGAGATTGATGTCAATTTGGTGAAAATTATGGTTAATTTTGGGTAATTGGGCCTTTAAGGGCAATTCAGGGCTTTTGGTCAAATTGGGTTCATTGAAGTGGTTCAAATTGGTTTTGGGGATATTATGAATGATTTTGGAAATTTTGGGAATTTTGGGAATTTCTGAAATTTTGGGTCATGAGGGGTATTTTGGTAATTTTAGCTAATTTAGGGTGTTTTAGGAATTTTTAGAATTTTTATGAGTTTTAGTCAATTTGAGCAGTGGGGAATGATTTGAGATAATTTTGGAAGTAAATTTGAATATTTAGAGAATTTTAAAGAAAAATTTAGGGTTTAAGGGTATTTTGGTAATTTGGTGGAATTTTATGCTAATGGGTCAAGTGTGTCATGAAGTCATTTCCAAGTCATAAGAGTCATGTGAGGACTCACTTTGGATGTTCAATATGTTGGACCTAACCCTCTTAGGCAAAAGCTAAAGGTTTGGGTCCACCCATATGAGCATTCCAAGAGGAGTCAGGAAACCAGATCCAATGAAGTGGTCCTAGGATTTGGGGTGTGTGAGAAAGTGTAGTGTGTACAAGACCAAGCCCTAGTCACCCAAGGTTGCCTTAAGTTCAAATCATTCCTATGGGAACTTACCCTGAACCTCAACATGAGGTTTGTGACTAACCATGTGAGGTCTCAAGAAAAGCTAGGAGGTGGTTTAGATTTCTTTGTGATGGGTTCCGTCTCTAGTCTTCTATGATAGTTAAAGGGAAAGTCCTAAGGCTAGATCCTAAGTACTAAGAGGAAGTTTAGACCTAACCAAAATTAGGTAAACAAATGGACCCCCAATAGGTGTGTTGTGCTAATCAAATACACCGCACGTATTGGTGTGTTGACTGACGGGATCAATAAAAATCAACACAACTTTCCGAGCCAACACACTCAGGACAAAACACAGAAATATAGTGAGAAAGCATTCGTTGGGATGAATAGGTGAGTTTTCAAGTTGTCAGATTTCAAGATTGAGTTTTAGATTCACTTTCTTTTTTTTCTTTCAGTTTTGAAATTCTGATTTTGATTTTTGATCTTATATTTTGATATTGATTTGATTGGAGTTTAGATTTTGATTGAAGTTTGATTTAGGATTCATTTTGGGATGAATTTTGAGGTGATTTTGAGATTAATTTTGAGATTGATTAAATTTTGATTTTGATTGAGGTTTGATTTAAGATTGAGATCAAAATGGAATTTTGAAATTGATTTGGATTCTTAGGTTGAAATTGACTGGAGTTTGAAATATGTAGGAAGTTTTGAATTTGGTAAATGCAGAGATCATATTGATAAGAGGTGAGGACCGAAATTCTGAGTTGTGAACTGGAATTTAGGTACCAGCCTCGGGATGAGAATCGGCAGTTGACGATCGACCTTGAAATTCTTAGTTAGAATTGGAATTTAGGTACCAACCTTGGGATGAGAATCAGCAGTTAACGACCGACTTCGAAATTCTGAATGAGAACTGAAATTTAGGTATCAGCCTCATGTCAGCATATTTTTAGGTTGTAAGTTTAATTTTAAAAAGGGTCACCTACAGAAGTTTTCGGCTAATTTTAAATTTTAAATTTAATTTAAATATATATAATTTAAAAAGCAGCATTTGATTTTGAAAATAACTTTAAGTTTGTAAATTTTAAGATATGAAATCAAACCGATCTCACATCCTAAATGGTTTATATAAACGAGCACTGCATCACAAACCGTGTATCTATCCCGAAGAATAAACACACTGCTTGATGATGGGCTCGATTAAATAAACTAGAAGATTTGTGACATCCGTTTGGTCTGCGAACCAATTTTATAAGCCGACAAGTTCCCCTGCTTACTATAAAGGAATTAAGCAGGGTTTATATTACCTGGGTTCTTAAAGTTCCCTATAAGGGCAAGCCCCTATAGTTAATTACATCTTAAATGACGGGAATCATTTAAGAAAACTCTCGATAATGATCAGTGGTTTTGCTCTCGAGAATTTCAAAGTTTAAGGTTTTCAAAGGATTGAATTTTGGAATTTCAAAAGGGATTAGCTCAAATTTGGAACAGTTTGTTTTAGGAATCTAATGGAGGAGAAGTAGGGGATGTCACGGATTCGAGACAAGTCTCAGTGACTTCCCAACTATCCTATTTGTTTGGCTTCAATTTGAGAGTTTATTTAATGTTTCAATCTTGCCAATTTTAATTAATTAGGATTTATATTTGTATGACATAATCACACAAGTAGCCTCGAAGATGTGAGGGTTTATGTCGTACCAAACGACTACCTCGGAGTCCTAAGACCGGTTAAGGCTTAATTTACATGACATGATCATGTAAATGCCTAACGAAGAGTTGGGGATTTATGTTACACTAGGCAAACTACCTTGAAGTCCTATGGCTTGGTTATTTAATTCTACGAAAGGTTTAGCTGGTGTAGATCCGAGTTTTGCTGAAGAAGATGGCCGTGCTGCCCACTATGCTCCAAGCTTCTTGTTGTTGTAGAGGTTTAGTTTTAGAAGGTGAAAATCAGGAGATGAGAGAAGTGTTTTGGTTTAGAAATCTTAAAGTCCAAATATTTTTAATATTTTAATTAAAACAAATCTTAAAGTTGTTTAAACAGAACCGATTAAGATCCGACGGTTCCGTCATCCCGACACCGTTATTTTCATCGAATTCCCTTAGTCCGAGTTGAATTTGCTAAACTCAATCGAATGAGTTCCACACTTTCATTTAGACCGTGGGAAATCCCGTTAGCAACACGTGGGTTACATCATCCGAGGTATTCCCGATCATTCAACGAAACGTTTTAATTTAGTTGCAATTGTAGTTTTGTTGTTCTGTTTGTGATTAAATTTTGAGTTGTTTTATATTTTATAATGTTGTGGCGGTGAATTTTATCTTGTGGTGACTTTTAATTTATTTTTGGGTTTCAGTTTTGTGACTATCCTAAAGGTTTCAGTTTTCATGCAACAATCTTGTTTAACATGTAAGAAAAAGTAAAGTGTCGTGCATGTAAGTAAATTGCAATAAAGTAAATTGCAATAAAATAAAAGCGTACCTGGAGGGTCTTCCCGTCATCCCAAGCTGCACTTAAAACACATGTTAAGGCATTTATATATTTTAACAAGTACCTATGTAAAGCTAAGAGAAGGTTATGGTTGTCTACCAAGATCATAATCCTATACTAGTCATTTCCTATGACGTCTAGGTTCTTGTGTTTTGTTTATGGATGATTTTCTTCACCAAAGAACAATTAAGTTCAATTGTTCTTCCAAAACATCTCATCATATTGAGAAAGTGCTCAGGACGAGTCCTAAACATCTTTTCAATACTTCTGAGATTATTTTGAGTCCAAGTAAATTTAGTTGCACAGGTGAATTAATCATTTAGGAGTTTAGTTAAGCTTTGTCTCTTGCTCAGTGAACTTGGGCATTTGATTACCTGATGAATGAAGTGACATCTCACTTAATACTCCATTTAAGAGTTATAATAATTAAAGTCTTTAGGGGCAAGTTGGTTTGTTGAGAATTTTAATCATTCTTAATTTGAAGTTTGAGTTAATGGTTTAAAGTGATTTAGTTTAATTATGAGGTTTTAATTAATAATTTTAAGTTTGGAATAGTGTTCAAATTATTTTTGGTTTAAATCTTTATACTTTAAGTGATCTTAATATTTTAAATTAACCTTTGGTGTTTTAAATTCACTTAGATTATTCATATATCTTAATGATTTGATTTAGGTTAATTATGATATTTTAGGTTAAGTTTGATTTTTTATATTCTTAATTATGAATTGTCTTAATATTTCAAATTTGTTTTACTTTTATTATTGAGTGATGTTAATTTAATATAATTTAAATTTAATTTAATTGAATTTAACTTAATTTAATTTAATTTAATTTCAATATTTTAAATTTAATTTAATTTTATTGTTAAAATGTTAATCTAATTTAATTTTAATTTTAATTTAATTTTTACTTAATTTAATTTAATTTAATTGTTAAACCACTTAATATTTTGAGCTTTCCTTTAATTTAAGGGTTACTTTTTTAATTTTTAATTCACTTAGTTTGGATTATCATTTTAATCTTAATTAAGAGTTAAATATTATTGAAGTGATTTATTTAGGGATTTTTTTTATTAAAGAATTAATATCCTCTCAAGTTATATCCACTATTTTTAATAATTCAAATTTTTATTAATCTTCCAAAATTTAAATTGTTTAAATAATTAAAGTTTCATTTTTGGTTTATTAAAAGTGATTAATGGGTTCTTACCCTTTTAATTTCCCAAAGTTTCAATCATCCAAGAAAGATAAAATCAAATATTTTACCCTCCATTTTAATTAAACCTAAAATTTTAATAAAGGGGTTTAAATTCTTTAATTACCTTTATGCCCTTTTAGGCTTATTTATTTCATAACTCACTAAATTGAGTTCAAATGAACTTGAAATTTTTATGTCACCTCACATGTCAATTAAGACATTAGAGGAGAAAATGTGATTTTTCTGAATTTAATTTATTTATATAATTATTTTTAGTGAAAAATAAGGGATTTCAAGGAAAATTCAACAACATAACCAAACTAAGGTTTCTATCCTTAAGAAAATTATGGGATGTTCCTAATGACTAGAGGACCACTTGGACCAATTTTGGTGATTTTTTAAATTATATTTTATTTATTAGAATTATTTTGAGTTTTGGAGTGTTAATTAATTATAAAATAAAATTAAAGTTAAAAAATGGATTTTATATTTTTCTTAAATTTCTCTGACCTCAAGGAGTTCAGAGAAACAAATTTTACAATTTTTTGATTTTTCTTTGATTTATTAGAATTAATTTAGTGAAAAAGTTGGAAAATACATTTTTTAATATTAAAAATTGTTTTGAAGCCTTTAAAATTCAATATCTTAACTTAGAGACTTAAGAAAAATATTTGGTTGGTTTCTAAGTGATTAGGAGTCAAAATGTGACATTTTTATGATTTTTATTATTTTTGTGATTTTTATTATTTTTTAATTATTTAAATATAAAAATATCATTAAAAAAGAAAAATTTTAGAAAATTCCAATTTTAATTTTTATAGACTCCTCTAATATCAGAGAGCCCACAAAACCATATTGGTGAATTTTTGAAATGTATTTTTGGAGTTATGAATTTTTAAAGTTTAATTTTGATTATGTGACTTAATTAATTCATTTAGTGGGGCTAATCATTTCTAATTGACTTCAAATTTTTATACAAGGTTCTCTGTATCCTAAAGATCAATGGAGAATTGATTTCAAGTTATTTTAATGTGTGCTTAACCCTAATTAATTAAAGTTCAGTTTTGAGTAATTAGGCAAATTAGGGTTATTCTTAATGAATTAACTTAAAATATAATTATCCTAGGGTCCTCTGGTCCTAAGAAACTTCCCCAAATTTTCCTAGAATTTTCTAAGCAATATGCTAATTAATGGAACTAAAATACCAAAAATAGTGACATAAACTTGAAAAATACATAAATTTCCATAGAGATGGCCTCTGACCCTGAAAAATTCAAGGAATGTTCCCAAGATCAGAGGTTTCAAAAGCCTATGGTCTCATGCCATGGTGAATTGTCTATGCAAATGGAGAATCAAAATACTGAAATGAGTAAATAATTAATTAAAAATAAAATACTCATCAAAATAACTTGATTTCTTTTCCACATTATTCTCCTCTGTTCACTGAGCAAGAGGGCATTTTTAGTTTATTTTTATGGATTTTCTACACAAAGATATGGATTTTCTAAGTTCTGGGTATTTAAATAAATAGAAAAAATCTTATTTATCTACTTATCCGACTCAGCGCTGCGTCAACCTACGGCGGATCGAGAGACCACGCGGCGCGCTCCTATTTGACGCCGCCATCTGAGTCAGCCGCCATGCATCCTGCTGTTCCGCTCCTTCCTCTGATCCGACGCAATCTGAGTCGTTCAACCGATACACGCGCGATCGGACGGTGCCTGGTCATCGTCTACGACTGGTGTGCACCCGTGACCGTCCACACTAAAACCCTAAGAACTCTCTCATTTCTCAAAGGATTTTCGTGTTCTTATGCTCTATGGATTCATCTTGAGGAGACGAACACATCCATACGGTTTACACGCCATGAAATTAACTGAAATGAAATGGAGAATTGCTGGAAGCTCGGGAGGAAGGAATGATCCATACCTTTGCTCTGAGAAGTGTAGCTTCAATCAGAGAGTTGTGTCACCTTCGATTGCACCCAAGGAAGCTCCAGATGAAGTCTCTGGCTCTCGGGAATTTCCTAGGTATGAAAGTGTCCACAACCGATTTCAAAGCTTGGAGGCTAGAGCAACTGGGTGGCCTGGAGAGGGGGCTTTCACTGGGGAACTCCTTCTCTTGGTCCTGTGCAGGTGTGGGTGAGTTTAATTTGGATTTGGTGAAGGTTTGGGAGATATCCTGGTTTTGGGCTTGAATTTGAACTCAGAAATTGAGCTCAGCTGGGGGGAATTGGGGCTGGAATCCAATGGGGATCAAGTGCTCTATGTGTGGAGAGTGGTCTGGAACAATTTTGATAGAGTTTCAGTAGGATTTTGTTCAGCACCTCCTTTGGCCGAGAGGTGGTGTGGTTTAAATAGAGGTGGCTGGAGGGCTTTCTAGGGGGGTTTAATGGCTTGGATCAACTGCTTTGGTGAGGAGAAGAACAACCATAGTGGCCATTAGGCATGGGACAAGTCAGCAAGGAAGAATTCAAAAATTGGCTCACATGGGTGCTTGTCGGCTCGGTGGTTTCTAGCGGGCGTGGTGGTGGCCGGCCGGGTCGGAGTCACCCTCGAGGTCGGGGAGGTCGGGGCTGGGGTTTAGTGCGATCGATTAGCCATGGACATGTGTAAATGAGTTCGATTGAAATGGAATGGGGAAGGCTATTTTGGGTCCAAATGGGTCGACCCATGGTTTTGGGCTAGGTTCGATACCCGAGGCCTGGTTTTGGGGCCGAAAAGAATCACTTGGGTCGACCAAGAGAAAATGGTGTGGTCTCCATCCATGGTGAGGTGGCTAAACTTGGTTTAGTGTGTAGCATGAATGGGGTTAAAAGTGCTTAAGGAAGGCTTAAGAAAGGGGCCCCTCTTCTTGCCATTAATGGCTTGGTGAGGTGGAAAGGGGCTCCCAAGGCTTGCATATGGCTTATGCATGGCTCCATGGCTCCATATGGCTTAGGGATGGCTTGGATTGGTTTCATGAAAGTGGGTTTTAAGGATTTAGGATATTTAGGGGTAATTTGGCACTTGGCTTAGTTTATAAAAGTTTAATGATGAATTTGAAACTTAGGGAGTGATTTAAATCAAAAGGGATGATGAGGGGAAATTTCATGTGGGCTTTATGGTAGATTTTGGGCTTTTGGATTTATTTTAGATGGGCCTTTAGAAAGGTTTAAGAAGGTGGGCTTTTAGGTTTGAAAACAAATTGGTAAATGGAAGTTTTGTAAAAGATTGGGCCAAACAAATGTTGGGTTTAGTTTAGGGATGTGTCATGAGTGATTTAGAACAAATTTGAAGTGATTTTGAAATGAATTAGGTTTAATTTGGAATTTTCTAGAATTTTCTGGGAATTTTTGGAATTTATAGATTTTTTGGTTAAAAAGGGCATTTTGGGTATTTGGAGGGTATTTTTGGAAATTTTGGTATATTTGGCTAAGGATGATCAATTTGAATGGTGGGAAATGTTTAGGATTGGTTTTGAGGAATTTTGGATAATTTAGGCAATTTTGCAAATTTTGGGTAGTTTCAAGGGCATTTGGTAGGTTTGGTGGGTGTAGGGCCCCGGGGGTCAAAAATTGAAATTTTGGAAAAATGAAGGTTGATCAAGTTTGAGTAGAATGGAATCACTTTGGTTGAGCCATGAAGCCATATCAAGCCCATAAGAGCAATGAGAGGACTCATTTGAGGTATTCACTATGTTGTTCCTAACCCTCTTAGCGAGGGCTCAGGGGTTAAGGTCCATCCATATGAATTACCGAGCATGAGTCGGGAAGTCAAGCTAGGTATGAATGGTTTTAGGATTTGGAATGTGTGTGAAAGTGTCATGTGTGCGAGTCAACCCTCACCGGACCGAGGCCACCCAGGGTAGTCCTAAGGCCAAAGAGTCCTATAGGGAACTCATCCTTTAAACCTCCACATTTGATCTTAACCCTCCAAGTGACTTAGGGGTTTACAATCAAACTTATGGGGTTTGCAGGGAGTTAAGAGGTGTTTAAATTTCTAAGTGGTAGGTTTCATTTCTAGTCCTCTAAGATAGTCAAAGGGAAAGCTTAAGACTAGATCCTAAGTACTAAGGAGAGAGAAGAGAAAAGACCTCATCAAAAATGAGGTCAACAAATGGACACCCAATAGGTGTGGTGTGCTAACCAAGCACACTGCGCGTATTGGCTTTGACCGAAGAGATCAACTGAACCAACACAGACGTCTAAGTGACACACTTATAATAAAGTAGAAACAAATTTCCGCTGGGGAGTATCAAGTATATCTCCAAGACTGGAGATCCCTGAACTCTCGCTAGGGAAAAGAAAAGGAGGTGAATTCCGAGTCATAAGATGCTGGGAAATTTAATTTAGATGTCATTTCATTTTCTATTCCGAGTTTTTTAATGTGTGAGTTTAGATTTCGATTTGTTCTGAGTTTCAATTTTGGTTGAGGTTTAATTTAAAAATCAATTTAAGGAAATCTGGATTTGAAATGAGAATTGGAACCTAGGTTCCAACCTCTGGATTGCGAAGAGAACTGGAATTTAGGTACCAGCATCGGAGTGAGAATCAGAGTTTAAGTATCGATTGAAAAGGATGAGAATCGAAATTTAGGTACTGATCTTGAAAGTTTAGAGAGAACTGGAATCGGGTTCCAATCTCGAAGGTTTAAAGAGAACTGGAATCTGGTTCCAGTCTCGAAGGTTTAAAGAGAATTGAAATCTGGTTCCAGTCTCGAAGGTTTAATGATAAATGGAAACTGGTTCCAATCTCAAAGGTTTAAGGAGAAATGGAAATTGGTTCCAATCTCGAAGGTCTAAAGAGAATTGGAAACTAGTTCCAATATTGAAGATTTAAAGAGAAATGGAAACTGGTTCCAATCTCGAAGGTCTAAAGAGAATTAGAAATTAGTTCCAATCTCAAAGGTTTAAAGAGAATTGGAAACTGGTTCCAATCTCGAAGGTTTAAAGAGAATTGGAATCTGGTTCCAATCTTGAAGGTTTAAAGAGAAATGAAAACTGGTTCCAATCTTGAAGGTCTAAAGAGAATTGGAAACTGGTTCCAATCTCGAAGGTTTAAAGAGAACTGGAATTTGGTTCCAGTCTCGAAGGTCTAAAGAGAATTGGAAACTAGTTCCAATCTCGAAGGTTTAAAGAGAATTGGAAACTGGTTCCAATCTCGAAGATTTAAAGAGAACTGGAATGCGGTTCCGATCTTGAAGGTCTAAAGAGAATTGGAAGCCGGTTCCAATCTCGAAGATTTAAAGAGAACCGGAATGCGGTTCCGATCTCGAAGGTCTAAAGAGAATTGGAAGCCGGTTCCAATCTCGAAGGTTTAAAGAGAAATGGAAGCCGGTTCCAATCTCGAAGGTCTAAAGAGAATTGAATCTGGTTCCAATCTCGAAGGTCTAAAGAGAAATGGAAACTGGTTCCAATCTCGAAGGTCTAAAGAGAATTGGAAACTGGTTCTAATCTCGAAGGTTTAAAGAGAAATGGAAACTGGTTCCAATCTCGAAGGTTTAAAGGGTTGAAATTTGCTATGGAGATTTGAGTTTAGTGGAAGATTTGGAATGAGATGTGAAAGTGTTTCACGTCCCACGAGGAATGATTAAAGTCTGATTATTTGGCAAAGGATATGAATCTATGCCATCAGAACCAAATCGAAAATTTTTCGTGGTTCTGTGTCAATAAATTCAGTCGACCTTCTCAAAAGAGGGAAGAGATCGTGGAGAATCAAAAAGAGATTTGAGAATAGCCGAAGGCTGGGAATTTCAGATTCAGGAATTTGGTTTTAGTTTGTTTATTGTGATTTGATTTTAGCTTGATTTTTTTTTTCAATTTAGGTTTCACATTTATTTAGAGTTCGTGTTTATTTGTAGTTTGTTTTGACATTCAATTTTTTTTTAAAAGAGTTCTTATTTATTTTTATTTTCCCTTTGTTCTTTGCTCAAAGTTCTTTTAATTTAATGGCGTTTCCCATTCAATTTGCACAAAAAAGAGGTGAAGGCAAAACATGACATGGTCACTTTCATTCCAATCTTGTTGAAAATACATCATACATCTTGATCCAAAACATGATGATATTTTCTTTGAGAATTTAATATCTCATACAATCAACATAAATCCAAAACGGATTGTGTAAGATTCTTGCAAGTTTCTTCTAAAAGCATCTACGAAAATCCATGTCTGAATAGTGAGATACATGGACAATAACATCACCTTCCAAGTCATCCTTGGTAGGAATGCCGTATGGATGTGCATTGGAGGTGTGCCATCTCCCATGTAACTCACAGCTCGTAAGGCCGGAGGCTCTCTAACTCTGGATCTGGCTGGAAGTGGAAAGGCATTTTTCTGTCGTCCATCCTTCTGAAAGTAACAGAGATCCGCTCAACAGGCACTCCTGGAATGCAATGCTTTGCGATGTCCGCTCCATTCCCTTTTAACACCATGACGGAACCTACCGGTAGTGCTATCTCTACTGGCCCTCAGAATTCACCGGGACCTGCTATCCGGAGGTCAGATCTGAACATGATATTGCATTGGTTGAAAAAAGACACTGTGCAGAAAGGTCTAACGAAATCATGATGGTCTATGTGTGGGGGTATGCAGTCGCCCTCCATGTAGATGTTAATGATGCAGCTGTTGGGTATGCAATCTGCAGGCAATACCCTCCATGTTATCATCCTCTTTACCATTCTTTTAATAATATTCGGCATCGGATCCACCTCACTGCGACGGAGTATCCCTGGTGGATTTCCTTTTCTGTCTACCGCGAAGTTGTAGCAACATCCGCATTGGATCGTAACTCTCCCTTTCCCTGGCATCCATCTTCGGGGTTCTGAATAGGTCTTTTCCCTCAGACGACCAGCTCGACCCACTTTCTGGAGTTCAACAATGCAGTCTACAATTTGCTGTTGCTCGTAATCTGAGAATACATCTGTATGCAGCTCGAGGCCTTCTAAGATATTGGTCGTCTTGCCTCCAATTCTCTCAAAGTATTCAAAAGTCTTCTTTTCGACATTCTGCATTCTTTCCAACTCATATTCTGAAATTATCTGCAATCGGCGAGGTCTAGTAACGTACTAGGGAATGTATGGTTCAACCTCGACTCGCTCTCCTGCATGTCTTGGCTCCTCGGGGATAGTCTCTGTCGGGACGTCCTCCGGGGTGCTTTTGCACAAGACTCTTTAAAACTGGTGCATTTATCTGGCGTCGAGGCGCTAATTCTATTTCTGCTCTTCTTGGGATTTCCTTTATCTGTTCTGTTTTCCTTGGAGTTGATCTTCTCTTTTCTGGTTCCTGACGAACCAATTTCTTCAGAGTATTTGAATTTACGGTAGCAACTGTCTCTTCATGTTGATTTGCTGCTAATTTGGTTAACATCTTGCGAATGTGGTGATTCTTGTTCCTCCGCTGAGTGGCAGTGAGAGTAGCTCTCCTTACCCCTTGGATTTCTGTGGGCATGGCGGCGACGAGCACCGCCTTCGCCGTAGCAACCACGGACTTAACTCTCTTGTCTTCTCCCGTTGCATGAGCGGTGTTTACTTTCCTCTTCTTGCTGGTAGATGGTTGATGTGAGCCACCCAATTTCATCACTGTCTGACTGTGGAACTCTTCCCGATCAATCGGGGTCCAATCATTTTCTTCATATTGTAGCCCGGCTGGTGTGAAGTCAGAGTCAATCTCGATCACAGTTCCATCCCTCACCCTCTTTTCATCAAGTGCTAGACTCACGCCATTCTTAAAGTTCAGAACCAACCGCCCGTTCGACATTTCCCTGCGAAAAACAAGGAAAGGATCAGGGGCTGTACTAAGAACAAGAACAGTAGAAAAATATATGTTTATTTAATATGTTTATTTAATGAGGAGCTTTTATTCGTTTATTTCAAATTTAAATAGGAGTAGGAAAAGATGAAGAAAGATCAAGAGTGAGACTCGATTTGAAAGGAAGGATAAAAAACTTTATTATCATGATTTCACATGTTTTCTTTTTAAAACTTTTTTAACGGTTTTCTTTATCATCCACTTTTTATATTTTTGGGTTCGGACCCAGTCATAAGTAATTACTGTGCCCGTGCTTCTAGGAATGAGGATTCATCTTTCGAAACATCAGGTTGCGTAATACTTCTTTAGATATCGTCCATTGATTGGAAGCATAGGTCGTTCTCCACAGCAATTTACAAGCTGGTAGGGACCTCCTGAGCAGACTGTCTCGACCACGAATGGCCCTTCCCAAGTCGGTTCAAATTTACCTCCCATCTTGCGATGTGCAAGAATAGGTCTTCTGAGAACCAAAACCAAGTCGCCGACTTTGAATGTCCTTGGACGGACTAATTTATCATGGACCTAGATCATCTTGGCTTGATACAGTTCCAAATTCTGCTGTGCTGAAAGTCTTTTCCCTTCCAAGCTTTCTAACTCTTCTAGTCGTAGTTTGGCATTTTCTTCTATAGTGATCTTGTTTGCAACTGCAATTCTGAGAGATGGAAGCTGAACTTCTAAGGGTAGAATGGCCTCGGATCCGTACACTAAGGCGTAAGGCGTAGACTGGGTGGGAGTTCTGAAAGTCGTCCTGTAGGCCCATAAGGCTTCTAACAACTTCTCGTGCCAATTTCGTTTGTTTTCGTCCAAAGTTTTATTTAGGATTTGGACGAGAGTTTTATTAAAATCCTCGGCCAAGCCTTTCGCTCTTGGGTAGTAGATTGTTGAATAGCGACAGTCGATGCCGTGTCTTATGACAAAATTGTTGATCTTCATGCTCTTGAACGCGGATCCATTATCTGAAATGATTCTGCGTGGTACTCCAAAACGGTAGACGACTTGATTCTTGAAGAACTGTAGCACGTGATGTGCTTTCACTTCTCTGAGTGGTATAGCTTCTGCCCACTTAGAAAAGTAATATGTAGCTGCAAGAATGAAGCGATGTCCTCTTGAAGAAGGCAGTTCTATCGGTCCCACAATATCTGTGCCCCAACACTCAAATGGCCATGACGCGATTGTCGGATGTAGCACATTTGGAGGTTGATGTAGAACCACTCCATGCACTTGGCATTGGTGACAACTCTTGGCAATTTTCATGCAATCGGTCATCATTGAGGGCCAGTAGTACCCTAGTCTTTTAATCTTCATTTTCATTTTCGGACTCGACTGATGAGTGCCACAAAGTCCTGAGTGTACTTCTTTAACAATTTCACGAGCCTCAGACTCGCTCAGGCACCTTAGCCACATCTGATCAAAAGATATTCTGTATAACGTATTGTTTATTAATGCGTAAGACAGAGTTCTTTTCTTGATTTGAAGAGCTAACGACTTATCGTCCGGTAGGTTTCCTGTTTGCAAGTAGTCTATTAGTGGCTGCCGCCAATCTTACGTATTTTACATTCTGCTTGCAATTGTTTCTTCTGGTTTTTCTGCTAATTTGTGTATTGTTTCCATGTCGAGCTGTGATAGGACCTGTCGTCCTGAAACTGACACTTCAACTGACTCATCCTGCAAGCAGGCAAATTCCTTTGCAAGTCGGGCTAACGCATCTGCGAGAGCGTTTGCTCTTTTGGGAATCTTATAGATTGTTACATTTGGAATATGCTCCAACAGTTTCATGGCGTACTGAAAGTACTGCTCGAGTCTTGGTTTTAGAATTCTGTACTGTCCGGTGACCTGTTGAATTATCAACTGAGAATTCTCCATAGATGTTGATGTCTGTTATCCCCATCTGAATAGTTAATTCCAGTCCGGTTATAAGGGCTTCGTATTCTGCCTCGTTGTTTGTACACGGTTCTGTTAGATGGTAGGAGTATCTTAACATTCCCCGCTCCGGTGTTATAAAGATTAGTCCGATTATTGCCTTACCGGGCACTATCATTTGCGATTCTTTATTTTTCTGTGCTGAGGATGCTCCATCGAAGTACAGTTACCAACGCTGATCATCAGGGTCTTCTAGGCTCATTATCTGCTCGTCTGGCAAGTCATCGTTGAGAGGCGATTCTGATAGTAAAGGGTGTGCTGTGAGGAAGTCTGCTAGGACTTGTCCCTTTACTGGCACGAAGAGGAATGAAAGTTATATCGAATTGCAATAGTATCATCGACCACACGGCAAGTCCGCTGGAAAGTGTCGGACGGGTCATCAAGTATTGCAACGGATTAAACTTCGAAATAAGGTTAACCTTATGAGAAAGCATGTAGTGCCTGAGCTTCTATGTGGCGAAGATCAAGGCCAAACAGTGCTTCTCAATAGGAGGATACTTTACTTCCGTCGGAATTAGACGACGGCTTAAGTAGTAGAGAGCATTTTCTTTTCCCTTGTCATTGACCTGCGCTCGTCTAGAGCTGCAGTATAAAGTATCAACGGTCTACCCGAGACTGGAGCTGCTAAAACAGGAGGTGTCATTAAATACTGTTGAATGTCATCGAAGGCATGTTGACATTTGGAGTCCCAAGTAAACTTGGCATCCTTCTTAACTAAAGCAGGAAACAGCTGACACCTTCCTGACAAATTTGAGATAAAGCATCAAAGATATGCCAATTTTCCTTGAAAGGATTGTAGTTGTTTCAAGGTTTTGGGAGGCGGCATTTCTAAGATAGCTTTAATCTTCTCTGGATCGATTTCAATTCCACGATGTCGAACAACAAATCCTAAGAATTTCCCAGAGGTGACGATGAAGGCGCATTTCAAGGGATTCATCTTAAGGTTATATTGTCTTAATCGCTCGAAAACAATTCTCAAATCATACAAATGATCTTCTTTTAGTTTAGTCTTGATGACCACATCATCCACGTAACACTCAACTTGGTTGTGAATGAGATCATCAAAAATCCTTGTCATTGCTCTTTGATAGGTTGCTCCTGCGTTCTTTAATCCAAACGACATCACTTTGTAGCAGTACACTCCAATCAGCATTCTGAAGGCTGTAAGCTTTTCATCTTCTGGTGCCATCTTTATCTGGTTGTATCCCGAAGTGTCGGCATATTTTTAGGTTTGTGTGTTGTATTTTTGAAAAGGGGTCGCCTACAGAAATTGTCGGTGAATTTTAGGTTTTAAATTTAATTTAAATATATATATATTACTTGGAAAGTAGTTTTTTGATTTTGAAAATAATTTTAAATATTTTAAGATATGAAATCAAGCTGATCTCACATCTCAAATAGTTTATATAAACGAGCACCACACTACGAACCGCGTGTCCATCCCGAAGAATAGGCACACTTGTTTGGTGGTGGGGCTCGATTAAATAAACTAGAAGGTTTGTGACATCCGTTTGGTCCGCAAAACCATTTTATTTGCCGACAAGTTCCCCAACTTAATATGAAAGCATTTAAACGGGGTTTATATTACCAGGTTCTTAAAATTCTCTATAAGGGCAAGCCCCTATAGTTAATTACATCTTAAGTGACGGGAATCACCTAAGAAAACTCTCGATAATAATCGGTAGTTACGCTCTCAAGAATTTCAAAGTTTAAGTTTTCAAGGGATTGAATTTTGGAATTTCAATAGGGAATGGATCAAATTTGGAACATTTTATTTTGGGAATTCAAAGGAAGAAAGGTAGGAGAAACTGAGGATCGAAGAAGAATCTTGGCAACTTCTCAAACTATCCTATTGTTTGGCTTAGATTTGGGAAAATCCTAATATTATCTTATATTTCAATCTTGCCAATTTTAGTTAATTAGGACTTATATTTGTATGATGTGATCACACAAATAGCCTCGAAGATGTGAGGGTTTATGTTGTACCGAACGATCGCCTCGGAGTCCTAAGACCGGTTAGGGCTTAATTTACATGATATGTTCATGCAAATGCCTAACGAAGAGTTGAAGATTTATGTTGCACTAGGCAAACTACCTCGAAGTCCTATGGCTTAGTTATTTAATTCTAAGAAAGTTTTGCTGAAGTAGACTCAAGTTTTGCTCGATGACGATGGCCGTGTCTGCCCACCATGCTCCGAGCTCCTTGTTGTTGCAGAGGTTTAGTTTTAGAAGTCATAAATCGGGAGATGAGAGAAGTGTTCGGTTTAGAGAAGGTCTTAATTTCCAAGTATTTTTTATGTTTTAATTAAAACAAATCTTAAAGTTGATTATAACAACACCGGTTAAGATCCCACGGTTCCATCCTTCAGGCATCGTTATTTTTATCGGATTCACTTAGTCCAGATGAATTTGCTAAACTCAACTAAATGAGTTCCACACTTTCATTTAGACCGTGGGAAATCCCGTTAGCAACACGTAGGTTACATCATCTAAGGTATTCCCGATCATCCAACAAGACGTTTTAATTTAGTTGTAGTTGTAGTTTTGTTGTACTGTTTGTGATTAAATTTTGAGTTGTTTTATATTTTGAAATGTTGTGACGGTGAATTTTATCTTGTAATGACTTTTAATTTAGTTTTGGTTTCGGTTTTAGGGACTATCCTAAAGGTGTGGGTTTTCATGCAACGATTGTTTATCATGCAAGAAAAGTAAAGTGCATTTGCAATAAAGTAAATTGCAGAAGGTAAATTGCAATAAAACAAAAGCGTACACGGAGGGTCTTCCCGTCATCCCAAGCCGCACTTAAACACAATTTAGAATATTTAAGCATTTAAAGCAAGTTCCTAGGTAAAGCTAAGGGAAGGGTTATGGTTTTCTACCAAGGTCCTACTCCTATGGCTAGTCATCTCCTATGACGTCTAGGTTCTTGTGTTTTGGTTTGAGGACGATTTTCTTCATCAAAGAACAATTAAGTTCAATTGTTCTTATAAATATCATATCATATTAAGGAAGTGCTTAAGACGAGTCTTAAACATCTTTTCAATACCTCTAGGATTGTTTTAAGTCCAAGAGAATTTAATTATACAAATGAATTAATCATCCAGGAGTTCAAGTTTTGTTATCATCGCTCGATTGAACTAGGACATTTGAATATCCTATGAGTGAAGTAACACTTCACTTAACACTCCGTTTAGGAGTTATGACAACAAGAGCTTTTGAGGGCAAATTGATGTTCGAGTGATTTGTGATTTGATTTAATTTTAATTAATGGGTTTAAGTTTGGAATAGTGTTCAAGTTGTTTTAGATTTATTTTGATTTCTTTATGTCTTAGGTGATGTTATATTTAATTCAATTCAATTTAATTTTAATTTAATTTAATTTGGTTTAGTTTTAATTTTAATTTAATTTTATTTTTTAATTTAATTTTAATTTTATTTTAACTTGACTTTATTTTTTATTTAATTTAATTTAATTTAATATGTTTTAATTTAATTTAATTTAATTTAATGTGATTTAATTTAATTTAATTTAATTTAATTTAATTTTAATTTTAATTTAATTTAATTTAATTTAGTTTAAATTTTAATTTAATTAAAATTCTAATTTTAATTTAATTTTAATTTTAATTTAATATTTTATTTTTTTATGCTTTAAGGATGATTTAATTTTAATTGTTAAATTATTAATTTAATTGAAATTTTAAAAGGATTTAATTTAAATGTTTTAACTTTAATTTAATTTAATGATTAAGTCTTTTAGCATTTTAAATCTTGAATTTGGATTATCATTTTAATTAGGAATTAAATATTATTGAGGTGATTAATTTAGGGATTCTTGAATTAAAGAACAAATCTCCTCCTAATGGTATCCCTATTTTAATAATTCCAATTTTTCATTATTCTTCCAAATTTAATTAATTATTTAATTAAGGTTTAGTTTAATTATTTTCAAATTGTTTGGTAGGTTTCTACCCTTTAATTGCCTAAGTTTCAAACATCCAAAATCAACTTAGTATCAAATATTTTACCCACCCTTTTAATTAAACCTAAACTTTTTAATCATAAGTTAAAATTTTAATTATCATTTTGCCCTTTAAACTTACTAATTTCATAACTCACTAAATTGAGCTTAAATGAATTTGAAATTTTTATGTGACTTCACTCATATATCAATCAAGACATTAAAGGAGAAAATGTGATTTTTCTGTATTTAATTTATTTATGTAATTATTTTTTGTGGAAAATAGGGGTTTTCAAGGAAAATTCAATAACATGTCCAAGGGAAAGTTTCTGTCCCTAAGAAAATTATGGGACATTCTTAATGACCAGAGGACCACTTCGACCAATTTTGGTGATTTTTTGAATTATATATTTTTATTATAATTATTTTAAGTTTTGGAGTATTAATTAATTTAAAAATAAAATAAAGGCTGAAAAATAAATTTTATATTTTTCAAAAATCTCTATGTTATCAAGGAAACCAGAGAACCAATTTTTACAATTTTCTGATTTTTCTTCGATTTATTAGAATTATTTTAGTGGAAATGCTAGAAAATACATTTTTTAATTTTAAAATTACCTTAGGGCTTTAAAATTTAATATCTCATCATAGAGACTTAAGAAAAATATGGGGTTTGTTCCTAAGTGATTAAAATTTAAAATGTGACATTTTGGTGAATTTTATTATTTTTGTGATTTTTATTATTTTTTAATTATTAAAAATATTAAAATAATGCAAAAATCAACTTTTTTGGAAAATTGTAATTTTAATTTTCTTAAATTCCACTGATATCAGAGAGGCTCTAAAACCAATTTGGTGAATTTTTGAGAGGTATTTTGAAAGTTATGAATTTTTGAAGTTTAATTTTGGCTAAATGACTTAATCAACCCATTTAATAGGGCTAACGAAGTCCAATTGACGTCAAACTTTTATGGTGAGTTCCTCTAATCCTAAAGGTCAGTGGAGAATTGATTTCAAGTCAATTTGATGTATGATTAGCTCTAATTAATTAAAGCTCCATTTTGGGTGTTTAAGCCAATTAATGTTATTACGAGTGAGTTAACTCAAAACTATTTTCCCTAGGGTCCTCGCGGTCATAAGAAACACCACCAAATTTTCCTAGAATTTATTTCACAACATACTAATTATTGGAATTAAAATACTCAGAATAGTGACCTAGAATTGAAAAATCAATAACACTTCATAGGGATGGCCTCGACTTTGGAAAATTCGGGGAATGTCCCCAAATTCGGAGGCTTCAAAAGCCCTATGGTCTCATGCCATGGTGAGTTGTATACATGCATGGAGAATTGAAAATGTGCAGAGAGTAAATAAATCATTAAAAATCAAATATTCAATGAAATTAAATGATTTGTTTTCCACATTATTCTCCTCTGTTCACTGAGCAATAGGGTATTTTTATTTTATTTTTAGGATTTTCCTACACAAAGTTATGAATTTTCTAAGTTCTGGTAATTAAATAAATAAGAAAAAAACCTATTTTCCTCCTTATCCACGCGGTGCCACGCCATCCTCGGCAGCTCCGAAAGGCCATGCGGCGCGCTCTAATTCGGCCCCGCCATCCGACTCAGCGCTCCAGGGGCCCGCGGTTCATGTACCATCGCGCTGTCCGGCTCGATCCAGACCGTCCGCTCGATACACGCTCGATCCGACGGCTCCCAGTCATCGTCTACGACTGTGTTCACCCGTGACCGTCAACCTTCTAACCCTAATTTCTCACTCGATTCTCAACGAATTTTTGTGTTCTTATGCTCTATGGATTCGTCTTGAGGAGACGAACACATCCATACGATAAACATGCATTGAAATTGATTCAAATTAAATGGAGAATCTCTGTAAGCTCGGGAAGAAGAGTGAGTCCATACCTTTGCTCGGAGAAGTGAAGCTTCGATGCGAGAGTTGTGTCACCTTCGATTGGGTCCAAGCAAGCTCCGGATGAAGTCCCTCGGCACAGTGAATTGTCCGGTATGATTTCGACCACGGTCGATTACAAAGCTTGGAGTCCGGAACGGATGGGTGGCTCGGAGAGGGGGCTTTCACCTGGGGAACTCCTTCTCTTGGTCTTGTGCGAGTGTGGGTGAGTTTAATTTGACTTTGGTGGAGGATTTGGGAGTGTCCTGTTCGGCTCGAGAATCGAGCTCCAAAATTGAGCTCGATTAGTGGGGATTAGGGCAAGAGAACGAGTGGGGATCAAATGCTCTAAGTGTGGGGAAGAGTGCGGAGTGATTTTGGCAGAGTTTCCTTAAGGTTGGTTCAGCACCTCTCATGGCCGAGAGGAGGTGGGGTTTAAATAGGAGAGGCTGGAGGGCCTCCCAGGGGGAGTTAGGGACTGGAATCAGCTGCTCTATGCAAGAGAAGAACAACCATGGTGGCCACTTGGACTTGGGGCGGCTCGGCAAGGGGAATTTCAATGTTGGCTCACATGTGAGCTTTCGGCCATGGTGTTTTCCGGCGGCTTGGTGGCTGGCCGGCCAGGCATGGGTCACCCTCAGGTTCAGGTGGGTCAGGGCTTGGTGTTTGTGAAGTCAATTGGTGGCTGCCATGTGTAAAGGGTTTGAATCAAAGTGGAATGGGGTATGGGTGTATTTTGGCTCAAATTTGGTCAACCCATGCATTTGGGCTAGGTTCACCATCCAAGGCTTGATCTTGGGCTGAGGGAGAATCATTTGGGTCGAGCTTGAATTGGGGTAGTGAAGTCCCCATCCATGGTGAGGTGGCTAAGCATGGTATAGTGTGTGACATGCTTAAGGTAAAAAAGGTTTAAGGGAGGTTTAAGAAAGAACCCCTCTTCTTGCCATAAATGGACTAATGACAAGTCAAAGCCCCCATGGCTTCATGTGGCTTGAGAATGGCTTGTTCATGGCTTGCACTATGGCTTAGGATAAAGCTTGGTCAATTTCATGGAAGTAGAATTTAGGAATTTTGGTATTTTGGTGGAGAATTTTCATGAAGCTTGATTTGGAATGGTTTAATGATGATTTTGAAACTTAGGGGTGATTTTGATTAGATGGATGATATGGAGAAATGTCATGTGGGCTTTGGATTGAAAACTTGGGCTTTTGAAATAGTCTTGGGTGGGCTTTTAAAGTGGTTTAAGGAAGTGGGCCTTTAGGTTAGAAAATGAGCTTTTGAATAGAAAAATTTGCAATGGGCCATGCCAAATAAATGTTGAGTTTTGTCTAAGGATGTGTCATGATTGATTTGAAACAAGTTTGGAGTGATTTGGGTTTGAATTGGGTTGGATTTGGGCTTCTTTGGTAAAGGGCCAATGTAGGTCAAATTGGGCTAATTTGGGCCAATGTTGGGTTAGGGTTGAAATTGATGTAAAATTAATGTTGGGAAATGTTTATGGGAGTGTTTCAAAGAGGTTTCAACTTTTGTTGGGGTTGGATTTTGGAGTTTGGGTCTATTTGGGTTAAGTTTGGGTTTAGGTCAAAATTGGGCTTTTTGGTTTTGGGTTGAATTTGAGTGGGGTTTGGGTCCAAATTTTGGGCAAATTATGTTAGTGTTTTGTTTTTGGGGATGTTAGGGAAGGTTTAGAAAAGGTTTGGGGTCAATTGGAGTTGAATTGATTTGGTTTGGGCTAAGTTTGGGTCATGGGTCCAAATTGGGCTTTAAGGTCAAAAGTGAAATTGGATTCAAATGTTAATCAAATTGGGCTTAGATTTGGTCTAGATTGGTGTTGAGGATGTTAAATTGAAGTTTATAATTGAAGTGGACCAGAATTTGGGTCAATTGGGTAGGTTTGGTTTGACATTGGGTTCACTTTGGGTTAAAATGGGTCAAATTGGGGATTTTGACAAAAGTGGAGTAAATTGACAAAATTGGCCCATGGTGTAGTTGAACAAAATGAAATTGGGAATATTTGGAATTTTCTGAAATTTTCTGGGAATTTTCTGAATTTTTGGATTTTTGGGTCAAGAGGGGCATTTTGGTAATTTGGAGGGTATTGGGGGTATTTTTGGAATTTTGGATATATTTGGCTATGGATTATCAATTTGAGTGATGTGGGAATGTTTGGGATTGGTTTTGAGGAATTTTGGGTGATTTGGAGATTTTTGAAATTGAGATTTTCCTCCGAGATGCCAGGTTTAGCTCCAGAGGTCGCAGTCCATAAGCTAGGGGTGGATCCTGCTTCTGTTCCAGTCAGACAAGGTCCCAGAAGAATGCGTCTAGAAATCGAACAACAAGTCATAGCTGAAGTTAAAAAGCTAATAGACGCCAAATTTGTCCGTGAAGAACAATACCCGACTTGGTTAGCCAACGTGGTACCGGTCAGAAAGAAGAATGGTCGGATCGGAATTTGTGTGGATTTCGAGAGATTTAAACAAGGCATGTCCAAAAGATGAATTTCCTCTACCGATCCCGAATTAATGATCGACATCGCTTCAACACATGAAATATTCTCATTCATGGATGGATCTTCGGGATACAACCGGATAAAAATGGATCCGAGAGGATGAAAAACTTACAGAGCATTCGAACGCCGATCGGAGTATATTGCTACACGAGTGATGCCATTCGGACAGAAGAACGCAGGAGCAACCTACCAGAGAGCGATGACAAGAATTTTTGATGATCTCATCCACAATCAAGTCGAATGCTACGTGGATGATGTGGTCATCAAAAGCAAAGTAAAGGAAAACCACCTGTATGATTTGAGAATTGTTTTCGAACGATTAAGGCAATTTAACCTTAAGATGAATCCTTTAAAATGCGCCTTCGGCGTCACCTCCGGGAAATTCTTAGGATTCGTTGTCCGACATCGTGGAATTGAAATCGACCCGGAAAAGATTAAAGCTATCTTAGAAATGCCACCTCCCAGAACCTTAAAACAACTACGATCTTTTCAAGGGAAGGCGGCATATCTTCGACGCTTTATCTCAAACTTGTCGGGTAGGTGTCGGCCTTTCTCGACACTAGTTAAAAAGGACGCCAAATTTATTTAGGAAGAGAAATGCCGGAGGGCCTTCGAGGACATTAAGCGATATTTAATGACACCTCCTGTTTTAGCGACCCAGGTCTCGGGTAGACGGCGATACTTTATACCGCGGCTTTAGACGACTCACTCGGAGCCTCGTTAGCTCGGGTCAATGATGAGGGTAAAGAAAATGCTCTTTACTACCTAAGCCGTCGTTTACTTCCGACGGAAATAAGGTATCCCGCGATTGAAAAGCACTGTTTGGCCCCGATCTTCGCCGTTCAAAAGCTCGAGCATTACATGCTTTCTCACAAGAGTCAACTCCGATTTCGAAATTTAATCCATTGCAATACTTGATGACCCGCCCAACGCTTTCCAGCGGACTTGCCGGATGGTCAATGATATTATTGCAATTCGATATAACTTTCGTGCCTCTTCGTGCCGTAAAAGGACAAGTCCTAGCAGACTTCCTCGCAACACACCCTTTGCCGGCAGAATCTCCTCTCAATGACGATTTGCCAGATGAACAAATAATGAACCTAGAAGACCATGATGATCGACGTTGGGAATTATATTTCAACGGAGCATCTTCGAGCACATAAAGACGAAGAATCACAAGTGATAGTGCCGGTAAGGCGGGAATCGGACTAATCTTTATAACACGGGGCGGGGATGTTAAGATACTCCTACCACTTGACGAACCGTGTACAAATAACGAAGCGGAATACGAAGCCCTCATAACGGGACTAGAATTAACTATTCGAATGGGGATAACGAGACATCAACATCTACGGGGATTCGCAATTAATCATTCAACGGATCGTCGGACAATACGGAATTTTAAAACCAAGACTCGAGCAATACTTCCAGGTATGCCATACAATTTGTTGGAACAAATTCCAAATGTGACAATCTACAAAATTCCCGAAGAGAAAACGCTTTAGCGGATGCGCTAGCCCGTCTCGCAAAAGAATTTGCCTGTTTGCGAGATGAATCGGTGGAAGTGTCGGTTCACGGACGTCGGGTCCTATCACGGCTCGACATAGACACAATACACAAATCGGAAAAGGAAAAAGGATCAATTGCGAGCGGTGACGAGAAAACACGGAAGATTGGCGACAGCCATTAATAGATTACACCGCAAACAGGAAAACTACCGGACGATAGGTCGTTAGCCCATCGGATCAAGAAAAGAACTCGTCCTACTCATTAATAAACAACACCTTATACGAAGGTCTTTTGATCAAATGTGGCTAAGGTGCCTAAGCGGGTCCGAGGCCCGTGAAATTGTTAAAGAGGTGCATTCGGGACTCCGTGGCGCTCACCGATCGGGCCCGAAAATGAAAATGAAAATTAAAAGACTAGGGTACTACCGGCCCTCGATGATGACCGATCGCATGAAAATCGCCAAGAGCTGTCACCAGTGCCAAGTGCACGGAGTGGTTCTACACCAACCTCCAAACGTGCTACATCCGATAATTGCGTCGTGGCCATTTAAATGTTGGGGCACGGATATAGTGGGTCCAATAGAACCACCGTCTTCGAAAGGACATCGCTTCATTCTTGCAGCTACAGATTACTTTTCCAAGTGGGCGAGGCGGTTCCACTCGGAGAAGTGAAAGCACACCACGTGCTACATTTTTCAAGAACCAAGTTGTCTACCGTTTCGAGTGCCACGCGGGATCATCTCGGATAATGGGTCGGCATTCGAAGCACACAAATCAACAATTTTGTCGGGAGACACGGAATCGACCGGCGATATTCAACAATTTACTACCCAAGAGCAAACGGCCTTCGTCGAGGCTTTTAATAAAACTCTCGTTCAAATTTTAAAGAAAACCTTGGACGATAATAAGAGAAATTGGCACTAGAAATTGTTAGAAGCCTTATGGGCCTACCGGACAACCTTCGAACTCCTACTCGAAGCTACACCTTACGCTCCGGTGTATGGGTCCGAGGCGAGTGTTACCCTTAGAGGTCCGAGCTTCCTTCACTCGGAATTGCAGTTGCAAACAAAATCACGATAGAAGAGAATGCCAAATTACGACTAGAAGAATTGGAAAGCCCTGGAAGGGAAAAGACTTGCGGCGCGACGGAATTTAGAACTATACCAAGCTAAGATGGTTCAAGCCCATGACGGATCGGGTCCGCCCAAGAACCTTGAAAGTTGGTGATTTAGTTCTCATTCTCAAAAGACCTATTCTTGCACACCGCAAGATAGGAGGAAAATTTGAACCCACTTGGGAAGGACCGTTTGTGGTTGAGGCGGTCTACTCGGGAGGCTCCTACCGGCTAGTGAACTCGCCGAGGAGAACGACATATGCTTCCGATCGAGGGACGATACTTGAAAAAGTATTACGCTACCTGATGTTTCGAAGGAATGAATTCTTTTCATCCCTAGAAGCACGGGTGAAGTAATTACTTATGACTGGGTCCGAACCCAAAAAATAATAAAAAATGTACTAAAATAAATAAAACCATGATAATAAAGTTTTCCTTGTTGTCTATCTTCCAAATCAAAATCTCTTTCCTGATCTTTTCCTACTTCATTCTTGTTGAATATAAAAATAAAAATTTTGTCTTTAATAAACATTTTCTTAATGTTCTTGTTCTTAGTACGACCCACGATCCTTTTCCTTGTCTTTTCGCGGGGAAATGTCGAACGGGCGGTTGGTCCTGAACTTTAGAAATGGCGTAAGCCTTGCACTCGATGAAAAGAGGGTGAAAGATGGAGCGATAATAGAGATTGACTCGGACTTCGCACCGGCGGGCTCGCAATACGAGGAAAGTGACCGGGTCCCGATTGACCGAGAGGAATTGCCCGATCGGACGAGTGATGAAAGTGGGTGGCCCAAGCCACCAATCCGACGACGAGGAAAAGAAAAACGAGACATCGAAGAAGACAAGAGAATCAAATATGTAGTCGCTACGGCGGAGGGCGAGCTTGTCGGCGCCGCGCCCACGAAACTCGGGAAGTACGAAGAGCTACTCTCACGACGAACTCAACGAAGAAACAAAAATCGCCGTATCCGCAAGATGCTAACTAAATTAGCGGCGGACCGGCGCGACGAGGCGGTTGCTACTACCGGTGCATATACTTCGAGGATACCGGTTCGCCGGGAACTCGAAGAAAGGAGACCGGCTCCGAGGACGACGGAAGAAACCAGAGAAATCTCAAGAAGAACGAGAAGAAAGAAGGCTACTACGCCACCGGATAAAGTCACCGGTAATGCATGACCTTGTTGCGGAAGCAACCCGGAGGATGTCCCGACGGACATCATCCCCGAGGAGCCGAGGTATGCGGGGAGAACGTGAAGGGATTGAGCCATATATCCCACGATGCGTCACCGAGCCTCGCCATTTGCAAATTATACCGGAATACGAGCTAGAAAGAATACGGAAGGTCGAGAAGAAAACTTTTGAATACTTCGAGAGAATCGAGAGGCGGGAGAATCAATATACTTGAAGGCCTAGAGTTACATACGGACGTGTTCTCGAATACGAACAACAACAAATCGTGGATTGCATCCGGGATTTGAAAAAGATGGGCCGAGCAGGTCGCTTAAGAGAAAACACTTACTCGGAACCCGGAGATGGATGCCGGGGAAGGGGAGAATTACAATACAATGTGGATGCTTGCTTCAACTTCGCGAGAAGACGGAAGGGAAACCCACCGGGGATACTCCGTCATGGCCGGGTGGATCCAATGCCATTAGTCATTAAAAGGATGGTAAAAAGAATGATAACATGGGGGGTATTGCCAGCAGATTGCATACTCAACAGTTGCATCATCAACATTTACAAGAAGGGTGACTGTATACCCCCGCACATAGATCACAACGACTTTGTCAGACCTTTTTGCACAGTATCTTTTCTGAATGAGTGTAATATCATGTTCGGATCTGACCTCCGGATAGCGAGCCCGGGTGAGTTCCGAGGGCCGGTAAAGATACCATTACCGGTAGGTTCCATCATGATGCGAAGGGCAACGGAGCGGATGTCGCTAAACATTGCATACCGGGAGTACCGGTGAAGCGGATCTCGGTTACTTTCGGAAGGATGGATGACGGAAAGCACCTTACCACTTCCGGCCCGGACCCGGAGTTAGAGAGCCTCCGGCCTTACGAGCTGTGAGCTACATGGAAAATATCACACCTCCAACGTACATCCGTACGGCATCCTTGCCAAGGATGGCTTGGAAGGTGATGTTATTGACCATGTACCTCACTATTCAGACATGGATTTTTGACAGATACCCTTTTGGATGGATCGACAAAGATCATACATAGTCCGTTTTGAGTCTATATGGATTGTATGAGATGTATTCCGGATCGAGTTGTACGATGTATCTTCGAGCATGATTGGAATGAAAGTGACCATGTCACAATTTTGGCCTTCACCTCTTTTGTGCAGAATTGATTAGGAAACGCCATTAAAAGTTAAATGAACTTCGAACAAAGAACGAGAAAAGAAACAAAAAGAATAAAAGAAAACTTTCCTTAAAAATCTAAAAAAATGATAAACTCCAAATTCACGATAAAATAAAATTTGAATCGTTAAAAGACAAACAAAATGACCACAAAATCTCAATCAAATTTCAAATTCAATCTTTCCAAATTTCAAATCAAATCTCAATCAAATTTCAAATTCGATCTTTCCAAATCTCACATCAAATCTCAATCAAATTCAAACTTACCCTTCCAAATCTGAAAATCCAATCCGTTCTACTCTCTCCCTTGTTTGGGATGGAAGCGGTTGATTCCATTGACACGGATCGGATCTGATGGTGAGGAATTGTATCCAATCCAAACCAACAACTTTCAATCAACTCTTCTGAATGGGATATGTAACATCTACATATTCCCTCCTAATCTATTTCCTTCCATGAAGATCTTTTACAACCTTCATGAAATTCTCGAAACACCAAAATTCCACACTCTTCAAATCAACACTACAAATCTTTGCAAAATCAATTACCAATCAAAATCAAATTCTTGAAGTTGAGGATTTTACATCCAATACTGCACTGCTTTAGGATTCTTTCCCTATTGCCTTTGAAATACATCAAAATCAAATTCTTGAAGTTGAGGATTTTACATCCAATACTTGCACTTGCTTTAGGATTCTTTCCCTATTGCACTTGAAATACATCAAAATCAAATTCTTGAAGTTGAGGATTTTACATCCGATCTTGCATCTGCTTTAGGATTCTTTCCCTATTGCCTTTGAAATACATCAAAATCAAATTCTTGAAGTTGAGGATTTTACATCCGAGGCTGCATTGCTTTAGGATTCTTTCCCTATTGTACCTTGAAATACATCAAAATCAAATTCTTGAAGTTGAGGATTTTACATCCGATCTTGCCTTGCTTTAGGATTCTTTCCTATTGCACCTTGAAATACATCAAAATCAAATTCTTGAAGTTGAGGATTTTACATCCGAGACTGCACTTGCTTTAGGATTCTTTCCCTATTGCACTTTGAAATACATCAAAATCAAATTCTTGAAGTTGAGGATTTTACATCCGATCTTGCATTGCTTTAGGATTCTTTCCCTATTGCCTTTGAAATACATCAAAATCAAATTCTTGAAGTTGAGGATTTTACATCAGAGACTTGCATTGCTTTAGATTCTTTCCCTACTGCAATGAAATACATCAAAATCCAAATTTTTGAGGTTGAGGATTTTACATCCAATACCGCATTGCTTTAGATTCTCTTCCTATTGCAATGAAGCACACCAAATCAAACCCTTGAGGTTAAGGATTTTACATCCAATACCACATTGCTCTGAGATCTCTCCTCATTGTAATGATTCAATCCAATCAATTCGATTTTCTTTTGAGGTTTGAGGATGTTACATCTAAAACCACCAAATTTCAATTTTCATTTCAAATCAAATCCCTTCAAAATTAATTTTAACAAAACTTCAATCTAAATTAAAACTCAAGCTAAAATATGAACTTACACATCAATACTTAAACTGAAACAAAATGAAATCTAAATCGAAATTCCCCCAGATCATGTGATTTGGGACTCACCTCCTTTTCCCTTCCCCAGCGAGAGTTCAGGAATCTCCAGTCTTAGAGATATACTTGACACTCCCCGGCGAAACTCTTCACTTCGTCCTAAGTTTGTCACTTGGACATCCGTGATTGGTTTTGTTGATCTTTTCGGTCAACGCCAATACGCGCGGTGTGCTCCGTCGACTCACCACACCTATTGGGAGTCCATTTGTTGACCTCATTTTTGATGAGGTCTTCTCTTCTTCTCTTTAGTACTTAGGATCTAGCCTTAGGCTTTTCCTTTGACTATCTTAGAGGATTAGAATTGGGACCCACCACTTAGAAATTCAAACCACTTCTTAACTCCCTGCAAACTCCACAAACTTGATTGTAGACCCCTAATCACTTAGGGGGTTGAGATCAAATGTGGAAGTTTAAAGGATGAGTTCCCTGTAGGACTCTTTGGCCTTAGGAGCGCCTACAGGTGGCACGGTGCAGTGAAGGGTTGACTTGCACACACACTACACCTGTGCACTACACTTTCACACACCTCTTAAAACCACACCCATACCCAACTTGACCTCCGACTCATGAAGGTGATTCACATGGATGGTCCTTAACCCCTCAGCCCTTGGCTAAGAGGGTTAGGAACAACATAGTGGATACCTCAAATGAGTCCCTTTTATGGCTCATGTGGGCTTGATATGGCTTCATAGCTCAACCAAAATGATTTCATTCCACTTACATTCACCCAATCTTCAATTTTCCAAATTTTCAATTTTTGACCCCCGGGACCCTACACTTAGCATACCCAAAACCCTTGAAATTATCCAAATCTTCCAAAATTTCCAAATCACTCAAAATTCTCCAAAATCATTCCTAAACATTTCCTCACCAATCAAATTGATCATCCATAGCCAAAAATACCAAAAATTCCAAAAATACCTCCCAATACCCTCCAAATACCCAAAATACCCCTCTTAGCCAAAAAATCCAAAAAATTCAGAAAATTCCCAGAAAATTCCAGAAAATCCCAAATATTCCCAATTTCATTTTGTTCAACTACATCATGGGCCAATTTTGTCAATTTACCCCACTTTTATCAAAACCCCCAATTTGACCCATTTTAACCCAAAGTGAACCCAATGTCAAACCAAACCTACCCAATTGACCCAAATTCTGGTCCAATTCAATTCTAAACTTCAATTAAACATCCCCAACACCAATCTAGACCAAATCCAAGTCCAACTTGATTGACATTTGGATCCAATTTCACTTTTGGCCGTAAAGCCCAATTTGGACCCATGACCCAAACTTAGCCCAAACTCACCCAATCCAACTCCAATTAACCCCAAATCTTTTCTAAACCTTCCTTAACATTCCCATAAACAAAACGCTAACATGATTTGCCCAAAATTCAGACCCAAACCCCACTCAAATTCAACCCAAAATCAAAAAGCCCAATTTTGACCCAAACCCAAACCTAACCCAAATAGGCCCAAACCTCAAAATCAAAACCCAACCAAAGCCAAAACCTCTTTGAAACATTCCCATAAACATTTCCCAACATTAATTTTACATCAATTTCAACCCTAGCCTAACATTGACCCAAGTTAGCCCAATTTGACCTATATTGGCCCATTCACCAAAGGTGCCCAAATTCAACTCAATTCAAACCCAAATCACTCCCAATTTGCTCCAAGTCACTCATGACACATCTATGAGCTAAACCCAACAATTATTTGGCCCAAGACTTTACCAAAATTTCATCCTAAAATCCATTTTAAAATTCAAAAGCCCACTTTCCTAAACCATTTTAAAAGCCCATCTAAAACCATTTCAAAGAGCCCAAAATCTACCCTAAAGCCCACATGACATTTCCATTTGCCATCCACTTAATCAAAGCCATTCCCTAAGTTCTAATCACATCATCAAATAATTCCAAATCAAGCCTCATGCCAAATCACCCCTAAAATACCAAAATTTTTCTTAAATCCATTTCCATGAAATTGACTCAACTTTTCCCAAGCCAAAGACAAGCCATGCAAGCCATGGACAAGCCACATGAAGCCATGGAAGGTTTGACATGTGATCAAGCCATTAATGGCAAAAGGAGGGCCCCCTTTCCTAATCCTTCTTAAACCCTTTTTTACCTTAAGCATGTCGCACACTAAACCATGCTTAGCCACCTCACCATGGATGGAGACTTCACCACTCCACAGCGAGTGACCCAGTGACTCTTTTCAGCCCAAAAACGGACATCGGGTGGTGCACCTAGCCCAAAAGGATGGGTTGACCCAAACCTAGCCAAAATGGCCTCTTCCCCATACCATTTTAATCCAAGCACTTTACACATGTCCAAGCCCGATTGATCGCACTAAACCCGACCACTGATCCACCTGGACCTGAGGGTGACCCATGCCTGCCGGCCAGCCACCACAGTCGCCGGAAAACACCATGGCCGAGACCTTGGGAGGAGCCAAAATTTGGAATTCCACCTTGCTGAGCTGCCCCATGCCCAATGGCCACCATGGCTCGTTCTTCCCTTGACCTAAGCAGCTGATCCCAACCATTAAACCCCCACAGGAGAGCCTCCAGACCATGCCTATTTAAACCCCTCACCCCTCTCGGCCAAAGGAGGTGCTGAAAAAAAACCTTAAGGAAACTCTGCCAAAATCATTCCGGACCACTCTCCACACATAGAGCACTTGATCCCCACTCGAATTCCAGCCCGATTCCCTCCGGTTGAGCTCGATTTTGAGCTCGAACTTTAGGCCAAAACCGAGGACACTTCTTCACGGTGAGCCAATCCCCAAATTGATTGGTCCTACACCTTCATCTGGACCAAGAGGAGAAGTTTCCACCGAAAGCCCCATCTCCGAGGCCACCCGGTTGCTCCGGCCTCCGAAGCTTTGTGATCGGGCGTGGTCACTTTCATAGCTAGACGATTCACCAGGCCAGAGGACTTCATCCGGAGCTT
Source organism: Papilionanthe hookeriana x Papilionanthe teres (assembly GCA_022702705.1). Taxonomy (NCBI): domain Eukaryota; kingdom Viridiplantae; phylum Streptophyta; class Magnoliopsida; order Asparagales; family Orchidaceae; genus Papilionanthe; species Papilionanthe hookeriana x Papilionanthe teres. Next base: position 156,464,791 of record CM040426.1, read on the forward strand.
ACTTGGACCCAATCGAAGGTGACACAACTCTCGGATCGAAGCTTCACTTCTCCGAGCAAAGGTATGAACTCCTCTTCTTGCCCGAGCTTCGGTCAATTCTCCATTTTGATTGGCTTGATTTCATAGCATGTTCACCGTATGGATGTGTTCGTCTCTTCAAGACGAATCCATAGAGCATAAGAACACGAAAATCCGTTGAGAATCGAGTGAGTTCTTCGGGTTAGAGTGTGGACGGTCACGGGATCGCACCAGTCGTAGACGATGACCAGGAACCGTCGGATCGCGCGTGTATCGGATGGACGGCTTGGATCGCGTCGGACCAGCAGATGGTACGTGAACCGCGGGGCCCCGGTGCAGCCGAGTCGGATGGCGGCGTCGAATGGGAGCGCGCCGCGTGGTCGTTCGGAGATGCCGAGGATGACAGGGCGCCGACTCGGATAAGTAGAAAAATAGGGATTTTCGATTTATTTAATTCCCTAAACTTCAAAAATTCATAACTTTGTGTAGGAAAATCATAAAAATAAAATAAAAATACCCTCTTGCTCGGTGAACGAGAGGAGAATAATGTGGAAAAGAAATCATTTAATTTCATCCAAGTATTTTATTTTTAATGATTTATTTACTCCCTGCATTGTTTTAATTCTCCATGCATGCATACAATTCACCATGGCATGAGACCATAAGGCTTTTGAAGCCTCCGAACTTGGGAACATTCCCTGAATTTTCCAAGGTCAGAGGCCATCTCTGTGAAAAGTTATTGATTTTTCAAATGCATGTTGCTGTTTTGAGTATTTTAATTCCAAAAATTAGCATGTTGTGAAATAAATTCTAGGAAAATTTGGTGATGTTCTTTATGACCAGAGAACCCTAGGAAAAATAGGACTTAAGTTAATTCACTCAGATTAACCCTAATTGGCCTAAATACCCAAAATTGAAATTTAATTAATTAGAGTTAACCATAGATCAAATTGACTTGAAATCAATTCTCCACTGACCTTTAGGATCAGAGGAATCCACCATAAAAATTTCAAGTTAATTGGACTTGGTTAGCCCCATCAAACGGGTTGATTAAGCCACTTAGCCAAAATTAAACTTTAAAATTTCATAACTTTCAAAATACTTTTAAAAAATTCACCAAATTGGTTTTGAAGCCTCTCTGATATCAGGGGAATTTAAGAAAATTAAAATTACAATTTTCTAAAAAAGTTGATTTTTTATCATTATTTTAATATTTTAATAATTAAAAAATAATAAAAATTACAAAAATAATAAAATTCACCAAAATGTCACATTTTGAATTCTAACCACTTAGGAACAAACCCCATATTTTTCTTATGTCTCTAGGTTGAGATATTAAATGTTAAAGCCTTGGGGTAATTTCTTAAAAATTAAAAAATACATTTTCTAGCATTTCCACTAAAATAGTTCCAATAAATTAAGGAAAGATCAGAAAATTGTAAAATTTGGTTCTCTGGAATCCTTGATATCAGAGAGAATTTTAAAAATTATAAAATTCATTTTTCAACTTATATTCTATTTTTAAATTAATTAATACTCCAGAACTTAATATAATTTTAATAAATACAATATAATTCAAAAAATCACAAAAATTGGTCCAAGTGGTCCTGTGGTCATTAGGAATGTCCCATAATTTTCTTAAGGACAGAAACTTTCTTTTGGTCATATTATTAAATTTTCCTTGGAAATCCCTATTTTCCACCAAAAATAATTACATAAATAAATTAAATACAAAAAAATCACATTTTCTCCTCTAATGTCTTTATTGACATATGGGTGAAATCATATAAAAATTTCAAATTCATTTGAGCTCAATTTAGTGAGTTATGAAATTATTAAGCTTGAAGGGCAAAATGGTAATTAAAATTTTAACCCTTAATTAAAACTTTAAGCTTAATAAAATTAAAGAGTAAAATATTTGATCTTAACCTGATTTGGATGATTGAAATCTAAATAATTAAAGGGGTAGAAACTTACTAAACACTTTAAGAATAATTAAAATAAACCTTAATAAAATAATTAATTAATTTGGAAGAATAATAAAATTGGAATTATTGAAATAGGGATGTTATTAGGAAGAGGTTTGTTCTTCAATTTAAGAATCTCTAAATTAATTGTCTTAATAATATTTAATCCTTATTTAAAATGATAATCCAGTCTTAAAATTTAAAGTGCTAAAAGATTTAATCATTGAATTAAATTAAAATTAAAATTATTTAAAGTAAATCCCTTTAAAATGAAATATTAAATTAAATTAAATTAAATTAAATTAAATTAAATTAAATTAAAACAAATTAAATTAAATTAAAATTAAATTAAAGTAAAATTAAATTAAATCATGTTAAATTAAATTAAATTAAATTAAATAAAATTAAACCAAATTAAATTAAATCAAATTAAATTAAACTAAATTAAATTAAATTAAATTAAATTAAATTAAAACTAAATCAAATTAAATTAAATCAAATTGAATTAGATTAAGCTAAAGCATATCATATTAAATTAACTTAAATTAAATTAAAATTAAACTAAAACCACATTAATTTAAGTTAAGTTAAATTAAATTAAATTAAATATAACATAACCTAAGACATGAAGAATTCAAAATAAATCTAAAATGACTTGAACACTATTCCAAACTTAAATCATTAATTTGAATTTAAATTTGAATCACAAATCATTAAATATCATTTTGCCCTTAGGAGCTTTTACTATTATAACTCCTAAATGGAGTATCAAGTGAAATGACACTTCACTCATAAGGATATTCAAACATCCTAATTCACTGAGCAAGAAATAAAACTTAACTCAAACACCTTGGATGATTAATTCACTTGCACAATAGAATTCATTTGGACTTAGGACAACTCCCGAAATATTGAAAAGATGTTTAAGATTCGTCTTAAACACTTCCTCAATATGATGGAATGTCCTTAAGAACAAATTGAGCTTAGTTGTTCTTTAGTGAAGAAAATCATCCTTAAAACAAAAATTGAAGACCTAGACGTCATAGGAATGACTAGCTATAGGATTAGGATTTTGGTAGAAAACCATAACCTTTCCCTTAGCTTTACCTAGGAAATTGCTATAAATGCTTAAATGCTCTAAATTGTGGTTTAAGTGCGGCTTGGGATGACGGGAAGACCCTCCGAGTACGCTTTTATTTTATTGCAATTTATCTTACCGCAATTCATTTATTCGTGTTGCACTTTACCTCTCTTGCATGATAAACAACAGTTGCATGAAAACCTACACCTTTAGGACAGAAACCAAAGCTGGAACCCATAACTAAATTAAAAGACACTACAAGATAAAATTCACCGCCACAACATTCAAAATATAAAACAACTCAAAATTTAATCACAAACGGAACAACAAAACTACAACTACAACTAAATTAAAACGTCTCATTGAATGATCGGGAATACCTCGGATGATGTAACCCACGTGTTGCTAACGGGATTTCCCATGGTCTAAATGAAAGTGCGGAACTCATTTAGTTGAGTTTAGCGATTCATACGGACTAAGTGAATTCGATGAAAATAACGGTGCCGGGATGACGGAACCGTGGGATCTTAATCGGCTCTGTTTAATTAACTTTAAGACCTGTTTTAATTAAAATATTAAAGACACATGGAAATTAAGACTTTCTCTAAAACCAAACACTTCTCTCATCTCCTGATTTATGACTTCTAAAACTAAACCTCTGCAACAACAAGGAGCTCGAAGCATGGTGGGCAGCACGGCCATCGTCATCAGCAAAACCCGAGTCTACTTCAACAAAACTTTCCTTAGAATTAAATAACCAAGTCGTAGGACTTCGAGGTAGCTTGCCTAGTGCAACATAAATCCTCAACTCTTCGTTAGGCATTTGCATGATCGTATCATGTAAATTAAGCCCTAACCGGTCTTATGACTCCGAGGTAGTTGTCCGATACGACATAAACCCTCACATCTTCGAGGCTATTGGTATGATTTTATCATACTAATATAAGTCCTAATTAATTAAAATTGGCAAGATCAAAACATTAAATAAACATTAGGACTTTCCTAAATTCAAGCCAAACAAATAGGATAGTCGGGAAATTACCGAAGTTCGCTTCGAATCTGTGATTTCTCCTACCTTTCTTCCTTCGGATTCCCAAAATATAATGTTCAAAATTTGATCCATTCCCTATTGAAATTCCAAAATTCAATCCCTTGAAAACTTAAACTTTGAAATTCTTGAGAGCAGAACTACTGATTATTATCGAGAGTTTTCTTAGGTGATTCCGTCACTTAAGATGTAATTAACTATAGGGGCTTGCCCTTATAGGGAACTTTAAGAACCCAGGTAATATAAACCCTGCTTAATTCATTTATATTAAGCAGGGGAACTTGTCGGCTTATAAAATTGGTTCGCAGACCAAACGGATGTCACAAACCCTTCTAGTTTATTTAATCGAGCCCCATCATCAAGCAGTGTGTCTATTCTTCGGGATAGATACACGGTTTGTGGTGCGGCGCTCGTTTATATAAACTATTCGGGATGTGAGATCAGTTTGATTTCATATCTTAAAATTTTCAAATTTAAAATTATTTTCAAAATCAAATACTACTTTTCAAATTATTTATTTAAATTAAATTGAAATTCGCCGACAATTTCTGTAGGCGACCCCCTTTTCAAAACAAAACACATAACCTAAAAATATGCCGACAGTCCTTTTGAAGATGGTGGTTCTATTGGACCCACTATATCTGTGCCCCAACATTCAAATGGCCATGACGCAATTTTTGGATGTAGCACATATGGAGGTTGGTGTAGAACCACTCCGTGCACTTGGCATTGGTGACAGCTCTTGGCGATTTTCATGCAGTCGGTCATCATCGAGGGCCAGTAGTACCCTAGTCTTTTAATTTTCATTTTCATCTTCGGACCCGACTGGTGAGCGCCACGAGTCCTGAATGCACCTCTTTAACAATTTCACGGGCCTCGGACCCGCTTAGGCACCTTAGCCACATTTGATCGAAAGACCTTCGTATAACGTGTTATTTACTAATGCGTAGGACGAGTTCTTTTCTTGATCCGATGGGCTAACGACCTATCGTCCGGTAGTTTTCTGTTTGCGAGTAGTACGTTAATGGCTGTCGCCAATCTTCGTGTTTTCACGTCACTGTTGCAACTGATTCTTCTTCTTTTCTCGATTTGTGTATTGTGTCTATGTCGAGCTGTGATAGGACTCGACGTCCGTGAACCGACACTTCCACCGATTCATCTTGCAAACGAGCAAATTCTTTTGTGAGGCGGGCTAACGCATCTGCTTAAGCGTTTTCTTTTAGGGAATTTTGTAGATCGTCACATTCGGAATTTGTTCCAACGGTTTCATGGCATACTTGGAAGTATTGCTCGAGTCTTAGCTTTAAAATTCTGTCTTGTCCGCGATCCGTTGAATGATTAACTTGTGAATCCCCGTAGATGTTGATGTTTGTTATTCCCATTTGAATAGTTAATTCCGATCTCGTTATGAGAGCTTCGTATTCGCTCGTTGTTTGTACACGGCTCGTTAAGTGGTAGGAGTATCTTAACATCCCCCGCTCCGGTGTTATAAAGATTAGTCCGATTCTCCGCCTTACGGGCACTATCACTTGCGATTCTTCGTCTTTGTGTGCTTGAAGATGCTCCGTCGAAATATAATTCCCAACATCGATCATCAGGGTCTTCTAAGCTCATTATTTGTTCATCCGGCAAGTCGTCATTGAGAGGAGATTCTGCCGGCAAAGGGTGTGCTGCGAGGAAGTCTGCTAGGACTTGTCCCTTTACGGCATGAAGAGGCACGAAAGTTATATCGAATTGCAATAATATCATTGACCACTTGGCAAGTCTGCCAGAAAGCGTCGGACGGGTCATCAAGTATTGCAATGGATTAAATTTTGAGATCAGGTTGACCTTATGAGAAAGCATGTAGTGCACGAGCTTTTGAGCGGCGAAGATCGGGGCCAAACAGTCTTTGTTCAATTGTGGGATACTTTATTTCCGTTGGAAGTAAACGACGGCTTAGGTAGTAAAGAGCATTTTCTTTACCCTCATCATTGACACTAGGCTAACGGGGCTCCGAGAGAGTCGTCTAAAGCCGCGGTATAAAGAATCAACGGTCTACCCGAGGCCAGGGCTGCTAAGACAGGAGGTGTCATTAAATATTGTTTAATGTCCTCGAAGGCCCTCCGGCATTTCTCTTCCCAAATAAATTTGGCGTCCTTTTTAACTAATGCCGAGAAAGGTCGACACCTACTCGACAAGTTCGAGATAAAGCGTCGAAGATATGCCAACTTCCCTTGAAAAGATCATAGTTGTTTTAAGGTTACGGGAGGTGGCATTTCTAAGATAGCTTTAATCTTTTCCGGATCGATTTCAATTCCACGATGTCGGACAACGAATCCTAAGAACTTCCGGAGGTGACGCCGAAGGCGCATTTTAAGGGATTCATCTTAAGGTTAAATTGTCTTAATCGTTCGAAAACAATTCTCGAATCATACGGGTGGTTTTCCTTTACTTTGCTTTTGATGACCACATCATCCACGTAGTATTCGACTTGATTGTGGATGAGATCATCAAAAATTCTTGTCATCGCTCTCCGGTAGGTTGCTCCTACGTTCTTCGATCCGAATGGCATCCTCTGTGTAGCAATATACTCCGATCGGCGTTCCGAATGTCGTAAGTTTTTCATCTTACGGAGCCATTTTTATCCGGTTGTATCCCGAAGATCCATCCATGAATGAGAATATTTCATGTGTTGAAGCAATGTCGATCATTAATTCGGGATCGGTAGAGGGAATTCATCTTTTGTACATGCCTTGTTTAAATCTCCGAAATCCACACAAATTCCGATCCGACCATTCTTCTTCCTCGATCGGTACCACATTGGCTAACCAAGTCGGGTATTGTTCTTCACGGACAAATTTAGCGTCTATTAGCTTTTTAACTTCGGCTATGACTTGTTGTTCGATTTCCGACACATTCTTCTGCAACCTTGTCCGACTGGAACGCAGTAGGATCCACTCCTAGCTTATGGATCGCGACCTCTGGAGCTAATCCTGGCATCTCATCGTAGCTCCAAGAGAAACAATCTTTAAATTCCATTAATAACTTGATTATTTCTTCGGAGTCTTCTTTATTGAGTAAGGAGCTAACAAAGGTAGGTCTAGGTTCTTCGCTAGACCTAAGTTAACTTCCGTTAACTCATCTATTGTAGATTTGATCTCTTCTTTGAACTCTGGTGGAGCGTTTCCAATTTGTAAATCTTCAAGTTCTTCTGTAGCTTCCATGCGGTTTTCATTAGACTCGCAAGTGACAACCAAGCAAAATTCGGTATCGTCAGCCGATCCTACGTGTCTGAATCCGAGACCATGCCTTGAATTGGGTGGACGACCGGAGTTATTCCACAATTTTTCAAAATGTTGTGATTGACCTTTTGTCCATTGTCGAGGTAAGAAACCACGCCGAATTAAATTTTGAACACAGGGAGAGTACCACTCAAAAGGCAATTCCATTAATTCTGATGAAGTAGTATCTTCAAATTGTACATTATTTTCAGTTTTGGAGGAAGGAGCACCACGGTAGAATTTGATGGGCTTTGCACCGCCGCTACGTACCTCTTTGACCACCATTCCCTCGATCTTATTAGAATGAATCGGGGTCAGGGTCATAGTATGTACATAGTGGTTAATCTTCTCGTACATCGATTTATATTCCTCTTTCTTTTCATCTTCGAGAGAGATCCTGAATTGCGGCTTCTTCCGACTTATTGTCGTTGCTTCTTGCTTGATTTCTTTTTCTTCTTCAGAACTATCTTCCCAATCAACATTGATGGCTGGTTTCCTCTGTCCAACTGTCCTAACATCTCTGCCACGACCTCGTCCCCGGCCTCGACCTCGGATGCGAGTTGTGGAGAAACCTTCACCATCTCGTCGTAAGGGAGTGGTGAGTGACTGTTGGACTAGAACTTCGGAGTTCTTCGTCGTCCCGAACTTCCTTTGCTTCATTCGTTATGGTATCTGCGGAGAAGATTGTTTTCTTCGGAGGTGCGTAATAAGTTGCATCTTCATGGATTCCAATTTCATGTACGAAGAATGGTTGTAAGTCACCTTTGATGCACTTCGTTCCCCTCCATCGTAGTATTTGATGCACCGATGTAGAGATGATGGTACCATCCGGTTTTCATGTATCCATGGTCGGCCCGAGTAGAGCGTTGAATGACATTTCGAATCAATTATGTGAAATTTCGCGGTTGTCTTTGCTAAGTCACCGGTCTTCATTAGCAGTGTTATTGATCCGAGGGCTCTTTCTCCTTTCTGGTTGAATCCTCTTAATAACATTTTGTCCGCTTCGAGCTCGCGAGCATCAATTTCCAAGTATGCTAGTGTTCGAAGATTCATTATATTGATTGATGCTCCTGGATCCACCAATACTGCGGAGAGTGTAAACTTCCCGATTGTGGCTCGAAATGTACAACGGTCGGTTGTGGTCTGCTGTCCCAAGTAGTAGGTCATTGTCCGTGAAGGTAACACCTCACTGTTCCTTTAATGAGCAAACCTCATCTAAGGAATCTCCGGTCATTTGGGCTAAGCAAATTTCTGGATCAAGTAAGGCCTTGATCAGAGCTTCTCTCATCTCCTTTGATAAGATGAGAGCGTCGTAGATGCTCGGTTGATCGGTAGTTTCCTAAGATGGGCTAGCACGTTGTAGTCCACTTTATTTTCATGTGTCTCGATTTCTTCTCGAATGGGTATTTCTTCGCCGGGGTTGGTTCTTCCCGAACAACCACACGCTTTCCTTTGTCCTTTGGACCCATTCTCGGAGGTAAAACTCTTCCACTTCTTAAGTTGACTTCTATAATTTCTTCGAATCTAGTATTGAGTTTGCTTGGTGTCTCCTTCGAATCGAATGACGGGTTCTTACGGATTAGCTTCGAGTCCGAAGGCTCTAACTTCTATTGTGATTGGAGCTCCTCGAAACTCGCAAATAGATTCGTTGCTTGTTGAACTCTCGTAGCCTCCTTGGTGGATGTCTTCTTTGTCATTGTGATCGTCGAGATTGTGTATGATTTGAGAATTGTTATTTGTATCGGAATCGACGTCCGGATTAGGTTGGTTGCCGCTAGTTACGTAATCGTTAGAAACAGTCAAAACGTAGCCAACGCCATAACCCTTATCATTATAAGATCCCACCAGAGTGAGCAAATAATCATACAGAGTCAGAGGTTTGAGGGATTTCTCCCCCGAATCGGAAACAACTATCCTAGGATAAGCGACCCCTAGTCCAGCCTTAAGAGCCTCGGTCTTTTCTTCTTCATCAATTTTCTTCTTTTCTTCGATCGTCTCTTGTTGAGGTGGTTCTTCTATCGCGAGTGATAGTGCCGACTTGACGGGTTTCGAACTACGAATTGAGGCTCGCACCGAAGTGGTTTGGATGTGATCCAAAATCTTCTTCGAAAACTTTGTCCAAGCGGTAGTCCATCCATCATCAGTCGCATAGGGATCTATCAGAACAATGAGATCCGTCGAGATAACATTGACGAAACCTCCTTTACGGGGTTCCTTCATGTATTCCTTCGGGATTGTTATGTTCCCTTTTCGAAGATTGTCGTTGAGCCAACTTTTGAAGGTAATACAATCTTCTATCTTGTGTCCAAGCATCCGGTGGTAAGGGAAAAAGTTGGGATCACCTTTCTTGTCGACTTCTTCTGGTTTCTTAGGCTCTGATAGTTGGAAATCTGGAGTCTTCATTAGATTGCGGAACATTTTTGGCACTAACTCATTCTTGAACGGATACTCCACCGCTCGAAGCTCCCTTAACGTACGTTGTGGACGAGGCGGTTGTTCATACTTGTTGAGATGACCGATAGCTAGGTCGGGGTTGCTTGGTAATCTGTTGAATTCTGTCTTTGCCATTCGGCGGTATTTGTATTGGTCGCTTGCCTTTATCGATTCTTCGCGACGATCCGGACTTCTTTTCAAAAGTTTTCACGGGCTTCGTTTGTCCGTTTTGTCGGTGAAACTTAATTGCTTCGCCTCCTCTTGCAAGCTTCGGCCTTGCTTAACAACTTCTCGAAAGTCTTAATAGTAAATCCCTTGAGGAGAAGTCTTATCGGGCCATGAATGCTCTTAAGTAAAATGCCGATTGCATGCTTGTTCTTGTAGTCGTGGCTCACACTTCATACTTAGATTCCTCCATCGAAGTATGTAGTCCACCAAAGTTTCGTTCGGCTCTGCTTCTCTACCACTAAATCACCTATAGTGATGTGGTGTCGAGCTCCGACAAATCGCTTGATGAAGAGGTTCTCTAATTCGAAAATGTCTTCACCGAACCTGTTCGGTAATTCCGCATACCAATCAAAGGCGATCCACGACGAGCTGTCGACAAATTGTCGGAAGAGTAAAGCATCACTTCCGCCGGCATTATAACAACTGGCACGAAAATGTGCAACATGCTGCCGAGGGTTTTCGGTTCCATCAAAGGTCTTGAACAGAGGTGGTACGAAGCCTTTCGGATATTGGACAGCGTCGAATTCTTCGGGGTAAGGTCTACCCGTCCGAATGGATGTCTCGCTCTTTGATTGTGCCAAGGCTTCTCGCACCTGCTGTTCTACCATGCTCTTGATATCCTTTTCTGGAATCATGCTTTGTATTGCATCCTTTTTTAACTGATCATCCTCGTTGACGGATGTAATCTCCTTTCCTCCGTCTACTGATGTGAATAACTTCAGGGGTGTTTCTCTTTGGGGTTGAACCCGACTGCGGAGAGTGGCTAGAGGCTGCGGCCATCTCTTCTATCCTCTTTGCCATTTGGGAGATCGTATCATCTTTCTCTTGAAGCTGCATCCTCATCACTTCGGCTCCTCTCTTTCGCGAGCTGCGAGAACACCTTGTGAAGGCTGACGAAGCTCGTGTTTCAACCATGTTAATTTCTGCATATTCATCATCCATGAACTCTGACGAGTCGACTTCATCTTCGAATTTTTCTTCTCTTTCTCTTGCTAATCGCTGAATATCAGTTCTTAGCCTTTCCATAGCATCTTCTAGTGGTCTTTTCTGTACATCCTTGCAGTTTTCATGCGATAGCTGTCGAGTTTCCTTCTCATGAGTCCCCTTCATTGCGGTAGCACTTTCTTCGGACTCAAGTCTCCTGACGAGACTTTCCTTCTCGAGCTGTTGTTTTAATCTTAATTGTCCGGTAGTGGGACGCCATACCATCCTTCTAGCGGCGGAAGGTCTCAGGACCGGATGGTGCAGTCGACCAAATGCTCTGGAAGGTGGTATCCTCCCTAATTTGTAGTCCTAAAACAACGACAGGTGAACTAGCTTTCATTCTCTTATTCGGCTTTTTTGCAGCGATATCAGGTTCTACTTGCGGCCCAAGACAGGATTTGGCCGGCACCCGCCCTATCCTTCTTAAAATCTACGATACGGGGCATTTTTCTTTCTTTGCTTAACCTCTCTATCGGGGTCGCGGTCGAGCGAATGGCGTAATTCTAGCCCTTTTCTTACGGCCGTCGTTGTAATATGCGGGCTGAGGCATTGCAGAAGCAATCTTGCGGACATTTTCCTCGTCCTCTGTGGCGGAGAGGGGATGGAACCTACTTCCTCCCAAAAGTGGTATGTATTCAAGCAGCGGTGTATACTCGGGCAGTTCTGGGATTTCCTCCAAGAAAGCAACTTCAGCAGCTCTGGCTTCTCTAGCAATCCTTCTACTTCGTTCCTCCTGCGAGTCCGTGTCGGTGGTGGAATTTTGAGCTGGACCCGACCTCGAAAATGGAAGGTCTCACAGGAAGATCTGTACCCTCCACAGGTTCATCACAGTTCTGAATTTCCTTCCCCTTTAGTCTGGCAGAAGCCGGGGTAGGTGCAGAGACAACTAGACCGGTGGGAGTAGCAACAACAGTCCTTCTGCGAACAACAGTACTCCTCTCAGTTAGAATCTTTTGCAGAGGAGGGAATTCATGAGTTGACTTGAGGTTAAACTCAATTAACGGCTTCTCAGTTTCCGGTACTTTGCTTGTGAGTGAAAAGAGAGTGACGTCGGGGATTTTGATGTCGGTGTCCCCGAATCCTTGTCCGAATCGAATGATTCCATTATTAGGCGATTCGTCCTTGAAAACGACTGAGTCCGGTCCGTTGACGAAGGAGAAGATCGGTTTTGGGGCTTCTATTTTTGCAGGGCAGATTCCAAGTGTTAGTCCCCGAATCGTGCTTCCTCTTGTCGTAAAACTTATGACGAAAAAGAAAGAGTCCGAACACATTTCCGTTTATCTTAATGTATTTGTGGTATTAAAAAAAAATTTATTTAGATAATTGTTTTTCGAAAAGATTTATTCGCTAGGACGAAGAATTATTAAAAGAAGGAGAGTTGTAGGAAGGGTAAAGGAATTGATTAAAAACTGGAAAAGGAAGAGAAAGTCTTGTAGAAACTTCTCGACCCGCAAGACCGCTCCTAAACTAATACCTATTGGGGGTCCACCCCACCTCAGAAATGAGGTAAAAGGATCTCGGAACCTCTCTGTTTAGGGGTGTCTAAACAGTGGCTCCAGAATCCAAAAGGAGTTGACTATACTCGCTCAAGACAGAAATGAGCGAGGTATGCCAACGGAAAGAATAGTAGTTTGGTCCACTAGGGGCATGGACTCACTACCTATTTATGAAAGCAAAACCATCTAATCAAAATGGAGAGAGGAACTAGTCCCCAGCGGAGTCCCCAGAAATTGTCGGCATATTTTTAGGTTTGTGTGTTGTATTTTTGAAAAGGGGTCGCCTACAGAAATTGTCGGCGAATTTTAGGTTTTAAATTTAATTTAAATATATATATTACTTGGAAAGTAGTTTTTTTATTTTGAAAATAATTTTAAATATTTTAAGATATGAAATCAAACTGATCTCACATCTCAAATAGTTTATATAAACGAGCACCACACTACAAACCGCGTGTCTATCCCGAAGAATAGGCACCGTTGTTTGGTGGTGGGGCTCGATTAAATAAACTAGAAGGTTTGTGACATCCGTTTAGTCTGCGAAACCATTTTATTTGCCGACAAGTTCCCCTGCTTAATATGAAAGCATTTAAACAGGGTTTATATTACCTGGGTTCTTAAAATTCCCTATAAGGGCAAGCCTCTATAGTTAATTACATCTTAAGTGACGGGAATCACCTAAGAAAACTCTCGATAATAATCAGTAGTTCTGCTCTCAAGAATTTCAAAGTTTAAGTTTTCAAGGGATTGATTTTTGGAATTTCAATAGGGAATGGATCAAATTTGGAACATTTTATTTTGGGAATTCAAAGGAAGAAAGGTAGGAGAAACTGAGGATCGAAGAAGAATCTTGGAAACTTCTCAAACTATCCTATTGTTTGGCTTAGATTTGGGAAAATCCTAATATTATCTTATATTTCAATCTTGCCAATTTTAGTTAATTAGGACTTATATTTGTATGATGTGATTACACAAATAGCCTCGAAGATGTGAGGGTTTATGTCGTACCGAACGATCACCTCGGAGTCCTAAGACCGGTTAGGGCTTAATTTACATGATATGATCATGCAAATGCCTAACGAAGAGTTGAGGATTTATGTTGCACTAGGCAAACTACCTCGAAGTCCTATGGCTTGGTTATTTAATTCTAAGAAAGTTTTGTCGAAGTAGACTCGGAGTTTTCTTGATGACGATGGCCGTGCTGCCCACCATGCTCCGAGCTCCTTGTTGTTGCGGAGGTTTAGTTTTAGAAGTCATAAATCGGGAGATGATAGAAGTGTTCTGGTTTAGAGAAGGTCTTAATTTCCAAGTATTTTTTATGTTTTAATTAAAACAAATCTTAAAGTTGATTATAACAACACCGGTTAAGATCCCACGGTTCCATCCTTCCGGCATCGTTATTTTTATCGGATTCACTTAGTCCAGATGAATTTGCTAAACTCAACTAAATGAGTTCCAAACTTTCATTTAGACACGTGGGAAATACCGTTAGCAACACGTAGGTTACATCATCCGAGGTATTCCCGATCATCCAACAAGACGTTTTAATTTAGTTGTAGTTGTAGTTTTGTTGTTCTGTTTGTGATTAAATTTTGAGTTGTTTTATATTTTGAAATGTTATGACGGTGAATTTTATCTTGTAATGACTTTTAATTTAGTTTTGGTTTCAGTTTTAGGGACTATCCTAAAGGTGTGGGTTTTCATGCAAGAGTTGTTTATCATGCAAGAAAAGTAAAGTGCATTTGCAATAAAGTAAATTGCAAGAAGGTAAATTGCAATAAAACAAAAGCGTACCTGGAAGGTCTTCCCGTCATCCCAAGCTGCACTTAAACACAATTTAGAATATTTAAGCATTTAAAGCAAGTTCCTAGGTAAAGCAAAGGGAAGGGTTATGGTTTTCTACCAAGGTCCTACTCCTATAGCTAGTCATCTCCTATGACGTCTAGGTTCTTGTGCTTTGGTTTGAGGATGATTTTCTTCATCAAAGAACAATTAAGTTCAATTGTTCTTATAAATATCCTATCATATTGAGGAAGTGCTTAAGACGAGTCTTAAACATCTTTTCAATACCTCTAGGATTGTTTTAAGTCCAAGAGAATTTAATTATACAAATGAATTAATCATCCAGGAGTTCAAGTTTTGTTATCCTGCTCAGTGAACTAGGACATTTGAATATCCTATGAGTAAAGTAACACTTCACTTAACACTCCGTTTAGGAGTTATGACAACAAGAGATTTTGAGGGCAAATTGATGTTCAAGTGATTTGTGATTTGATTTAATTTTAATTAATGGGTTTAAGTTTGGAATAGTGTTCAAGTTGTTTTAGATTTATTTTGATTTCTTTATGTCTTAGGTGATGTTATATTTAATTCAATTCAATTTAATTTTAATTTAATTTAATTTGGTTTAGTTTTAATTTTAATTTAATTTTATTTTTTAATTTAATTTTAATTTTATTTTAACTTGACTTTATTTTTTATTTAATTTAATTTAATTTAATATGTTTTAATTTAATTTAATTTAATGTGATTTAATTTAATTTAATTTAATTTAATTTAATTTAAATTTTAATTTAATTTAATTTAATTTAGTTTAAATTTTAATTTAATTAAAATTTTAATTTTAATTTAATTTTAATTTTAATTTAATATTTTATTTTTTTATGCTTTAAGGATGATTTAATTTTAATTGTTAAATTATTAATTTAATTGAAATTTTAAAAGGATTTAATTTAAATGTTTTAACTTTAATTTAATTTAATGATTAAGTCTTTTAGCATTTTAAATCTTGAATTTGGATTATCATTTTAATTAGGAATTAAATATTATTGAGGTGATTAATTTAGGGATTCTTGAATTAAAGAACAAATCTCCTTCTAATTGTATCCCTATTTTAATAATTCCAATTTTTCATTATTCTTCCAAATTTAATTAATTATTTAATTAAGGTTTATTTTAATTATTTTCAAATTGTTTGGTAGGTTTCTACCCTTTAATTGCCTAAGTTTCAAACATCCAAAATCAACTTAGTATCAAATATTTTACCCACCCTTTTAATTAAACCTAAAATTTTTAATCATAGGTTAAAATTTTAATTATCATTTTGCCCTTTAAACTTACTAATTTCATAACTCACTAAATTGAGCTTAAATGAATTTGAAATTTTTATGTGACTTCACTCATATATCAATCAAGACATTAGAGGAGAAAATGTGATTTTTCTGTATTTAATTTATTTATGTAATTATTTTTGGTGGAAAATAGGGGTTTTCAAGGAAAATTCAATAACATGACCAAGGGAAAGTTTCTGTCCCTAAGAAAATTATGAGACATTCCTAATGACTAGAGGACCACTTGGACCAATTTTGGTGATTTTTTGAATTATATTTTTTTTATTATAATTATATTTAGTTTTGGAGTATTAATTAATTTAAAAATAAAATAAAGTTTAAAAAATGAATTTTATATTTTTCAAAAATTTCTCTGATATCAAGGAAACCAGAGAACCAATTTTTAAAATTTTCTGATTTTTCTTTGATTTATTAGAATTATTTTAGTGGAAATGCTAGAAAATACATTTTTTAATTTTAAAATTACCTTAGGGCTTTAAAATTTAGTATCTCATCATAGAGACTTAAGAAAAATATGGGGTTTGTTCCTAAGTGATTAAAATTCAAAATGTGACATTTTGGTGAATTTTATTATTTTTGTGATTTTTATTATTTTTTAATTATTAAAAATATTAAAATAATGCAAAAAATCTACTTCTTTGGAAAATTGCAATTTTAATTTTCTTAAATTCCCCTGATATCAGAGAGGCTCCAAAACCAATTTGGTGAATTTTTGAGAAGTATTTTGAAAGTTATGAATTTTTTAAGTTTAATTTTGGCTAAATGGCTTAATCAACCCATTTAATAGGGCTAACCAAGTCCAATTGACTTCAAACTTTTATGGTGAGTTCCTCTGATCCTAAAGGTCAGTGGAGAATTGATTTCAAGTCAATTTGATGTATGATTAGCTCTAATTAATTAAAGCTCTATTTTGGGTGTTTAAGCCAATTAAGGTTATTACAAGTGAGTTAACTCAAAAACTATTTTCCACTAGTGGTCCTCTGGTCATAAGAAACATCACCAAATTTTCCTAGAATTTATTTCACAACATACTAATTATTGGAATTAAAATACTTAGAATAGTGAGCTAGAATTGAAAAATCAACAACTCTTCATAGGGATGGCCTCTGACTTTGGAAAATTCAGGGAATGTCCCCAAATTCAGAGGCTTCAAAAGCCTTATGGTCTCATGCCATGGTGAATTGTATACATGCATGGAGAATTGAAAATGTGCAGAGAGTAAATAAATCATTAAAAATCAAATATTCAATGAAATTAAATGATTTCTTTTCCACATTATTCTCCTCTGTTCACTGAGCAAGAGGGTATTTTTATTTTATTTTTAGGATTTTCCTACACAGAGTTATGAATTTTCTAAGTTCTGGTAATTAAATAAATAAGAAAAAAGACCTATTTTCCTACTTATCCACGCGGCGCCACGCCATCCTCGGCAGCTCCGAAAGGCCACGCGGCGCGCTCTGATTCGGCGCCGCCATCCGACTCAGCGCTCCAGGGGCCCGCAGTTCATGTACCATCGCGCTGTCCGGCTCGATCCAGACCGTCCGCTCGATACACGCTCGATCCGACGCCTCCCAGTCATCGTCTACGACTGGTGTGCACCCGTGACCGTCAACCTTCTAACCCTAATTTCTCACTCGATTCTCAACGGATTTTTGTGTTCTTATGCTCTATGGATTCGTCTTGAGGAGACGAACACATCCATACGGTAAACATGCATTGAAATTGATTCAAATTAAATGGAGAATCTCTATAAGCTCGGGAAGAAGAGTGAGTCCATACCTTTGCTCAGAGAAGTGAAGCTTCGATCTGAGAGTTGTGTCACCTTCGATTGGGTCCGAGCAAGCTCCGGATGAAGTCCCTCGGCTCGGTGAATTGTCCATGTATGATTTCGACCACAACCGATTACAAAGCTTGGAGTCTGGAACAGATGGGTGGCCTGGAGAGGGGGCTTTCACTGGGGAACTCCTTCTCTTGGTCTTGTGCAGGTGTGGGTGAGTTTAATTTGACTTTGGTGGAGGATTTGGGAGTGTCCTGTTCGGCTCGAGAATCGAGCTCCAAAATTGAGCTCGATTCGTGGGGATTAGGGCAAGAGAACGAGTGGGGATCAAATGCTCTAAGTGTGGGGAAGAGTCTGGAGTGATTTTGGCAGAGTTTCCTTAAGGTTGGTTCAGACTCGTCATGGCCGAGAGGAGGTGGGGTTTAAATAGGAGAGGTCGGAGGGCCTCCCGGGGGAGTTAGGGACCGGGATCGCTGCTCTATGCAAGAGAAGAACGACCATGGTGGCCACTTGGACTTGGGGCAGCTCAGCAAGGGGAAATTTCAATGTTGGCTCACATGTGAGCTTTCGGCCATGGTGTTTTCTGGCGGCCTGGTGGCTGGCCGGCCAGGCATGGGTCACCCTCAGGTTCAGGTGGGTCAGGGCTTGGTGTTTGTGAAGTCAATTGGTGGCTGCCATGTGTAAAGTGTTTGAATCAAAGTGGAATGGGGTAAGGGTGTATTTTGGCTCAAATTTGGTCAACCCATGCATTTGGGCTAGGTTCACCATCCAAGGCTTGACCTTGGGCTGAGGGAGAATCATTTGGGTCAGCTGAATTGGGGTAGTGAAGTCCCCATCCATGGTGAGGTGGCTAAGCATGGTATAGTGTGTGACATGCTTAAGGTAAAAAAGGTTTAAGGGAGGTTTAAGAAAGAACCCCCTCTTCTTGCCATAAATGGACTAATGACAAGTCAAAGCCCCCATGGCTTCATGTGGCTTGAGAATGGCTTATTCATGGCTTGCCTATGGCTTAGGATAAAGCTTGGTCAATTTCATGGAAGTAGAATTTAGGATTTTTGGTATTTTGGTGGAGAATTTTCATGAAGCTTGATTTGGAATGGTTTAATGATGACTTTGAAACTTAGGGGGTGATTTTGATTAGATGGATGATATGGAGAAATGTCATGTGGGCTTTGGATTGAAAACTTGGGCTTTTGAAATAGTCTTGGGTGGGCTTTTAAAGTGGTTTAAGGAAGTGGGCCTTTAGGTTAGAAAATGGGCTTTTGAATAGAAAAATTTGCAATGGTTCATGCCAAATAAATGTTGAGTTTTGTCTAAGGATGTGTCATGATTGATTTGAAACAAGTTTGGAGTGATTTGGGTTTGAATTGGGTTGGATTTGGGCTTCTTTGGTAAAGGGCCAATGTAGGTCAAATTGGGCTAATTTGGGCCAATGTTGGGTTAGGGTTGAAATTGATGTAAAATTAATATTGGGAAATGTTTATGGGAGTGTTTCAAAGAGGTTTCAACTTTTGTTGGGGTTGGATTTTGGAGTTTGGGTCTATTTGGGTTAAGTTTGGGTTTAGGTCAAAATTGGGCTTTTTGGTTTTGGGTTGAATTTGAGTGGGGTTTGGGTCCAAATTTTGGGCAAATTATGTTAGTGTTTTGTTTGTGGGGATGTTAGGGAAGGTTTAGAAAAGGTTTGGGGTCAATTGGAGTTGAATTGATTTGGTTTGGGCTAAGTTTGGGTCATGGGTCCAAATTGGGCTTTAAGGTCAAAAGTGAAATTGGATTCAAATGTCAATCAAATTGGGCTTAAATTTGGTCTAGATTGGTGTTGGGGATGTTGAATTGAAGTTTAGAATTGAATTGGACCAGAATTTGGGTCAATTGGGTAGGTTTGGTTTGACATTGGGTTCACTTTGGGTTAAAATGGGTCAAATTAGGGATTTTGATAAAAGTGGGGTAAATTGACAAAATTAGCCCATGGTGTAGTTGAACAAAATGAAATTGGGAATATTTGGGATTTTTTGGAATTTTCTGGGAATTTTCTGAATTTTTGGATTTTTGGGTCAAGAGGGGCATTTTGGTAATTTGGAGGGTATTGGGGGTATTTTTGGAATTTTGGATATATTTGGCTATGGATTATCAATTTGAGTGATGTGGGAATGTTTGGGATTGGTTTTGAGGAATTTTGGGTGATTTGGAGATTTTTGGAAAATTCGGGTAATTTCAAGGGTCTTGGGTAGGCTAGGCGGGTCTGGGGTCCCGGGGGTCAGAAATTGAAAATTTGGAAAATTGAAGATTGGATAAATGTAAGTGGAATGAAATCATTTTGGTTGAGCCATGAAGCCATATCAAGCCTATATGAGCCATGAAGGGACTCATTTGAGGCATTCACTATGTTGTTCCTAACCCTCTTAGCCGAGGGCTTAGGGGTTAAGGACCATCCATGTGAATCACCTTCATGAGTCGGGAGGTCAAGTTGGGTATAGGTGTGGTTTTAGAAGGTGTGTGAAAGTGTAGTGTATAAGTATAGTGTGTGTGTAAGTCAGCCCTCACCGGACCGAGGCCACCTGTGAGCGGTCCTAAGGCCAAAGAGTCCTATAGGAACTCATCCTTTAAACTTCCACATTTGATTTCAACCCTCAGGTGATTAGGGGTCTACAATCAAGTTTGTGGAGTTTGCGGGGAGTTAAGAAGTGGTTTGAATTTCTAAGTGGTGGGTCCCAATTCTAATCCTCTAGGATAGTCAAAGGAAAAGCCTAAGGCTAGATCCTAAGTACTAAAAAGAATAAGAGAAGACCTCATAAAAAATGAGGTCAACACGAAGATCCATCGATGAATGAGAAGACTTCATGTGTTGAAGCAATGTCGATCATCAATTCTGGAATGGGTAGCGGGAATTCGTCCTTTGGACATGCTTTGTTTAAATCTCTGAAGTCTGCGCAGATTCTGATCTGACCATTCTTCTTTCTGACTGGTACCACATTGGCTAACCAAGTTGGATATTGTTCCTCACGGACAAATTTAGCATCTATTAGCTTCTTAACTTCAGCTATAACTTGTTGTTCAATCTCTAGACGCATTCTTCTCGGAGCTTGTCTGACTCAGAACGGCGATGGGATCCACTCCTAGTTTGTGAACTGCAACCTCTGGAGCTAATCCTGGCATTTCATCATAACTCCAAGCAAAACAGTCCTTGAATTCCATTAGTAGCTTGATTATCTCTTCGGAGTCTTCTTTATTGAGTAAGCTAACAAAGGTCGGCCTAGGCTTTTTGTTAGTACCTAAGTTAACTTCCATTAACTCGTCTATTGTAGATTTAATTTCTTCTTCGAATTCTGGCAGAGCATCTCCGATTGGTAAATCTTCGAGATCTTCTGAAGCTTCCAAGAAGTCTTCATTAGGCTCGCAAATGACAACCATACAAAATCCCGCATCGTCAACTGATCCTACTATGCTGAATCCGAGACCATGTTTTGAATTGGGAGGCCGACTGGCATTGTTCCATAATTTTTCAAAGTGTTGTGATCGACCTTTTGTCCATTATTTAGGTAAGACACCACGTTGAATTAAATTTTGAACACAGCGAGAGTACCACTCAAAAGGCAATTCCATTAATTCAGATGAAGTAACATCTTCGAATTGTACATCTTTTTCAGTATTGGAAGAAGAAGCACCATGGTAGAATTTGATCGGTTTAGTACCACCATGTACTTCCTTGACCACCATACCTTCGATCTTATTAGAATTGATTGGGGTCAGGGTCATAGTGTGTACATAATGGTTAATTTTCTCGTACATTGATTTGTATTCTTCATTCTTTTCATCTTCGAGAGAGATCTTGAACTGAGGTTTCTTTTGATTTACTGTTGCTGCTTCTTTCTTGATTTCTTCTTCTTCGGAACTGGTCTCGCAATTTATGTTGATGACTGATTTCTTCTGTCCAACTATTCTAACGTCTCATCCATGACCTCATCCCCGGCCTCGATCTCGGGTGAGAATTCTGGAGAAACCTTCACCATCTCGCCGTAAGGGAGTGGTGAGTAACTGTTGGACTAGAATTTCCGGTTCTTTATCATCTTGCACTTCTTTTGCTTCATTTGGTACGGTGTTTCTGGAGAAGATTGTTTTATTCGGAGGTGCTTAGTAGGCTGTATCTTCTTGAATTCCGATTTCATGCACGGAGAATGGTTTCAAGTTACCTTTGATACACTGTTCTTCTCCTTTGTAATACTTTATGCACTGGTGCAGAGACGACGGTACCATCCGGTTCTCATGGATCCATGGTCGACCCAGTAGAGCGTTGAATGATGTCTCAGAATCAATTATGTGGAATTTTGCGGTTGTCTTTGTCAAATCACCGGTCTTCATTAACAGTGTTATTGATCCGAGTGCTCTTTCTCCTTTTTGATTGAACCCTCTTAATAACATCTTGTCTGCTTCAAGTTTGCGAGCATCATTTTCCAAATATGCCAACGTTCGAAGGCTCATTATGTTGATTGATGCTCCGTATCAACCAACACTCTGGAGAGTGTAAACTTTCCAATAGTGACTGAAATGTACAACGGTCGGTTGTGATCAACCGTTCCGAGTAGTAGATCATTTTCCGTGAAGATAACACCTCGCTGTTCTTTTAACGAGCAAACCTCGTCTAAGGAATTACCGGCCATTTGAGCTAAACAGATTTCTGGATCAAGTAAAGCCTTGATCAAAGTTTCCCTCGTCTCCTTTGACAGGATCAGAGAGTCGTATATGCTTAGTTTGGTTGGTAGCTTCCTAAGATGGGCTAGCACGTTGTAGTCTATTTTATTACCATGTTCCTCGGTTTCTTCCCGAATGGGCAATTCCTTTGCTCGGGTTGGCTCTTCCTGAGCAACCACCTGCTTTCCTTTATCCTTTGGACCCATTCTCGGGGGTAGAACTTTCCCGCTTCTTAGATTTACTTCAGTTATTTCTTCTGAATTTGGTGTTGAATCTGCCGATGTCTCCTCTTGAATCAGAACGACTGGCTCTTCTGGCGTTGCTTCAGAATCTAATGACTCTAATTCTATCGCAATCGGAGCTCCTTGAAATTCACAAATAGACTCGGCGCTTGTTGAGCTTTCGTAGCCATCCTTGTGAATGTCTTCTCCTTCTTCGTGGTCATTGAGGTTTAGTATGATTTGAGAATCGTTATTTATATTGGAATCGAGATCCGGATTAGCTTGGTTTTCGTTAGTTACATAATCGTTAGAAACATTCAAAACGTAGCCAACACCAAAACTCTTATCATTATAAGATCCCGCCGGGGCGAGCAAATAATCATACAGAGTCAGAGGTTCGTGGGATTTCGCCCCCGAATTGGAAATAACCATCCTAGGATAAGCAGCCCCTAGTCTACTCTTTGGAGCCTCGGTCTTCTTCTCTTCTACAATCTTCTCCTCCTTCTGGGGCGGTTCTTCAATCGCAAGTGATAGTGCCGGCTCGACAGGTTTCAAACTCTGAGTTGAAGCGTGCACCGTAGCGTTCTAGATATGATATAAGATTTTCTTTGAAGACTTTGTCCAGACGGTACTCCATCCATCATGGGTCGTGTAAGGGTCTATCGGAACAATGGGATCCGTTGAAATAACATTGACGGAACCTCCCTTTTGGGGTTCCTTCATGTATTCCTTCAGGATCGTTATGTTCCCTTTCCGGAGATTGTCGTCAAGCCAAATCTTGAAAGTGATGCAATCCTCTATCTTATGCCCGAGCATTCGGTGGTAAGGGCAATAGTTTGGATGATCTTTCTTATTGACTTCTTCCGGCCTCTTGGGCTCTGGTAGCTGAAAATCTTTTGTTTTCATTAAACTGCGAAACATCTTCGCCACTGCTTCAGTTTTGAATGGATATTCCTTGTTCAGAAAATCTTTCAGAGTACGTTGTGGACGAGGCGGTTGTTCATAATGCTGAGGCGACTGATAGCTCGGTCGAGGCTGTTGATAACCCTGCTGAGGTTGTTGGTAAGTACGTTGCGGTGGTTGATAGCTAGGCTGTGGCCGCTCTGGCTGTATCTGCACTAGCTGCTTGCCCTTATCTACTGCCGCGACGATTCCGGACTTCTTTTCGAATGTTTTCACCAGTTTTTGTTTATCGGTCTTGTCCACAAAACTTAGCTGCTTTGCTTCCTCTTGTAAGCTCCCGGCCTTGCTAAGCAGCTTCTCGAAAGTCTTGATTGTAAATCCTTTAAGGAGAAGTGCTATCGGGCCGTGGATGCTTTTCAGCAAAATACTGATCGCATGCTGTTCTTAAAGTTGTGGTTCACACTTCATGCATAAGTTCCTCTATTGAAGTATGTAATCCACTAAAGTCTCGTTTGGTTTCTGGTGCTCCACCACTAGATCACCGATGGTGATGTGGTGCCGAGCCCTGGCAAACCGCTTAACGAAGAGGTTATCTAACTCTGAAAAGGTCTTAACTGAACCATTTGGAAATTCTGCGTACCAGTCGAAGGCAATCCCTGACAGGCTACTGATAAACTGTCAAAAGAGTAAAGCGTCACTCCCACCGGCATTGCAGCAACTAGCACGAAAATGTACGACATGCTGCCGGGGTTTCCTGTGCCATCAAAAGTCTTAAACAGAGGTGGTACGAAGCCTTTTAGGTATTGGATGACATCAAATTCTTCAGGGTAAGGTCTACCCATCTGAATAGATGCTCCACTCTTGGATTGTGCTAAAGCTTCTCGCACCTACTGTTCTACCGTGTTCTTAATGTTCTTTTCGGGACTCATGCTCTGTGCAACATCCTTCTTTGGTGGCTCGTCTCCGTTGATGGATGTGATCTCTTTTCCTCCATCTGCAATATGGATGATCTCCGGGGGTGTTTCTTTCTGAGGTTGTACCTGACTCTGGAGAGTTGCTAAAGCAGCAGCCATCTCTTCCATCCTCCTTACCATTTGGGAAATTGTGTCATCTCTTTCCTGAAGCTATGCTCTCATCACTTCCGGTTCATCTCTTTCCGCAGCTGCCAGAGCACCCTGCAAGGCTGACGATGCTCGTGTTTCAACCATGTTGATCTCGGCATACTCCTCATCCATGAACTCTGATGAATCAACCTCCTTTTCCAACTTATCTCCTCTTTCTTTTGCCAACCGTCGGATATCCATCCTTAGCTTTCCTATAGCATCCTCGAGGGGTCTCTTCCAGTCTATATCGCGGTTGTCATGTGATGGTTGTTGAACTTCTTTTTCGGGAGTTTCTTTTATTGCAGTAGCACTTCCTTCTGATTCAGGCTCTTTGACGAGGCTTTTCTTCTCAGGCCGTTGTGTTGGTCTCGGCTCGGTAATAATAGGTCGCCACACCATCCTTCTTGTAGCAGAAGGCCTAGCACCGGACGGTCTATCAGCTACATGATGGTAGGTGGTGTCTTCCCTAATATGATGGCCCGATACAACAATAGGTGAACTAGCTCTCATTTTCTTCCTTGGTTTCTCTACGGCAGTGACAGGTCGCGGTCCGAGGCGGGATCTAACTGACACTCGTCCCATTCTTCTTAGGATTTCTGACACGGGGTTTCTTTCTTTGCCAATTTTTCTATCACAGCTTGTAGCCGAGCAAATGACATAGTCTTAACCCTTTTTATTTTGTAGTTACTATAGTATGCAGGTTGGGGTAGTGTAGTGGAAATCCTTCGGATGTCTTCTTCATCCGATGCAGCAGAGAGGGGGTGAAACCTACTCCCTTTCAACAGAGATATATACTCGGGCAATTCTTCTCTTTCCTCAGGAATTTCTTCTAGAAAAGCAACTTCGGCAGCTTTAGCTTTCTCGATCCTAGCGATCTTTCTGCTTCTATTTCTCCTTTGAGTCCGAGTTAGGGGTGTAACTCTTGAACTGGACCCAATCTTGAAAACAGATGGTATTGTAGCAAAATCTGTACCCTCCACAGTGACAGGCTCATCATAGGCTTGGATTTCCTTCCCCTTTAGTTTGGCAGAAGCCGGGGTAGGTGCAGAGATGACTAGACCAGTGGGAGTAGAGACAACCGTCCTCCTATGAATAGCAGTACTTCTCTCGGCTGGAACCCTTTGCAGGGGAGGGAATTCTTATGTCTACTTCAGGTTGAACTCAATTACGGGCTCTTCAGTCTCTGGCACTTTGTCCATTAGTGCGAAGAGAGTGATGTCGGCGAACTTGCTATCTGTGTTGTCGAATCATTGTCCAAAACGGATGATTCCATTGTCGGGAAGTTCATCCTTATAGACGGCGAATTCCATTCCATTGGTGAAGGAGAAAATTAACTTTGGCGCAGTCATTTTCTGCAGGGTAGATTCTGAGTATTAGTCCCGAATTATGCTTCCTTTCGTTGCAAAACTTAGGACGAAAATGAAAGAGTCCAAACACATTTTCATTTATCTTAATGTATTTATGATTTAAAAGAGTTTGTTTATTAAAAGGGGTGTTTATTAGAAGATTTGTTTGTTAGGAACGAAATGTTTAAAGAACGGAGTTTATCAAAAAAGGAAGGGACCCGGTTCAAAATTGGAAAGGAAGAGAAAGTCTCGCAAAACTTCTCAACCCGAAGGACTATTCTTAAGCTAACACCTATTGGGGGTCCACCCCACCTCAGAAAAGAGGTAAAAGGATTTTAGAACCTCTCTGTTTAGGGGTGTCTAAACAGTGGCTCCTAAATCCGAGAGAAGTTGACTATACTTGTTCAAGATATAAATGAACGTGGTATGCCAACTGAAAGAAAGGTAGTTTGCTCCACTAAGGACATGGATACACTACCGATTTATGAAAGCAAAACCATTTGATCAAAATGGAGAGAGGAACCAGTCCCCAGCGGAGTCGCCAGAAGTTGTCGGCATATTTTTAGGTTGTAAGTTTAATTTTAAAAAGGGTCGCATACAGAAGTTGTCGGCAAATTTTAAATTTTAAATTTAATTTAAATATATATAATTTAGAAAACAACATTTGATTTTGAAAATAACATTAAGTTTGAAAATTTTAAGATATGAAGTCAAACCGATCTCACATCCCGAATAGTTTATATAAACGAGCACCGCACCACAAACCGTGTATCTATCCCGAAGAATAGACACACTGCTTGATGATGGGGCTCGATTAAATAAACTAGAAGATTTGTGACATCCGTTTGGTCTGCGAACCAATTTTATAAGCCGACAAGTTCCCCTACTTAATATAAAGGAATTAAGCAGGGTTTATATTACTTGGGTTCTTAAAGTTCCCTATAAGGGCAAGCCCCTATAGTTAATTACATCTTAAATGACGGGAATCGTTTAAGAAAACTCTCGATAACTATCAGTGGTTTTGCTCTCAAGAATTTCAAAGTTTAAGGTTTTCAAAGGATTGAATTTTGGAATTTCAAAAAGGGATTAGCTCAAATTTGGAACAGTTTGTTTTAGGAATCCAATGGAGGAGAAGTAGGGGATGTCACGGATTCGAGACAAGTCTCGGTGACTTCCCAACTATCCTATTTGTTTGGCTTCAATTTGAGAGTTTATTTAATGTTTCAATCTTGCCAATTTTAATTAATTAGGACTTATATTTGTATGACATAATCACACAAGTAGTCTCGAAGATGTGAGGGTTTATGTCGTACCAAACGAATACCTCAAAGTCCTAAGACCGGTTATGGCTTAATTTACATGACATGATCATGCAAATGCCTAACGAAGAGTTGAGGATTTATGTTGCACTAGGCAAACTACCTCGAAGTCCTATGGCTTGGTTATTTAATTCTAAGAAAGGTTTAGTCGGTGTAGATCCGAGTTTCTGTCGATGAAGTTGGCCGTGCCTGCCCACTATGCTCCAAGCTCCTTCGTCGTTGCGGGGGTTTAGTTTTAGAAGGTGAAAATCAAGAGATAAGAGAAGTGTTTTGGTTTAGAAATCTTAAAGTCCAAATATTTTTAATATTTTAATTAAAACAATTCTTAAAGTTGTTTAAACAGAACGAATTAAGATCCCACGGTTCCGTCATCCCGGCACCGTTATTTTCATTAAATTCATTTAGTCCCGATGAATTTGCTAAACTCAACTGAATGAGTTTCACACTTTCATTTAGACCGTGGGAAATCCCGTTAGCAACACATGGGTTACATCATCCGAGGTATTCCCGATTATTCAACTAGACGTTTTAATTTAGTTGCAACTGTAGTTTTGTTGTTCTGTTTGTGATTAAATTTTGAGTTGTTTTATATTTTAGAATTTTGTGGCGGTGAATTTTATCTTGTGGTGAATTTTAATTTAGTTTTGGGTTTCAGTTTTGTGACTAACCTAAAGGTTTCAGTTTTCATGCAACAATCTTGTTTAACATGCAAGAAAAAGTAAAGTGCAGTGCATGTAAGTAAATTGCATTAAAGTAAATTGCAATAAAATAAAAGCGTACCTGGAGGGTCTTCCCGTCATCCCAAGCTGCACTTAAAACATATGTTAAGGCATTTATATATTTCAACAAATACCTAGGTAAAGCTAAGGGAAGGTTCTGGTTGTCTACCAAGATCATAATCCTATAACTAGTCATTTCCTATGACGTCTTGGTTCTTGTGTTTTGTTTATGGATGATTTTCTTCACCAAAGAACAATTAAGTTCAATTGTTCTTCTAAAACATCTCATCATATTGATAAAGTGCTTAGGACTAGTCCTAAACATCTTTTCAATACTTCTGAGATTATTTTGAGTCCAAGTAAATTTAGTTGCACAGGTGAATTAATCATTTAGGAGTTTAGTTAAGCTTTGTCTCTTGCTCAGTGAACTTGGCATTTGATTACCTGATGAATGAAGTCACATCTTACTTAATAATCCATTTAAGAGTTATAATAATTAAAGCCTTTAGGGGCAAGTTGGTTTGTTGAGAATTTTAGTCATTCTTAACTTGAAGTTTGAGTTAATGGTTTAAAGTGATTTAGTTTAATTATGAGGTTTTAATTAATAATTTTAAGTTTGGAATAGTGTTCAAATTATTTTTGGTTTAAATCTTTATACTTTAAGTAATCTTAATATTTTAAATTAATCTTTGGTGTTACAAATTTACTTAGATTATTCATATATCTTAATGATTTGATTTAGGTTAATTATGATATTTTAGGTTAAGTTTGATTTTTTATATTCTTAATTATGAATTGTCTTAATATTTCAAATTTGTTTTACTTTTATTATTGAGTGATGTTAATTTAATATAATTTAAATTTAATTTAATTGAATTTAAATTAAATTAATTTAATTTAATTTCAATATTTTAAATTTAATTTAATTTAATTTTAATTTTAATTTAATTTTTACTTAATTTAATTTAATTTAATTTAAATTTAAATTTAATTTAATTGTTAAACCACTTAATATTTTGAGCTTTCCTTTAATTTAAGGGTTATTTTTTTTTAATTTTTAATTCACTTAGTTTGGATTATCATTTTAATCTTAATTAAGAGTTAAATATTATTGATGTGATTTATTTAGGGATTTTTTTATTAAAGAATTAATATCCTCTCAAGTTATAATAATTCAAATTTTTATTAATCTTCCAAAATTTAAATTGTTTAAATAATTAAATTTTCATTTTTGGTTTATTAAAAGTGATTAATAGGTTCCTATACCCTTTTAATTTCCTAAAGTTTCAATCATCCAAGAAAGATAAAATCAAATATTTTACCCTCCATTTTAATTAAACCTAAAATTTTAATAAAGGGGTTTAAATTCTTTAATTACCTTTATGCTATTTAAGGCTTATTTATTTCATAACTCACTAAATTGAGTTCAAATGAACTTGAAATTTTTATGTCGCCTCACAGACATGTGTGATTTTTCTGAATTTAATTTATTTATATAATTATTTTTAGTAAAAAATAAGGGATTTCAAGGAAAATTCAACAACATGACCAAAGTAGGGTTTCTATCCTTAAGAAAATTATGGGATGTTCCTAATGAAGAGAGGACCACTTGGACCAATTTTGGTGATTTTTTAAATTATATTTTATTTATTATAATTATTTTGAGTTTTGGAGTGTTAATTAATTATAAAATAAAATTAAAGTTAAAAAATGGATTTTATATTTTTCTTAAATCTCTCTGACCTCAAGGAGTTCATAGAAACAAATTTTACAATTTTCTGATTTTTCTTTGATTTATTAGAATTAATTTAGTGAAAAGGTTGGAAAATACATTTTTTTATATTAAAAATTGTTTTGAAGCCTTTAAAATTCAATATCATAACTTAGACACATATGAAAAATATTTGGTTGGTTTCTAAGTGATTAGGAGTCAAAATGTGACATTTTTATGTTTTTTATTATTTTTGTGATTTTTATTATTTTTTAATTATTTAAATATAAAAAATATCATTAAAAATGAAAAATTTTAGAAAATTCCAATTTTAATTTTTATAGACTCCTCTGATATGAGAGAGCCCACAAAACCAATTTGGTGAATTTTTGAAATGTATTTTTGGAGTTATGAATTTTTAAAGTTTAATTTTGATCATGTGGCTTAATTAATTCATTTAGTGGGGCTAATCATTTCTAATTGACTTCAAATTTTTATACAAGGTTCTCTGTATCCTAAAGATCAATGGAGAATTGATTTCAAGTTATTTTAATGTGTGGTTAACCCTAATTAATTAAAGTTCAGTTTTGAGTAATTAGGCCAATTAGGGTTATTCTTAATGAATTAACTCAAAATATAATTATCCTAGGGTCCTCTGGTCCTAAGAAACTTCCCCAAATTTTCCTAGAATTTTCTAAGCAATATGCTAATTAATGGATTAAAATACAAAAAAATGTGACATAAACTTGAAAAATACATAACTTTCCATAGAGATGGCCTCTAACCTTGAAAAATTCAGGGAATGTTCCCATGATCAGAGGTTTCAAAAGCCTTATGGTCTCATGCCATGGTGAATTGTCTATGTAAATAGAGAATCAAAATACTGAAATAAGTAAATAATTAATTAAAAATAAAATACTCATCAAAATAACTTGATTTCTTTTCCACATTATTCTCCTCTATTCACTGAGCAAGAGGGTATTTTTAGTTTATTTTTATGATTTTTCTACACAAAGATATGGATTTTCTAAGTTGTGGGTATTTAAATAAATAGAAAAAATCCTATTTATCTACTTATCCGACTCAGCGCCGCGTTAACCTACGGCGGATCGAAAGACCACGCGGCGTGCTTCTATTTGACGCCGCCATCTGAGTCAGCTGCCACGCGTCCCGCTGTTCCGCTCCTTCCTCTGATCCGACGCAATCTGAGCCGTTCAACCGATACACGCGCGATCGGACGGCGCCTGGTCATCGTCCATGACTGGTGTGCACCCGTGACCGTCCACACTAAAACCCTAAGAACTCTCTCATTTCTCAACGGATTTTCATGTTCTTATGCTCTATGGATTCATCTTGAGGATACGAACACATCCATATGGTTTACACGCCATGAAATTAACTGAAATGAAATGGAGAATTACTGGAAGCTCGGGAGGAAGGAATGATCCATACCTTTGCTCTAAGAAGTGTAGCTTCAATCAGAGAGTTGTGTCACCTTCGATTGCACCCAAGGAAGCTCCAGATGAAGTCTCTGGCTTTGGGGAATTGCCTAGGTATGAAAGTGTCCACAGCCGATTTCAAAGCTTGGAGGCTAGAGCAACTGGGTGGCCTGGAGAGGGGGCTTTCACTGGGGAACTCCTTCTCTTGGTCCTGTGTAGGTGTGGGTGAGTTTAATTTGGATTTGATGGAGGTTTGGGAGATGTCCTGGTTTTGGGCTTGAATTTGAACTCAGAAATTGAGCTCAGCTAGGGGGAATTGGGGCTGGAATCCAATGGGGATCAAGTGCTCTATGTGTGGAGAGTGGTCTGGAGAAATTTTGATAGAGTTTTAGTAGGATTTTGTTCAGCACCTCCTTTGGCCGAGAGGTGGTGTGGTTTAAATAGAGGTGGCTGGAGGGCTTCCCAGGGGGGTTTATTGGCTTGGATCAACTGCTCTGGTGAGGAGAAGAACAACCATAGTGGCCATTAGGCATGGGACAAGTCAGCAAGGAAGAATTCAAAAATTGGCTCACATGGGTGCTCTCGGCCTGGTGGTTTCCGGCGGCTGTGGTGGCTGGCCGGCCAGGGTCAGGTCACCCTCAAGGTCAGGGAGGTCGGGTGCAGGATTTAGTGCAGTGAATTGGCCATGGACATGTGTAAAGGAGTTGAATTGAAATGGAATGGGGGGAAGGCTATTTTGGGCCAAATGGGTCAACCCATGGTTTTGGGCTAGGTTCACCACCCAATGCCTGGTTTTGGGGCTGAAAAGAATCACTTGGGTCAACCAAGAGAAAATGGTGTGGTCTCCATCCTTGGTGAGGTGGCTAAACTTGGTTTAGTGTGTAGCATGAATGGGGTTAAAAGTGCTTAAGGAAGGCTTAAGGAAGGGACCCCTCTTCTTGCCATTAATGGCTTGGTGAGGTGGAAAGGGGCTCCCAAGGCTTGCATATGGATTATGCATGGCTTGGCTTGGTTTCATGAAAGTGAGTTTTAAAAATTTAGGATATTTAGGGGTAATTTGGCACATGGCTTAGTTTAGAAAAGTTTAATGATGAATTTAAAACATAGGGAGTGATTTAAATCAAAAGGGATGATGAGGGGAAATTTCATATGGGCTTTAGGATAGATTTTGGGCTTTTGGATTTATTTTAGATGGGCCTTTAGAAAGGTTTAAGGAGGTGGGCTTTTAGGTTTGAAAACAAATTTGTAAATGGAAGTTTTGTAAAAGATTGGGCCAAACAAATGTTGGGTTTAGTTTAGGGATGTGTCATGAGTGATTTGGAACAAATTTGAAGTGATTTTGAATTGAATTGGGTTTAATTTGGGATTTTCTGGAATTTTTTCAGAATTTTTGGAATTTATGGATTTTTTGGTTAAAAAGGGCATTTTGGGTATTTGGATGGTATTGGGGGGTATTTTTGGAAATTTTGGTATATTTGGCTAAGGATGATCAATTTGAATGGTGGCAAATGTTTAGGATTGGTTTTCAGGAATCTTGGATAATTTGGGCAATTTTGCAAATTTTGGGTAGTTTCAAGGGCATTTGGTAGGTTTGGTGGGTGTAGGGCCCCGGGGGTCAA
The DNA here is from genome assembly GCA_022702705.1 of Papilionanthe hookeriana x Papilionanthe teres. Taxonomy (NCBI): domain Eukaryota; kingdom Viridiplantae; phylum Streptophyta; class Magnoliopsida; order Asparagales; family Orchidaceae; genus Papilionanthe; species Papilionanthe hookeriana x Papilionanthe teres. Next base: position 156,497,283 of record CM040426.1, read on the forward strand.
AAATTGAAATTTTGGAAAAATGAAGTTTGATCAAGTTTGAGTAGAATGGAATCACTTTGGTTGAGCCATGAAGCCATATCAAGCCCATAAGAGCCATGAAGCCATATCAAGCCCATAAGAGCCATGAGAGGACTCATTTGAGGCATTCACTATGTTGTTCCTAACCCTCTTAGCCAAGGGCCTAGGGGTTAAGGTCTATCCATATGAATTACCTACATGAGTCAGGAAGTCAAGCTAGGTATGAATTGTTTTAGGATTTGGAATGTGTGTGAAAGTGTAATGTGTGAAGGTCAACCCTCACCAGACCAAGCCACCCAGGGTAGTCCTAAGGCCAAAGAGTCCAATAGGGAACGCATCTTTTAAACCTCCACATTTGATCTTAACCCTCAAAGTGACTTAGGGGTTTACAATCAAACTTATGGGGTTTGCAGGGAGTTAAGAGTTGTTTAAATTTCTAAGTGGTGGGTTCCATTTCTAGTCCTCTAAGATAGTCAAAGGGAAAGCATAAGGCTAGATCCTAAGTACTAAGGAGAGAGAAGAGAAAAGACCTCATCAAAAATGAGGTCAACACCTCAGTATGAGAATCAACTGTTGACGACCGAGCTCTAAATTTTGAGTGAGAACTGGAATTTAGGTACCAGCCTTGGGGTGAGAATCGACAGTTGATGACTTACCTCAAAATTCTGAGTGAGAACTGAAATTTTGGTTCCAGCCTCGGGATAAGAATCAGCAGTTGACGACCGACCTCAAAATTCTAAAAATTTAGAAAATTCGATGGATAAGTTACGAAAATTTGTGATACAGAGATAAGAATAGGATGCCTAACTCCATTTAAGGTGGTCCATACCTATCTCATAATTCAGAGACAAGAATTAAAATTTAAGTACTGATTTCAAAATGAAAACTAGAATTTAGGTACCAATCCTGAACGTTGATGAATGTATGAAAGATTTGTAAAGATGTTGTGAAAATTTGGCATACGAAGTTTAGTGAAGGTTGTGGAAGATTTTGGTAGCAGGGAATAGATTGGGAGGGAACATGAAGGTGCTTCATATTCCACTCGGAGAGACCAAAAAAGGTGATTGTTTGGGAGAGGGTGTGAATCCACGCTATCAGAACCAAATCGAAAACTTCGTGGCTTCGTGTCATTATAATCAGTTGACCCTCTCTCTATTGTGGGAGAGGTTTGAAGGGATTTTGAACACATCATCAGGCTGGGGAACTCAGATTTGGAATTTGTTTTTTTTTTATTTTTTATTATTGTTTTCTTCGTGTTAATGATCCGGTTTCATTTTGATTTCAAATTTCGTTTCTATCAGGATTTCGTTTTGATTTTAGCTTTATCTTGAATTTTTTTTTAATTTTTTGAATTTTATTTTGATTTTACATTTCATTTTGATTTTGAATTTTATCTTATTCACTTTTGATTCGTTCTCTTTCTTTTCCCTTTTTTTATTTATTTGTTATTTTATTCAAATCGTTCTTCGTTCGACTTTCCTTAAATCGAGCCAAACTCAATTTAGTGGTGTTCACAGTCAATTGCACAACATTGAAGGTAAATACAACATAGTCATTTCCCTTTAATTCTGACTGGTCATCAAGTATTGCAATGGATTAAAATTCAAAATAAGGTTGACCTTATGAGAAAGTATGTAATGTTTGAGCTTTTGGACGACAAAGATTAAAGCCAAACAATGTTTCTCAATAGGAGGATACTTCACTTCCGTTGGAATTAGACGACAACTTAAATAGTAGATAGCGTTTTCTTTACCCTCGTCATTAACATGAGCTATCAGGGCTCCGAGGGAGTCGTTTAAAGCCGTGGTGTAAAGTACCAACGGTCTACCCAAGATTAGGGCTACTAAAATAGGAGGTCTCATTAAATACTGTTTGATGTCCTCGATGGCATGTTGACATTTACCGTCCTAAGAAAACTTGTCATCCTTCTTAACCAAAGCAGAAAAAAGGTTGACACCTTCCTGACAAATTAGAAATAAAGCTTCAAAGATATATCAACTTCTCTTGAAATGATCGTAGTTGCTTTAAGGTTTTAGGAGGTAGCATTTCTAAGATAGCTTTAATCTTTTCCGGATCGATTCTATTTCGTAGTGTCGGACAACAAACCCTAAGAATCTCCCGGAGGTGACGCCGAAGGCGCATTTCAGGGGATTCATCTTAAGGTTAAATTGTCGTAATCGCTCGGAAATAATTCTCAAATCATACAAGAGATCTTCTTTTAATTTACTTCTAATGACCACGTCATCCACGTAACATTCGACTTGGTTGTGTATGAGGTCATCAAAGATCTTTGTCATTGCTCGTTGATATGTTGCTCAGGGGTTCTTCAATCCGAAAGGCATCACAGAGTAGCAGTACACTCCAATTGGTGTTTTGAAGGCTGTGAGCTTTTCATCTTATGGTGTCTTCTTTATTTGATTGTATCCTGATGATTCATCAATGAATGAGAAGACTTCATGAGTTAAAGCGATGTCGGTCATTAACTCCAAATTTGGTAGCGGGAATTCGTCTTTCGGGCATGCTTTTTTCAAATATCTAAAATCCAAGTAGATTCGGATTTGGTCGTTCTTCTTTCTAACTGGTACCACATTAGCCAACCAAGTTGGGAATTGTTCTTCACGGATAAATTTATCTTCTATTAGCTTTTTAACTTCAGCTATAACTTGTGTTCAATCTCTAAACACGTTCTTCTTGGAGCTTATCTGACTGGAACGACCGTGTGATCCACTCCTAACTTTTGACCTGCCACTTCCAGAGCTAATTCAAGCATTTCATCATAACTCCTGGCAAAGCAGTCTTTGAATGCCAATAAAAATTTGATCATATTTGGAGAGTCTTCATTGAGTAAGGAGTTAACAAAGGTTGTTCTAGGCTCTTCGCTAGTCCTTAAGTTAACTTCCATTAACTCATCAATTATAGATTTAGTTTCTTCTTTAAATTCTGGCAGAGCATCTTTGACTGACAATCCTCAAGGTTGTCTGAATCTTCCAAGCAATCTTCATTAGGCTCACTAGTAATAACCAAGAAAAATTCCATATTATCAGTTGGTCCTACCGTGCTGAATATGAGACCATGTTTTGAGTTCGGAGGTCGACTGACATTGCTCCATAACTTTTCAAAACAGTGTGATTGGTCTTTTGACCACTGTTTAGGTATAACACCACGTTGGATTAAATTTTGGACACAGGGAGGATACCACTAAAAAGACAATTCCATTAGTTCAGATGAAGCAACATCTTCTATTTTTATGTCATTTTCAGGGTTGGAAGAAGAAGCACAACGGTAGAACTTAATTGGCTTAGCACCTCCATCATGCACTTCCTTGACCACCAAACCCTCGACCTTACTAGTGTAGATCAGGGTTAGGTCCATAGTTTGCACATATTGGTTTATCTTGTCGTATATTGACTTGTATTCTTCATTCTTTTTATCTTCTAGGGAGATCTTGAACTGGTGTTTCCTCTGATTTATCATCATTGCTTCCATCTTGATTTATTTTTCTTTTTTGAAACTATCTTCCTAATCAACATTGATAAGTGGGTTCTTTTGTTCAACTATTTTATCATTCCTTCCTCGTCCTTGTCTCCAGCCTTGACCTTGGATGCGAGTCCTGGAGAAACCTTCACCATCTCGATGTAAGGGAGTGGTGAGTAATTATTGAACTAGAATTTGATGATCTTCTTTGTATTGTGTTTCCTTTGCTATATTTGGCATGGAACTTCAGAAGAAAACTATTTTCTTCGGAGGTGCGTAGTAGATAGCGTCTTCATGGATTCCTACTTCATGTGTGTTAAACAGTTGTAAGTTACCTTTGATGCACTGTTCTTGGCCTCCTTCGTAGTATATTATATACTATTGAACTAGAATTTGATGATCTTCTTTGTATTGTGTTTCCTTTGCTATATTTGGCATGGAACTTCAGAAGAAAACTATTTTCTTCGGAGGTGCGTAGTAGATAGCATCTTCATGGATTCCTACTTCATGTGTGGTAAACAGTTGTAAGTTACCTTTGATGCACTGTTCTTGGCCTCCTTTGTAGAATATTATATACTATTGTAGAGACGATGGTACCATCCGGTATTCATGGATCCAAGGTCGATCCAGTAGGGCGTTGAATGAAGTTTTTGAATCAATGATATGAAATTTTGCATTTTTTCTGGCTAATTTGCCTATCTTCATTGCTAGTGTTATTGATCCAAGAGCTCTTTCTCCTTTCTGGTTGAAGCCTCTTAGTAACATCTTATCCGCTGTGAGCTCTTAGGCATCAATTTCCAATTATACTAAAGTTCGTAGATTCATCACATTGATCGATGCTCTTGGATCAACTAACACCTTGGAAAGTGAGAAATTTTCAATGGTGCTTGAGATGTATAAAGGTCGATTGTGATCGGCCATACCGAGTAGTAAGTCGTTGTCCGTGAAAGTAATATCATACTGTCATTTTAACAAGCAAACCTCATCTAAGGAATTTCTGGCCATTTGAACTAAGTAAATCGCTGGATGAAGTAAGGCTTTAACCACAGTTTCCCTCATATCCTTTGACAAGATCAGAGCATCGTAGATTCTTAGTTTAGTCGGCAGCTTTCGAATATGGGCTAGCACGTTATAATCCACTTTATTGTTTAGTTCTTCAATTTCTTCCCGAATGGGTAATTCTTTCGTAGGTGAGTTTGTTTCTTATTGCGTGACCAACTGAAAATATGTTAAGATTTTCATGCTTATTTTATACTGATTTTAGTGATATTACACTTTAAAGAAATGTATTTTTGATGTTTTGTTGTAGGTATGTTGATTTATGGACATTGGAACAAAAAGATGCAAAAAGGAGCGAATTTCAAGCAAAAAGATCCAAAATATGAAGATTTGATTGTAGGCGCCGAAGGTGTGGTCGACGCAGTCGACAGCGGAATTTTCCCGAGAGTTTAGCAATAAATTACAAAGAGCCCACCGACGGCGAGATCGACACTGCCGGCGGTGAGATTTTCTTGAGAGCTCTAGAATTAAATGTTCTAGAAGTCTGTCGACGGCGCCATCGAGGCCGCCGACAGTGAGTTTGTCGGTTCCTTCACACATTCAATGAATGTGAATGATTTTTTAAGGGATGCTTGGGCACCTCTTGAAGAACTCTTCTACAACTTTAGAAGAGATATTTTGGCACCGAAAATCGAGAGTTCTATCGAGTCCAAGAGAGTAGAATAGATTAGACAGAGAGAGATTACAATATTAGTAAGTAAAATTAGTGAGTTTTAAGTGAGGGATTCACTTGAGAGATTGTAAGAGGGGAAGAAAAGTGAGAGATTTCTTCTTCCTTGTTGCTTCAAGAGAGAATTCTGTGTGTTTGTCGGCGTATTTTTTAGGTTTTGGTGTTTTATTTGGAAAAGGGGTCGCCTACAGAAATTGTCGGCGAATTTTAATTTAATTTAAATAAATAATTTGAAAAGTAGTATTTGATTTTGAAAATAATTTTAAATTTGAAAATTTTAAGATATGAAATCAAACTAATCTCACATCCCGAATAGTTTATATAAACGAGCGCCGCACTACAAACCGTGTATCTATCACAAAAAATGGTCATACTGCTTGATAATGAGGCTCGATTAAATAAACTAGAAAGGTTTGTGACATCCGTTTGGTCTGCGAACCAATTTTATAAGCCGACAAATTCCCTGTTTAATATGAAAACATTAAACGGGGTTTATATTACACAGGTTCTTAAAATTCCATATAAGGGCGAGCCCCTATAGTTAATTACATCTTAAGTGACGGGAATCACCTAAGAAAACTCTCGATAATAATCAATAGTTACGCTCTCGGGAAATTCAAAGTTTAAGTTTTCAATGGATTGAGTTTTGGAATTTCAATAGGGAATGGATCAAATTTGGAACATTTTGTTTTGGGAATTCAAAGGAAGAAAGGTAGGAGAAATCACAGATTCGAAGCGAACTTCGGTAATTTCCCGACTATCCAATTATTTGGCTTGAATTTAGGAAAGTCCTAATGTTTATTTAATGTTTTGATCTTGCCAATTTTAATTAGTTAGGACTTATATTTGTATTATAAAATCATACAAATAGCCTCGAAGATGTGAGGGTTTATGTCGTACCAAACAACTACCTCGGAATCCTAAAACCGATTAGGGCTTAATTTGCATAACATGTTATGCAAATGCTAACGAAAAGTTGAGGATTTATGTTGCACTAGGCAAACTACCTCGAAATCCTATGGCTTGGTTATTTAATTCTAAGAATGGTTTTGCTGATGTAGATTTCAGTTTTGCTGACGACGATGGCCGTGCTGCCCACCATGCTTCGAACTCCTTGTTGTTGCAGAGATTTAATTTTATAAGTCATAAATCAGGAGATGAGAGAAGTGTTTGGTTTTAGAGAAAGTCTTAGTTTCCATGTGTCTTTAATATTTTAATTAAAACGAGGTCTTAGAGTTGATTAAACGAACCGATTAAGATCCAGCGGTTCCGTCATCCCGACACCGTTATTTTCATCGAATTCACTTAGTCCGGATGAATTTGCTAAACTCAACTAAATGAGTTCCGCACTTTCATTTAGACCGTGGGAAATCCCGTTAGCAACACGTGGGTTACATCATCCGAGGTATTCCCGATCATTCGACGAGACGTTTTAATTTAGTTGTAGTTGTAGTTTTGTTGTTCGTTTGTGATTAAATTTTGAGTTATCTTATATTTTGAAATGTTGTGGCGGTGAATTTTATCTTGTAATGACTTTTAATTTAGTTATGGGTTTCAGTTTTGGTTTCTGTCCTAAAGGTGTAGGTTTTCATGCAACTGTTGTTTATCATGCAAGAAAAGTAAGTGCGATGCGATTAAATAAGTTGCAATAAAGTAATTTGCAATTAAAATAAAAGCATACCTGGAGGGTCTTCCCGTCATCCCAAGCTGCACTTAAAATACAATTTAGAGCATTTAAGCATTTGTAGCAATTTCCTAGGTAAAGCTAAGGGAAGGGTTATGGTTTTCTACCAAAATCCTAATCCTATAGCTAGTCATTCCTATGACGTATAGGTCTTCAATTTTTGGTTTTAAGGATGATTTTCTTCACCAAAGAAAAACTAAGCTCAATTTGTTCTTAAGGACGTTCCATCATATTGAGGAAGTGTTTAAGACGAATCTTAAACATCTTTTCAATATTTCGGGAATTGTCCTGAAGTCCGAATAAATTCATTGTGCGGAGTGAATTAATCATCCAGGGTGTTTAAGTTAAATTTTATTTCTTACTCAGTGAATTAGGATGTTTGAATATCCTTATGAATGAAGTGACATTTCATTTGATACTCCATTTAGGAGTTATAATAGTAAAAGCTCCTAAGGGCAAAACGATATTTAATGATTTGTGATTCAAATTTAAGTTCAAATTAATGATTTAAGTTTGGAATAGTGTTCAAGTTATTTTAGATTTATTTTTGAATTCTTCATGTCTTAGGTGATGTCATTAATTCAATTTAATTTAATTTAATTTAATTTAGTTTAATTTTATTTAATTCAATTTAATTTAATTTAATTTAATTTAATATGATTTAATTTAATTTTAATTTCATTTAATTTTAATTTAATTTAATATGATTTAATTTAATTTTAATTTCACTTAATTTTAATTTAATTTAATTTGTTTTAATTTAATTTAATTTAATTTAATTTAATTTAATATTTTATTTTAAAGGGATTTACTTTAAATAATTTTAGCTTTAATTTAATTTAATGATTAAATCTTTTAGCATTTTAAACCTTAAACTTGGATTATCATTTTAATTAAGGATTAAATATTATTAAGACAATTAATTTAGGGATTCTTAAATTAAAGAACAAACCTCTTCCTAATAACATCCCTATTTTAATAATTCCAATTTTATTATTCTTCCAAATTAATTAATTATTTTATTAAGGTTTATTTTAATTATTCTTAAAGTGTTTAGTAAGTTTCTAGCCTTCAATTATTTAAATTTCAATCATCCAAATCAGATTAAGATCAAATATTTTACTCTTTAATTTTATTAAGCCTAAAGTTTTAATTAAGGGTTAAAATTTTTAATTACCATTTTGCCCTTCAAGCTTAATAATTTCATAACTCACTAAATTGAGCTCAAATGAATTTGAAATTTTTATGTGACCTCATTCATATGCCAATAAAGACATTAGAGGTGAAAATGTGATTTTTTTTTGTATTTAATTTATTTATGTAATTATTTTTGGTGGAAAATAAGGATTTCCAAGGAAAATTTAATAATATGACCAAGGGAAAGTTTCTATCCTTAAGAAAATTATGGGACATTCCTAATGACCAGAGAACTACTTGGACCAATTTTTGTGATTTTTTGAATTATATTTTATTTATTAAAATTATTTTAAGTTCTGGAGTATTAATTAATTTAAAAATAGAATATAAGTTGGAAAATGAATTTTATAATTTTTAAAATTCTCTCTGATATCAAGGATTCCAGAGAACCAAATTTTACAATTTTCTGATTTTTGTTTGATTTATTATAATTATTTTAATGAAAATGCTAGAAAATACATTTTTTTTTAATTTTAAAATTACCCTAGGGCTTTAAAATTTAATATCTCATTAAATAGACCTGAGAAAAATATGGAGTTTATTCCTAAGTGATTAAATTTGAAAATATGACATTTTGATGAATTTTATTATTTTTGTGATTTTTATTAATTTTTAATTATTAAAATATTAAAATAATACTAAAAAATTAACTTTTTTAGAAAATTGAAATTTTAATTTTCTTAAATTCCCCTGATATCAGAGAGGCTCCAAAACCAATTTGGTGAATTTTTGAAAGGTATTTTGAAAGTTATGAATTTTTAAAGCTTAAATTGGCTAAATGGCTTAATCAACCCATTTAGTAGGGCTAACCAAGTCCAATTGACTTCAAATTTTTATGGTGGGTTCCTCTGATCCTAAAGGTCAGTGGAGAATTGATTTCAAGTCAATTTGATGTATAGTTAGCTCTAATTAATTAGGGGTCTATTTTGGGTGTTTAAGCCAATTAGGGTTATTTTGAGTGACTTAACTCAAGCCTTATTTTTCCTAGGGTTCTCTAGTCATAAGGAATATCACCAAATTTTCCTAGAATTTATTTCACAACATGCTAATTTTTGGAATTAAAATATTCAAAACAGCCACATGCATTTGAAAAATCAATAACTTTTCACAGAGATGGCCTCTGACCTTGGAAAATTCGAGGAATGTTCCCAAGTTCAGAGGCTTCAAGCCTCTATGGTCTCATGCCATGGTGAATTGTATGAATGCATGGAGAATTAAAACAATGTAGGAAGTAAATAATTAATTAAAAATAAAGTACTTAGGCAAAATTAATTAATTTCTTTTCCACATTATTCTCCTCTGTTCAGCGAGCAAGAGGGTATTTTTATTTTATTTTTGTGATTTTTCTACACAAAGATATGGATTTTTGAAGTTACGGTATTTAAATAAATCGAAAAATCCCTAATTTCCTACTTATCCGAGTCGGCGCCTGTCATCCTCGGCATCTCCGAACGACCACGCGGCGCGCTCCCATTCGACGCCGCCATCCGACTCGGCTGCCGGGGCCCCGCGGTTCAAGCACCATCTCGCCGGTCCGACGCAATCCAAGCCGTCCATCCGATACACGCGCGATCCGAGCGGTTCTCGGTCATCGTCTACGGCCGGTGCAATCCCATGACCGTCCAAACTCTAACCCTAAGAACTCACTCGATTCTCAATGGATTTTCGTGTTCTTATGCTCTATGGATTCGTCTTGAAAAGACGAACACATCCATACGGTAAACATGCATTGAAATTTATTCAAATGAAATAGAGAATCTCTGTAAGCTCGGGAAGAAGAATGAGTTCATACCTTTGCTCAGAGAAGTGAAGCTTCGATCTGAGAGTTGTGTCACCTTCGATTGGGTCCAAGTAAGCTCCGGATGAAGTCCCTTGGCACAGTGAATTGTCTAGCTATGAAAGTGACCACAGCCGATCACAAAGCTTGGAGGCTGGAGCAACTGGGTGGCCTGGATATGGGGCTTTTGCTGGTGGACACCTTCTCTTGGTCTGGTGAGGGTGTAGGACCAATCAATTTGAGGATTGATCCACTGTGGAGAAGTGTCCTGGTTTTGGGTGGAATTTCGGTTGAGAAATTAGATTTTGTCGGTGGGGATTAGGGCAAATTGACACCTGGGATCAACCGCTCTAAGGGTGAAGAAGGGTGCGGAACAATTTTGGCGAGTTTCGGCAAGGTTTGTGCAACTCTCCTCTCATGGCCGTGAGGGGGTGGTGTTTAAATAGGAGAGGGTGGAGGGCCTCCCGGGGAGAGTTAGGGCTTTGGATCACCTGCTGCGGGCATGGGAAGAACGGCCCACAATGGCCAGCGGGGATGGGGCGGCTCGGCAGGTGAGAATTCCAAAGTTGGCTCACATGTGAGCTCTCGGCCATGGTGTTTTCCGGCGACGGGGTGGGTGGCCGGCGGGCAAGGGTCACCCTCGGGGTCGAGTGGGTCGAGGGCAGGTGTTTGTGCGAAGCAATTGGCAATGGCCAAGTGTAAAAGGCTTGGATTAGAATGGAATGGGAGAGGGCTCATTTTGGCTCAAATTGGTCAACCCCTCCATTTGGGCTAGGTGCACCACCCAAGGCTTTGTTTAGGCTAAATAGAAAGTGATTTAGGTCAGCTTAATCAGTGGGGAATGGTCACCATCCAAGTACGATTAAGCTTAAGCAAGATTTAGTGGAATCATGGGAGTGGTTAATCACCTTTAGGAATTAAGGAAAGAGTCTCCTCCTTTTGCCCAAAATGGCATGGTGACATGTAAAGAGGCTCTCATGGCTTTCATGTGGCTCATGCATGGCTTCATGGCTCACCTTTGGCTTAGGAAAAGTCAAGTCAATTTCATGGAAATGGATTTAAGAAAAATTTTGGTATTTAGGGGTGATTTGGCATGAGGCTTGATTTGGAATTATTTGATGATGGGATTATAACTTAGGGAATGGCTTTGATTAAATGGATGGCAAATGGAAATGTCATGTGGGCTTTAGGGCCAATTTTGGGCTTTTGTATTTGGTGGAAATGGGCTTTTAGGAAGGTTTAGGGAAGTGGGCTTTTGGATTTTAAAATGGATTTTAGGATGGAATTTTAGTAAAGGCTTGAGCCAAATAATTGTTGGGTTTAGCTCATGGATGTGTCATGAGTGACTTGGAGCAAATTGGGAGTGATTTGGGTTTGAATTGGGTTGAATTTGGGCTTCTTTGGTGAATGAGCCAATATAGGTCAAATTGGGCTAACTTGAGCCAATGTTGGGCTAGGGTTGAAATTGATGTAAAATTAATGTTGGGAAATGTTTTTGGGAGTGTTTCAAAGAGGTTTTGACTTTGGTTGGGCTTTGATTTTGGGGTTTGGGCTTATTTGGGTTAGGTTTGGGTTTAGGTCAAAATTGGGCTTTTTGATTTTGGGTTGAATTTGAATAGGGTTTGGGTCAAAATCTTGGGCAAATCATGTTAGTGTTTTGTTTATGGGGATGTTAAGGAAGGTTTAGAAAAGATTTGGGGTTAATTGGAGTTGAATTGGGTGAGTTTGGACTAAGTTTGGGTCATGGGTCCAAATTGGGCTTTAAGGCCAAAAGTGAAATTGGATCCCAATGCTAATCAAATTGGATCTGGATTTGGTCTAGATTGGTGTTGGGGATGTTGAATTGAAGTTTAGAATTGAATTGGACCAGAATTTGGGTCAATTGGGTAGGTTTGGTTTGACATTGGGTTCACTTTGGGTTAAAATGGGTCAAATTGGGGGTTTTGATAAAAGTGGGGTAAATTGACAAAATTGGGCCATGGTGTAGTTGAACAAAATGAAAATGGGAATATTTGGGATTTTTTGGAATTTTCTGGGAATTTTCTGAATTTTTGGATTTTTTTGCTAAGAGGGGCATTTTGGGTATTTGGAGGGTATTGGGGGTATTTTTGGAATTTTTGGTATTTTTGGGTATGGATGATCAATTTGATTGGTGAGGAAATATTTAGGATTGGTCTTGAGGATTTTTGGGTGATTTAGGTGATTTTAGAAAATTTGGGTAATTTCGAGGGTTTTGGGTAAAGTTAGGTGGGTGTAGGGTCCCGGGGGTCAAAAATTGAAAATTTGGAAAATTGAAGATTGGGTGAATGTAAGTGGAATGAAATCATTTTTGTTGAGCCATGAAGCCACATTAAGCCCACATGAGCCATGAAGGGACTCATTTGAGGCATACAGCTATGTTGTTCCTAACCCTCTTAGCGAGGGCTTAGGGGTTAAGGACCATCCATGTGAATGACCTTCATGAGTCAGGAGGTCAAGTTGGGTAGGGGTGTGGTTTTAAGAGGTGTGTGAAAGTGTAGTGCACAGGTGTAGTGTGTGTGCAAGTCAACCCTTCACCAGACCAGGCCACCCAGGGCAGTCCTAAGGCCAAAGAGTCCTATAGGAACTCATCCTTTAAACTTCCACATTTGATCTCAACCCTCGAGGTGATTAGGGGTTTACAATCAAGTTTGTGGAGTTTGCAGGGAGTTAAGAAGTGGTTTGAATTTCTAAGTGGTGGGTCCCAATTCTAATCCTCTAAGATAGTCGAAAGGAAAAGCCTAAGGCTAGATCCTAAGTACTAAAGAGAAAGAGAAGACCTCATCAAAAATGAGGTCAACAGTGTTGTAAAGAAAGGAAGAGATTCAGAGGAACTTCGAAGAGTTTGCTTGGGGAGGATTTCAAGATAAGTTGTGTTTATTTATTGTTATTTGTATGACTTTGTTTTTATATATGAAATCCAAGTTTTTTTGTATCTTCTCTATGAGTTCTGAGTAGTTTTATCTGCATTTCTCCTTGTTCTGAGATTTTGTGAAATGGGAAATTAAATTAGTTGTGCCAAAAGTATGTTAAAGAAATTGTGATAATCTTTTACTTTGATCTTCATTTACTTTTAATCTGGCCAATTTATATGTTAAAATATGTTAATTTTTACAACTAAAGTAAAGATTACATTCAAGATTCTTGGATGGTAAAGTTCTTGAAGATTGGGTGCAAATAAATAGGGAAATATAATTAATTGGGCGTAGGATTGGAGATTTTAGAGTGACAGGCTAAAATCCTCAATTTGGTCCTATCGTTTGAGAACTGAAGCAGAGATGTTAGCCCTCAATTGAGAGGAACGTGGGAGCTTCGAAGTAAGAGCCGGTATCCTCCCAGCCTAGCCACAGATTCAGTAATCAAACATAGGATTAGTCAATGTTCTTTATGCCTGGACCAAAGAGTAAAGAATATGTATGCTCCTATTTGGCACAATATAATTTAAACTAATTCAATTTATCCATTCACTTAATTTTCATGACAAGGGGAAAGATTCTTTCTTATATATTGAACCTCGCATTCTAAATTTAGGAGTAGAATTAGTATAATTATTAGTTTAATTTTCTTGCATTACATTAGTACGCTGATAAGTGGTGACAGTAAAAATTTCATTTGCATTGTTGTAATTTGAATCTGTTTTCTGCTCTAGTTCATAACCTTTAAACTTTCCTATGGGATCAATAACCATTACTCTACTAGAGCCCTGTATTACTTGAACGATACATATACTTGATTTGATTAAAGGTGACTTTGCTTCTATTGAATATTTTCACACATCTTTATCACATATATAAAGTCGCCATGTCGGATCAAGTTTTTGGTGCCGCTGCCGGGGAAGGAAGTAATTATTGAAGTAATTATTGAAGTAAATATACTATTTAAGAGTATTTGAAAACTTTATATTTGAATTACAACTTATTTTTAAAACTTTTCAGTGTGATAATTTCAATTGTATTTGATTAAATTTGGAACTGAAAATCTAATACCTTGCGATTCAGAATTAGAACGCACTGTTAAGAAAATTAAAAAACAAAAAAGAGAACTTATAAATTTAAACCAGATGGCGAATAATTTAAACAATTAAGGAATTGAAAATGAACATCAACCGAGATTTTTAAGAGATTATGAAAATCCTACAGCAGTTGAAATTCACTTAACTATTCAAAATCTTGATTTAGCTGCTAATTCATTTGAACTTAAACCTGCTATAATCCAAATTGTACAAAACAATCAACTCGGTGGTTCACCAAATGAAGATCATAATTTACATCTCGCTAGTTTTTTTAGAAATTTAGGCTACTTTTAAATGTGATGGAGTATCGAACGATGTTGTTAGACTTAGGCTTTTTCCTTTCTCGTTAAAGGATAAGGCTAAGATGTGGTTAAATTCGTTAACACCTGGATCTATTAAAACCTGGGGAGAATTTTCACAAAAATTTCTATCCAAATATTTCCCTCCTTAATAAACTGCCAAACTCAGAAATGATATAACATCTTTTAGTTAGTTTGACGGAGAGTCGATATACGAATCTTGTGAGAAATTTAAAGACCTTCTTAGGAAGTGCCCACATGATGCGTTACCAGATTGGTTAATAATTAAAACTTTTTACAATGGATTAGTAGAATCTCTTAGATCTATCATTGACACTGTGGCTGGTGGTTCATTAATGTCAAAACCTTTTGATGAGGTTTATTCGTTAGTAGAAGAGATGGCTACCAATAATTTTCAATGGCCCTCAGAAAGGGTAAATCTTAAAAGAGTAGCTAGTATCCATGATTCTGATGCAATATCTATGTTAGCTTCTCAAATTACTGCAATATCAAAGAAATTGGATCATTATGGAATGAATTGTTATCCAACACCTACTATGATGGAAGAGAATTCATCAGGGTAATTTGTGGATGTTCAACCTTCTTATGAGACTTTAAATGCTATCAATAATAGACTCAACAATCCTTATTCAAATTATTATAACCCAGGTTGGAAGAATCATCCTAACTTTAATTGGAAAAATAATTCTTCCACTAATCAACAATGGGAAAATAACCTAGTAAACACATTAGAGAATTCATCCAAATAAGGAAATGTTAATTATAGTCCTTCTTATCCTCCTGGATTTAATAATAATAACCCTCAATTTAAGGAAAAGAAGTTGTATATGGAAGAACTGATACTGAATATGGGTCAACAATTGCAGAATTAAGGAAATCAATTACAAATTCATGGAAATGAGTTACAAAGTCAAGGAGCTGCTATCAAAAATATTGAAAATCAACTTGGGCATGTCGCTACTGCGCTTAATAACATAACTACTGGAACTTTTCCTAGTAATGTGGAAATCAATCATAAAGATAAAGGAAAAGAACAATTAAAGGCGATACAGTTACGAAGTGGAAAAGAATTGGAAATGAGAGTACTAAAAGAAACGGAAATTGAAAAAGACGAAGTGAAAACAGAAAAAGATAAGGATAATTAATACCCTGACTTAGAATATCCGCTTACACCAATGAAAATTACTGTGAAAAAACCACCACCACCGTTTCCTCACAGGTTAAAGCAACATAAAAAAGGATAAACAATTTACAAGTTTATAGAAATCCTTAAGAAATTAACGGTGAATATTCCCTTCGTAGAAGCTTTAGACCAAATGCTCAACTATGTGAAGTTTATGAAAGATATCTTAAACAAAAAGAGAAAATTCACAGATAATGAAACTGTTGCACTTAGCGAAGAGTGTAGTGCAATTATTCAGAAAAAGCTTCCTGAGAAATTAAAAGATCCTGGTAGTTTCACTATACCATATGCTATTGGTGAAAGATTTTATGGAAGAGCTTTATGTGACTTGGGAGCCAGCATTAATCTTATGCCTCTATCAATTTTTAAAAGATTGGGTTTAGGAGAAGTCTCACCTAATTTCGTAACTCTTCATTTAGCTGATCGTTCAGTTATATATCCTAAAGGAGTTATAGAAGATATGTTAGTGAAAGTGGATAAATTTATCTTTCCTGTGGATTTTATTATTTTAGATATGGAGGAAGATAAAGAAATACCTATAATTTTAGGGAGACCTTTCTTAGCTACTGGAAGAGCCATGATAGATGTTCAAAAAGGAGAGTTAACCATGAGAGTTAATGATCAAGAAGTAACTTTTAGCATTGCAAAATCAATGAAATATCCTACTGTTGAAAAGGACAATGAATGTTTTCGAATGGAAACTCTTAAACATCTAATGAATGAATATTTTAAAGAATACTTTGAAGAGAAACAAGAACTGGAAAATAAAGAAGAAATTATTTCTGAAGATTATTTGGAGGAAACATGAAATGCCGAGCTGGATTATGTACAAGAATGATTTAAAATATTGGATGTTACTGAAAATGCTGATAAAAATCTAGTTCCGTCGTTTATAACTCCTGAACTTGAGTTGAAGACCCTACCTAACCACTTGAAGTATGTGTTTCTAGGAAATTCTTTTACTTTACCTATTATTATATCTGCAGAATTGAATGAATTGCAAAAGCAAAAACTTTTGGACACCTTTAAGCGATATAAGAGAGCATTTGGTTGAACCTTAGCTGATATTAAAGGAACCAGTCATTCGATCTGTATGCACAGAATAATATTGGATGAAAAATATAAACCAAGAGTTGATCCACAAAGGAGATTAAACCCAATGATGAAAGAGGTAGTCAAGAAAGAAATTTTAAAATGGTTAGACACTGGAATTATATATCCTATTTCGAACAGTGATTGGGTAAGCCCAATTCATTGTATACCTAAGAAAGGAGGAGTGACTGTTAAAGCAAATGAAAATAATGAATTAATACCTATCATAAAAGTTACCGGGTGACATATCTGTATTGATTATAGAAAATTAAATTCCGCACTAGGAAAGATCACTTTCCTTTACCAGTTCTAGACCAAATGTTGAATAAACTTGCTGGGCACAAATATTTCTTCTTTTTAGATAGATATACTGGCTACCATCAAATTCCTATTACTCTTGAGGATCAAGAAAAAGATAACATTTACCAGTCATTATGGAACTTTTGCTTTTCAAAGAATGACTTTCGGATTATGTAATGCACCTGCAACATGTCAGAGATGTATGACTTCTATATTTAGTAACTTGATTGATGATGAAATAGAAGTATTTATGGAAGATTTCTCTGTATTTGGAACATCTTTTGACGCATGCTTAATTAATCTAGAAAACGTTTTGGAGCTATGCGAAAGAACTAATTTGGTTTTAAATTGGGAGAAATGCCAATTTATGGTTGCAGGATGAATTGTGTTAGGGCATAAAATTTTGAAAAATGACATGGAAGTAGACCCTGCAAAAATTCAAGTTATAGCTAAATTAACACCTCCTCTTGCTGTGAGAGGGGTTAGAAGTTTTCTTGGACATGCTGGTTTTTACAGGCGTTATATTAAAGTTTTTTCAAAAATTACCAAACGTCTATGCCAACTTCTAAAAAGGACAAGAAATTTGAATTTACTGAAGACTGTTTACATGCCTTTGAATTATTAAAGGAAAAATTAATCACAGCCCCCGTAATTGGAGGAACCATTTAAATTATTGTGTGATGCTAGTGATTATGCTATTGGAGTGGTTCTTGGACAAAGGTATGATAAGATTTTCAAAGTTATATACTATGCTAGCAAAACTCTTAACGATGCTTAAATTAATTACACTGTAACAGAAAAAGAATTACTAGCTATAGTGTATGCTTTTGAAATATTTAGATCATATATAATTGGAACTAAATGTGTTGTGCACATTGATCATTCCGCTATTAAGTATTTGATGCAAAAGAAGGATGTTAAACCAAGGTTAATCAGATGGATACTTCTGATGCAAGAGTCTGATTTTATAGTAATTGACAGAAAGGGAACTGATAATAAAATAACTGATCATTTGTTGAGATTAGAACATCACGAATTATCTGACATCAACAATGAAATTATAGATAGTTTTCCTAATGAACTACTATATAATATCAATGAGTGGAAAATACCATGATATGCTGATATTGTTAATTACATTGTAAGTGATATTTTACCACCGATGCTGATAGTACAACAACAAAGAAAAATCATTCATGATGCAAAGTATTATTTTTGGGATGAGCTATATTTATATAAGCAATTTAAGGATCTTATTATTAGGAGATGTGTACCTTATGAAGAAACTAAACAAATTATTCAGAGATATCATGATTCTGAATTTGGAGGACATTTTGGAACTGATAGAACTGTATATAAAATTTTATAAGCTAGATTTAATTGGCCTACTCTGTTTAGAGATGTTTATAGTATATTAAAACTTGTGATCGATGTCAACGAGTGGGCAATATTTCTAGAAGAAATGAAATGCCTCTAAATTTTATGTTATAAGTTGAGATCTTTGATGTTTGGGGATTAGATTTCATGAGACCATTTATTCCTTCATTTGGGGACTTATACATATTAGTTACGGTAGACTATGTATAGAAGTGGATCGAAGCACAAGCTTTACCTCGTTGTGATGCTAAAAGTGTTTCAAGGTTCTTAATGAAATACATTTTTACTAGATACAAAATACTGAGAGTGATTATTACTGATGGAGGATCCCATTTCAGGAATACATATATTCAGAGATTGTTAGAGAAGTATAATATTATTCATAGAATCTCTACTGCCTATCACCCTCAAACAAGTGGTTTAGCTGAAGTTTTTAATCGAGAGATAAAATGAATTCTGGAGAAGACTGTAACCCCAAGTAGATTGGATTGGTCTACTAGACTAGACACTGCATTATGGGCATACAGAACTGCTTATAAAACTCTTATTGGAATGAGTCCTTACAGACTAATTTTTGGAAAGACTTGCCACTTACTAGTAAAATTAGAGCATAAAGCATATTGGGCTATTAAAGAATTCAACTTTAATTTGAAAGATGCTGGTGAGAAGAGATTACTGTAGATAATGAATCAGAAGAATTGAAGGATGAATCTTATGATAACGATGGAATCTATAAGGAAAAACTGAAGTTATGGCATGATCGGAAGATTAACCAAAAGAACTTTAAACCAGGACAAGAAGTTTTGCTTTACAATACAAGACTAAAATTATTCACTGGAAAATTAAAGTCTCGTTGGTTAGGACCATTCATTGTGACTCAAGTTTACAACTACGGAGCTATTGAAATTGAAGATCCAAAAAGTGGAAATAGATTTAAAGTAAATGGAAACAGATTAAAACCTTATTTTGAAGGTAAAAGACCAAACATTAAAGAAGTTTTAATGCTCAGTCAACCTGAATAACGCGTGAATAGGTCGGGCTGACAACATTGAACCAAGCGCTTTATGGGAGGCAACCCATAGTTATCTTTATTTTTATGCGATTGATGTGTTTTTGTTTGAAATTATAGTTAGTGTGTAGTAGTATTGAACTCCACTTCTCGTATTTATACCGAATTATCATGAATATTGGATCCATTGAGGAATTTGGAACACATTTGGACCATCGCGAAACTGTGCAATTTTTGCCTTGGGCGCCGATGGCTAGCTCGACCCCGCCAACGGCGGGATTTTCCCGAGAAGCCCAGGTTATTTGTTCTAGAAGGTCGTCGACGGCACCCTCGACGCCGTCGACTATGAGATCGGTGAATGACAGTTCCGGGAGTTTGAATTGACAGTTTTTGGCGGTTTTTGGTGAGTTTTACTCCCTATAAACTCCCAAACTCAGTTTCTAAACTCTCCAACACTCAAAAACGAATTGTAACTCAACTAGATTCTTCCTTATGGCTTCCAATTCCATGAAATACTTAGATCTCAAGTTTTCAACTGGAGAAAATTTATCAGTTACGAGGCGCAACAAATCTTCAACAAAGTACTGTCAAAGAGAAGATTAATCAAAGAAAGAGGATTCGTGAATCAAGGATTGGAGCATCAAATGACGACAATCAAAAAAATGATTGTGCGACAACATTGGGAAGTGTTATGCTATACTACAACCGCAATAATCGTTCCTGTGGTGAAGGAATTTTACGCCAACTTGCAAGGCAGGTGGGTAACATTTACTCCTTTGAGGATTAATGAGTTATATATGATTGAGAATGTTCCTGTCTACCACTACTCCAACTTCATCCCTACAAAAAATAATATGAATGATATCTACCGATATTTAACGGACGAACTTGAAGACTGGGAAATGAGAGAAAACGGGTATGTTAATTTTTCTGCTACACTTTTAAATCCCATTTCCAAACACTGGTACTTCTTCATTTCTTCAAAACTCTTACCGACAATGAGAGTCAGTAAAGTTACTAAAGAAAGTGCTATTCTGAATTGCTGTATTCAAATGGGACTGCCTATCGACATTGGTTCGATAATTGTGAAGTATGTTCTAGGTCTGATTGTTCATGGATCAGTATATGGACTGGGACACCCTTCTGCAATTTTCTCACTTTGCAGTCAGTTCCAAGTTCCATATAAGAATTGGGAAAAGGTACTTCTACCTTAGAAAACTTTGGACCCAACTCAGATGTTCCTAACAGTTGAAGATGAGAATGACATCGCTATTATTGTGGATCAATCATCTCAGAATTCTGCACCAATTCAACCTTTGACTCCTGACAAAATTCATGTGATCTTGCAGAAGATTAAAAGACTTGAAAAAGAGGTACAAAATGTGATGAATTGAATTAATAATATCTCTGACTTATTCGATCATATAGACTGGAGGATGAAAGAACATTTTCATCACTCTAGACATATAGAAGGAAGTTTCATCACCTGATTAAAAAGATGGGATGGATAGAAGAGGACTCTACTGAAAAATTTCCATACCGACCCTTCAATAACCTCTTTGTTCATATTAGATCTTTGAGAGATTTTAGAGATGAAGATAACACTGGATCTTACGAGTAGAAGATTTGAATTTTACTAGTGATGTGTTTAATTGTTTGATTTGAATTTGATTTTGTGTGGTTTGTATTTGCTTTGGTTTGGAGCATGATTTTAGATCTCAATATGATTGAGATGGACTATTAATGTGTCGGCATATTTTTAGGTTGAGTGTGTTGTATTTTGAAAAGGGATTGCCTACAGAAATTGTCGGCGAATTTTCATATTTTTAAATTTAATTTAAATATATACATATATAATTTGGAAAGTAGCGTTTAATTTTTGAAAATGATTTTAAGTTTGAAAATTTTAAGATATGAAATTAAACCGATCTCACATCCCGAATAGCTTATGTAAACGAGCACCGCATCACAAACCGTATATCTATTCCGATGAATAGACACACTGCTTGATGATGGGGCTCGGTTAAATAAACTAGAAGATTTGTGACATCCGTTTGGTCTGCGAACTAATTTTATAAGCCGACAAGTTCCCCTACTTAATATAAAAAGAATTAAGCAGGGTTTATATTACCTGGGTTCTTAAAGTTCCCTATAAGGGCAAGCCCCTATAGTTAATTACATCTTAAATGACGGGAATCATTTAACAAAACTCTCGATAATGATCAGTGGTTTTGCTCTCAAGAATTTCAAAGTTTAAGGTTTTCAAAGGATTGAATTTTGGAGATTTCAATAGGGAATGGATCAAATTTGGAACGGTTTATTTTAGGAGTCCAAAGGAAGAGAA
Source organism: Papilionanthe hookeriana x Papilionanthe teres (assembly GCA_022702705.1). Classification (NCBI taxonomy): domain Eukaryota; kingdom Viridiplantae; phylum Streptophyta; class Magnoliopsida; order Asparagales; family Orchidaceae; genus Papilionanthe; species Papilionanthe hookeriana x Papilionanthe teres. The sequence continues at coordinate 156,518,817 of CM040426.1, forward strand.
GTAGGAGAAGTTGAGGATCCAAGAAGAATCTTGGCAACTTCCCAAACTATCCTATTGTTTGGCTTCAATTTAAGAGTATGTTTAATGTTGTAATCCTACCAATTTTATTTATTTAGGTCTTATATTTGTATGACATAATCACACAAATAGCCTCGAAGATGTGGGGGTTTATGTCGGATCAAAAAACTACCTCGGAGTCGTAAGACCGGTTAGGGCTTAATTTGCATGACATGATCATACAAATGCCTAACGAAGAGTTGAGGATTTATGTTGCACTAGGCAAACTACCTCGAAATCCTATGGCTTTGTTATTTAATTCTAAGAAAGGTTTTCTTGAAGTAGATTCCAGTTTTGCTGATGACGATGGCCGTGCTGCCCACCATGCTCTGAGCTCCTTGTTATTGCAGAGGTTTAGTTTTAGAAGGTGAAAATCAAGGGATGAGAAAAGTGTTTTGGTTTAGAGAAATGTTAAGGTCCAAGTGTTTTTAGTGTTTTAATTAAAACAATTCTTAAAGTTATTTAAACAGAACTGATTAAGATCACACGGTTCTGTCATCCCGGCACCGTTATTTTCATTGAATTCACTTAGTCAAGATGAATTTGCTAAACTCAACTGAATGAGTCCACACTTTCATTTAGACCGTGGGAAATCCTGTTAGCAGCACGTGGGTTACATCATCCGAGGTATTTTTCGATCATTCAACGAGACGTTTTAATTTAGTTGCAATTGTACTTTTGTTATTCTATTTGTGATTAAATTTTGAGTTGTTTTATGATCACTGAAAAATTTATTAAGAAATTCATACCTATTTTTGATGAAATTACACTTTAAAGAAAGGTATTTTCTTTATTTTTTTGCAGGAATGGAGAATTTAGGTGATAAAAGCAAAAATCATAAAAAGGAGCGGATTTGGAGCAAAAAGGAAGAAAATAATACAATTTGTGCTGAGCCGCCGAAGGCGAGATCGAGCCCGCCGACGGCGAGGGTACGAGGAAGAAATTCTGAAGGATTTATAACTGTCTCGCTGACAGCGAGCCCGAGCCCGCCGACAGCGAGATAGCGCGGTTCAAAGACTTTCTAGAAGCCTCGCCGACAGCGAGGTAGTTCATCGCCGACGGCGAGCTAGTTCAAATGGCACAGATACATTGAACCTGGACACCTTTTGAAGAGATGCTTACACACCTCTTGGACCTTTGCTTACCTCTATATATAGAGGCCGAAAATCAGTCTTTTGTGTGCAGTCTTGTGTGTCTTTTGTGTGTTCTAAGTAGTCTTTAGAATCTTAATTAGTATAATTAGTGAGTCTTTAGTGAGTTTAGTGAGTAATTAGTGAGTCGTGCTGTACTGGAAGGAAGAGTCAAAGGAACTACGAGGAGTCTGCTTGGGATAAATCAAGATAAGTATTTGTATTTATTGTTTTTAACTTTAAACGAAATCCATGCTTAGTTTAGTTCCCATGCATTCCGAGTAGTTTATTTAGTCTTTCTCCTCGTTTATGAAATTAAGTGACTTGATGAAATTAAAATAGAGATACTTTTATATATTAATAAATTGTGATAATTTTTACTTAAAACTTAATTTACTTTTCAAACTGGTCATTTGATTTGTTAAAATGTGTTGATTTACAACTATAGTAAAAATTACATCTGATATTCGGGGAATTCAAAAGCCTTGGAAGGAAGGTGCAAATAAATAGGGAAATAATATCACTGGGCGTAGAATTGAGCATTTTAGTGTGACAGACTAAAATTTTCAATTCGGTCCTATTGTTTGAGAGTTGAAGTGTAGATGTTAGCCCTCAAGCGAGGGGAACGTGGGAGCTCGAAGTGGCGATCGGTATCCTCCCGACTTAGCCGCGGATTCGGTAATCAAACATAGGATTAGTCAATATTCTTTACATCCGGACCAAAGGGTAAAGAATAGGAATGCTCCTATTTGTCACAATACCTTAAAATTATCTATTTAAATTCATCAATCACTTAAATTTCTAAACAAGGGGAAAGATACTTTTTCCGAATAGTTAAGACTTATTTAGCAATTAGTGAATTTCCCGCACTTTCAATACGTATTAATTTTCTACTTAGTTAAGTTACCTAATTAAAATACTTAGTTTACTTTATTGCGCTTAAATTTAGAATTCCAAATTTTCGTATACTATTTTAAAATTATTATTATTATTATTTTAAAATTAGTTGTTATTTAATTTTCTCTTTCCCCGTGGGATCGATAACCGGGACTCCACTAGAGCCCCGTATTACTTGATACGATACGTATACTTGCGTAGCATCCACAACATAAATAATTACAATTCTATACATATAATATAGCGGGGTCAAGTTTTTGGCGTCGTTGCAATTAAATTAAAAATATCATAATATAAAATTGTGGGTCATTTTATATTTTGGAATGTTGTGGCGATGAATTTTATCTTGTAATGACTTTTAATTTAGTTTTGGTTTCAGTTCAGGGACTATCCTAAAGGTTTTGGTTTTCATGCAACAGTCTTGTTTAACATGCAAGAAAAAGTAAAGTACAGTGCATGTAAGTAAATTGCAATAAAGTAAATTGCAATAAAATAAAAGCGTACCTGGAGGGTCTTCCCGTCATCCCAAGCTGCACTTAAAACACATGTTAAGACATTTAAATATTTCAACAAGCACCTAGGTAAAGCTAAGGGACAGGTTTTGGTTGTCTACCAAAGTCCTAGTCCTATAACTAGCCATCTCCTATGACGTCTAGGTTCTTGGTTAGGTTTAAGGATGATCTTCTTCATCAAAGAACAATTAAATTCAATTGCTCTTCTAAAACATCCCGTCATATTGAGGAAGTGCTTAAGACGAGTCCTAAACATCTTTTCAATACTTCTGGGATTATTTTGAGTCCAAGTAAATTTAGTTGCACATAAGAATTAATCATCCAGGAGTTTAGTTAAACTTTGTTTCTTGCTTAGTGAACTTAGGTATTTGACTACCTGATGAATGAGGTGACATCTCACTTAATACTCTATTTAAGAGTTATAATAATTAAAGCCTTTAAGGGCAAGTTGGTTTATTGAGAATTTTAACCAAATTTGAGTTAATGATTTAAAGTGTTTTAGTTTGATTATGAGGTTTTAATTAATAATTTTAAGTTTGGAATAGTGTTCAAATTATTTTAGATTTAATTCTTAATGATTTCATTTAGGTTTGTTGTTAAATGATTTTAATTTAATTTAATTCAACTTGATTTTAATTTAATTTAATTTAATTTTAATTTTAATTTAATTTTAATTTAATTTTAATTTAATTTTATTTAATTTTAAATTAATTTTAATTTAATTTTAGTTTTAATTTAATTTAAATTAAATTAAATTTAATATTAGTTTTAATTTAATTTAATTTTAGTTTTAATTTAATTTAAATTTAGTTTTAATTTTGATTTTAATTTTAATTTTAATTTTAATTTAACTTTAATTTTTAATTTAATTTTAATTTTTAGTGTTAATTGTTAATTTGGATTATTATTTTAATTCTTAATTAAGAATTAAATATTGTTAAAGTGACTTATTTAGGGATTTTTAAATTAAAGATAAAATATTCTCTTAATAATATCCCTATTTTAATAATCCAAATTTTAAATGTACTCTTTCCAAAATTTAAATTATTTAATTAATTAAAGCTTCATTTTGATATTTTCAAAGTGCTTAATGTGTCTCTACCCTTTAATTTCCCTAAGTTTCAATCATCAAAGAGAAAGTTAAAATCAAATATTTTACCCTCCATTTTGATTAAACCTAAAGTTTTAATTAAGGGTTAAAATTTTAATTACCTTTATGCCCTCTTAAGCTTGTTTATTTCATAACTCACTAAATTGAGCTCAAATGAATTTGAAATTTTTATGACACTTCACTCACATGTCAATTAAGACATTAGAGGAGAAAATGTGATTTTTCTGAATTTAATTTATTTATATAATTATTTTTAGTAGAAAATAAGGGTTTTCAAAGAAAATTCAACAACATGACCAAGGAAAGGTTTCTATCCTTAAAAAAATTATGAGATGTTCCTCATGACCAGAGGACCACTTGAACCAATTTTTGTGATTTTTTGAATTATATTTTATTTATTATAATTATTTTGAGTTTTAGAGTATTAATTAATTATAAAATAAAATAAAAGTTAAAAAATGGATTTTATATTTTTCTTAAATCTCTCTAACCTCAAAGAGTCCAAAGAAACAAATTTTATAATTTTTTGTTTTTTCTTTGATTTATTAGAATTATTTTGGTGAAAAAGGTTAAAAAACTCATTTTTTAATTTTAAAAATTACATTAAGCCTTTAAAATTCAATATCTTACCTTAGGGATTTAGGAAAAATATTTGGTTTGTTCCTAAGTGATTAGTAGTTAAAATGTGAAGTTTTTATGATTTTTAATATTTTTGTGATTTTTATTATTTTTTAATTATTAAAATATTCAAATATTGTTAAAAATCAACTTTCTTTAGAAAATTCCAATTTTAATTTTCCTGAACTCCCCTAATATCAGAGAAGCTCCAAAACCATTTTTGTGAATTTTTGAAAAGTATTTTTGGAGTTATGAATTTTTAAAGTTTAATTTTAGTTATGTGACTTAATTAATCCATTTAGTGGGGTTAAACATTTCCAATTGATTCCAAATTTTTATGTGAGGTCTCTCTAATCCTAAAGATCAGTGGAGAATTATTTTCAAGTCAATTTGGTGTGTGGTTAACCCTAATTAATTCAAATTCAATTTTAGTGGTTTAGGCCAATTAAGGTTATTATGAATGAATCAACTCAAAATATATTTTTCATAGGGTCCCCTGGTCCTAAGAAACATCACTAAATTTTCCTAAAATTTATTTTACAACATGCTAATTATTGGAATTAAAATACCTAAAACAGTGACATGAACTTGAAAATTCAATAACTTTTTACAGAGATGGCCTCTGACCTTGAAAAATTCAGGGAATGTTCCCAAGATCAGAGGCTTCAAAAACCCTATGGTCTCATGCCATGGTGAATTATCTATGCAAATGAAGAATTAAAATACTGAAAACAGTAAATAAGTAATTAAAAATAAAATACTCATCCAATTAATTTGATTTCTTTTACACATTATTCTCCTCTGTTCACTGAGCAAGAGGGTATTTTTATTTTATTTTTGTGATTTTTCTATGCAAATATATGAATTTTTAAAGTTCAGGGCATTTAAATAATTCAAAAATACCCTATTTATCTACTTATCCAACTCGGCGCCAGCACAACATCGGCAGCTCCGAAATCCCACGCGGCGCATTCCCATTCAACACCGCCATTTGAGTCAGCAGCCACGCGTCCCGTGGTTCATGTACCATCTCGCCGTCCGACTTGATCTCGACCTTCCGCTCGATACACGCACGATCCAACGGCTCCTGGTCATCATCTACGACTGGTGTGCACCCATGACTGTCCACACTAAAACCCTAAGATCTCACTCGATTCTCAATGGATTTTTTTGTTCTTATGCTCTATGGATTCGTCTTGAAGAGACAAATACATCCATATGATTTATAGGCCATGAAATTAACTTAAACAAAATGGATAATCGCTGGAAGCTCGGGAGGAAGAGTGAGTTCATACCTTTGCTCAGAGAAGTGAAGCTTCGATCTGAGAGTTGTGTCACCTTCGATTGAGTCCAGGCAAGCTCCAGATGAAGTCTCTGGCTCTGGGGAATTGTCTAGGTGTGAAAGTGACCAAGGCCGATCACAAAGCTTGGAGGCTGGAAGCAATGGTTGGCCTGGTGAGGGGGCTTTTGCTGGGGAACTTCTCCTCTTGGTCTGGTGAAGGTGTAGGATCAATCAATTTGGAGATTGGCTCACTGTGGTGAAGTGTCCTATTTTTGGGTGGATTTTCAACTCAGAAATTGAGCTCTGTTAATGGGGATTAGGGCAAAGGAACACTGGGGATCAACTGCTCTGGGTTAGGAGAAGGTCCTGGAGCAATTTTGGCAGAGTTTCCTTAAGGTCTGGTTCATCTCCTTATTTGGCCGAGAGGTGGTGGTGTTTAAATAGGCATGGCTGGAGGGCTTCCCAGGGGCAATTGGAGGCTGGGATCAGCTGCTCAGGGGAGGAGAAGAACAGCTATGCTGTCCATTTGGGTTGAGACAAGTCAGTAAGGGAGAATTGGAAAGTTTGGCTCACATGGAGCTTTCAGCCATGGCATTTTCCGGCGACTGTGGTGGCTAGCCTGCCAGGCATGGGTCACTCTCAGGGTCAGGGAGGTCAGTGCTTGGGTTTAGTGAACTCAATTGGCTAATGCCATGTGTAAAGAGCTTGATTCAAAATGGAATGGGGAAGGGGCTCATTTTGGGTTGATTTGGTCCAAGGCATGGTTTAGGCTAGGTGCACCTCCTCAAGGCTTGACTTTGAGCTGAGAGAAGTCAGTTGGATCAGCTAGGAAAGGGTAGTGAGGTCCCCATCCATGAATATTTGGATTAATCATGGATGAAGGTGAAGCATTCAAAGGGTTAAAACCTTTTTAAGGGGGTTTAAAAGAGGCTCCTCCTTTTGCAATTAATGGTATGGTGATGTGTAAAGTGATTCCCATGGCTTCATGGGGCTTGTGCATGGCTTCAAAGCTTGCTCATGGCTTGGGAATGGCTTGGCTTACTTGCATGAGAAAGGGATTTTGGGATTTTTGGCATTTAGGGGTGATTTGGCATGAGGCTTGATTTGGAATCATTTGATGATGGAATTGGAACTTAGGGAATGATTTTGATTAAATGGATGGCAAATGAAAATGTCATATGGGCTTTAAGATAGATTTTGGGCTCTTTGAAATGGTTTTAGATGGGCTTTTAAAGTGATTTAGGGAAGTGGGCTTTTGGATTTTAGGATGGGCTTTTGGATGAAAGTTTTGTGAAGGACCACGTCAAATAAATGTTGCAATTGGTTTAGGGATGCTTCATGAATGGTTTGGAATCAATTTGGTGTGATTTGGAGTAGAATTGGGTTGAATTTGGGCTTTTTTTGGTAAAGGGGCCATGGTGGGCCAAATTGGGCTAACTTGGGTTAAGATTGGGCTAAAGTTGGATTTGATGTAAAATTAATGTTGAGAAATATTCATGGGAGTGTCACAAAGAGTTTTCAACTTTGGTTGGGCTCTAATTTTAGGATTTGGGCCCATTTGGGTTAGGGTTGGGCTTAGGTCAATTTAAGGGATTTTGGTTTTGGGTTAGGTTTGGGTGGAGTTTAGGTTCAAATTTTGGGCAAATCAAGTTAGTGTTTTGTTTATGGGGGTGTTAGGAAGGTTTTATAAAAGATTTGGGGCCAATTGAGGTTGAATTGGATGGGTTTGAGCTAGGTTTAAGTCATGGGCCAAAATTGGGCCTTAGGCCTCAAATTGAAATTGGGCTCAAATGTCAATCAAATTGGAATTAGATTTGGTCTAAATGGATATTTGGGATATTGAATTGAAGTTTAGAATTGAATTGGACCAAAATTGAGGTCAATTGGGGTGGTTTGGTTTGACGGTTTACTTGGGTTAAAAATAGGTCAAATTGGGGGTTTTGATAAAAGTGGGGTAAATTGGTAAAATTAGCCCATGGTGTAGTTGGACAAAATGAAATTGGGAATATTTGGGATTTTCTGGAATTTTTTTGGGAATTTTCTGAATTTTTGGATTTTTGGGCTAAGAAGGGCATTTTGGGTATTTGGAGGGTATTGGGTGGTACTTTTGGAATTTTTGATATTTTTGGCCAAAGATGGTCAATTTGAGTGGTGGGAAGTGTTTAGGATTGATTTTGAGGAATTTTGGGTAATTTAGGTGATTTTGCAAATTTTGGGTAGTTCCAAGGGTATTTGGTAAGTTTAGTAGGTGTAGAGCCCCAGGGGTCAAAAATTGAAATTTTGGAAAAATGAAGATTGATCAAATGTGAGTGAAATAGAATCACTTTGGTTGAGCCATGAAGCCATATTAAGCCCATATGAGCCATGAGAGGATTCATTTGAGGCATTCACTATGTTGTTCCTAACCCTCTTAGCCAGGGGCTTAGGGGTTGAGGACCATCCATATGAATTACCTACATGAGTCAAGAAGTCATGTTGGGTGAGAGTGTGGTTTTAGGACTTGGAATGTGTGTGAGAGTGTAGTGTATGTGCAAGTCAACCCTCACCAGACCAGGTCACCTAGGGTAGTCCTGAGGCCAAAGAGTCCTATAGGAAACTCATCCTTTAAACCTTCACATTTGATTTCAACCCTCAAGGTGATTAGGGGTCTACAATCAAGCTTGTGGGGTTTGCAGGAAGTTAAGAGGTGTTTGAATTTCTAAGTGGTGGGTTCCATTCCTAGTCCTCTAAGATTAGTCAAAGGAAAAGCCTAAGGCTATATCCTAAATACTAAAGAGAGAAGCAAAAGACCTCATCAAAAATGAGGTCAACATAATGTTTGTTTCCAGCGTTTAGTGTATTGTGGTTTGATTTTGACGCTGAGATTATGTGTTTTTGGTGAGAGAATATCCAACTTAAGTGTGTCGTGTACATAAATTGTAACACTTGGATTTTATATATAAAGTTGTGATGTTTTGTGTTGTGAATGTTTATTTGTGTTAGTACGTCACTTAAACACAAAAATTTATGATTAGAAAGATTGATCAGATGTCAACGAGGCTTGAAAATTAATCAAAATCGTAAAAATATGAAAATTGAATTAATTTTGAAAAGCCTGCTGATGGCGCCCTTGACGCCGCTGTCAGTGGATTTTTCTCGAGAAGAATGGAATTAATTTGCTGAAGTCTTGCCGACGGCGCCAACGACCCCGCTGACGGTGAGATCACAAAAATTACCTCTTAACCGCGATTTTGACCGGTCCCCTTCCTCTAAACGCTGAAATTTTTTACCTAGGGCTTGAGAGATATTGGATTTGAGGCAATTTCAAGGCATTTTGAAGCCAGATTTTATCTTCCCTTGGTAGGAGCTTAACTCCAATCTAGAAATTTTTGATTTTCACCCTGAATTTCTTCCACATTGAGGAAATCCAAAAAAAATGAAAATGTGGAGAAAATATTTGGAAGAAATCCTTGGAACCTAGTTTAAAATGATTAGTGTCACTCTTGGAAGCCATTACTTGAAAATTTGAAGTTTATTTTGGATTTTTTGCAATTTTGACTAGATCTGAAATGGCTCCACTACAAAAGAGAAGGCTTAATTTTGACGAGTCTCGCTTCGTCTATGCGAAGGCTAAGTCTGGATTTGAATCTGTTTTAAGAGTGAAGAAATGTATTTGAGATCATGTTTTTGAGAGTCCGGGGGGAGAAGTCGAATGAATTATCACCGAATGAAGGTGGGAAAATTTCTGCTACACCACCTACAAGGCTGCTATAGATGTGGTAAAAGAGTTTTATGCTATTGTGTACTATGCAGAGGACCATCCTATTTTAGTTTGAGGATTTTCTGTTGAGTTTAATGCCACCCGCATTAATTCCATCTACGAACTCAGTGATTCCCCCTTCTGTGAATATGAACGTTTCAGTACTATGGAAAGCCCGCTAAATGAAGTGATCAACTTTCTCACTGATGAGAAAGGAACATGGAAGATCAAGCAACGAGAACGGGTAAATTTTTTCTGCTTCCATGTTGAATGCCACTTCTAAAGCGTGGCGTTATTTCATTTCTTCTACTCTACTACTTACGTATCACCATAGTGAGGTGATAAGAGACAAAGCTATTTTGAATTTATGTATTCAGAATAATAGGGGTATAAATGTTGGGAAGATAATTTATAAAAATATTTTGGCCACGACAAAGAGTGAATCAAGTGGAGGACTAGGACATCCTGGTCTCATTTATGCACTTTGCCAACTATCTGGAGTGGAAGCTAAAGATAATGAAGAATGGGTTCACCCTATTGAACCCATTAGTAGAGCTAACTTGAAGACATATGAATCCCATGAAGGATGAAGATCTGAGACAAGGAGTACAACACCTTCCACTAGTAGGGATATTCCCTCTACTAGTTATGACCCTCCTGCCTCTAGCTCCCCTACCCTTTATGATTTAATGAATGAATTGACCTTGCAGCGGAAGAGTTTTGAAAAGTTTGATGAAAGACTTAAGAAGATGGATGAGAGGATTGGAGGATTAGAGCGGAGACACGATTATGATAGTGAGTATCTTTAGAGGCATTCTAAGTTTAAGATTGCCTACTACGATGCTCAGGCCCGCCATATGAGAGGTGAGTCTGATGTCACTATTCCTTAGTGCCCTGTTATACTCGCTACTAACCAGATCCACCTACTGACTTGGGAGAGGAAGATTTAGGATGGGATTTCGATGTCTGATTCTCTGATTTGGTGATTGTGATGTATGTGTGTGTGTTTTGTTGTAGACTTTTATTCGGTTATTTGTATTTTGGGATGTGTTTCATTTAGACACTATCAGTTATTATGATCTGAGATGTGTATTTTGTTAGTAGTTTGTATTTAATTTCTGAATGGATTGTGATGTATAAAACTATAAATTGTACTCTGTGATCTGAGATAAAATATTAGACTGTTTGTTATTGTGTTGTGAGATGAGATTGTTATTATTGTACTGTACTGTGTAGTGTAATCACTTGTGGTTGTTAAATGTTTTAATTTACGTACTTATTTCAAAATTTCATTACCCTGCAAATTCTCTAATCTGTTATATGTGTAGAAAAGTTCCTAATATTTACAGGCCAGTTGAATTTAAAAATTTTGAAAAAAACCTGCAAAAAATTTCAGAAAGATGAAAATGCCTAAAGTGCAAAGGTATGATTTATATTTAGAATTTTTCTTTCCACCTGTATTATTACTATATATTGAAAATTTTAAGTTTTTGGGGAAGAAAAGATTAACTGTTATGTGTTCTCAATTGAAATATTTTCAAAAATTTATAAATATGATTTTCGTGATAAAATTTTATTTAGTTAACTAAATTTAGATTTTATTTAAATATTGTGGAAGATTCAAAGAAATGTTTTTGGTAATGAAAATTGATTTTGTAGGTTAAGATATTTAGTATAAGGGGACAAGATGATCTACCTAAAAAATACCCATTTTTATGCCTTATTTATGATTCAATTCTTAAGGATATTACACTTTAATGAAAGGTATTTTCATGTTTTTGGATGTAGATGATTTAAAAAAAGTCCAAGAAAGAAAAAGAAGGAAAAAGGAGAAAAAAGGAGCAAAAATGGAGCTTATGGAGCAAAATTTTGGAATTATTGGCCTGGCACCAGAATCCGGCGCCTAAGCACCAGTTCGATACAGACACTGTCAAGTTCTTTTTGATGAGTTTAGGCAGTTATTTTGACGGTTTCAAGCAGTTATTGGAGCTTCTAGAAGACTAGAAGTTACTCCTAATATATAGGACATGTGATACAATGTATTTGGACACAAGGAAACGGTCTAGATCGCGAAGAGGTGCGACCCAAATTGAAGAGGTGCGAAAGACCTGGTTGTGCGGCTAATTTTAGGTTGAGTGTTTTGTTTTGAAAAGAGGTCGCCTACAGAAATTGTGCGGCTTATTTTAGGTTTAATTTAAATAAATAATTTGAAAAGTAATATTTGATTTTGAAAATAATTTTAAATTTGAAAATTTTAAGATATGAAATCAAACTGATCTCACATCCTGAATAGTTTATATAAAGGAGCACCGCATCACAAACCATGTATCTATCCCGAAGAATAGACACATTGCTTGATGATGGGGCTCGATTAAATAAACTAGAAGATTTGTGACATCCGTTTGGTCTGCGAACCAATTTTATAAGCCGACAAGTTCCCTCGTTTAATATGAAAACATTAAACGAGGTTTATATTACTTGGGTTCTTAAAATTCCCTATAAGGGCAAGCCTCTATAGTTAATTACATCTTAAGTGACGGGAATCACCTAAGAAAACTCTCGATAATAATCGTAGTTCTCGCTCTCAAGAATTTCAAAGTTTAAGTTTTCAAGGGATTGAATTTTGGAATTTCAAAAGGGAATGGATCAAATTTGGAACATTATATCTTGGGAATTCAAAAGAGGAAAGGTAGGAGAAATCACAGATTCGAAGCGAACTTCGGTAATTTCCCGACTATCCTATTGTTTGGCTTGAATTTAAGAATGCCCAAATGTTTATTTAATGTTTTGATCTTGCCAATTTTAATTAATTAGGACTTATATTTGTACGATAAAATCATACAAATAGCCTTGAAGATGTGAGGGTTTATGTCGTACCAAACGACTACCTCGGAGTCCTAAGACCGGTTAGGGCTTAATTTACATGACATGATCATGCAAATGCCTAACGAAGAGTTGAGGATTTATGTTGCACTAGGCAAACTACCTCGAAGTCCTATGGCTTGGTTATTTAGTTCTAAGGAAAGTTTTGCTGAAGTAGACTCAGATTTTGCTGATAACGATGGTCGTGCTGCCCACCATGCTCCGAGCTCCTTGTTGTTGCAGGGGTTTAGTTTTAGAAGTCATAAATCAGGAGGTGAGAAAAGTGTTCTGGTTTAGAGAAAGTCTTAATTTCCAAGTGTTTTTAATATTTTAATTAAATAAATCTTAAAGTTGATTATAACAACACCGGTTAAGATCCCACGGTTCCATCCTTCCGGCATCGTTATTTTTATCGGATTCACTTAGTCCAGATGAATTTGCTAAACTCAACTGAATGAGTTCCACACTTTCATTTAGACCGTGGGAAATCCCGTTAGCAACACGTAGGTTACATCATCCGAGGTATTCCCGATCATCCAACAAGACGTTTTAATTTAGTTGTAGTTATAGTTTTGTTGTTCTGTTTGTGATTAAATTTTGAGTTGTTTTATATTTTGAAATGTTTTGGCGGTGAATTTTATCTTGTAATGACTTTTAATTTAGTTTTGGTTTCAGTTTTAGGGACTATCGTAAAGGTGTAGGTTTTCATGCAACAGTTGTTTATCATGCAAGAAAAGTAAGTGCGATGCGATTAAATAAATTGCAATAAGGTAAATTGCAATAAAATAAAAGCGTACCTGGAGGGTCTTCCCGTCATCCCAAGTCGCACTTAAAACACAGTTAGAATATTTAAGCATTTAAAGTAAGTTCCTAGGTAAAGCTAAAGGAAGGGTTATGGTTTTCTACCAAGTTCCTAATCCTATAGCTAGTCATTTCCTATGACGTCTAGGTTCTTGTATTTTGGTTTGAGGACGATTTTCTTCATCAAAGAACAACTAAGTTCAGTTGTTCTTATAAATATCCTGTCATATCGAGGAAGTGCTTAAGACGAATCTTAAACATCTTTTCAATATCTCTAGGATTGTTTTAAGTCCAAGAGAATTTAATTATACAAATGAATTAATCGTCCGGGAGTTCAAGTTTGTTGTCTTGCTCAGTGAACTAGGACATTTGAATGTCCTATGAATGAAGTAGCACTTCACTTAACACTCCTTTTAAGAGTTATGACATCACGAGCTTTTGAGGGCAAATGGATGTTCAAGTGGTTTATGATTTAATTTTTAGTTAATGGATTTAAGTTTGGAATAGTGTTCAAGTTGTTTTAGATTTACTTTTGAATTCTTTATGTCTTAAGTGATGTTATATTTAATTTAATTTAATTTAATTTAATTTAATTTGACTTAATTTTAATTTAATGTGGTTTAATTTAATTTAGTTTAATTTAAGTTAATTTAATATAATATGATTTAGCTTAATTTGATTTAATTTAATTTAATTTAATTTAATTTAATTTAATTTAATTTAATTTAATTTAATTTAATTTATTTTATTTTATTTAATATGTTTTAATTTAATTTAATTTAATTTAATTTAATTTAATTTAATTTAATTTTTAATTTTAATTTAATATTTTATCTTTTATGTTTTAAAGATGATTTAATTTTAATTGTTAAAGTATTAATTTAATTGAAATTTTTAAAAGGATTTAATTTAAATAATTTAACTTTAATTTAATTCAATAATTAAATTTTAGCATTTTAAATCTTAAGTTTGAATTATCATTTTAATTAGGAATTAAATATTATTGAGATGATTAATTTAGGGATTCTTAAATTAAAGAATAAATCTCTTCCTAATGACATCCCTATTTTAATAATTCCAATTTTATTATTCTTCCAAATTTAATTAATTATTTTAATTAAAGTTCATTTTAATTATTGTTGAATTGTTTAATAGGTTTCTACCCTTTAATTATTTAAATTTCAATCATCCAAATCAGATTAAGATCAAATATTTTACTTTTTTTTATTTTATTAAGCCTAAAGTTTTAATTAAGGGTTAAAATTTTAATTACCATTTTGCCCTTCAAGCTTAATAATTTCATAACTCATTAAATTGAGCTCAGATGAATTTGAAATTTTTATGTGACTTCACTCATATGTCAATGAAGACATTAGAGGAGAAAATGTGATTTTTCTGTATTTAATTTATTTATGTAATTATTTTTGGTGGAAAATAGGGATTTCCAAGGAAAATTTAATAATATGACCAAGAGAAAGTTTCTGTCCTTAAGAAAATTATGGGACATTCCTAATGACTAGAGGACCACTTGGACCAATTTTGGTGATTTTTTGAATTATATTCTTTTTATTATAATTATTTTGATTTTTGGAGTATTAATTAATTTAAAAATAAAATAAAGGTTGAAAAATGAATTTTATATTTTTCAAAAATCTCTCTGATATCAAGGAAATCAGAGAATCAATGTTTACAATTTTCTGATTTTTCTTTGATTTATTAGAATTATTTTAGTGGAAATGCTAGAAAATACATTTTTTTAATTTTAAAATTACCCTAGGGCTTTAAAATTTAATAACTCATCATAGAGACCTAGGAAAAATATGGGGTTTGTTCCTAAGTGACTAAAATTCAAAATGTGACATTTTGGTGAATTTTATTATTTTTGTGATTTTTATTATTTTATTAATTATTAAAATATTAAAATAATACAAAAAATCAACTTTTTTAGAAAATTGAAATTTTAATTTTCTTAAATTCCCCTAATATTAGAGAGGCTCCAAAACCAATTTGGTGAATTTTTGAAAAGCATTTTGAAAGTTATAAATTTTTAAAGTTTAAATTGGCTAAATGGCTTAATCAACCCATTTGATAGGGCTAACCAAGTCCAATTGACCTCAAACTTTTATGGTGGGTTCCTCTGATCCTAAAGGTCAGTGGAGAATTGATTTCAAGTAAATTTGATGTATGATTAGCTCTAATTAATTAAGGACCTATTTAGGGTGTTTAAGCCAATTAGGGTTATTCCAAGTGAATTAATTCAAAACCTATTTTTCCTAGGGTCCTCTCGGTCATAAGAAACATCACCAAATTTTCCTAGAATTTATTTCACAACATGCTAATTATTGGATTTAAAATACTCAAAACAAGTAACATGAACTTGAAAAATCAATAACTTCTCACAGGGATGGCCTCTGACTTTGGAAAATTCAGGGAATGTTCCCAAATTCAGAGGCTTCAAAAGCCCTATGGTCTCATGCCATGGTGAATTTCCTATATGCATGGAGAATTAAAACAATACAGAGGGTAAATAAATCATTAAAACTAAAATATTGGATGAAATTAAATGATTTCTTTTCCACATTATTCTCCTCTGTTCATTGAGCAAGAGGGTATTTTTATTTTATTTTTCTGATTTTTCTACACAAAGTTATACATTTTTGAAGTTTAGGGAATTAAATAAATCAGAAAATCCCTATTTTTCTACTTATCCGAGTCGGCGCCGCGTGAACCTTAGCATCTCCGAAGCGCCGCGTGTCGTCTTCTAATTCGGCGCCGCCAGCTGACTCAGCGCTCCAGGGCCCCGCGGTTCACGTACCATCGCGCTGTCCGGCTCGATCCAGACCGTACGCTCGATACACGCTCGATCCGACGGCTCCCGACTCATCGTCTACGACCGGTGTGCACCCGTGACCGTTAACCTTCTAACCCTAATTTCTCACTCGATTCTCAACGGATTTTTGTGTTCTTATGCTCTACGGATTCGTCTTCGAGGAGACGAACACATCCATACTGTAAACATGTATTTAAATCGACTCAAAGTAAAAGGAGAATCTCCGGAAGCTCGGGAAGAAGAGTGAGTTCATACCTTTGCTCGGAGAAGTGAAGCTTCGATCCGAGAGTTGTGTCACCTTCGATCGGGTCCAAGTAAGCTCCGGATGAAGTCCCTCGGCTCCGGTGAATCGTCTAGCTATGAAAGTGACCACGCCCGATCACAAAGCTTGGAGGCCGGAACAACTCGGGTGGCCTCGGAGATGGGGCTTTCGGTGGGAAACTTCTCCTCTTGGTCCGGTGAAGGTGTAGGACCGAGTCAATTTGAAGATTGATCCACCGTGAAGAAGTGTCCTGGTTTTTGGGCAAAGTTCGAGCTCAAAATCGAGCTCACCTGGAGGGAATCGGGGCCGGAATTCAGCGGGGATCAAGTGCTCTATGTGTGGAGAGTGATCCGGAATGATTTTGGCGCAGTTTCCTTAAGGTTTGGTTCAGCACCTCTCATGGCCGAGAGGAGGTGGTGTTTAAATAGGCATGGCTGGAGGCTCTCCCAGGGGAGTTAGGGCTTGGGATCGACTGCTCTTGGCATGGGAAGAACAGCCATGGTGGCCATTGGGCATGGGGCAGCTCAGCAGGTGAGAATTCCAAGTTTGGGCTCACATGTGAGCTCTCGGCCATGGTGGTTTCCGGCGGCCTGGTGGCTGGCCGGCCAGGGTCGGTCACCCTCAAGGTCAGGTGGTCGTGGCTGGAGGTTTGTGCAATCAATTGGGCCTTGCCATGTGTAAAGTGTTTGGATCGAAATGGAATGGGGGATGGCTATACTTGGCTAGGTTTGGTCAACCCATTTGTTTGGTCGGGTTCACCTCCCCATGGCTGGCCTTGGGCTGAGAAAATAAGTTAGGCTAGCTGGTCAAAGGTGGTGAGGTCTCTTTCTAAGAATATTTAGATTAAATTTGGGTTAAGGGGAATCATGGTTAAGGCTAATGACTTTTAGGAGGTGGTTAAAGGACCTCCTCCTTTTGCCATTTAAGGAGGGTTGACAACTTAGAGATCCTCATGGCTTGCCAATGGCTTGCATGTGGCTTCATGGCTCCATGTGGCTTGTCCATGGCTTAGGAAAAGTGGATCCATTTATATGAAAAAGGAATTTGGGGATTTTGGCAATTTAGTGAAAAATTTAGATGGTGCTCAATTTAGGTTGATTTGATGATTGATTTGGGACTTAGGACTTGATTCCAATTAAAGGGATGATAAGAAGGAATTGTCATGTGGGCTTTGGGCTTTTGAATTTGAAGGAAGTGGGTTTTTAGGAAGGTTTAAGGGAAGTGGGCTTTTTGATTTTAGGATGGGCATTTGGGTGAAAATTTTGTGAAGGACCATGTCAAATAAATGTTACAATTGGTTTAGGGATGTTTCATGAATGGTTTGGAGTCAATTTGGTGTGATTTGGAGTTGAATTGGTTTGAATTTGGGTTCATTTGGTAAGTGGGCCAATGTAGGTCAAATTGGGCTAACTTGGGCCAATGTTGGGCTAGGGTTGAAATTGATGTAAAATAAATGTTGGGAAATGTTTATGGGAGTGTTTCAAAGAGGTTTTGGCCTTGGTTGGGTTTTGATTTTGAGGTTTGGGTTTATTTGGGTTAGGTTTGGGTTTAGGTCAAAATTGGGCTTTTTGATTTTGGGTTGAATTTGAGTGGGGTTTGGATCTAAATTTTGGGCAAATCATGTTAGTGTTTTGTTTATGGGGATGTTAAGGAAGGTTTAGAAAATATTTGGGGTTAATTGGAGTTGAATTGGGTGAGTTTGGGCTAAGTTTGGGTCATGGGTTCAAATTGGGCTTTAAGGCCAAAAGTGAAATTGGATCCAAATGTCAATCAAATTGGACTTAGATTTGGTCTAGATTGGTGTTGGGGATGTTGAATTGAAGTTTAAAATTGAATTGGACCAGAATTTTAGTCAATTGGATAGGTTTGGTTTGACATTGGGTTCATTTTGGGTTAAAATGGGTCAAATTGAGGATTTTGACAAAAGTGGGGTAAATTGACAAAATTGGCCCATGGTGTAGTTGAACAAAATGAAATTGGGAATATTTGGGATTTTCTGGAATTTTCTAGGAATTTTCTGAATTTTTTGGATTTTTTGGCTAAGAGGGGCATTTTGGGTATTTGGAGGGTATTGGGAGGTTTTTTTGGAATTTTTGGTATTTTTGGCTATGGATGATCAATTTGATTGGTGAGGAAATGTTTAGGAATGATTTTGGAGAATTTTGGGTGATTTGGAGATTTTAGAAAATTTGGGTAATTTCAAGGGTATTGGGTAGGCTAGGTGGGTGTAGGGTCTCGGGGGTCAAAAATTGAAAATTTGGAAAATCGAAGATCGGGTGAATGTAAGTGGAATGAAATCATTTTGATTGAGCCATGAAGCCATATCAAGTCCACATGAGCCATGAAGGGACTCATTTGAGGCATTCACTATGTTGTTCCTAACCCTTCTTGCCGAGGGCTTAGGGGTTAAGGACCATCCATGTGAATCACCTTCATGAGTCGGGAGGTCAATTGGGTATGGGTGTGTTTTTAGGAGGTGTGTGAAAGTGTAATGTATAGGTGTAATGTGTGTGTAAGTCAACCCCTTCACCAGACCAGGCCACCCAGGGCAGTCCTAAGGCCAAAGAGTCCTATGGGAACTCATCCTATAAACTTCCACATTTGATTTCAACCCTCTAGGTGATTAGGAGTCTACAATCAAGTTTGTGGAGTTTGCGAGGAGTTAAGAAGTGGTTTGAATTTCTAAGTGGTGGGTCCCAATTCTAATCCTCTAGGATAGTCAAAGGAGAAGCCTAAGGCTAGATCCTAAGTACTAAAAAGAAGGAGAGAAGACCTCATCAAAAATGAGGTCAACAAATGGACCCCCAATAGGTGTGGTGTGCTAACCAAGCACACCGCGCATATTGGCGTTGACCGAAAAGATCAACAAAACCAACACAGATGTCCAAGTGACAAACTTAGGACAAAGTAGAAGAATTTCCGCTGGGGAGTGTCAAGTATATCTCTGAGACTGGAGATTCCTGAACTCTCGCTGGGGAAGGGAAAAGGAGGTGAATTCCAAATCACAAGATCCGGAGAAATTTTGATTTAAATTTTGTTTCATTTCATGTTCAAGTCATGATGTGTAAGTTTAGATTTTGAGTTTTAATTTAGATTGAAGTTCGATTTAAAATCAATTCGAGGAAATTTGGGTTTGAAATGAGAATTGAAACCTAGGTTCCAATCTCGGGATTGCAAAGAAAACTGGAATTTAGGTACCAGCCTCGGAATGAGAATCGAAGTTTAAGTGTTGATTGAAGGGGATGAGAATCAGAATTTAGGTACTGATCTCGAAAGTTTAATGAGAATTGAAACGGAGTTCCAATCTCGAAAGTTTAATGAGAATTGGAATTGAACTCCAATCTCGAAAGTTTAATGAGAATTGGAACGAGGTTCCAATCTCGGAAGTTTAATGAGAATTGGAAATGGATTCCAATCTCAAAAGTTTAATGAGAATTGGAAATGGATTCCAATCTTAGAAGTTTAATGAGAATTGGAAATGGATTCCAATCTCGGAAGTTTAATGAGAATTGGAAATGGATTCCAATCTCGGAAGTTTAATGAGAATTGGAACGGATTCCAATCTCGAAAGTTTAATGAGAATTGGAACGGATTCCAATCTCGAAAGTTTAATGAGAATTGGAAATGGATTCCAATCTCGAAAGTTTAATGAGAATCGGAAATGGATTCCAATCTCGGAAGTTTAATGAGAATCGGAAATGGATTCCAATCTCGGAAGTTTAATGAGAATCGAAAATGGATTCCAATCTCGGAAGTTTAATGAGAATCGGAAATGGATTCCAATCTCGGAAGTTTAATGAGAATCGGAAATGGATTCCAATCTCGCAAGTTTAATGAGAATTGGAAATGGATTCCAATCTCGGAAGTTTAATGAGAATTGGAACGGATTCCAATCTCAGAAGTTTAATGAGAATTGGAAATGGATTCCAATCTCGAAAGTTTAATGAGAATTGGAAATGGATTCCAATCTCGAAAGTTTAATGAGAATTGGAAATGGATTCCAATCTCGAAAGTTTAATGAGAATTGGAAATGGATTCCAATCTCGGAAGTTTAATGAGAATTGGAAATGGATTCCAATCTCGAAAGTTTATTTGTGTGAAGAGGGACCCAGTCTCATGCCATCAGAACCAAATCAGACAAAGCTCGTGGCTCCGTGTCAATAGACCTAGTCGATCTCCATACAGGAAGAAAGGTAGGCCACAAAAGTCGAAATGATTTCGATGTGACGAAAAAAGGTTTAGGGTTCTGAAATTGAAGTGTGGGTCTCTTGTGAGGAAGAGTTGTCCCGACAGACGAATTTCAAAGCTTCGAGATAAATTTCGATTTGGAGTTGATTTGAAATGTTTGAAAAGATGAATTTAGAGTGGGATCCGATTTGAGATTCATTTTCATTTTGTTTGTCCTTTAACTTTCCAAATTTTTTTTTAGCTGTGTATTTAATGTTCATGTGAATTTTATTTAGCGTTCACGTGGATTTTGAAGTCATTTTTATGTTTGGATTTTTAAGGAAAAAAAAAATTCTCATTTATTATTTATATTTTTATTTTCTTTTTTTTATTTTATTTTTATTATTATTTTTTATTTTTTTTTTCTTTTCTGTTCTTTGTTCGAAGTTTGTTTAACTTTAATGGCGTTTCCCAGTCAATTTGCACAAAAGAGGTGAAGGCAAAAAATGTGACATCATCACTTTCATTCCAATCATGTCGAAAATACATCATACAATTCGATCTGGAATACATCTCATACAATCTATATAGACTCAAAACGGACTAAGTATGATCTTTGTCGATCCATCCAAAAAGGTATCTCGTCAAAAATCCATGTCCGAATAGTGAGGTGCATGGTCAATAACATCACCTTCCAAGCCATCCTCGTGCAAGGATGCCGTATGGATGTACGTTGGAGGTGTGATATTTTCCATGTAACTCACAGACTCGTAAGGTCGGAGGCTCTCTAGCTCCGGTCCGGGCCGGAAGTGGTAAGGTGCTTTCCCGTCGTCCATCCTTCCGAAAGTAACCGAGATCCGCTTCACCGGTACTCCCGTATGCAATGTTTAGCAACATCCGCTCCGTTGCCCTTCCGCATCATGACGGAACCTACCGCAATGGTATCTTTACCGGCCCTCGGAACTCACCCGGGCTCGTTATCCGGAGGTCGGATCCGAACATGATATTACACTCGTTCGTAAAAGAAACCGTGCGTAAAGTGTCCGACAAAGTCGTGGTGATCTATGTGCGGGGGTATGCGATCACCCTTCTTGTAAATATTAATGATGCAACCGGCTGGGTATGCAATCCGCCGGCGTACCCTCCATGTTATCATTCTTTTTACCATCCTTTTAATGACTAATGGCATTGGATCCACCCGGCCATGACGCGAGTATCCCCGGTGGGTTTCCCTTCCCGTCTTCCGCGAAGTTGTAGCAAGCATCCACATCAGTATTGTAATTCTCCCCTTCCCCGGCATCCATCTCCAAGGTTCCGAGTAAGTGTTTTCTCTTAAGCGACCTCGCTCGGCCCATCTTTTTCAAATCCCGGATGCGATCCACGATTTGTTGTTGTTCGTATTCTGAGAACACGTCTGTATGTAACTCGAGGCCTTCTAGTATATTGATCCTCCTGCCTCTGATTCTCTCGAAGTATTCAAAAGTTTTCTTCTCGACATTCTGTATTCTTTCTAGCTCGTATTCTGGGATAATTTGCAAATGGCGAGGCCTGGTGACGTATTGTGGGATATATGGCTCAATCCCTTCACGTTCTCCTGCATACCTCGCTCCTCGGGGATGATGTCCGTCGGACATCCTCCGGGTTGCTTCGCAACAAGGTCATGCATTACCGGTGACTTTATCCGGTGGTGTAGTAGCCTTCTTTCTTCCGTTCTTCTCGAGATTTCCCCGGTCTCTTCCGTTATCCTCGGAGCCGGTCTCCTTTCTTCGAGTTCCAGGTGAATCGGTGTCCTCGAAGTGTATGTACCGGCAAGCAGAATCGCCTCGTCGCGCTGGTCCGCCGCTAATTTAGTTAACATCTTGCGTATACGGCGATTTTTATTTCTCCGTTGAGTTGCTCGTGAGAGTAGCTCTTCATATTTCCCGAGTTTCCGCGGGCGCGGCGCCGACAAGCCTCGCCCTCTCGTCGTAGCGACTACGTACTCGATTCTCTTGTCTTCTTCGGTGTTTGTTTTTCTTTTCTTACCGCCGGATTGGTGGCTTGGGCCACCCACTTTCATTATCGTCCGACCGGGCGCCTCCTCTCGGTCAATCGGGACCCGGCCACTTTCCTCGTATCGCAGGCCCGCCGGTGCGAAGTCCGAGTCAATCTCTATTATCGCTCCATCTTTCACCCTCTTTTCGTCGAGTGCAAGGCTTACGCCATTTCTAAAGTTCGGACCAACCGCCCGTTCGACATTTCCCCGCGAAAAGACAAGGAAAAGGATCGGGGCTATACTAAGAACAAGAACATTAAGAAAATGTTTATTAAAGACAGCTTTTTTTATTATTCCTTTTATATTTTTAAATTCAACAGGAATGAAGTGGGAAAAGATCAGAAAGAGATTTTGATTTGGGAAAGAAAACAAGGAAAACTTTATTATCATGATTTTATTTATTTTAGTACATTTTTTATTATTTTGGGTTCGGACCTGACCATAAGTGATTACTTCACCCGTGCTTCTAGGGATGGAAAATTCATTCTTTCGAAACATCGAGTAGCGTAATATTTCTTCAAGTATCGTCCGTTGATCGGAAGCATATGTCGTTCTCCTCGGCGTTCACTAGCTGGTAGGAGCCTCCTGAGTAGACTGCCTCAACCACAAACGGTCCCTCCTAAGTGGGTTCAAATTTTCCTCCTATTTTGCGGTGTGCAAGAATAGGTCTCTTGAGAACGAGAACTAAGTCACCAACTTTGAAGGTTCTTGGGCGGACCAGTCTGTCATGAGTTTGAACCATCTTAGCTTGGTATAGTTCTAAATTCTCGTCGCGCCGCAAGTCTTTTCCTTCCAGGCTTTCCAATTCTTCTAGTCGTAATTTGGCATTCTCTTCCGTCGTGATTTTGTTTGCAACTCGCAATCCTAAGTGAAGGAAGCTCGGACCTCTAAAGGCAACACTCGCCTCGGACCCATACACCGCGAGCGTAAGGTGTAGATCGAGTAGGAGTTCGAAGGTCGTCCGTAGGCCCATAAGGCTTCTAACAATTTCTCGTGCCAATTTCTCTTATTATCGTCCAAGGTTTTCTTTAAAATTTGAACGAGAGTTTTATTAAAAGCCTCGACAAGGCCGTTTGCTCTCGGGTAGTAAATTGTCGAATACCGCCAGCCGATTCCGTGTCTCCCGACAAAATTGTTGATTTGTGTGCTTCGAATGCCGACCCATTATCCGAGATGATCATGCGCGGCACTCCGAAACTGCGTAGACAACTTGGTTCTTGAAAACCGTAAGCACGTGATGTGCTTTCACCTCTCTGAGTGGAACTACCTCCGCCCACTTGGAAAAGTAATCTGTAGCCACAAGAATGAAGCGATGTCCTTTTGAAGATGGTGGTTCTATCGGACCCACTATATCTGTGCCCCAACATTCAAACGGCCACGATGCAATCGTCGGATGTAGCACATTTGGAGGTTGGTGTAGAACCACTCCGCGCACTCGGCACCGGTGACAACTCTCGGCGATTTTCACGCAGTCGGCCATCATTGAGGGCCAGTAGTACCCTAGTCTTTTAATTTTCATTTTCATCTTCGGACCCGACCGGTGAGCGCCACGGAGTCCCGAATGCACCTCTTTAACAATTTCACGGGCCTCGTACCCGCTTAGGCACCTTAGCCACATCCGATCAAAAGACCTTCCGTATAATGTGTTGTTTATTAATGCGTAGGACGCAGTTCTTTTCTTGATCCGATGGGCTAACGACCCATCGTCCGGTAGTTTTCCCGTTTGCGAGTAATCTATTAATGGTCGTCGCCAATCTTCGTGTTTTCCGTCACCGCCGCAATTGATCCTTTTTCCTTTTCTGATTTGTGTATTGTGTCTATGTCGAGCTGTGATAGGACCTGACGTCCGTGAACCGACACTTCCACTGATACATCTTGCAAACAGGAAAATTCTTTTGCGAGACGGGCTAGCGCATCCGCTAAAGCGTTTTCTTTTCTGGGAATGTTTTAGATTTTCACATTCGGAATCTGTTCCAACAGCTGTATGGCATACTGGAAGTATTGCTCGAGCCTTGGTTTTAAAATTCCGTATCGTCCGATGATCCGTTGAATGATTAACCGCGAATCCCCGTAGATGTTGATGTCCGTTATACCCATTCGAATAGTTAATTCCAGCCCCGTTATGAGGGCTTCGTAGTCCGCTTCGTTATTCGTACACGGCTCCGTCAAGTGGTAGGAGTATCTTAACATCCCCCGCTCCGGTGTTATAAAGATTAGTCCGATCCCCGCCTTACGGCACTATCACTTGCGATTCTTCGTCTTTATGTGCCGAAGATGCTCCGTCGAAATACAATTCCCAACGTCGATCATCGTGGTCTTCTAGGTTCATTATTTGTTCATCCGGCAAGTCGTCATTGAGAGGAGATTCCGCCGCAAAGGGTGTGCTCGCGAGGAAGTCCGCTAGGACTTGTCCTTTTACGGCACGAAGAGGCACGAAAGTTATATCGAATTGCAATAATATCATCGACCATCCGGCAAGTCCGCCGAAAGCGTTGGACGAGTCATCAAGTATCGCAATGGATTAAATTTCGAAATCGAGTTGACCTTATGAGAAAGCATGTAGTGTCCGAGCTTTTGAGCGGCGAAGATCGTGGCCAAACAGTTGCTTTTCAATTGCGGGATACCTTATTTCCGTCGGAAGTAAACGATGGCTTAGGTAGTAAAGAGCATTTTCTTTACCCTCATAATCGACCCAGGCTAACAGGGCTCCGAGTGAGTCGTCTAAAGCCGCGGTATAAAGTATCGACGGTCTACCCGAGACCGGGGTCGCTAAGACGGAGGTGTCATTAAATATTGTTTAATGTCCTCAAAGGCCCTCTGGCATTTTTCTTCCCAAATAAATTTGGCATCCTTTTTAACTAATGCCGAGAAAGGCTGACACCTACCTGACAAGTTCGAGATAAAGCGTCGAAGATATGCCAGCTTCCCTTGAAAAGATCGTAGTTGTTTTAAGGTTTTGGGAGGTGGCATTTCTAAGATAGCTTTAATCTTTTCCGGATCGATTTCAATTCCACGATGTCGGACAACGAATCCTAAGAATTTCCCGGAGGTGACGCCGAAGGCGCATTTTAAGGGATTCATCTTAAGGTTAAATTGTCTTAATCGTTCGAAAACAATTCTCAAATCATACAGTGGTTTTCCTTTACTTTGCTTTCGATGACCACATCATCCACGTAGCATTCGACTTGATTGTGGATGAGATCATCAAAAATTCTTGTCATCGCTCTCTGGTAGGTTGCTCCTGCATTCTTCAGTCCAAATGGCATTACTGTGTAGCAATATACCCCAATCGGCGTTTTGAATGCTGTAAGTTTTTCATCTTCTGGGGCCATTTTTATCTGGTTGTATCCTGATGATCCATCCATAAAGGAGAAGATTTCATGTGTTGAAGCAATGTCGATCATCAGTTCTGGGATTGGAAGTGGAAATTCATCTTTTGGACATGCTTTATTTAAATCTCTGAAATCCACACAAATTCTGATCTGACCATTCTTCTTCCTAACTGGTACCACATTGGCTAACCAAGTCGGGTATTGTTCTTCACGGACAAATTTAGCATCTATTAGCTTTTTAACTTCAGCTATGACTTGTTGTTCGATTTCCAGACGCATTCTTCTGGGACCTTGTCCGACCGGAATGTACAGGATCCACCCCTAGTTTATGGACCGCGACCTCTAGAGCTAAACCCGGCATCTCATCGTAGCTCCAAGCAAAACAAGTCTTTAAATTCCATTAATAACTCGATTATTTCTTCGGAGTCTTCTTTATCGAGTAAGGGGCTAACAAAGGTAGGTCTAGGTTCTTCGCTAAGTACCTAAGTTAACTTCCGTTAACTCATCTATCGTAGATTTGATCTCTTCTTCGAATTCCGGTGGAGCGTCTCCAATTTGTAAATCTTCGAGTTCTTCCGTAGTTTCCATGCAAGCTTTCATTAGACTCGCAAGTGACAACCATGCAAAATTCAGCATCGTCAACCGATCCTACCGTGCCGAATCCGAGACCATGTTTTGAATCGGGTGGACGACCCGAGTTATTCCATAAATTTTCAAAATGTTGTGATCGACCTTTTGTCCATTGTCGAGGTAAGAAACCACGCCGAATTAAATTTTGAACACAGGGAGAGTACCACTCAAAAGGCAATTCCATTAATTCGATGAAGTAGCATCTTCAAATTGTACATTGTTTTCAGCTTTGGAGGAAGGAGCACCACGGTAGAATTTGATGGGCTTTCGCACCACCGCTACGTACCTCTTTGACCTCCATACCCTCGATCTTATTAGAATGGATCGGGGTCGTGGTCATAGTATGTACATAGTGGTTAATCTTCTCGTACATCGATTTATATCCTTCGTTTCTTTCATCTTCGAGAGGGATTCGAATTGCGGCTTCTTCCGACTTATTGTCGCCGCTTCTTGTTCGATTTCTTTTTCTTCTTCAGAACTATCTTCCCAATCAACATTGATGGCTGGTTTTCTCTGTCCAACTGTCCTAACGTCTCTGCCACGACCTCGTCCCCGGCCTCGACCTCGGATGCGAGTTGTGGAGAAACCTTCACCATCTCGCCGTAAGGGAGTGGTGAGTGACTGTTGGACCAGCATTTCAGGTTCTTCGTCGTCCCGAACTTCCTTTGCTTCATTTGTTATGGTATCTCTGGAGAAGATTGTTTTCTTCGGAGGTGCATAATAAGCTGCATCTTCATGGATTCCAATTTCATGTACGGAGAACGGTTGTAAGTCACCTTTGATGCACTCGTTCCCCTCCATCGTAGTACTTGATGCATTGATGTAGAGATGATGGTACCATCCGGTTTTCATGTATCCATGGTCGGCCCAGCAGAGCGTTGAACGACGTTTCTGAATCAATTATGTGAAATTTTGTGGTTGTCTTTGCTAAGTCACCGGTCTTCATTAGCAGTGTTATTGAGCCGAGGGCTCTTTCTCCTTTCCGGTCGAATCCTCTTAATAACATTTTATCCGCTTCGAGCTCGCGAGCATCAATTTCCAAGTATGCTAGCGTTCGAAGATTCATTATATTGATTGATGCTCCCGGATCCACCAATACTCCGGAGAGTGTAAACTTCCCAATTAGTAATCGAAATGTACAAGGGCTCGGTTGTGGTCCGTCGTCCCAAGTAGTAGGTCATCGTCCGTGAAGGTAACACCTCGTCGTTCCTTTAACGAGCAAACCTCATCTAAGGAATCTCCGGCCATTTGAGCTAAGCAAATTTCCGGATCAAGTAAGGCCTCGATCGAGCTTCTCTCATCTCCTTTGATAAGATGAGAGCGTCGTAGATGCTCGCTTGGTCGGTAGTTTCCTAAGATGGGCTAGCACGTTGTAGTCCACTTTATTTTCATGTGCCTAATTTTCTTCTCGAATGGGTATTTCTTCTGCCGGGGTTGGTTCTTCCTGAACAACCACCTACTTTCCTTTGTCCTTCGGACCCATTCTCGGAGGTAGAACTCTTCCACTTCTTAAGTTGACTTCTGTGATTTCTTCGAATTTAGCATCGAGTTTGCCTGGTGTCTCCTCCCGAATTGGAACGACGAGTTCTTCAGGATTAGCTTCGGAGTCTGAAGGCTCTAACTCTATTGTGATTGGAGCCCCTCGAAATTCGCAAATAGATTCGTTGCTTGTTGAACTCTCATAGCCTCCCTGATGGATGTCTTCTTTGTCGTTGTGATCGTCGAGATTGTGTATGATTTGAGAATTGTTATTTGTATCGGAATCGACGTCCGGATTAGGTTGATTGTCGCTAGTTACGTAATCGTTAGAAACAATCGAACGTAGCCAACGCCATAACCCTTATCATTATAAGATCCCACCGGGTGAGCGGATAATCATACGAGTCGGAGGTTCGAGGGATTTCTCCCCGAATCGGAAACAACTATCCTAGGATAAGCAGCCCCTAGTCTAGCCTTAAGAGCCTCGGTCTTCTCTTCTTCGTTAATTTTTTTCTTTTCTTCAATTGTCTCTTGTTGAGGTGGTTCTTCTATCACAAGTGATAGCGCCGACTTGACTGGTTTCGAACTCTGAATTGAAGCTCGCACCGAAGCGGTTCGGATGTGATCCAAAACCTTCTTCGAAGACTTTGTCCAAGCGGTAGTCCATCCATCGTCCGTCGCATGGGATCTATCGGAACAATGAAATCCGTCGAGATAACATTGACGGAACCTCCTCTCCGGGGTTCCTTCATGTATTCTTTCGGGATCGTTATATTCCCTTTCCGAAGATTGACGTTGAGCCAACTTTTGAAGGTAATACAATCTTCTATCTTGTGCTCAAGCATCCGGTGGTAAGGGCAAAAGTTGGGATCACCTTTCTTGTCGACTTCTTCCGGTCTTTTAGGCTCCGGCGCTTGGAAATCCGGAGTCTTCATCAAGCCGCGGAACATTTTCGGCACTCGCCTCATTCTTGAACGGATATTCCCCGCTCGGGAACTCCCTAAATGTACGTTGTGGACGAGGCGGTTGTTCATACCGTTGAGATGACCGATAGCCGGGTCGGGGTTGCCGGTAATTCCGTTGAGGTTCGTCGCGGCCGTTCGAAGATATTTGTATCGGTTGCTTGCCTTTATCGACTGTCGCGACGATCCCGGACTTCTTTTCAAAAGTTTTCACGGGCTTCCGTTTTTCTGCTTTATCGGTGAAACTTAATTGCTTCGCCTCCTCTTGCAAGCTTCCGGCCTTGCTTAACAACTTCTCGAAAGTCTTAATAGTAAATCCTCGAGGAGAAGTGCTATCGGGCCATGGATGTTTTTTAGTAAAATGCCGATCGCATGTTGTTCTTGTAGTCGTGGCTCACACTTCATACTTAGATTCCTCCATCGAAGTATGTAGTCCACCAAGGTTTCGTTCGGCTTCGCTTCTCTACCACTAAATCACCTATAGTGATGTGGTGCCGAGCTCCGACATATCGCTCGATGAAGAGGTTCTCTAATTCCGAAAATGTCTTCACCGAACCGTTTGGTAATTCCGCATACCAATCAAAGGCGATTCCCGACGAGTCGCCGACAAATTGTCGGAAGAGTAAAGCATCACTTCCGCCGCATTGCAACAACCGGCACGAAAATGTGCAACATGCCGCCGAGGGTTTCCGGCTCCATCAAAGGTCTTGAACAGAGGTGGTACAAAGCCTTTCGGATATTGGACAACGTCGAATTCTTCGGGTAAGGTCTACCCGTCCGAATGGATGTTCCGCTCTTTGATTGTGCCAAGGCTTCTCTCACTCGCCGTTCCACCAAGCTCTTGATATCCTTTTCTGGAATCATGCTTTGTGTTGCATCTTTCTTTAATTGATCATCCCCGTTGACGGATGTAATCTCCTTTTCTCCGTCTACAATGTGAATAACTTCCGGGGGTGTTTCTCTTTGGGGTTGAACCTGACTCTGGAGAGTGGCTAGGGCTACGCCCATCTCTTCCATCCTTTTTGCCATTCTGGGCGATCGTATCATCTTTCTCTGAAGTCGCCTCCTCATTACTTCGGCTCTTCTCTTCGCGGCCGCAGGAGCACCTTGTGAAGCCGACGAAGCTCGTGTTTCAACCATGTTAATTTCTCGCATATTCATCATCCATGAACTCTGACGAGTCAACTTCATCTCCGAATTTCTTTTCTCTTTCCCTTGCTAGTCGCCGAATATCAGTTCTTAGCTTTTCCATAGCATCTTCTAGTGGTCTTTTCTGTATCTCCTTGCAGTTGTCATGTGATAATTGTCGGGTTTCTTTCTCATGAGTCCCCTTTACTGCGGTAGCACTTTCTTCGGACTCAAGTCTCCTGACGAGACTTTCCTTTTCTGGTCGTTGTTTTGGTCTTAATCGGTCGGTAGTGGGACGCCATACCATCCTTCTGAGCAGAGAAGGCCTGGGACCGGATGGTCCGTCGACTCGAATGTCGGAAGGTGGTATCCTCCCCGATCCGTAAACCCGAAACAACAACAGGTGGACTAGCCTTCATCTTCTTATTAGGCTCTTCTGCAGCGATAGCAGGGTTCTACTTGTGGCCCAAGACGGGATTTGGCGCCGCACCCGTCCTATCCTTCTTAAAATCTCCGATACGGGGCATTTTTCTTTCTTCGCTAACTTCTCAATCACAGTCTGTAGTCGGGCAAATGGTGTAATCCTTGCCCTTTTCTTTCTGTTGTCGCTATAATATGCGGGTCGAGGTAATGTAGAAGCAATTCTGCGGACATTTTCCTCATCACCAGCGGCGGAAAGGGGATGGAATCTACTTCCTTCCAAAAGGGGTGTATATTCGGACAATGGTATGTATTCGAGTAGTGGTGTGTACTCGTGGATCTCTTCTAAGAAAGCGACTTCAGCGGCTCCGGCCTTCCCGGCAATCTTCCCGCCTCTGTTTCTCCTCCGAGTCCGTGTTAGGGGTGGAACCCTTGAGCTGGACCCAATTTCAAAACGAAGGTTTTGCACGGAAATCCGTACCCTCCACGGTAACATGCTCGTTACAAATTTGAACTTCCTTCCCCTTCAGTTTGGCGGGAGCCGGGGTAGGTGCAAAAACGACTAGACCCGTGGGGGTAGAGATAACGGTCCTCCTTTGGACAGCGGTATTCCTCCCAACTGGAATCCTTTGCAGGGGAGGAAACTCTTGAGTTGACTTAAGGTTGAACTCAATCATGGGTTTCTCGGCTTCGGCACTTTGTCCATTAGTACGAAGAGAGTAACGTCGGCGATCTTGACATTTGTGTTCTCAAATCCTTGTCCAAACCGGATGATCCCATTGTCTGGGCAGCTCATCCTTGTACACGGCGAAGTCCGATCCATCGGTGAAGGAGAAAATCAGCTTTGGGGCTTCCATTTCGCAAGGTAGATTCTGATTGTCAGTCCCAAGTTATGCTTCCTCTCATCAGGACGAAAAGAAAGGAATCGAAAAGTGTCCGAACACATTCTTGTTCATGTATTTATAAGAAGGAGTTATTTGTTAAAAGAGTCATTCATTAGAGGGTTTGTTTATTTAGGACGGAATGTTCAAAGGTGTAGAGAAGGTAATGAATCTGATTCAGAATTAGAAAGGAAAAGAAAGTCTTATGCAAGACTTCTCGACTCGAAGGATCACTCCTAAACTAACACCTATTGGGGGTCCACCCCACCTCAGAAATGAGGTAAAAGGATCTCAGAACCTCTCTGTTTAGGGGTGTCTAAATAGTGGCTCCTAGATCCGAGAGAATGTTGGTTATACTCGTTCAAGGTAGAAATGAACATAATATTCCAACGGAAAGAAGGGTAGTTTGATCCATTAGGGACATGGATACACTACCAATTTTTGAAAGCAGAACTATTTGATTAAAAATGGAGAGAGGAATTGTCCCCAGCGGAGTCGCCAGAAATTGTCGGCATATTTTTAGGTTGAGTGTTTTGTTTTGAAAAGAGGTCGCCTACAGAAATTGTGCGGCTTATTTTAGGTTTAATTTAAATAAATAATTTGAAAAGTAATATTTGATTTTGAAAATAATTTTAAATTTGAAAATTTTAAGATATGAAATCAAACCGATCTCACATCCCGAATAGTTTATATAAACGAGCACCGCATCACAAACCATGTATCTATCCCGAAGAATAGACACATTGCTTCGATGATGGGGCTCGATTAAATAAACTAGAAGATTTTTGACATCCGTTTGGTCTGCGAACCAATTTTATAAGCCGACAAGTTCCCCTGTTTAATATGAAAACATTAAACAGGGTTTATATTACCTGGGTTCTTAAATTTTCCTATAAGGGCAAGCCCCTATAGTTAATTACATCTTAAGAGACGGGAATCACCTAAGAAAACTCTCGATAATAATCAGTAGTTCTGCTCTCAAGAATTTTAAAGTTTAAGTTTTCAAGGGATTGAATTTTGGAATTTCAAAAGGGAATGGATCAAATTTGGAACATTATATCTTGGGAATTCAAAAGAGGAAAGGTAGGAGAAATCACAGATTCGAAGCGAACTTCGGTAATTTCCCGACTATCCTATTGTTTGGCTTGAATTTAAGAATGCCCTAATATTTATTTAATGTTTTGATCTTGCCAATTTTAATTAATTAGGACTTATATTTGTACGATAAAATCATACAAATAACATTTCGAAGATGTGAGGGTTTATGTCGTACCAAACGACTACCTCGGAGTCCTAAGACCGGTTAGGGCTTAATTTACATGACATGATCATGCAAATGCCTAACGAAGAGTTGAGGATTTATGTTGCACTAGGAAACTACCTCGAAGTCCTATGGCTTGGTTATTTAGTTCTAAGGAAAGTTTTGCTGAAGTAGACTCAGATTTTGCTGATAACGATGGTCGTGCTGCCCGCCATGCTCCGAGCTCCTTGTTGTTGCAGGGGTTTAGTTTTAGAAGTCATAAATCAGGAGATGAGAAAGGTGCTCTGGTTTAGTGAAAGTCTTAATTTCCAAGTGTTTTTAATATTTTAATTAAACAAATCTTAAGGTTGATTATAACAACACCGGTTAAGATCCCACGGTTCCATCCTTCCGCATCGTTATTTTTATCGGATTCACTTAGTCCGGATGAATTTGCTAAACTCAACTCGAATGAGTTCCACACTTTCATTTAGACCGTGGGAAATCCCATTAGCAACACGTAGGTTACATCATCCGAGGTATTCCCGATCATCCAACAAGTCGTTTTAATTTAGTTGTAGTTGTAGTTTTGTTGTTCTGTTTGTGATTAAATTTTGAGTTGTTTTATATTTTGAAATGTTGTGGCGGTGAATTTTATCTTGTAATGACTTTTAATTTAGTTTTGGTTTCAGTTTTAGGGACTATCCTAAAGGTGTAGGTTTTCATGCAACGGTTGTTTATCATGCAAGAAAAGTAAGTGCGATGCGATTAAATAAATTGCAATAAAATAAAAGCGTACCCGGAGGGTCTTCCCGTCATCCCAAGCCGCACTTAAAACACGGTTAGAATATTTAAGCATTTAAAGTAAGTTCCTAGGTAAAGCTAAAGGAAGGGTTATGGTTTTCTACCAAGTTCCTAATCCTATAGCTAGTCATTTCCTATGACGTCTAGGTTCTTGTATTTTGGTTTGAGGACGATTTTCTTCATCAAAGAACAACTAAGTTCAGTTGTTCTTATAAATATCTTGTCATATCGAGGAAGTGCTTAAGACGAATCTTAAACATCTTTTCAATATCTCTAGGATTGTTTTAAGTCCAAGAGAATTTAATTATACAAATGAATTAATCGTCCGGGAGTTCAAGTTTGTTGTCTTGCTCAGTGAACTAGGACATTTGAATGTTTTATGAATGAAGTAGCACTTCACTTAACACTCCTTTTAAGAGTTATGACATCACGAGCTTTTGAGGGCAAATGAATGTTCAAGTGGTTTATGATTTAATTTTTAGTTAATGGATTTAAGTTTGGAATAGTGTTCAAGTTGTTTTAGATTTACTTTTGAATTCTTTATGTCTTAAGTGATGTTATATTTAATTTAATTTAATTTAATTTAATTTAATTTGACTTAATTTTAATTTAATGTGGTTTAATTTAATTTAGTTTAATTTAAGTTAATTTAATATAATATGATTTAGCTTAATTTGATTTAATTTAATTTAATTTAATTTAATTTAATTTAATTTAATTTAATTTAATTTAATTTAATTTAATTTAATTTATTTAATTTAATATGTTTTAATTTAATTTAATTTAATTTAATTTAATTTAATTTTTAATTTTAATTTAATATTTTATCTTTTATGTTTTAAAGATGATTTAATTTTAATTGTTAAAGTATTAATTTAATTGAAATTTTTAAAAGGATTTAATTTAAATAATTTAACTTTAATTTAATTCAATAATTAAATTTTAGCATTTTAAATCTTAAGTTTGAATTATCATTTTAATTAGGAATTAAATATTATTGAGATGATTAATTTAGGGATTCTTAAATTAAAGAATAAATCTCTTCCTAATGACATCCCTATTTTAATAATTCCAATTTTATTATTCTTCCAAATTTAATTAATTATTTTAATTAAAGTTCATTTTAATTATTGTTGAATTGTTTAATAGGTTTCTACCCTTTAATTATTTAAATTTCAATCATCCAAATCAGATTAAGATCAAATATTTTACTTTTTTTTATTTTATTAAGCCTAAAGTTTTAATTAAGGGTTAAAATTTTAATTACCATTTTGCCCTTCAAGCTTAATAATTTCATAACTCATTAAATTGAGCTCAGATGAATTTGAAATTTTTATGTGACTGCACTCATATGTCAATGAAGACATTAGAGGAGAAAATGTGATTTTTCTGTATTTAATTTATTTATGTAATTATTTTTGGTGGAAAATAGGGATTTCCAAGGAAAATTTAATAATATGACCAAGGGAAAGTTTCTGTCCTTAAGAAAATTATGGGACATTCCTAATGACCAGAGGACCACTTGGACCAATTTTGGTGATTTTTTGAATTATATTCTTTTTATTATAATTATTTTGATTTTTGGAGTATTAATTAATTTAAAAATAAAATAAAGGTTGAAAAATGAATTTTATATTTTTCAAAAATCTCTCTGATATCAAGGAAATCAGAGAATCAATGTTTACAATTTTCTGATTTTTCTTTGATTTATTAGAATTATTTTAGTGGAAATGCTAGAAAATACATTTTTTTAATTTTAAAATTACCCTAGGGCTTTAAAATTTAATAACTCATCATAGAGACCTAGGAAAAATATGGGGTTTGTTCCTAAGTGACTAAAATTCAAAATGTGACATTTTGGTGAATTTTATTATTTTTGTGATTTTTATTATTTTATTAATTATTAAAATATTAAATAATACAAAAAATCAACTTTTTTTAGAAAATTAAAATTTTAATTTTCTTAAATTCCCCTAATATCAGAGAGGCTCCAAAACCAATTTGGTGAATTTTTGAAAAGCATTTTGAAAGTTATAAATTTTTAAAGTTTAAATTGGCTAAATGGCTTAATCAACCCATTTGATAGGGCTAACCAAGTCCAATTGACCTCAAACTTTTATGGTGGGTTCCTCTGATCCTAAAGGTCAGTGGAGAATTGATTTCAAGTCAATTTGATGTATGATTAGCTCTAATTAATTAAGGACCTATTTAGGGTGTTTAAGCCAATTAGGGTTATTCCAAGTGAATTAATTCAAAACCTATTTTTCCTAGGGTCCTCTGGTCATAAGAAACATCACCAAATTTTCCTAGAATTTATTTCATAACATGCTAATTATTGGATTTAAAATACTCAAAACAGTAACATGAACTTGAAAAATCAATAACTTCTCATAGGGATGGCCTCTGACTTTGGAAAATTCAGGGAATGTTCCCAAATTCAGAGGTTTCAAAAGCCCTATGGTCTCATGCCATGGTGAATTTCCTATATGCATGGAGAATTAAAACAATGCAGAGGGTAAATAAATCATTAAAAATAAAATATTAGATGAAATTAAATGATTTCTTTTCCACATTATTCTCCTCTGTTCACTGAGCAAGAGGGTATTTTTATTTTATTTTTCTGATTTTTCTACACAAAGTTATGCATTTTTGAAGTTTAGGGAATTAAATAAATCAGAAAATCCCTATTTTTCTACTTATCCGAGTCGGCGCCGCGTGAACCTTAGCATCTCCGAAGCGCCGCGTGTCGTCTTCTAATTCGGCGCCGCCAGCTGACTCAGCGCTCCAGGGCCCCGTGGTTCACGTACCATCGCGCTGTCCGGCGCGATCCAGACCGTCCGCTCGATACACGCTCGATCCGACGGCTCCCAGTCATCGTCTACGACTGGTGTGCACCCGTGACCGTTAACCTTCTAACCCTAATTTCTCACTCGATTCTCAACGGATTTTTGTGTTCTTATGCTCTATGGATTCGTCTTGAGGAGACGAACACATCCATACGGTAAACATGTATTTAAGTTGACTCAAAGTAAAAGGAGAATCTCTGGAAGCTCGGGAAGAAGAGTGAGTTCATACCTTTGCTCGCAGAAGTGAAGCTTCAATCCGAGAGTTGTGTCACCTTCGATCGGGTCCAAGTAAGCTCCGGATGAAGTCCCTTGGCCCAGTGAATCGTCTAGCTATGAAAGTGACCACGGCCGATCACAAAGCTTGGAGGCCGGAACAACTCGGGTGGCCCGGAGATGGGGCTTTCGATGGGAAACTTCTCCTCTTGGTCCGGTGAAGGTGTAGGACCGATCAATTTGAAGATTGATCCACCGTAAAGAAGTGTCCCGATTTTTAGGCTAAAGTTTGAGCTCAAAATCGAGCTCACCGGAGGGAATCGGGGCCGGAATTCAGTGGGGATCAAGTGCTCTATGTGTGGAGAGTGATCCGGAATGATTTTGGCGAGTTTCCTTAAGGTTTGGTTCGGCACCTCTCATGGCCGAGAGGAGGTGGTGTTTAAATAGGCATGGTCGGAGGCTCTCCCGTGGGGAGTTAGGGCTTGGGATCAGCTGCTCTTGGCATGGGAAGAACGAGCCATGGTGGCCATTGGGCATGGGGCAGCTCGGCAGGTGAGAATTCCAAGTTTGGGCTCACATGTGAGCTCTCGGCTCGGTGGTTTCCGGCGGCTGTGGTGGTCGGCCGGCCAGTGGTCAGGTCACCCTCAAGGTCAGGTGGGTCAGGGCTGGAGGTTTGTGCAGTCAATTGGGCCTTGCCATGTGTAAAGTGTTTGGATTGAAATGGAATGGGGGGGAAGGCTATACTTGGCTAGGTTTGGTTAACCCATTTGTTTGGGCTGGGTTCACCTCCCCATGGCTGGCCTTGGGCTGAGAAAATCAGTTAGGCTAGCTGGTCAAAGGTGGTGAGGTCTCTTTCTAAGAATATTTAGATTAAATTTGGGTTAAGGAGAATCATGGTTAAGGCTAATGACTTTTAGGAGGTGGTTAAAGGACCTCCTCCTTTTGCCATTTAAGGAGGGTTGACAACTTAGAGATCCTCATGGCTTGCCAATGGCTTGCATGTGGCTTCATGGCTCCATGTGGCTTGTCTATGGCTTAGGAAAAGTGGATCCATTTATATGAAAAAGGAATTTGGGGATTTTGGCAATTTAGTGAAAAATTTAGATGGTGCTCAATTTAGGTTGATTTGATGATTGATTTGGGACTTAGGACTTGATTCCAATTAAAGGGATGATAAGAAGGAATTGTCATGTGGGCTTTGGGCTTTTGAATTTGAAGGAAGTGGGTTTTTAGGAAGATTTAAGGGAAGTGGGCTTTTTGATTTTAGGATGGGCATTTGGGTGAAAATTTTGTGAAGGACCATGTCAAATAAATGTTACAATTGGTTTAGGGATGTTTCATGAATGGTTTGGAGTCAATTTGGTGTGATTTGGAGTTGAATTGGTTTAAATTTGGGTTCATTTGGTAAGTGGGCCAATGTAGGTCAAATTGGGCTAACTTGGGCCAATGTTGGGCTAGGGTTGAAATTGATGTAAAAGAAATGTTGGGAAATGTTTATGGGAGTGTTTCAAGGAGGTTTTGGCTTTGGTTGGGTTTTGATTTTGAGGTTTGGTTTTATTTGGGTTAGGTTTGGGTTTAGGTCAAAATTGGGCTTTTTGATTTTGGGGTTGAATTTGAGTGGGGTTTGGGTGTAAATTTTGGGCAAATCATGTTAGTGTTTTGTTTATGGGGATGTTAAGGAAGGTTTAGAAAATATTTGGGGTTAATTGGAGTTGAATTGGGTGAGTTTGGGCTAAGTTTGGGTCATGGGTTCAAATTGGGCTTTAAGGCCAAAAGTGAAATTGGATCCAAATGTCAATCAAATTGGACTTGGATTTGGTCTAGATTGGTGTTGGGGATGTTGAATTGAAGTTTAAAATTGAATTGGACCAGAATTTGAGTCAATTGGATAGGTTTGGTTTGACATTGGGTTCATTTTGGGTTAAAATGGGTCAAATTGGGGATTTTGACAAAAGTGGGGTAAATTGACAAAATTGCCCATGGTGTAGTTGAACAAAATGAAATTGGGAATATTTGGGATTTTCTGGAATTTTCTGGGAATTTTCTGAATTTTTTGGATTTTTTGGCTAAGAGGGGCATTTTGGGTATTTGGAGGGTATTGGGAGGTTTTTTTGGAATTTTTGGTATTTTTGGCTATGGATGATCAATTTGATTGGTGAGGAAATGTTTAGGAATGATTTTGGAGAATTTTGGGTGATTTGGAGATTTTAGAAAATTTGGGTAATTTCAAGGGTTTTGGGTAGGCTAGGTGGGTGTAGGGTCCTGGGGGTCAAAAATTGAAAATTTGAAAAATTGAAGATTGGGTGAATGTAAGTGGAATGAAATCATTTTGATTGAGCCATGAAGCCATATCAAGTCCACATGAGCCATGAAGGGACTCATTTGAGGCATCCACTATGTTGTTCCTAACCCTCTTAGCTAAGGGCTTAGGTGTTAAGGACCATCCATGTGAATCACCTTCATGAGTCAGGAGGTCAAATTGGGTATGGGTGTGTTTTTAGGAGGTGTGTGAAAGTATAGTGTATAAGTGTAATGTGTGTGTAAGTCAAACCCTTCACCAGACCAGGCCACTCAGGGCAGTCCTAAGGCCAAAGAGTCCTATGGGAACTCATCCTATAAACTTCCACATTTGATTTCAACCCTCTAGGTGATTAGGGGTCTACAATCAAGTTTGTGGAGTTTGCAGGGAGTTAAGAAGTGGTTTGAATTTCTAAGTGGTGGGTCCCAATTCTAATCCTCTAGGATAGTCAAAGGAGAAGCCTAAGGCTAGATCCTAAGTACTAAAAAGAAGGAGAGAAGACCTCATCAAAAATGAGGTCAACACTGGTCACGGAGTCCGACACTAGATCCCGACGCCTAGGCGCGACGGTTACCTTTTAGAATATAAAATGAATTTGGACGAATTTTGAAGAGGTGCCTTAAGCAACCCCTGGTCAAATTAAGAGCTCTATAAGTAGGAGTCCATTCAACAGAGAAAATCACACCAAAACCCCCCTCTTAGTACACATACCCATTTTAGCATCTTCTCTCTCATCTCTAGTTTTATTTAGTCTCTTCCATACTTAGGGTGCCACTTTATTTTGTATCTAGTGAGTTTTTTTTGAGTGTTTATTGTGTGTTATTGCTGTTGGAGTCTTTCATCATTGCTTTGGAGTCGGTAGAAGTCAGTAGATCACTTGAAAGAACACTTCAGATAAGTATTTGTACTTTGGTTCAAAGTTTTATAAATATGTTTTGTTGTGTTATTTTAATGTGTTCTAAGTAGTTAGTTATCTTTCTCCTTTCAACTATGAAAAAATTATAAATTAATTAAATTTTGTAGGAGAATTAAATATAAAATATTTTAAAACATTGTGATGATATTAATACCTGATCTTTGTTTACTTTTTAATTGGCCATTTAATTTGTTAAAACATATTAAAGAATTTTGAGACCTATCCGGAGATAAACTCTTAACTAGTAGATATCACATGAATCCTTAGGTAATCGCAGGCTATACGTGGATTGTTTAAGGTGAAGTGCAAATAAATAGGAATATTTATTAGGCATAAAATGAATTAGTTTTTAGATTGACAAACTAAATTCTAATAATTTGGTTTATAGAAAGGTAACGAGTCACTGGTAGGGCCGACCATAGCCACCCTTGAACATCTAGTAGTGTGAGCATAGATTAACCCATTCTACTAATAAAACATCCTGAGCCTATCTATAGATTAGTAAATGTTCTTTGCACCTGGACCAAAGGGTAAATAATATGAATGCTTCTATTTGGCACAATACCATAATCTTAATTCCCTACAAAAGATAATTACTCTATAATTCTTGGATTAGTTGAAAAAGGAGAAAGTCGTTTTTATACTTGTATTGAATTTTAATTACTGCTTACTTTACTTTACTGCTTATTTGCTTACTTTTTTTTAGTAAAAATTATTAGTTATAAATTTGAATATATATATAAAAAAAGTATATATAAATTGCATTTGAAAATTTCAAAATATTACTTATATTTCTTACTTTTTATAAAATTCTCTATCCCTGTGGGATAGATAACCAGGACTCCACTAGAGCCCTGTATTACTTGAACGATACATATACTTACGTTTAAAATTGTGACTTTTACAATAATAAAATTGAAATATAAAATTATAAAAGTAAACCTCGCACGTCAAGTTTTTGAAGCCATTTGCTGGAAATTAAATATTTTAAAAAGTGGTATCAAATGCTTGTATTTTAAAGCTTATATAAAGTCACATCGCATCAAACTTTTGGCGCTGTTGCCGGGGATAAAATAGAATTTAATAAAAAGTAAAAGTAAAAAAAATAACAAAAAAAACAAAAAAACATAAAACTAAAACAAAATAAAACAAAAATATTTTGTTTAAATTTTTATGCGCAGTTCTGGATCTGAAGGATTACTACCTTTTGATTCTAAATTAGAAAGAATAATTAAAAGAGTTAAAAAAGGAAAACAAATTTCAAAACATCAAAAAATGGCTAACTAACATAATAATAATCAAAATCCAATCGAAATTAATGAACAAAATATTTATAAACCATTAAGGGAATATGCAAACCCTACAGCTGATAAACTTCATGTTAGTATTCAAATTCCAGTTGTAGATGCTAATTCTTTTGAGCTTAAACCTTCTATTATTCAAATGGTTCAAAAAAATCAATTTGGAGGAACACCTAATGAGGATCCAAATTTACATCTTGCTAGTTTTTTAGAACTTTGTGCTACCTTTAAATATAATAATGTTTCTGATGATGCTATTAGGCTTAGACTCTTTCCTTTTTCCTTAAAAGATAAAGCAAAGATGTGGCTTAATTCATTAGCAACTTGTTCTATTAAAACAAGGGCAGATATGACACAAAAATTCCTTGCTAAATATTTTCGTCCTTCTAAAACTCGCTAAATCGAGAAATGATATTACTTCATTTACGCAATTTGATGGAGAAACAATTTATGAAGCTTCGGGAAAGATTTAAAGAACTATTAAGAAAATGTCCTCATCATGCTTTACCGCATTGTTTAATTTTTCAAACATTTTATAATGGACTTATTGGATCACTTAGATCTATTATCGATGCCGCTCGTTGGTGGTTCTTTAATGGCTAAGACATTCGAAGAAGCCTACACGTTAATTGAAGAAATTGCTAATAGCAATTTTCAATTGCCTTCTGAAAGGGTTAATCCCAAAAGAATAGCAAGTATTCCTGATAATGAAGCCTTTTCTATTTTAGCTTCACAAGTGGCTGTGATATATAAGAAATTAGATAATTTCGTTATTAATATATCGCATGTAAGTTATGATAATTCTGTAAATTCTGATGATTCTCAAATAATGGAAACTTTGCAAGCTATTGCTAGTAAAACTAATAACCCTTACTCTAATTATTATAATCCTGGTTGGAAAAATCATCCTAATTTTAATTGGACTAACGGACATCAAGTTAATCCAAATTGGAACAATCAAGGAAATTCAAACTATAGACCAACTTATCCTCCTGGTTATAACAATCAGCAGAAAAAGTTGTCTGTAGAAGAATTAATCTTACAACTAAACAATCAGTTATAAAGTCAAAACACTGTTATTCGTAATATTGAGAACCAGATGGGTCATATCGTTAATTTTATTAACTACAGACCTCAAGGAACACTACCTAGCAATGTCGAAATTAATCCTAAAGGATCTGGAAAAGAACATAACAAGAAAAAGCTGTACAACTCAGAAGTGGAAAGGAATTAAAGGAGAAAACACGGAATGAGATTGAAAAAGAGAAAGAAGTTGAAGAGATTGAAAAACCCAAAGATACCCTTTCTCCAAGTAATGATCAGACTGTTGTACCTATTGAAGTGGGAGTTGAAAGACCACCACCACCTTTTCCTCAAAGACTTAAACAGAAGAAGCTTGACCATCAATTTTCTAAGTTCTTTGAAATTTTTAAGAAACTTACCATTAACATTTCTTTTGCTGAAGCTTTGGAGCAAATGCCAAGCTATGCAAAATTTATGAAAGATATTTTAAGCAAGAAGAGAAAATTTGAAGCTTATGAAACTGTTTCATTAAGTGAAGAATGTAGTGCAATAATTCAGAAGAAATTACCTCAGAAACTTAAAGATCCTGGAAGTTTTACTATACCATGTGCTATTGGAGAAAAATTCCTTGGAAAAGCCTTATGTGATTTAGGAGCTAATATTAATCTCATGCCATTTTCAATCTTTCGAAGGTTAGATTTAGGAGAGATTTCTTCTACCACTGTAACTCTTCAGTTAGCTGATCGATCGATCACTTATCCTAAAGGAGTTATAGAGGATGTTCTTATTAAGGTAGATAAATTTATCTTCCCTGTGGATTTCATTGTTCTAGATATGGAAGAAGATAAAGAAATACCTATCATTTTAGGAAGATCTTTTCTAGCTACCGGTCAAGCTATGATTGATGTGCAAAAAAGAGAATTAATGATGAGAGTTAATGATCAAGAGATAACATTCATTGTTCTAAAGTCAATGAGGTATCCTGAAAAAGAAAAATGCTATTGAATGGATATTTTTTATTATATAATTGAAAAGCATTACCAAGAAAAATGTAAGGTCATTTCTGATGATAAAGATAAAGAATCTATATTATATAATGAGTCATTAAATGAAGAAAATTAATCTGAAGAAACTCATTATGTTCATGAAAATTGGGAAATTTTAGACACAACTTAAAATGATATGCTTTTACCCTCAATTGAAAATGCCCCTGAACTGGAATTAAAAATGTTACCTGCACATTTAAGGTATGCATTTCTTAGAGATTCATTAACTTTACCTGTGATTATATCTTCAGAATTAAGCAAAGATCAAGAAGAAAAATTAATAGGAGTTCTGAAGAATTATAAGAAAGCTTTTGGTTGGACTATTGCAGATATAAAAGGAATAAGCCCTTCAATCTATATGCATAGGATTTTAATGGAAGAAAATTGTAAACCCACTATTGAAACCTAAAGAAGATTAAATCCAATTATTAAAGATGTTGTTAAGAAAGAGATTTTGAAATGGTTAGATGATGGAATTATTTATCCTATTTCTGATAGCCAATGGGTAAGTCCTATTCATTGTGTTCTGAAGAAAGGACGAGTAACTGTCATTGCTAATGAAAAAAATGAATTAATCTCAACAAGACAAGTTACTGGATGGCAAATTTGCATTGACTATCGAAAATTAAACAACGCCACTAGAAAGGATCATTTGCCTTTACCTTTCTTGGATCAAATGCTGGAGAAACTAGCTGTACACTCATATTTTTGTTTTCTGAATGGATATTCTGGTTATCATCAATTACCCATTACTCCTGAGGATCAAGAAAAAATAACATTTACAAGTCCTTATGGAACATTTGCCTTTAGAAGAATGCCTTTTAGTTTATGCACCTGCAACTTTTCAAAGATGTATGATGTCAATATTTTGTGATTTGATTGATAAAGGAATTTAAGTATTTATGGACGATTTTTCAGTTTTTGGAACTTCTTTTGAATCTTGCTTGGAAAATATAACGAAAATTTTGAAGAGATGTGAAGAAACAAATTTAATTTTAAACTGGGAAAAATGTCAATTTATGGTCCCAGAAGGCATTGTACTTGGACATAAAGTTTCACAAATAGAGATGAAAGTTGATCAAGCAAAAGTGAAAATTATTGCTGAACTGCAACCACCTACTACTGTTACTGATGTAGAAAGTTTTCTGGGTCATGCTGGATTTTATTAGAGGTATATAAAGGATTTTTCTAAAATTGCTAAACCTTTATGCCATTTATTGGAAAAAGATGCTAAATTTGAATTTAATGAAGATTGTCTGAATGCGTTTAATATTCTGAAAGAAAAATTAATCACTGCACCTGTCATTGTTGCACCTGATTGGAATAAACCTTTTGAATTAATGTGCGATGCAAGTGATTATGCAATCAGAGCTGTATTAGGACAAAAATATGAGAAGATTTTCAAAGTTATATACTATGCTAGCAAAACTCTTAATGAAACTCAAATAAATTACACTACCACTGAAAAAGAGCTTTTAGTAATAGTATATGCCTTTGATAAATTTAGACCATATCTTCTTGGAACAAAATGTATCGTGCACATTGATCATTCTGCTATTAAGTATTTAATATCTAAAAAGGATGCTAAACCTAGACTGATCAGATGGGTTTTACTTTTACAAGAATTTGATTTTGAAATTGTGAACAAAAGACGAACTGACAACCAAATTGCTGATCATTTATCAAGAATCAAAAATA
Source organism: Papilionanthe hookeriana x Papilionanthe teres (assembly GCA_022702705.1). Lineage (NCBI taxonomy): Eukaryota > Viridiplantae > Streptophyta > Magnoliopsida > Asparagales > Orchidaceae > Papilionanthe > Papilionanthe hookeriana x Papilionanthe teres. Next base: position 156,563,338 of record CM040426.1, read on the forward strand.
ATAATGAGAAGATTTATGAAGAAAATATAAATGAGAAATTCCCGGATGATCAATTATATGTCATTCAAAGATTACAAATGCCTTGGTATGCAGATATAGTTAACTACTTAGTTAGCAATATTTGACCTTATGGGATGAATAGTAAATACATTAAGAAATTCAAGAATGATTGTAAATCATATATTTGGGAAGATCCTCATTTATTTAAATCAGGAAGAGAATCTGTGATTCGAAGATGTGTACCTTATGAAGAAACTTTTGCAATTATTCAAAAATGTCACGATTCTGAATTTGGAGGACAATTTGGAGTGGATAAAACTGCATTTAAAATTTTAAATTCTGGATTTTATTGGCCTACTTTATTTAAAGATGTTGG